>JANZLQ010000064.1:9211551-9254666 GCA_026212715.1 Elanus axillaris
CGGTGCGGTGCGGTCCGCCCGGCCCCCGGTCCGGCGACCGGCGCACGCCGGGGGCTCCCGCTAGCAGGGCGAAGCCAGCTTGGGCTTCTCGGGGAGGAAGGTTGGTGTGACCGTTTTGCCCTCTGAGACTGGTGCTTCCCGCGGGGGGGGGGCTGTGTCGGAGAGAAACAGCTCTTCTCTGTCGGGGGACGGGGAAGCGAGGGGCTGGAGCCGTGCCGGCGCAGCTCCGGGCGGGCACTTCAGCGGTTCCTTGAGAAATGGGGTTGCTCGCTCCCTCCGCAAAGTGAAGCGATGGGCGGGTGGCTGAGGAAGGATGGCTGGGACGTTAGCTGTCCCTCGCTGTTTGTTAGGTGGAATTCAATATATGGCTTTTTATAAATACTGGCAGTCTTTGATGTGCTTCACATTTGAAAGGCACAGGTGACAACCGCGTTATTCCCTCTTATTCTCTTATGCAGAGGGTACAGGAATACAGCGTTTAGTTCACTTCTTCAGAGGTTGCACTGTATTTACGAGTTCAACAAATGCTCTGTGGTAGAAGAGCTTTCTTGAAATCATGATTTTCCAGAGAAGAGCAGTTGACATAACCTTTCCAAAGTGCAGGTGGAAAGAGCAGTTAAAAATACACGTAGTTGCCAATTCAAATTATCCGCGGGACCTTGTCTTCTTTAAGATATTCATTATTACCCTTGTATTGGCAGACTGTCTTCTTTACAGCCTAAGCCTGTAAAACCCTTCTAATTTCCAGGTAACCACTGAGGCAAGGAGTCTTCAAAAGACTGTCACAAAGAGCTCTATACTAATATAAAGACAACAATTTTCTAAGTTTCATCAAGTGTTTGATTAGGTCAAGGAAAAAAGGCATTGTGTGATTCTGTTGTGACACCTTCATCTTGGCTGATACTGGGGTTGCTGATATTCTTGATTCACCATCCATCTTTTGATGTGCATTGTGAAGTCTCACTTGGATGCCTTCTAACACCCCATGGCTTTGCAGCATCCTTGTAGCAGATTTTAGCCAGCGCTTTTGCTATGTTTAGACTTTTCAGATACTGCTGTGTTCTGGAATCGTACTTCACCTCTGGCTTCAGTTTTTCATGCATATGTTAGTCTACCATATGCTGATGACAGGGGTGTAACTCTCACACTCTGATGCTTCAGTTGCAGTGTTGGTTTTGTTGCAGTGCCTGGCACAGGTTCAGGACTGAGTAACTCCACACTTTCTAAAATGGATTTGAAGACTGAAATCACTGTTGACTGAGTTGGTTGACTCAGACACATGCAACAGTTTTGCAGGTTCTCTGGCATGATACAGACATGTGCTTTTCTTGTTCTCATAAATATGCCTGGTTTTGTTCCACAGCTCAGGAGCTGAGTGCAGTGCAGCACTTGTAATAACAATGATAATAACTGGTAGCTTGAGGTGACGGAAGGGTTACCTCTTGCAAGCTTTGGACAAAAGATCATCTGTTTGGCAGAGGGCAACGCGGAGGCTGAGTGGGAGACCCGATCTGCTCAAAAATATGTGCTCAGCATTGAGCTTCCAGCCAAATCACAGCTTGACCGGGTACCAGAATGGGCTGTTGGCAGGACTAGAACCAAGTGTCCAGGTGTCTGCACCCTGGCTCTGCTGCTGAGCTGCCCTTCAACACTAGATTCAGTTTAATGAGAATATTTCTCTGTGCACAAGAATTTAGATATAGAATAGGAAGTAATCTAGAAGCCATTGTTATATTAAGAATATAAGAAGCCAATTATTATATTAAGACTTTGCTATTTGAATAATTGATCTGTTTTATTTGCTCAAAGGCTTCGACTTTCTTAAAATACTGTGGAAAATGCTATTTATGATAGCTGTTTTAGATGATCCCTGCATATCTTTCCTATTTAATACTAATACTGACTTCTGGTCACACTTTTGCATTGATTAAAAATAAATAGATATTACTATTTACTTTAATGCTCCCTCACAGCATAGGTCCTAAATTGCATGGCATGATGACAGTAGTCTCCAGGAGGTCTGGGAAGAAGCTGAAAAAGCATCATGTCCTTTTTTACTAATGTCAACAATTAGCCTTTGGTATTTGCATATTGTTTTAAGTATGAAATGCTAAGTAATAGTATTAACAAAAGCAGAAGCCTATTACTGCATATGCATTTGTCATTTTTACTCTGACTATTTGTTGTGTCTTAAATCAGAATCTCTCTGGGGGTAGAACTTGTGTATCTGTACAACACTCTCCACAATGGAGTGCTGTTTCCTGGTCAGTGCCTTTTTATGCAAGTATAGTCATATCACAAGAGAAGGTACATCCTGATTATGACCATTACAGCAAGAATGTCATCGAAGTTAAGTAGTTTCTCTTTAATCTGTGAAATGGAAAGGGAGTGCTGTGCTAAATTCTGTCTGTGGTACAGAAAGCATTGCTGGTTATTGGTTATAGCCAAAGATGGGCTACCTCTTAGCAATGAAGTGTAACATTGTGCACATTTCTATTCTACAATGCCCTCTTTTCAACCAGATTATCAACAGAGTTAAGCTGGTTCACAGTAGCTGAGGATCTGATGCCCTACAACCTGAAGGGTCTCCAGTGGGTTTGCATGCAAAATACACAAATTGTTTAAAGGTGTCTCTTTAACAAGACACTGAAGCCTTTATCTTCACCTGCAGGAGGGAGTTTCCAAGGAGTAGAGAACATTAGAAATGACAGTTTACCATGTACAGAGCACCTCATGCATTTTCTAGTGCATGCATGTAAAAGTCAGGCTTATAAATTGTCAGGCTTGTATAATAATAATGTGATTACAGCCTTCTCAGTAAATGATCTTTACAATATAGTCTTGGGGAGTCTGCTCTGAACCAGAGCACTCAAGCATTTTGGTCAATCCTCATTACCAAGTGCACAGCTTTATTTAGAATCATCTGCCTTGCCATCGGCAGGGACTCATAGTGCCCTGATTAAATAACTGCATGCCACACCAGGGAAATAGCCGCAAAGAAACAAAGCAGTTTTTCACTATCCTTTTGAACATTGCATTTCTCGAATAACATTTCTGCTGATCTTTTCCTTCCGCCTTCAGTTTGTATGAGGTCTGGAACTAAATGCAAAACTCACAGTGAATGCCCCAGCTTCAGTCAGTATAAGGAAGCAGAAATGCCAGAAAACTGCAAAGGTTATGTTTTGATGCAATTTACTGTACCATGAAGTTTGCTTATTGTTTTCATTTGAATGGTAACTCAGCATTGGAGGTAAGCTGCTGCACTCCTATATTGCAGAGGTCCATCTTTTTAGCTGTTTTGGAATATGAAGTGGAGATTAGGGGAAAGGGGCCCTATTACAGGCCAGCACTGAAGAGGAAGCTGGATATTCCCAACATGAGACTCAGTAGTAGCATGAAGCCTTCGTAGCCAGCTTTACTTGTTCTCCCTTTGTGCTGTGAATGTTGTATCACAGATTATTATGTCCAGGGAAGGTACTGTGAGATGGCAGTGCACTCCAGAACAGCAGCAGTGGTGTGATTTAGTTCTGAGATTGCTCTGATTTGTTCCAACAGCAGAAAGATAGTACTGTTCCCAAGTTCACAGAGAGCCTGGCCTGACATCTGTGGAAGCTTATTTCACCATGTTCAGTTAGTTTATCTTGAAAACTTTTCTAAGCTTCTTAGCCAGAAAGAGATTCTTGTATGTATTTATATGCTCTGCTGCTGAGCACTAAGAGTGGTTCAGACACTGAAAATGTGCACTATTTAATATTTTGCATTTGCATTCCTTGCCAGCATGAGAAGGTGGATGGCTTATATCTATCTGGAACATTCTTAGTTTAAGCTTGTTTTAGAAGTGCTATTATGCACGGAGATGGTCTTTCAGCTTGCAGAAGTTTGAAAAGCTGAAAAGAAAATGACCACAGATTGCAATAACATAGATAGTGGTCCTGTAGCAAGGTCAACTTTTCTCTTTGGTGAACAAAAAATGAAGAAAAGGCATTTATACCCTGGTTATGGGCACTTGCTTTATCTAATCTACTGGGATCTGCTTGCGTCACCTTTAAGGCCTGATTTCATTAACAGAACACAATGGCTGCATCTTAGAACAGGATCTAGCTCATGATGGTTTAATGTTGCTTAATAACTTTTTATAATAATTAGAAAAATTTCTGTTGCGATATTAAGAAATCAATCAAGCAGCAACAGAGAAGCATGCTTGTCTTGAACAGCAAAGCCTGCGCAGCTAGTGTTCTGTGACATCTCTCTGTCATTCTGGTCACCAACAAGTAGGTAGGATGGGTTTGTATTAATCATATGCCTCTATGTATTAGTCAAAAATTAGGTAAATGCCAATTAATTCTTGACCTTTTATGTCAGCTTTATAAAATTTGGAGATTTAATAGCTCTCTCTATACCCAGTACAGACAGACTGGATAGCAAGTTGGTTCCTGTGAGACATCAGTGCACTGCTGTGTATTCGTGCTGGATTGGTCCCAAGTGACTGTAGAAAAGCAAATTTATTTACACTGTAACAAAGGTGGAGGTAGCCCTGGTACTTGGTGGGGGGGTACAGCTGAAAGTCCTCATTCTTCTTCCTCCTGTGTTGCTTCATGAGAGTGAAAGGTGACTTGTGTTGTCTCACAAGACAGGGAAGGAAATGTCATTAGAAAGTTGCAGTGGTGCTCAGGGCTGCCAAGTCAGAAACTACAGAGCAATGCTGGGAATTCAGGATTTTTCAGCATGAAGGGAAGACTCATGAGTTGGGTCAGACAAGGGGCTGAAGTTTACTCTGCACTGCCCACAGTTAAATCCAAACCTGCATCAATTATAGTTGTTTCTATCATCTGGTAGTTAAATATTCAAACATACACCTTTGGGCCTTCTTTTATAATAACTCGCATATTGCACAGACATCCATAAACCCACTTCAGTGCTTTGCATAAAAACTGTTACTGTAACACCTCTCCTGTCAGTATGACCCTGCCTATCATGCTCTTGTGATACTGTCCTCCAGTCTCATCATGCCTCCACTCTGATTTAGAGGAAAAAAAAAAAAAAAGACATTTCACAGGCACAAACAGAATTTATATAGCCTAACTACCACTGCTGTTCTTTCACAGTGATGGCTTTGTGTTACTGTAAATTCCCCTAAATTGTTAATTGTATCTATTACAGGCAATAAAACAGACAAAACAGATTAGGCTTATTCAGACCATCTATCAAGATAGGTGGGAAAGAAGCTAACTGAAGGATGTACACAATTACATTTCTTTTTATACAAGCGGCAAGTCTGCTGGCTTTGTGAAGGTCTGAAGACAGGCTTCAAATAGAGAATGTAATTAATATTCTCTCTATGTCTCCATTTAAAAAAACCCAAAACAGCTGTGTAAAAAATTTTGAAAAGAGAGTGACCAAGAAATTAAAATGTGACAATAAAACACTAATAGTGAACACCAGACCTTTTTAGAAAATATTTAACAAAATATTGTAATAAACAAGGACAACTGATTCAAAGGATGATGCCAGTTCTAGATTTTTCTCTTGTTCGTAATTATTAATTTTAACATAATTATATTGTAGTTCAAGAGGAAAGCACCCTGTGTCTGTTCTGTAAAACCAGCAGAACTCCCACACTGAAAATCATTAAGCATTTCTAGAAAGGTTTGAGGCTGTTTTCTCACCTGCTTCAATGGCAGTCAGATGGCTCTAAAATTCTCCTACACAGCTTAGTGTTTCTACAAGTCACTGGTGATTTTGGCTAGCAGCATGCACATACAATTTATTTGCCTTTTCATTGCTTATCCACTTTTACATGTAATACATCCTAATCCTTCTCCTTCTGCAAAATACTTCTTAAATTACGAACCTACCACTTAATAATCTCTACCAGGTCATTCCTGCATCACCTGTAACTCCTAAAGAAGGGTGTATCTTTGTTTTGTGTTACTTCAGGAATAGCCAGGAGAATGATTTACAGAGTAAGACTAACCCAGTTTATACTATCTACACATGGTCTCATTTTCCTGATGAGAAAAGTGCTCCAGGCAGCTGCTGAAACAGAGGAAGAAGGAAAAGGGAGAACTGGAAATATTTTAGTGCCTCAGAGTGCATTCCTGCTAAAATATTGGTGAATAACTGGAGGAATTGTGACCCTTAGAGCAGCTTCTTCCAGGTGCTACTTCATGTTGGTTTCCCAAGTCCACAGAATTCTGTAGCACAGATCTCTACAGAAGTATACTTTCCTATCTGGTGACGGAAGTAAAATCAGTTAATGGGCTACCCGTGCCCCCATAGTCTCCCTATCATATTTCCTGAGTTTTGCCCTTCCTTCACTTCACTATCTAGCTATGGGCTATGTGTGTCCAAGGTTTCTCAATAAAAAGTGCAGCTAATGTACTCCCCAACTTGTTCCGTGGCTCTCAACATAATTGTCTCTTGACAGTACTTTGTATCCTACAAAGTCTAACCTGTCCTACAAAACAAATGAGAAAACAATTACCAAACCCACCCCAATCTAATAAAAGCCAAAGGGGCTGAGTGTAGTAGGAGCCTGGCTAATTCTGGGTAGGGGCTACCTTGCAAAAAGCATGTTGGTTATTATGGATCAGGCTCTTACTGCTGCACATATACAAACATATGTCAGCAAAGACGTTTTTGTCAGCCAAGATACCCATAAATCAGAGGGTTAACGACTTCCAATATCTCTGTGCCCAAACTGTGTGTACTGGGCAGGAAGTATATGCTTAATGTGTAATGCAGTGTTTATATTCAAACCAGTGCCAACCAATAATTGTTGCAGAAGTTATAGATGAGGCTAAAGTGTCATATTTGGGCCTGTTGCTCATGAATTTTCCCATTTCCTTTGAAGATATTTTACAGAAAAAAAAAGCAATAGACCTGGAATTAGGACACTTTGAACTGCAGACATAATCCCTGCTGTTGGTAGCCTGTGGGATTATGGACTCAGTCTGTGTAATTTTTTTGACTATATTTGATAATTGATCCCTTAGTTGCATAGTGTGTTTTCATCAGAGTAAAGACTGGTGAGAATGTGTGTGTGTCTGTCTCAAGGGTGTGTTATAAAACAGGATTAAAAAATTACATTCAGGATTGGGCATGTGCTGCGAAGTGCTGTGTATCGTGTGTGAAGTTTATAGAGTTTTCTTGTAGTTACTGAGCACAAGAAAGGTTGGAACTCAGCACTCTGTAATCCTGAATCCCAAAATGTTTTTCCTCTGTAGCTGAATATGTTCCATTTTCATAGAAGTCTTACTTAGTAAAATAGTCCCAGAGACTCAATGAATAACGCTAATTTATTTCCATGAAATATGTTCTGCTGTTTAACTACATAAAAGGCATCATATAAATGCATTCAAAATTCAAAGATGAAAAATGTACGCTCAGAGGGCAAACTATGAGAAATCAGCAGGAGCATCCTTGGATAATTATGTTAGTTGCCCTTCAGGTTCGGCAATGAAATGTGAATTATCAACATTTTGTCAGTTGATAAAGGGCAAAATATTTGAGAAAATAATTATAAGAGAATTTGTCATTAAATGAGGATGAAGGATTTTCAGCAAGACAAGCTGCTCATTGCAAAAGCCTAATGATTGCAAACACTACCAAAATGCAAGAGGTAATTTGTTATTATATCAGCAGTGTTTAAGTATCTTTTTATTATGCTGAACCCTTCTCTCACCCAAACCTTTATTGATTAGGGATTTAAGAGGTTTTGTACAGACACATTTGGGTTTTTATATAATGATAAAATTGGAACAAAAGATTCTCATTATGAAATGGTTTAATGGTTTTGTTCATCTTTTGGAGAAAACAACGCCAAAACCAGAAAAGGAGTCAACAGTCAGTTGTGCCACTAATGAATGCCCTTTCAGTACATGAGGCAAAAGGAAGTTTTAGAATAACGATATTGAAGTCAAATGAGCAAGAGAGTGACCTGACCTCCCTGGGAAATGACAGAGAAGCCTGACTGACGCTTTCTTACTTACAAGTACAAAACGCAGTCCTGACTTCATTGACATCAGTGGAAATTTCCTCACTGATTTCAGTAACAGCGAAGCTGGACTGGGCTCTGTGACTTCGTCTCCTGGAGCCCTGTTCACCTTGATTTTCTTTGGAAACGCTGGTGAGGGAATCCGGGGGCTGTGTCAGTTCTGTGAGGATTCCGCTGGGTATCTGTGTCAGGCTGCCCCATGAGTTTGGTCTCTCTGTCTTCACTTCTCACTGGCCATGTCCTGCAGCCCTGCAGAGCCTTGGCAAGCAGTGACAAGCATTCACTCCCTGGAGAACCGTTTGCACTGGCAGGGGTAATGCCATTTAAGTCTTCTTGTCTCTGAGCCGTGAATCGTTAGCTAATACATTGGAGCCCCTACGGTGAGTGGCTGTTCCTCCAACTACCCTGTTTCACAGGAGAAGAGGAAGTCACAGAAATTCAGTTACGCGTTTGTGCCCCCGCTCTCCTTATCCAATCTGTAGGTTTTTTCTCCTCTCATCTTCTACCATGGGTTCCCATACAACTACTTCTGGGCACTGTGCCTGGGAGGGGACTGAAGTTACTGCAGTTTGGCAGACTCTTAAGACAGAGACATTTTCCTTCAGGCTGATACTTGTCTGTAGCACAGAGAGAGTATGTGGGATGTGATAGTGAAGGGCGCAGCCGTGGAGTTTTGAAAGCCAGTAAAATCAAGATCCATTTTTCTCTGCCTTGTTAAGGTGTGAACCATACTGTGATTACAAAATTTCTTTCTCTCATACAAAAAGAAGGTGACAGCCAGCTGTCCGTTTGTCTCCGTGATATAGATTAAGACTCTGCCAAACTGCCTTTGTTTCCTCACCTCCGAGGCCTCCAGGGAGGCAGTCAGCCCATCCTCACATTAGCCCAATGCCAGTTGTGAGGAAGAAAATATTAACGTATTTAAAGAAAACGGAATCGAAATTAAGTACGCAAAAGCAATTAACTTCGTGAAAACAGAGGTTGCTAGAGAATGGCTCCATGTCCACAGCTGAAAGGCAAGTGCAAAACAGATTTGTTTGCCACCTGCCATCCTTATTTTGTGTGGGTTGAAGAGACGGAGCCCCCGGTGCCATTTCACCTGAGGGTACACTGAGAAAGAACCAGCTGGTTTTGGGTCTACTTCCTCTGTTGATTTCATCTTTAAGGAAGGGCACTGCTATTGCCTGTGGCTTCCTGGGGGAACTCTGTGCCTCCTGCGTTGGAGAACAAGATTCCAGGGTGATTCTCTGCTGCCTGGCCTTCTACTTTGCTGTCAGACTGTACACATTGTATGCCTTAGGAATAGTGACATTCATCGTCCTGGGAAATTACTAGTCTTTTCTCCTATGAAATGTGGAACACATTTTTTCTTGGCTTCTGAGGAGCATCTTCTCAATATTTAATTAGTTGCTGGAGTAGGAATCTGTTATGTGAACCAATTTCTTTACTCTTTGAACCAATTCTCCATACCAGTGTCAGTTTGGCGCTACTGGATTGGACTTGTATGTCTATAATATTTATCCAATGGTTTTAAGGTTGCCTAAAATTACTGACCAGCTGCTGGGAAGATGTTTAGAGCACTGTTAGAAAACTGTGTTATTAGAGAATCATGTCACAGAGAGGGGAAAGAGAGAAACATGCTTTCTAGTATGCGATTGGATAATTTTAATGGAGAATATTGTAAAGATGTAAAATTTAGAAATGTCAGTGGCCATTTTAATGTTCTTCCACTTGCAACATGTGCTGCTCTTTATCAATTGATACTCATAGGAGAAACCATAAGACCATATATTCCTAAAGAGGTTTGCAAGACTTTCTGCAACTGAACATTTTGTTGACTTTTTTCCTGAAATAAAAAAAAAAAGAAGACAAAGTCTTTTAAAAATATCAAACTAAGTAAGTTTTTAAAAACTGAACATTAGCTGTAGCTGGCACTGTTACAGCATTTGAAACTTAAATGCTGAAGCTTTGTGTTAGTATTACAGGATCAGAATATGACTCTAGTGAGGAATAAAACGGAAAGCCACTAGCTGTTTCCTTTGACCACTGAGCAAAATGACAGAAGTAAGTGAACAAGTAAAGTGTTTTTCTTGATACTGCTTTTTAAGTCTCCATCGCATAAGATGAACTGATGAAGATTGGAGTGTTGCTTAAACCCAGTCTTGCTCCAGATGGGAATGTGCATTGATTTCAGTGGGATCTCCACACTAGGAAAGGTACATACGACAGTAACTAACTGTACCGGTTTCTATTTACAGCCTGATAGTGCTGAATCTCAGGCAGGGTTGTGGCAGGGTTGGATGTGGAAACCCCTTCCTGAGTCTTCCTGACTCCTGGCAGTCTTCCTGAGCCAGACTAAAATAGATGAAGGTCTAACCCAGTGCCACTGAATAAAACTGAAAATGGGGGCTTTTGGGTCAGACCTTCAAAGGCAATTTTCCTTCATTTTTTTGTGTTGGGTTTTAGATCCATTTTCTCACAGGAACAGCTGTCAGATCATATACACTGTGCAAACTTTCCACCAGGCTGCATATAGCTGTGTATTCTCCCCATTCTCAAGGAGAAACTGTTGTTTAAAGTGCATAAGGTTGTATTTTCAGTTCATAACGTGATGGTGAAAGGAATATGCAAAGAACCAGTGGTAACTACAATGCCACCATCATGATTTATTTAAATGTAAACCAAGTTTTCATCTCACACAGATTTCTTCTGAAAAAGAAAATATTGTTTTAAGCAGTTAGTCCATTACTCTGTCCTGCACCCACCCACGCCACCCCCACTTCCCACCCCCGGTGTGAAGGCGTTAAAGAACAGATACGGAGAGCTAGGTAATTTAGGCACTAGCAACTCCCATCTCTGACACTAGCTTTGGGATAATCAGAAAGATACTAGAAAAGATAGCCCTTGTTCTCACAAATCAGACCTCTAGAAATAGTTAACTGATGCAGTTTGAATTCTGGATTTTTTTTCTGTGTCTCTGAGGCACTGGAGGTCACTAGAGAGAGGACAAAGGGACTGATGCTTGTGGTGTAACAAGCAGTGAGGTATCTGGAGGCAGTCAGTGACCAGTGTGTTCCTTTTTATTTCTGTATTTATGAAGTGAACAAAGTATTCAGTAGAGATGTAACACGAATACTAGGATGATAATTGGGGGAGGAGGGGAATATTAAAGCCTATTTCAAGGCTTGACTGCATTTTATGAAATTATTTCCATATACTGCCATGGGGTTCTGATCAAGATGGGTGCCAGAGCTCTTGTGCTGGCTCCAGCAACATTTTCCATTACATTAAATTCTTGTCTTTGATATATAGACACAGTGTGCCTGAATGAATGACTGAGTTTAATTCATCCACTCTCCTTGATTCCTCCTCTCTTTACTGCAGCTTTCTCTGCCTCATCCCCTAAGTATGTTCATTCAAAGAAAAAAAAAAAACAACTATGACTCAAACCACAGCACTCCTATTCTAGGGTTTGTATATGCAAAATTGCAGTGATTTGAGGACTGGACAGACCACACCTAATGCAAATAAAGTACTCTGAGCTTGTGTAGTCCAAGTTGTCTCTGTTCAGCAGAGGTATAATGCAAAGGTGCTGAAACTTTAGACTAATTCCCCATCAAAAACAAAGAGCATGTACAAGAGCTCTTCCAACAGGAATTAGCCAGGCAGAGCATTTTTTTCAAGCATCTTCTTAGTTTTATTTTGTTGCAGTGATTTCAGAATTGCTGATGTGAGATTTTTTTTTCCCCAGTAACGGTTAAGAAATTTTATTGTGTTTACCTTTTATGTAGAATAGTCTGGATATAAAATGCTTTAGTAATAATTTATCATAGTAAAGAAACTCATAGCACTTCATTTCATTGTTTTAAAATTATGTGGCTAGTCATGACAGGTAAATCTAATGTAACTATTTTCATGCTGTGAAGGTGTTACACCACTGTGTTGCAAGCAAGAAAAAAATGTCTCCTCTGCAAGTCCTCCACATATATAGGTATTTACACCAAAGAAAACATTGCCCTTAGAGCATGTTTTCATTCACTGTGCACAAGGGAGAAAAGATGTTTCTTACAAGTCAAATCATTTGCATGTTTATAAGGAGGCCATCCACTGCCAGTCACAGGAATGAAATCTACAAGAAGCAGGAAACAGAACCCCTTGTCATAGAATATCATTCTAATAATTCTCCCAGGCTTCCTTATTTTGGAGTGGTAGAAAGGCAAAATATCCCAGCTAGAAGCCATTTTATATCTACTAGAACAGATGATCAGAATTGTTATCAGTTTCTAGGCACTATGGAAAGTGCTCTTCTGCAAATAGGAGGGAGAGTTTTCTGTATGCTATCCAAGAAGACTGGATAGCAATGACATTTCTGTGGGCAAAACCAGAGCATTATCAGATGTTGGCTGGGATAAGATGGGTGTTTGCTGGTGAGTCAAATAAAGAAACAGGCAGCATGCGAGATGGTTGTTTTGAGATGTGTATCTTTCTAAATGAATCAATTTTGCAAATGAGCTGAAAATTGTGCAAACAGATGCAAATAAAATAGCATGAACTGTTTACAGCAATACTTGAGTATTAGTTTATACCCCAGTCTGCACCAACGCAAATTAGGTCAGAGATAATAAATTCAGAAGAAAGGTTGGTAAAAATGAGGCTTATTACCAAAGGCTTACTTAATCCAGGAGGTGATTAACTTTGCATAGTGACTTCTGAGGAGATAATTAAAAGGAATTTACCCCCCCCCCCTTGTTTTTAACAAATAAATTCCCATTAAAAATAAGAGTTTGGAAACAGAACTTAAAATTGCAAACAAAAGGTAAATTCATTACTTAGTCCTGTAGAATTTACTTAAATTGCACTTCTGTAAGATCTATTATTAGTCTGCTGTTAGCCATATATATGAACAGTGGTCTGAGACAGGTTATAGTGAGTGTGTTTTGTCTATTCTGATAACACTTCCTGAATAGAGTCAATATTATTTTCTTTGCTGGTTGCAAGAAGTTTTTATATAGCAACAGGGGAGATATAAACACTTAATGAAGTAGGAAAATCTCATTGTAAAGCCAAAGAATTGAATAGGAAGGATGACCTGAGGGGAAAAGAGGAAGAAAAAAGGAAGCAATTTAACTTAATTCATTTTTAAAAACAACAGATTTCATGGTGGTGGCATCTCAATATTTTGCTGAATGACAAATCTGTTTCTAGCTCTTTCTGAGCTTATGTTTAAATCATATAAGGAATCTCTACCTAAGAAGCACAGGAGTCTGGTCTGTTGGTTTTGTGGTGGCTGATTCCCACAGATGTATATGTCAAAGATCTAGACCTCAGGCTTTGTAATGTGGAGATGTACTGAGACCAGATTCTGGGCTTAGATGAAAAAAACTATTAGTTTTTTCTAAGATCTCCTTCATAAGAAAGCTTGCTTCACATGTAAATGACCTCCAACTTTGCACCAAGTATTTGTATCACACACACTGATTTTTGCAAAACAGGTAGAATTCTCTTTCATTTCCTGGTGTGAGGGGATGAGGTCTTATGTTACCTTGGTACTGATAATTTCTCTGGGCAGCATTTTAAATGGGACACATTCCCAGGCTGGGTATGCAATTAAGAAAATCTTCTCTAAGGCTGTGATATGTGATATAGCTGTGACTGTGATAAGAAACAGCCATTTGTTCAAGAAAGTAAGCAGCTCACTTTCCATCCCAAAGCTGCTCAAATCTTAGGTCTAAGCTGCTTATGAATAAAGCACAGCAAATTAGGGGCCTTTATCTTCCCCAAAACAGGCAGGTGAGGAGTGGTGAGGAACTGGCATGGTCATTACTCTGTCCCTCTTAGCTGCTGGAAAGATTTGGCAGGTGTAAGCTGAAGTGGAAAGATGTATGGCAATTTACTATGAGCCTTCTCCTGAGCCAGGAGGAAGCAGAGAGCACAGCTAGATGCGTAGCCCCTTGGCTGGTGCCCCTGTTCTAAAGCTCAGAGAAAACCAACCTCTGCACCAAAGCTGCCTGCCACTCCTCACAAAATCCAGGTGAGGCTGAGGCAGGCTGGACAGTAGTAATGACTTGTTATTCGCAATCAAATGAGCTAAATGTCTGGGTTTTCTGCAAGCAGCACTTAGTTGCTGAAACAATATCATGCAAGTTTAGCTAATTTGTCTCATCTGCAGAGATTTATCTATCTGTCTGTCTGTAGGGGGAGAGAGAAACCAGAAGAACAGAATATTAGGAGAAGCTTCTGGTTTTAGACCTACTGGAATATTGAGGGCACCCTTCCATCAGGTTAGGTCAATAGGAGAACCACTGATATGAAATACAGAGTGGTTTATCTTCTACACAGAGGTGGAAAAATGCCACTGTTATTTCAGTTACAGCAAGACAAATTAGGTTGCTTAGTTTCAGACTGACATGTAATGTGGTCTGGGGGAAACTGCTTTCACACCTCACCTAAAGCCACTAGACAAATGTGTGAAAAATCCTGTTGTCAGAGCATCTGGCAACAAGGAATGTGGTACTGATACCCAAACTAGAGTTTATTTAAAATTGGAAGTAACAGTAGGAAGTCTGGAAAACATTCTCGCACAATTCAATTACAGTACTTTAAGTCCATCATAATTCTCTGTAGACCTAATTATATGGACAGCTCTTCTTTAAATCCCACTCAAAACCACTTAATCCTTCTTTATAGACAACAGAAATGGCTAGATGAGATACCACAGGCTATTTGGCAAATGGACTGTATTAGTCTTGAACAGAATTTGTGGCCTAGTTCAGGCATTGGGGATGCTGGAAACTGAAGTCTGAAATGGCCACACCAATCATCATGATGCCCTTCCAGTGTGCTGTAATTGCTCTAAAAAATTTCTGTATGTGAGCAAGTCCTTCTTCCACTCTGTATCTGAGAAATCAGTAAAGATACTCTGTGTTGCTAGATTTTTGTCTGATGTGTGATAGGAACTGTACTGAGATGATACTAAGCTGGCTACTGAGCAGTCATTTGCAGACTAGCTTGCATCTGAAGGCGTGAGCTGTAGTGACTTTATCACAGCCACCATAAGAAAAAAAAAAAGTTAAGCCTGCCAAATTTAGAATCTGGATATTTGAAAACTGTCTCAACTCAGAGATGCAATTTATATTAAAACAGAGGATTCTATTTCAGCTGAATGGAGAATCACATGTGAACCCACAAATAATGTCTTTGGCGTTTCTTAATTCAATGGGACTTGAGTTTTAAAAGGGTTTTATAAAAAGACATTAATTCCAAACTCCCTTTGCTCTTTTCATGATTTCCTCATTGTCATGCATTTGCCCTCTAACAGGCTGAAGAGATGTGTGCAACCTTGTTATCATTGGCTGTAATGGAAATAGGCTGGGGCATGCAAATTGCCTAGACAGAGTCTTGGAATCAACTTCAAAATAGCAAGGTTGAGCCTTATAATTGGAGTGTCAAAACCCCTAAGGGTTTTCAAGACCCAATCTGTAAGTGTCATTAGGGTAATTTATGTTAGTGGACATACTTCTGCATACCCTGAATTTATTTACATCAGAAGCACTTCTGGCAAATTTTGATTACATTAAAAAAAAAACAACTGTATTTTTGACTTAATATTATGGCACAATCACATCAGGCCTGGGGCTTCTATTTCATTGTTTATGGGAAGACATTCATAGGAAGTTATATTTATCTTATATTTTCAAAGAAACATTTAGTTCAGTATTAAGTTCTGACTCCTTAGGTATTTATTGCTGTGAGTGCTGAAATTCTGTTTCCTGATCTGTAAATATGGTTTGTATTAGCTTTTAAACTGCTGCCAGAGGGGGTAGTACTGAGGAAAAGTCCTCCCTCTCCCCCTAAAATTGACTGTTTAGGAGACTACCCAGGGTATTGTGAGTCACAGATCAAAGACATGATATAAAAATAGAGAAAACTAGTAGAACTCTCAGTAGTAGAAAAAACTACATGTAAATCATAATGATAGTGCTATAAACTAGCACCAAATCATATACAGATTTACAGCTAGAAAATAAATTATTCTAGTTACAGATAACTAGGTAGCAAATTGTCTTATTTTACTGAGTAAGTTCCTTGCATAAGTAAACACCCTTAGATCCAGATGGAAGAATATGAAAGCAGAGCTGGTGTACTATCTTGAAGTGATGGTTTAATTTGACGGGATGGATCCTTATGACTATAGACATGGTGAAAGAGTCTGGAATCTTTGTGTGGGCAATGTCTGACTGCAGAGGACACTGGACTTCAAAAAAGCTAAATCTTACCTTAAAGACCCAGATAATGGTCAAATTAATCTTTTCTACTTCCTGAGTCCACCTCCCTGCAATTGCAGAGGGTCATACAATACCTGAGCTTATTCACAGGACCTGTCTGGGCTTTTTCCCCACAAAGTGAGGCCAGACGCTTTAAAGATGCGTATGTTCTGATGTTAGTTTAAAATAGCTCTGGTTCCTTTCCTCCAATATCCTACTTGAAAGACTGTTTTAGAATGTTACTGCTTTGGATGGTTACTAGTCTCCAGTCTAAGCTTATTCTTTACCTCTACTTAATTTTACACCAGCCATTATCATTTAACGTAAGCAATCCTTTCCCCTGTCCTTGATCCTTTCCTCTTAGCTAACCAAAATCTCCATCTTCACAACTAGATGAGTACCACAATTTTGACAGTGTCAAAAGACAGGAGAATGCTGAAATCTGAAAGCTTAAGTGCAAGATAGAAGAAATGGAATTTACCATCCAAATACAGGATGGCAGTATAGATTTTAAGATACATTAAGTATGAATATCACATTAAGTCCCATGCGTCACATTAGATTTCTACAAGAACTGCA
This sequence comes from Elanus axillaris, assembly GCA_026212715.1. NCBI lineage: Eukaryota > Metazoa > Chordata > Aves > Accipitriformes > Accipitridae > Elanus > Elanus axillaris. The sequence goes on from JANZLQ010000064.1 coordinate 9,228,391, forward strand.
GACTGGTGCAAGTTCACAGGGTCTTCATTGTCAGAGAAGGATGAAGAACTATTGTCAGATGAGCTGTTTTTTCAGGGTATCATTACAACCAAAATGAAGTAGTCTATTCACAGAGCAGTTTCTTAAGACTAGAGAGAGCTTTTTCCCGGGGGAAATGTAAGATTAAAGGGTTGCATAATTACCCACTTAGGAAATTGGAACTGTCATAAATTGACAAAAGACAAAGCCAAGAATAATTACTGCTTATAAATTTCTCAGGATAACAAACAAGACAATTTAATTGATGCTTTTTGTGACAGGCAAGATCTTTACAGATCTTCTCATCATGGACTTGTGCTGATATGTATCTTTGAATAGGGAACAAGGGCAGAAAATGATTCCTAAATTAGAAAGTTGGAAACATCATTTAACCATAAAACTTCTAGTCGGCAAAGTACTGAAGACCATCTGTAATTAGGAATCACTTTTACTGCCCAAATGTCAATTTCTGCTTGGGAATATGTAGTTGAATTAGAAAACTCAAAGTAGTATCTCTTTCAGATTCAGTTTTAAACCAGCCTTTTTTCAGTGCAATACTACTTGATCTATGGAAGTACAGCATAAAAGATGCAAAGCAACTAAGAATCTCATTTGGGCACTGGGTGGATACAGATGCTTTCTTAAATCAGACGTGAAAGGAGTCAGTGTGTGCGATACTTTGAATATGATACCGTAGAAACCAAAAGGACTTTTGAGAGTTAGAAGAAGGAGTTAATATTCAACACTGTGAATCTGGCATTTATATTTCAAGAGAAATCTCAGTGAGACCACAATGTACAACAGCCAGAAATGAAAAAGAATAGACTGCTGCTAACAAGCTTTTTGCAAAAGTAAATAATGAAAAATAAAAGGTCAAAGCTTGAAGATAAGAGCAAGAACGTACAGGATAAGCAACTGAAAGAATCTTTTTATAACAAGAGGCTCTTAGATATGGAACAGACAGGGCAGTGATTCTGGAAGCACAGCGGGCAATTGTACACGGTGCTTTTTATATTCCCTGCTTACCTAACTTTAAAATTGGATCATATGGTAGAGTGTGAGAGAGGCACTTTTGAAGTAGAAGCTCAGGTTCTAATATGTCTAGACTGTAAATCTGTGATAATTAAGAAAAAAAAAGTACTCATTACCTGGACAAAATAAATCCCAATATTATAATTGTACTATTGCACTCAGACCACAGCTGACTTGAAAATAGAGCCGTCTCCAGTCACATCAGATAATTTAATGTACCTTGGAAGGAAATGATATGGCAAACAGAATGATCTCTGGTGGTTTTTAGCAACAGGGTTTTTTTGTTACCATGTGGTGTTCAAAGACTCATTCAAATTCTGTTGAATTCAACAAAATTATGGATGTCAGTCCTGTCTTACTATTTTGCTTTTTTTCTGGCGTTCTTTTTTCCCTCAGCATTGACAAAAGGCTAGCATATCATAGGCCCAGCTCCACAAAATTTATCAGTTTGTTAGTCGGTTTTAGAGAATACCAACAGATTTCTACAGATTTCTGAAAAGCCAAGTCTGAACTTCCAAGACTTTTTCAAACTTAAGTTGTCTTCTTCAAAGGCAAAAATAGCTGCATGCCAGGAAGGGCAAGTTACATATGACACATACAAAAAAAAAAAAAGGAAAAAAAAATAGGCTGAAGTGAAGGACTCCTGTTGACATCAGTGAGCCCTGGATTAGGAGAAGGGACCTGTGGAATTAATTGCCTCTACAAGACAAATTCACACTTCCCTGTCCCCTCAACCCAGCTGCTTTTTCCCCTACAGAGTCTATATGGTATAGGGCTTACCACTAAGATTTCTGCATAAAAGAGAACTCCAAGTTTTGTTTTGTTTATAATTTTGAAGTTATTTATATGTGCTTAGTAAATGCTGATCAGACTATTCAAAGATGGCAGAAAATACACCTAAGTTACAACAGATTCAAGTATGTATAAACCTGCACATACTCCGTAAGTCATGGTAGCCTATTACTAGAAAACAGGAAGAGCTAATTTAATATATTACAGAAACAGATTATCTTTGATATTCAGCGTTGAATACTAAATAAGACTGAGAGGTGGTTGAATACTGAATGAGAAGAGGCAGGAGAATAGAGCAAAAGAAATAATCATAGTATCCATATATGACTTTTTCCAAAGGTTGACTAATTTGACAAATTAATTCAGGAAGTTAATTCAACAAATTAATTCAGCAAAATTTGAAACAAACCTTCCAAAATTGGTGTATCTGCAGTCTTAGGTTGCTCGTGCTTTTCTTAGTCTTTGCTAATGCTGTTAATATGTCCTACAATCAGAAGATTTTAATTTTGATTACAAAAAATTAATCTACTTCTGTAAGCAATCAGTGCAAAAGCAGCTATAATCCTAAGGGATGGTAGAAAGTATTTTTTATTCACTCCAGTTGCAAAATAAAAATATTTTCACTGCAGCTGATGCTGCAACAATGCTTTTCCCAGTGATTCTAGCCATTACTATGAAAACAAGATTTCCTCTCCTCCCACAAATGGCAAGTTTAAATGCATGATAATTAATTTTGATCGTCTCAGAGAGATGCTATGCTTCTCTACAGGTTTCTCTCTACAGGCATGAAATTCTGAGCTTTTGACTGAGGAGCTGCTGAATGGACTGCAGTTGTGAAGGGATGGCTGTAGCCTAGCACTTTATCTCAGAACATAAGTGATCTTTACACAGCACAGTCCAGAGCTGATGTGGCCAGTACTTTCAGGTTTTCTTGAAGCATAGATGCACCACAATTCCCCATGAATCAGAAAATCCCCATCTTCTTTTTCTCCTTCCCCAAATAACTGTTCGGAAGCAGGGATATTTGGTGACTGTGACATTGCCTGAGATCTTGGCATTTAACCAGCTTTCAGTATGCATCTCTGGTTCTTTACTGCCAAAGGGGTTCCCTGGATCTGCCAGATTTTGCCTGTTGCAAAGCCAAGCTGTAAGGGGAATCAGCCAGCCCAGAGGTTTACCCTGAGAGCATGTGAAAAACCAGCTTTGGGATTTCTAGGTGCCCTGCTGTCTGCCAAAAATATTGGAAGCTTTGACGTCTACTTTAAGCCAGTATTTCAGGGCTCCAGGGTTACCCCCTGTGCACCTGGGAGCTGCACTGCAGTTGAAACTTCTGCTTCCAGAATTTTATGGAGAATTTAACATCTCCAGAACTGTAAGGCTGCTCTGGATCCTCATGCACTGATAGGGAACCACGCTCTTTGCACAGAGGCATTCCTTTTGACTTCATAGTAAATGTACTGAATCAAAGATGTTACCCCCAGATACTCTGAATGCCACTTCTCTGGCATTTTCCAGCAGACTCAGTTTTGTCAAAGTTTCTGGCCACCATTACTTGCAGGACAAAGCACATCTAGCTACCTGTGAAGGGTATGTACTCAGTTTCTGTCAGTTCAAAGTACATTTCACACCTCTACATGCCAGTGATTCTAAAATAAGTAACTGTGTTCCTCAATCCATGGAGAAGTATTAATAGGGATTCAAAAGCTGTAACAGGCACAGTAAGAGAAGAAAAAAAATTTCAGCTTCCTGCTAGAAGTAAAATTCAGTTGTGTAATCTCCAGTATTCAATGCTGTTGATAGCAGTGAAAGCAAAGTGATTCTGAGAATCTTGGCACATCTAAGGGGAGTAAAACAGTAGTTTTTTGCTCCTCCAGTAATAGCCTCTGCCACACTACTGCTGTCTTTAGAGATTACTTTTTCCCCAGTGTTAAAACTCGTCAGGTATGTGAGCTCCTGTTGCCTCAGTGTAGCCTATTAGCTGGTTACTGAGGCCTGATAGAACCAGCAGCATGATTCCAACTTTTACTAAGTTGGCTATCATCACCAGTCTGTTTTCAGTGCAAGAGATGAGACAGGAGGACCAACTGACAAGCACAGGGAAGAGATCGCCTTGAGAGAAAAGAGGAAGATAGAGCATTTTCTGAAGTAACCCACTGAAATGGACTGCAGGCTGTACTCTGCAGCAGGATGAGGACTGATTCCTGGGATGCACCTGGAGTGGCCTCTTATCTCTGAGGTATTGGGACTCACACCCAGTACGAAATATTCATATCATTTGTGGAAAGAGATCGTGAAGCACTGAGTTTATGTAATGCACTTAGAAGCAGGTAATATGCCTGTGCACTGCTGTTTGAAACAGATGTGCAGTGATTTGGTAGCAGTTGCCACAGTCTGTATTTATATAGGCAGGTTCCTTTGGAATTTCTCCAGAAAGTAAGAAAGGGAAACCCTGGTGAATTGAGCCTTTGTCCTAGGTTCACTGCAGTTATGAGGAGTATTTCCATTACTAGCTGTAGGTGGAGGATTAGTGTTGGGTACAAGAAGGGCTGGCAGCTCTGAAGGAGTAGGCAAGCCCTCTGCTGAGAGTCATAACAAGGCAGGCAGGGGCAGGGACAGTGTCCTCTCTGTCAAGGGCCCAGCCCAGCGGCACCTTAGCAAGGAAAGCAGAGTGGGTCTGGTGACAACAGCCAGGGTCTGCCACAGTCCAGATCTCCAGGCAAATCCCTAGTACAAGGCAGGCCCAAGGTCAAGTGGGAAGTCGAGTCCAGGTCCCAGGGGAAGGAGCAAGGGCCAGAGTCGCAGCCTGAAATCTGCTTCTGAGCAAAAGGAGGGGGAGAAGAGGGAAAGCCTCTGCTGAGGCTTCTCAAAGCCAGACATCTGCACCATGTTGATGTGGTTTAACCCCAGCCAGCAACGAAGCACCACGCAGCTGCTCACTCACTCTCCCTCTACCCAGGGGTCAGGGGAGAGAATCAGGAAAAAAAGTAAAACTTGTGGGTTGAGATAAGAACAGTTTAATAGGACAGAGAAGAAGAAACTAATAATGATAATAATAATAAAATTTCAATAATAATAAAAAAAGAATTGGAATATACAAATGAAGTGATGCAGAATGCAATTGCTCACCATTCGCTGACTGATGCCCAGTTAGTTCCTGAGCAACGATCTCCCCTGAGGCCAATTCCCCCTAGTTTTGTACACTAGAGATGACATCACAGGGTATGGAATACCCCTTTGGCCAGTTTGGGTCAGCTGCTCTGGCCGTGTCCCCTCCCAACTCCTTGTGCCCCTCCAGCCTTCTCGCTGGCTGGGCATGAGAAGCTGAAAAATCCTTGACTTAGTCTAAACACTATTTAACAACAAGTGAAAACATCAGTGTGCATTCTTCTCATAAACATTCTCAAAACAACATTCTTCTCATACTAAATCAAAAACCATAACACTACACCAGCTACTAGAAAGAAAATTAACTCTATCCCAGCCAAAACCAGGACACATATCCAAACCAACCTTGAGCCCAGGCTGTCAAACCAGCAGGAGTGGTGGGATGTGCTCAGCACCATGACAGTCAGGTCACTTCCACACTGGTACTGTCCTATGCCACCTTTCCCCTACTCTGCTCGTTTTAAATTGCACAATGTTGCCTGCCTGTTAGGGAAACGAGGAACAAAATACAGTGCAGCTGTTTGTATTGTGTTTAGCTATTAGCTGTATTTGCATGGTAATTCCAGCATCAAACACTGAATAAATACCGTTCCACACACATGCCAAATTTAATCATTGTTAGGATTCACAGTAATAGAGTGCTGCAGCAGGCCAGATCAGGAATAAGCAATTAGATATAGTTTTTTTGTGCACAGGTTAGTTATTGGCCACTGCATCCTGCTTCAGATGGATTAAATCAAAGAGGAAAAAAAAACACCCCAGGGCCTCTGAATGCATTTGAGGCAACAGTAAAAGATACAGTAAAAGGCCTGGCTACATGACTAGCCATTCGTGACTCCAGGTGACAAGCTAGTGACAAACTACAAGAATCATCTGATTCTTTTCACATGAACATTTTTTTATCTGGAATGTTTTGTACTATAACAATTTATTTTTCTGCATTATGCAACTATTTCACTTTCCACCAAGTGTGCTGGTTTTTAGTTGCCCCATCTGGTTTTCTCTTCATCCTTCTCTAACCTGTGCCTTCTGCTTTGGCTCATCGACTAATAGTGGTCTTGGAAGTCTTAATTTTGATACCTGAAACAGCATTAAGACTGCACTTGCTGCACTGTGGTCTATTAGCATTTAATATACTTCAGTGAAAAAGGATTAATTTGAGAATTTCACTGAATTCTTGAGAAAGCCCCAAAAGTGCTGACCCAGATTTCGAACAAAACTTTGCCATTAACAGTATTTTAACAAGGATTATTTTATTATTGGACAATTAAAGGGTGTGGAAGTAGCCTCAAATTGCCCAGTTTAAATCCAGTCCAGGAAAACAATGACTTAAAATAATTTTCAACTGAAGCACTGTAACTGAGTGGGCTGAGCAGCCAGGTTTGTTGCCGAGTGGTGTCCACATTAGAGAAGCCATGCAGCTGATTTGTACTGCAGTCCTTTAAAGAGCTCTCAGCAGTCATTGATTGAACAAACACAGAGTCTCATTTAAGATGGTTCATCCATGTCAAAGATGAAGAAAAAGTGTCAGAGTAGCTGGGCCATTACCCTTAACTATGCTGGAGCTCTACTGTTGCTAAATGACTTGAGATGACTCTCAGTGCTAACTGATAGTTTCCGACAGCAACAGATTCACAAGCAAGAAAAAGTATAAACAATGTCCTGAAGACACACCATGATCCAGGAGACCTTGTACTGGCTCTGCCACAGACTTGCTGTGTATCCCTAAGCAACTCATCACTCAGCTTTTACTGCCTCTAGACTGCAGATTGCCTGCATACTGCTTTAGGTCTTCATGGAGCAGAGGTCTGATTGCTGTGCAGTATGTGGATACCACCAGAATAAGAATGACATAGGTTGGGTTCCTACAGCATAGGTTTAGGACTCTTTGTGTTACTCATACAGCTCACCTTCTCCATGCCTCTGTCTTTTACAAAGATGACGATAACAAAACCCCCAAATTAGATTTCAACCAGCTAATGGTTGTAGAGCACAAGGAGCTCAGTGAACATTATGCTTGCATCAAGTGACAGCAGCAGGATTTTTGCTGACAGTTATGTTTTCCTTACAGCATTCCTTACCAATTTGTCTGAAACTATTGACACCAGGTGTAATGCAGTCTCCCATTTCTCATTGTATCACTTCAGGCTTCTTTTAAAGTTTGCTTTGTGCTTATTCACTTAACAGGCATTTTATTTTTTTGTTGCTTTTCATCACAGGTGGCCAATGTTCCATTTCTGGCTGGCACACTAAGGATGAAATGTGATCAAGTTAATACCTAGTTTAACTATACCAGTCTGCATTTAAATTGAAGCAAAACTATGGATAAATAGTTTCAGGTTTACAACTTCAGTCTCTCTCATTATATGTAATAGCTTGATAATTTTATTTCTATATAGTAATTATTTTCATGCTAATATATTTTTGTGCATGCAGTAATAATATTTTACTTGTTTCTTTGTCACTGAAAATTATCCTGGAGATTGCAGAGCAGACAAAGTAGTTTCATTCTGTCACTGGCTGTGGCTAATCTCAGTGCTGACTCCACTTTTGCTTTAGGAATTTTGGCTCATGACCAGAAAGAGCACTTAGTAACAATATATGCTAAAAAATAGTTGACTAATACATGCCTGCTTCAAATAAAATGAAATGTTTCTTCTTTCTTTTATGAAAAGGTAAGAGACTTCTGTGTGAAGCTGTTCAGAGTCATGTCTCAAAGCACTAAAGGTGTCGTTCATCACTGGGATAGAGCTAGAGCTTTACTCAAAGGCTTAATAACGTTAACATATTCTTTCCCAAGTGCTTTACATCCCAGGAGCTCAAACCATTTTATGAAAAACAATTAATTATCCTTCAGTACAGCTGCTGCCAGGTAGGCCACACCATTATCCACAATATTAGAAGAGAAATTCAGGCACAAACAGGTTGGTGATATGTGAGGATCCCAATGGTGCAGGTGTGAGGTAGGAATCCTGACCTGTGGCCTCTTCAGCAGCTTGTATTTCCAGAGTGTCCTCACACCTGTGCTCTACTATTTCAGGATTTCTGGGAAATACGGTGTTCTAATTGTGCCTCTTCCCTCAGAGCCTGCCTTAAAAATGGATGCTCTTCAAAGGGGGCCAAAGTGGGTGGTATAATACAGCTGTGTTCGGTTTATGAGACCTATGGACTCGCCTATGTAAAGGGAATTGGCAGCTGACAAAGGAGCTCACTTAGTCTTTACCTGTTAGGAAGGGAGGTTTAGAAAAGCTGGAGATTCAATGCAGAAATGAATTGTTCCTCACTAGTGCACAGGTGAACATGTATAAAGTATGGATTGACTTCAGCTCCTTCTCCTTGGAAGACTGTACCTACCCCTCTAGAATTGGGTCTTAATGTCTTCCAGCACCACAGTGTGTCCACACCTGGTTCTCTATATCATCACCTTCAATTTTTTTCCCTTTTCACCTACCCAATCTGATTTTTCCTCTTAAAGTTCCCTTAATCCAGCTCTTGCCAATCATCCTTCCAGTTTGAGATCTCCATGAGAATTAATCACTTTACAGCATGTTCACAGCACATGTACTGCTATGAAGATAAACTAAACAACTCCTTTTATCTCTCTGTTATTCTGGCTACATCTCTAAGTTTGCAGACAAGTTGTGAACTAGTATCTTATGATTTCTATATTTATTTCCCTCCACTCTTAAACTTGAGGTGCCTTGCTTACATTTTTTATTCTTTTGAAAACATTGCATAATTTTGGATAACTTTCAAAAATATTTTCTCTGGTTCAAGCACACGTTTAGTGGGATGTGAAGGAGAATCTGTGACTGTTCTGCAAGAGGTCAGACTAGACTACTGCTTGTCACACTAATTCTTGTGTTGGCTTTAAGCACATACTCAGGGCATAAGGCTTTTTCATGATTCCCCTCCTGAATTATTGATATCACAGTATGATAGCTGACTGGATCAAGGGGTAACACTGGGGCATTTACAGCTAGAGTTGCAGTCTGGAAATAAGACAGTAACTTTTCTTTTTTCCCATTTTCTGAGCTCTTGAGAACTAATTTAAAAATATATATGTATATGTAATATATTTGTGGCTTATCTTTCTAATTACCAGTATTATTGGCTTTAATTCATGGTAGCATCAGGATAACTTCCTATCTCCTGATTAGTATTTTTGGAAAATAAATTTGCATCAAAGCTTATTATGCTGCAAGCAGTTAAAATAACTCCACAACCCTGAAAAGCAACAAGAGGCAGAACTATACTTACAGAGTCTTAGTTCTAGTTTCTTTTGACTGATGTCTGATAAACATATAGTGAATATTGAATTATAATTCTGCCCATCTGTTAGTGGTAGCACAGCATGTTAGATACTCTGCTACTAAGTTCAAGACTTTGCTATGGTTCCTCATTCCCACACATGCAGATAAGGGTGTGAGGGGAGGGAAAAGGTGGGGCTGGATACAGTCCCTAAGGCTTTTTCAGTGGTGTTCAACCTTCCTCAAACATCTAGAATTTCCAAGGTTTTTAGGTTCTATTTCAAAATCTAAGTTAGTGGCTGGGTTTTCAAAAGACTCATGTGCTTGACACTGAGAAGCTAGCCTGCAGAGCTGGAACAACACTTCTTAAGACATATAGGCTATAACTCAACTAAATATACCTCAACAAACACAGTGATCTCTAATAGGAAAATCCATCTTCTATGGGCAGGAGTTGTATATTCAGACACACCAGATAGCCTTACTTTACCAACCAGTTTTGCAATTTGAGTTTTAAAAACAACTACTGAGAAATGGCTGTTCTCTCATGAGAGCCATTTCAAAATCTGTGTCACTTTTTTCCTCAAGATCTTGTTATCTTGAAAAAAAAGAAGTGAGTTTTAATATTTATTTGCCCACTTTCTTCATTATGAAGTGAAGCCAAAACTTGCAGACAATACTAGCAGGATACATATATTTATATAAAAAGAAAATGTTTTCTGTATATCCTATAGAATTTCTTCACTTAAATTTTGGGAGAAGCAGGTCTGTGAACTAAGCTCATGCAGGGGCTGTGTTGAGATTTTGTAGTTTTGCTCCTACTCCAAGTTTCTGTCAGAAATTCTCAGCTGTTTGTGCTTAGTCTGTCATGAGGGACTTTGGAATGTCTCCTCTTAATTAATTGAACAGCTTTTTTTCTGATGCTTTTTGTCTCCCGTTTTCTGCATAATCATGCTGAGTACATTTTTATTTTAATTTTTAATTTCCCTTTTTTAAACCAATACAGGTGAAACAGGCTTGCTTTCCAGAATACATCTCCATTTGTGTACCAAAACATGCACACACTCTATTTTTTAGTCTCTAAATTCTTGTTCAAAATGAAGGCCAAGTATGGTGAACACTTCGAAGAAGGTTTTCCAGAGGCTAAGTTGCTCCTTCCCAAATCCACCTTCTATAAATTGGTTCCTTCTGCCTTCAATGAACACAGTTCACAACCCTGTTTCTCTCTCTATTAGAAGAGGTGAACATCAGTTGTAGAGAAATAAATCACAGAAGGACCCTGGCCTTACCAGTTGCCAACTAATTACTACAAAGTGCAGAAGTGCTGTTTGTCTCCTCAACTAATTTCAATGCCCTAGTGAGAAACACTCAGTCCCTCAAAGGATTAGGCCCTACATCATTTCTAATCACATCTTTGGCTCCTCTCTAGTGGGTCTGGGCTTTAGCTGTTAGTCTGAGATGGTGGAATGGCATGAATAGTTATAAGAATTAAAGATGGGAAACCTTCATCAGTTCACATTGCCTGCCCTTGCGCCAAGACAGGACTTTTCAGAGTTGCAAGTAATTGCTTTGAGTGAGTTTTGTAGCTGTCTATGGCTGTTCTTTCAAAGTTTGTAGTGATAGCAATTAAGGAACAGTAGCTATAGTTACCTACTGAGTTGGGATTCCTTAGAGGTATGACAGATTCTGACTAACAAAATGAATGCCACTTTGGTTTAGGGATTCTTTCACTTCAAAATGGTTACTTTGAAAGTAATAAGCAAAAAAAAAATAATAGAGAAACCAGTCAACGTAGCATTCAGCTAGAATATTCTTTACTACTTGCATTAATTACACCATAGTCAGGTAGCTCTGTGATTAAATTTACATTCCTCAAAAAATTCATTAAGGCAGTTTGACCAGCTTAATTCATTTTCTCTGCTTTCACACACAGATCAACTTGACATCATTTCAATGGCTGAAACAACAATGATGCCTGAAGAAATTGAACTTGAGATGGCAAAGATCCAGAGACTTCGGGAAGTCTTAGTCAGAAGAGAATCAGAACTCAGGTTTATGTAAGTATCAAGTATCAAGACTTCTGGGAAAACACTATGCAAAATTAATCAAAATAGGAAAGAATGCTATTTAGAAGACTTTTATCTGCTTGACATTTTAAAAGGAAGAAAGATAAAGAACATCCCAGTTAGGTGAATGCTTGCAAAATGCCATTGGGAAATAATTTTTGTAGCTGCAAAGGAAATTACCTTTTTTATTTAGCACCTTTTTTATTCAGTATGATTTGCAGAAGACATAAAAGGGATCTATTACTTACAAAAAGAAACTTTAGCAAAGTACGTGTCTACAGAGCATATTTTTATACCTGACTCCAGTCCTTTGTGGGAAGGACATTTGTCTGAAGAAAATATCAACAGGTAGGGTATTTGGAGCTTCCACCAGCCCTAATGGTGGCCATAGCTCCTTCCTGTTAAGAGGCATACAGCCTGTCAGCTTTACTTACACTCACCAGCAACTACCACAACTCTTCACAGCACAGACACGGTATTTTAACAATATTCACACTTAAAAATAAGAAAACAAAATGCTGCAAGCTAGACCTGCTGCTGATGGAAATGAGAGCAAGCTCTTCACCTGTCAGAGTGATGCAAGTTTAATCCATGGAAGGAACTTGCTCCAAGATTGCTAATTGGAATTACTACTTTTCTTGAAGAAGATGCACAAAGAAGATCAAGATAAGTAGTAATAAAACTCTGATGTTTGAAATAGCTCTGCAACAACGCATGTTGTCTTTAAGTATTATGTCAACATTTTGCCCAAACAAATGCAGTAGCTGTAAAATAAGGGCATTTGGCAAAGAACTGCTCCAGGTTAGCATATCAGCCAGTACAAAAAAAACAAACCCAACTAAAAGAAGACCCTAGCAAGGTCTGGATACTTAGCAGACCTGGAGTTAGTTTGCATTTTTCACACTTCTGTGTATGAACCAGTAAAAACTTTACCTGCTGATATGGGAGATCATCAATAACGTAATATTCTTTCAGGCAATTCCTTAGCTGTCATCTATATAACGTGTGTCTTTTCAAGCAAGATGGACTCGACAGCTTTCCCTGCTTTGAAAATTAGGGCATTGAGGCCTTATTTTTACCATTTTAATAATGAGATCTATGTTCCCTCTCCCCACTGAATAAAGTAACACTAATGATGAAGTCTGTAGGACAACAAAAGGGATAAAATTAAGTATGTTGCTCCTACGTCACTATATAAATGTTACATTATAGTACTCGCAGTTGGTAATACTTCAGTATCTAAATAAAATCTTTACTGAGCAGTTCATCACCACTAAAAGCTTTAGAAGAGTTACTCTGTAAGGGTGAAAGAAAGAGTGAGATGGTGAAGAAATAAAGCCAGACACATAATCATCATTATTCTTTGAAAGTAAGTCCTAATGTATTTGAGAATCAGGCAGTGGGATTAAAATAAAAAATGAAACTATTTAATAGTATTAGACTTAAAAAGTGGTACAGAGTAGTGTTCAAAAACCACATAAAACTATATGTGGGGTTTTTTTCTCATACGTATCCAAGCAGCCTCTGTGTCTCATCTGTTAGCCTATATGTATCAAACATACTCTTAGTTCAACAGACCCAGATTTTCAGTTTTCAAAATTAAAGTGAGGAAAATTTCAGTTATATTTGAACAAATTTCACATACAGTTCTGTGATTAAGTACTGAGTTCACACATCAAAGCTTGTTTTTTTAGTTTATTAATTTCCCCCCACTTCTTTGCAACAGTCACACTGTGAATAAGCAAGTTACTTTGTGCTGTAGTGGTTATTAAAATTACTCACGATCTTCACTCTGGGCCATCGACAGGTTAATCTCCTCAGGAAGAAATTTTCCACCTTTAGAAATAGATTTGGACACCCACTCAGCAACAGTAATTCATATACTGAAGTCAGTCACCAGATAAGAGACCTCACTCTGCCTTGCAAATAGAAGTGGAAATTCCTTACTGGTGTACTAAACATAATGTGAGACCTCATTTCAGAAATTAAAACTAAAGCACTAAAAGACAAAGATATATTTAAATAGTGTAACTTTGTGGAACTCTGAAGTGAAGCAAAAACATACAGTACAGAAGACTCTAGTTGACATCTCAGTTTCAAATTTGTGAGGCTTCTTTACTGCAAAACACAGCTTTTTAATTTTACTGAGTGAAGCTCAATAAAATTAGATGTGTGACAGCACGTTCAACCTGTCCCCTGAAATTTTTGTATTTGAAAAGCAAGGGAAGCAGCTGAACTCTTTATCTATTTAACAGATCACATGCCATATACCACAGTGAAATAGTTAATCTTGTGGTGTATGCTTTAAAAGATGCCAACTTTCTGATAATACTTGTTTTTCTTTTTATCAGTACAAAGAAATAAAGAAAGCAAAATCAGCTGAAGCAATCGATTAACAGGTTGTGATGTTTCTCAGACCTTGGTGTGAATTGCAAGTTAGGAATCAGCCTTTGTAAGCCTGTCCTTTGTTTTGCTCTATGCTATTATTTCCTCCTTTAAAAAGAAAAGGAGGGCAGCTGAAGACAGCTGTACTCTCCATATCCAGGAAGTCTGTACTATTTCCAGCTGAATACCTGCTTGCTATGAAGAATTACCTAAAGTTTACATGGAACCAATTTTCAGATCATAAAACCAAGCCTTCCTCAATTAGGTAATGCCACAATTTATGTTGTGCAATCACATTTTAGCTCAGGCAACCACAGTCACAGCAGAACAGATGCACTGTGATTTGCTCTGTAATTATGTTATCAAATCCTATTTTTGCCTCAAGACCCTGCCTCACTTAGTATCCATGACGGACCTCCTCACGGTATGTCAAAGTTGCGTGGCAATTGTGGCTGTTTGTAGCATGTCTGCTTCTATGCTACTGATACTGTGAAATTCCATAAAATTATGCCAGGAGCTGTTGTGACCATCTCCAGCCAGTCCAGGAAGTGAAAACATAGCTTAAAGCCATCATATGCTATCTCCAGCTCTTCTGGGTTTATTTTCAGAAAAGCTGAGGACTCAGCATGCATTGATATGAAGGAGACAGTATGTACGGAAAAGCATCAGTTTATAGCTAGCCAGCATTCCCCCTCATTTGCTTCTCAGACTTCTCTCAGCTCATTTCTTAAAATATTCTCTATAAAAAGAGGTTTGGGTCAAACTAAATTTTCAATGTCTTTGCTGTTAAGGAAAGAAAGCATACTGCTTCAGAACATGCACACTCTCCCTTTCTAATTCTCCTGTCCCACTTCCTTTTTTTCTTTCCTGGTGAGATAATAGGCCCAAAAGCTGAGGGAGCTGCTCAGGCAGCATCCTCTTCATTGCACATTTAATGTGTTACTGCTATAAATACTTGTGTGTGGCTTCAGAAGCATTTTAGGATTCACATCACTGGGGAGCTTGGACATATACTGTGCTGAAAGACATGATTATAAAAATGGGTAATACATGTGTTGTTAGCTCAGTTTGGTTGACAGAGGAGACAGGCAGCAAAACCTCAGACCTCTGTATGATACAGGAACAGATCAAAACTGAATCTCAATTTGTAGTGCAAAATTAATGCATTTTTAAATGTATTGGCATATTCTGACCCAGTAAATATTGGTAGTACAGGTGAGATCTTATCATCCACAGTTACTGCCTATGCCTGTGAATAGAAAAGGCATGGAGTTCTTATAAAATAACATTCACTGTTATCATGGAACATGCTTTTTTGGAAATCTGCCAGTGCCTGATGCTGCAGATAGAAAGCAAAACTTGAAGCTAGCTATATTGGATGACCTTGAACTAAAACTGTGACAGTTGTGAAAGTTGCTTCCACCTGTGATAGCTGTCTTGGGAGTGGTTATTTCTAGCATGTAGGTGATACTGAATAGCAATTTTTTAATGTATAGGGAACATAAGATATTAAATAGTAAGCCCTATTAGGTTGCTTTAGGCAATTATTCAAAACAGTTTTACTTACGTCATTAAACTTGTTTTATCTGTAAAAATGTAGAACATTTGCTTAATGTCTGTGTGTTTATTACATTGCTAAACTAATACTGTGAAAAAGCCAAATTCACCTCCACATTGACTTAGCATAGTTAAAATTGGTCATTGTCTTTGTACACTCTCACTACACGCTATTAGATGACTCCCTCTTCTCCAGAGTGCTCATATCTACATCATCCATATTCTCTGAAGATCCATTCAGGTTTGTAGACCATTTTACACTATTATGTTTGCTTACTTGTAATCCCAGGAACAACTGCCTTTTATGTAGATAAGTTTGCTGCAACTTGACTTTGCCCTGGTAATAAACTCATACTAGCAGTCCCACAGCTTCATTAGCTGTCCAGAGTGTGTAATTAATCCCTATTTTTGTTTTTTTTCTTGCTTCCAATCAGGCTTACTTTTTCTTTTTTTGCCTTTTTAACCTTTATCCTTTTGCCGCTTTGCAAAAAACCCCATAAAACTCTCTTTTGCTGCTGTGACCTTGATGTACTCATTGCTAGTAGTAGTAGAGGTGGGATGGTCAGTCATGGTCATTCTATAGGGTATTGGACATAATGGTAGAATCTCAAATTTAGGGCAAATTCATCATGGAGAAAAATTTATAGTCCATATTCCTTCTAATAACAATAACACATCAACAGAGGTCAGATAGGATTCTTGCCTTTATGTCTTTTGTAGTATGCATAGCACATAGGTATTTTAAAGTACATAAAGGTATGTCTGCTGATTGCCTGGCTTTATGCAACCACTGCAAAGTGAAACAACATCAACCTACACAAGAACTGACAAAGTGATAGGTTAATTCCTTTGGTGATGATAACCTTCAATAAACCAACTTAGAAATTCTATGCTTTAATTTAGAATGAGTCTAAAAAATGTAGTAGATGCACAAAAAGTGGGAACATGGAACAAACAGTCTCTCATTACTGGCTAAACTCAAGAAGTAATACTGTACTGCAAAGCCTGCTTATGTGGACTGTTTCCATTCTGAAGTGAGAAAAGGCAGCAATTATTGCTGTCTTTGTATGAACAAAGTTCATTTCAAATTTTAATTAGTTTTTCAGCCAAGTACTTTATCTCTCTTTCTAGTGACTCACTAATATAGCATCAGCTGTGACTTCTGAGTGGCTTGATGCCACATGTGGCAATAGTGACACACACTGAGCATCACCCTCAGTAGGGGTGAGAGGGAGGGAGAATGTAAAGAGATAAACATAAACAGGCTGTCGAAGGTGTGAATAGCAGTGGTAAATTGCTGGTTATATATTGCTAAGCAGGTGTTCTGACTTCTGCTTTCTTTGCTAGTTTTGATTCTTTCTCTGCTACTTTTTGTCTTTGTACTGTGTATCACCTATTTTCTCTCTTCTAAGGTTAAGCATGGAATTCTCTTAGGACTGTTTACTTATATGTACAGCATCTAGTACTTTTCTCTGAGTTCATCACCTAGCTGTTCCTATAGTGCAAACAAATAACACCAACCAACCCAATTTTTTTTCATTAATAGAGTTGTTGTTGTTGCTAGTGTTTTCTGATAAGATCTGTCTTTTCATGGAAAGTAGTAATAAATCTTTTCTCATTCACAGTTCTATAATCTTAACAATACAGTATAACTCACTGTGAATTCCTTCCTTTTTTTCCCTGATTGTATCTTGCTCTAGGAACATAGGATGCACTTTGGGTTGCTGTAGAGAAGGAGGCAGTTGTGTGATGATATATATTTTTCAATAAATATACGTCAGGTTGTTGGCTTCATAAAGTAAGGTACCATTAAGGAAAAATATCAATCCCAGCTTTATGAGGTATACCATGGCTGTCCCCATTGATATAGCCTGGTGAGGCACACACTATTCTGCCAGATAGGATTCATTTGTGGCTGTGACTGTATGTCCCCATTCACCTTTCCCATCCCAAGCACATGGCAATGGTGTCTCACCTGCAAATACAGAGTCCTTGAGGAAACAACCATGGAACCGTAAGGTGGGAAATGGTGCAGCCTGGTTTCTGTAATGCAAGTTGTCAAACACTCAAAGCTTGAGGCTTCTGAGATTAGGGACAGCATTTCTAGGGGACTGCCATGGATCTAGGAGCCTCAAGGATGTCAGCATCTCCGCTGTAGAACTGGGAACTCCTGGAAGGTTCAGATGTGGTGAGGGTCTCTCAGCTCTTCAGATGGGAGCCTGGAAGCCTCAGGAATGTGAGTTCAGGACAGAATTGCAAAGTATCTGGACTGTGCACTTCAAGCTGAAAGTATAAATACAAATCAGCTCTCAAAGAGGAAAGAAAAATGCCTTTGTTCAGTTTGATCTCTCTGCAGAGCCATCTCCTTTGCCCTGTTTGACAGCAAACAATCAACACCAGAGAAAAATAAGACACTTTTAACTGTGTGGCAGTAGAAATGCTACATTAAAATGCTTAGAAAGGAGAAACATTTTTTTTAGTCGTGTATGATGATAAACATATCAGTAGCAAAGTATTTAATGAATTGTTGACTTAGTACCTGGTAGTTGAAATGTTTGTGTCTTAAAAAAGAAAAAATGTAGAAGGAGGAATTTTTGTTGTTATCTCTGTTGGACAGCTAGAAAAATAATTATTTAATAGAAAATTTTCTTTAAATAGCATTTTCTACATTGAATGTATGTTGTGGTTGTCACAAACTGCTGTTAATAGAAGAAGGAGCAGCTCAGGGTATCTTTAATCTTTTGACTTAGTCATGTTTAGGTCAGTAAATTAGCACTGGATTTCCATATGTAACCATTAAACCTGAACTGGTTTTGATTGCCCAGTTCTTAGCTACCTGGGGTCTGGTTTGCATGACTGGATGGTAGAATGAATTGTCTCCCATAAGACCATGTATCCATGATAATGTATTCATAATACATGATGCATGTATAGTACTCGCAGTTACCGTGGCCCACCCTTTTGCACAGTTGATCTTCCTGTAAGCAAGTATGGTCTGTAATAACGTTTGACTCTTGACACACGGTGTCTCTCGCTTGCTTTCTACTGACATGTGGAAACAGACTCCACAGTCACTGAGATGGTAAAGTAGGTATGTTTATTCAGTGCTGGGCAGCACAGGGGGTAGCCCCACCAAAGTCATGCGCACCTGATGCGGCAACTCACTTGAAATTTAAACAGTCAAGTGTTACATATACATAAGATTTCCCAATACGCCTATACATATGTATGACCTGTCCCCACTTCATACTAAAATTAGTTCCAAGACATCACTCCCCGAAGTTCCTCCTGACTGCATCTGCGCAGCGCCCCTTTATGGTGGTCATCGGGGGTCGTGGAGATGAAGGCCATAGGTCTTCCTCACGGTAAACTTTTAACCTTCTCATCTTGCGCAGGCTCAGTTACTTCTTGGTGTTCATCCAAACCGTGAGGTCAACCTTGACCGGTTCTTGGGGCAAACACCTGTTCCTTACCAGGAACTGTCTTCTGTGAGGGATTACAGGACTCCCCGTTTCAATGGGTTTGTACAATGATGGGTAATGCATCAAATCCTATCTACTAGCGTAACTCTTTTATATTATTCAACAATCTAGATAATCATTAAGCAGTGATTTATCTACCAAGACCCCTCTAACCCCAGTAATTTGTCTACTAAGACTCCTTTAACCCCTTCTCTCACTACTACAAATAGAAGAGTATAGATTAGTGATGATTCAACAGTGAACTGAAAAGTCCTGAAAGGGACTATCAATGTTCAATTTTATACCAGATACCTTTATATTCTTTTCAGCTTTGATACCAAACAGTTGCTCTTCTGGTTTTAAAAATAAGAAAACGTCAAAGATAGAGGCAAATTAAGAAGGAAATTTATCATCAATTCTGCTAGACAATACATACCCAAACCTAGTTTCCTACTTCTGCTGCTCTAATAACAAAAAATAAAACTACCAGACCAGTTTAAATGAACGATGCACGTAAGTTAGCCCTATGCTTTTTTACATGCAGTCTTCTATATGCTACTGCAATGGGGTTAGATACTTCTGAATTGAAATCTAACTTCTCTGTTGTATGTTTTTAGACAAATTAACTTAGTAATTTTTTGCCATGTAGAGAAATATTCCCCTCCACAGTGGGGCACTTCCAGGAGAGCTCCTCTTGTAACTACTGAAGTTGACAGCAAAACTTCGTAACTGGCAGAGGAGATAGCCAAGCTCAAAAAAATTTAACAATGTCAGTGAGAATGAAATACAGAAAGCTGCTTTACACACTGTTCTGAACTTGTGAAATATGCCTTAAATATGACCTCCAGGGACTAAGATTTTCAAGTCCTGCCATCTTCAATTGTCTGAAATGACAGCTGAATTACATTACTTCGGAAGTTGTGGTCCAGTGCTTCTCTCCACTGTTTCTGCATCAGAGAGCACTTTTAACAATAAAAAATAGACACACTTATTTTAATAGTTAAAAGTTAATCATAGGACTTTTGATTTGTAACCTGACCTGCCAAGCAGGCTGGTCAGTAATCTGTTATCTTAATTGCCAACTCTGTGTGTTCCAGCCTAAGCAGCACCAGGTGCTGAGCTAAATAACAAGGTGATAAACACACACCATAATGACTCAGACAACGTGTTCTATATTCATTAAATGTTGCCTGTGATTTCACAGATTTATAATTAGAAGCTTTAAGAAACTATGATGAGCTGACAGGGACAAAAATGGAGTGAAACGTTGAAGAGGGGCATATATAAACTTGTTGTTTTCTTCTATTCCCAGAATACTTTCACCATTCCAGATTCCCCAGAATTTTGTCAAGACCTTAAACACCTGCAGTTCCCAAAGGCAGCCTCCACTGATGTCTCCTCCCTACCTCAGTCCTTATTTTAAAGAATCTGCAGCTTGACAATACATTACCATCTCTCTCTGTAGCAAATCTCTTTTATTTCTATACAGGTCTTTACTTCAGTCACCCAAATTTCTCCACCACTACTGGCTGCTCTTGGCTGGTGTTCAGCATGTTCATATAATGACACCACAAAGGAGATGATCTTCCTATCCCTATACTGAGGTCTTCTCCAGATACATGTAATCATGTCAGCTCGTAACTTAGCATGACATCTCATTCTTAGGCTATCTCCTAGACTGGCACTATCACAGTCTTCAAAAACTCTAATAATTACAAGCATTTTACTTCTGGGACAGGAATATATTAAAACAGAAATAAAAATAACCTAAGTGCCTGCAGACTATCGTGGAAGAGAGGGAAGGAAACCAACCACTCTACATTCATTTTTAACTTCAAGCACTTTAATGCAATAACAGAAAACAAAAGAATCGAATCTCAGGCCTCCTCTTAGAGATGCTATAGGGAACACAGATCTATTTCTAGCTTTGAAACTCATTAAGCAAAGGCAGCAGCTCTCTAGACATACTGAACTGCTCTGCTCATCCTGAAATCAATGAAAAAGGTATTTGATGCTTATGAAGCTGTTATTAATAGCTCTTATTCTCAAATCTTAACCATTTGACAAACTTCTTGGCCATCTCCTTTTCTTTGGCTGACCATTAAGGCAAGCGTTTAGTTATTTTTACTATTTGCCTTTTACTATAATTTTTTCCATCCACAGCTCTAGATGGTACCTAGGTCTTACACTAGGGAACCTAGTTTTCTTCCTGAGCTGAAAAGAAGACAGAAAAATTTAGCTGTTATGGAATAATTTCTATTGAAACAAACCAAAACACTTCTGTGTCCAGTACAGAGTGTTTAAGTCCTGCCTGCCATTTTCTTCCACAGCCTCCAAGACCTGCCAGGGCACAGCTGAATGGGAGGTCTCTCTGTTTCCTTGCCCTACTCCCCCTCAGTCCAGATGGTGCACAGCAGAGGTGACTCATGCTGTCACCTCACTTGTGGATCTCACAGGAACGACAGTGCTCAGAGCATTCTTCTCCTGGTAACTGGACCACAGAAACATGTATTGGGGCTGAGTCACTGTGCCAGATTACTGCAGACTCTTCCAACCCACTTATTTTCCTGTCATTTTGTGACATGTTTAGAAAATCTTTTGCTCGTGCTGTTTATTCATTATGAGCTATTTTATCTTTTTTTGGGCAGAGAGTCTACTTTTAGGTTTTGAAGATACAGCTTGTAATACCAAGACAGAAAAGAATAATGCGTGCTTATGTGATATCTCCAAGCATACACAGGGTTTCTTGCAATTAGCCATCAAGAAACAGAAAAGCAGAATTGCAGACAGTGTGTCAGAAATACATGAAAGCACACTGAGAATTAATCCCTAGTTCAATACTACTGTGGTTACTCCAGGAATGGATTTGGGCTCTTAACAGAAATGTTTTATCATAATCATAACTCATGTGTTTAAGATTGCTGGGCAGACATTTAAAGCTCAGCTCTGGGGAAAAAACTGACATACTGTAACTGCTGTTTGCTCTACTGATGTTTTTTCTACAACATCAAAAACTATTTCACAGAGACTGAAAAGAATGTACTATCTATTCCAAATAACAGAGAGTTCAGCAAAAGTTGTTTGCATATTGCAAATGTTGTGCAAATGTCTCAAGCAGCTTTACAGATAAACAGGCCTCGAGGGTATCATTTCAGTACCCTACGCCATGCTGTATCTATAGGGGAAAAGCCATTGCATTCTGCACAGACCAACAACCTAACTGTGCTGCTCTCCTTTGAGAAAAGCACCAGGCACGCAGGGAGCACAACAGTGCTCTTAATTAAGCTGGACAATAGTCTGTGTAACTTCTTCTCTTGCCCATCTTGGACGCCGGTAGATGTGACTTACAACATAGAAGAGAAATCACTGCAGAATTAAGTTCAGTGTATTTATCCAGCCTCGCTGTAGGAGGTTAAGAGACTCAAAGGAGTTGTTCTCTCTACTCTGCAGCTTCCTGCTCTCTTTAAGATTCCCAAAAGCTCTTTTTACTTCCTAAAGAGGTCTGACAGTAATACAAATATGCTGTCAGTCAAACTGTGCTGACTATCCAGTTTTCAAAAGAGAAATCCACTGGGATTTGATTTTTTTTCAGAAGCAGCATTAACTTCTCCTGGGCCTTCTGTAACTGCTCACATCCAAGAACCAGAGTATAAGAGGGGAAAGAGAGGAAGGTTCACAGTACTAGTACAGATTTAATGTCCTTCCAAGAGCTCTTTCCCAGGAGTTCCTCCTCTTCCATTTTTCTTGAGGGCAACAAGGTGACTCTTGCCCAGGACAGCAACTGTAGCCCTACATTCAGTATTATTTGCTAGCAAATGTGTGATGTGCTTTATACTTATAAAAAACTGTACCTCTTGCTTTCATTAAGTCAGATGAATGAAGCCTTCACATAGTTTTCATGAATATGTCTCATGGCCCTCCTTTAGTCATTTAACCGTATCTCTTTATTTTTTTCCTAATCAGCACCATGGAGTGGATGAAACACAAAGGCTGTTTGACACAGATGGGAAAAAAGATGTTCCATGTGCTTGAGGGGAATTAGTACAGATGGTGGATTTAGTCTTTGTCCATCACAAAAATGCACTAGCCTACAGAGCTGGGGTCCTAGAGAAGTCATCTGGATTATGAGACTTTTGGAATTCAGATTGTCACAGAGCTGTTACAGCCCTCAAGTGCTTGGCCACGTATTTACTTCTCTCCTGTGAGTTACAATGCAGGAACAAAGTTTAGGTCTCAGGAAAGAGATGCTAAGAACATACATGGAGAGTGCTAGCTATATGCTCTGCAGTCAGATTAAAAAAAGAGCCAAAATAATGAGAAGAATTGCAACTACACTCACAATATGAGGCCAGTACCTTTGCACAAATTGAGCGTAGGGGCTGTAAGGGCTACGGAACATTGATGATCTTGCTCTCTTGGAACATACTGCCAATGATAAATTCCTGAAAATCCTGAGAAAAGCAGTGACGACAGCTTTTGGGAGTTCCTTGAGGAGGGCAGGGAGCCAAACTGATACACAATGAAGTATTTGAATTAGTATCTTTCAGATCTTCCCAGAATGAAGCCAAACTTATCTGACACAGAAAAAGAATATCCTTTCTGTGTATTTCGTGGAGATCTTTTGTAGAAAGTCACTGGTTTTTTCGCTCATTGAGGGTCTGACCCCTCAATATCATTTGAATACAGCAGTTCAATATTGAACGTTTCTCGGCAAGAAACTGTCTTTAATAACCATGGTCATTTTCCTCAAATAATATTAACAGAGTGTATTAATATGACACCCAAAATGCATAAACATTGAATAGATAAGGAGCTGTGAGGCTTGCTCACATACCAGCACATTTTGAATACTGATGCTCCTAAGGGGATAGCATTTAAGATTGTTAATTGATAAAAGTAATTTCAGTACCATTTAGCATGATGGATCTTAAGACTAAAACAGACTTTGCTTGTGATCAGCATGAGTAATATGGAGAGCCCAAGTAAGAATAATCATCAGTATAAACATCTGTCTCCAAGCTTCCTGAACCTGTACAGCAGTGAACCATGGACTAGCCATGAGGTTAGTGTGCTTATCTTCCCAATAAAAGCAAGCCTTACAAGCCAGATGTATGGTGGGAGAGCAGATCCCCAGAAGAGGTGACAGTGGCACCTAAGCAAGGAAAAGAGGTCAGCAATAAAGGTTATTATCGGAGGTGTTTCACTGTCATATTTTGGGAAGAGGAAAGTAAAAAGGCAGCAGGAGTCACAGCACAATGAAAGTAGCAGAACAGGCAAGATGGAGTTAACCAAAGCAGCAAATACTAAAAGAATTAATGTCTTTTAATAACATGAGCAAAGCAGCTGAAGGACAGCTCCCTGTGGAGACCTGCATTCCATGCAGGGACAGCAGGGAGCATAGAAGCTCTTGGGCTGTGATTAAAATCTTACTCGTGCCAGAAACACCTCCTTTTTCCACTTCTCAATTCAGTAATTTGACTGCATTATCCTTTGTGTGCTTGTTCTTACATCCACACGCTCTAATCTCTTGGGCTTCCTCTCTTGAAATACCACATGGACAACCCATGTTCTTCTGATAGGACTTCGGCTACCTTCAGGTGCTTAGGCAACAGGCAATCCACCCTTCAGGCACAGGATTATGAAACAAGGAGTCTGAGATCTGTGGGCTAGGATAGTGTTGGGGACATGCAAGTTAAAAAAACATACAATTGATCACAAAGTCTGTTTTTTCATATTCTTCAGGGTGCGATTTCAAAACGGAAGCCCCTAAAGCAGCCCTCAGAACCAACACCTGAGCCTTGGCAGCCAACACAGCTGAGACACTAAAATAAAACATTTGCCAGGAAGCTAACCCTGAAGTTTGCTAGTTTCCAGGGGAATAATTTAGTATAGCAGCTCTCGGGAAAGATATCAGTTTCAATAAGAACTAAAGGTGCAGTTTCTACTAATGTTACAGATTTTCTTTTTTTTTTAAGCTATCTTTTGTGTCTCAACATTAACAGACTTTCTGCCCACATCAAGGATTTGAAGCACTCATGTCAACCACAGAAGACATTCACCCAAGGCATAAGACCTCAAAATAGTTAGATGCCAAATTATGACAGTTTCCAGATCTTTGGTATCAGGGCTAAGTTATTAGTAAGGTCACAAAGAAAGTTGGTAGTGGAATATAAACCTTGTCTGGGCTGTGCCAAGCAACATATCAGCTTCTGCTGCCCCTTCCCAGTCTCCCTGTTATTCTCAGCCTTGCTCTTTTCCCTAGTAAAAACTGTTGCTGCAGTATGTGCAATATGGCACACTTGGTTTTTTTGTGACTATTAAGTACACAGATGCCCATTCCAGAATGTTCAGTGACATTCAAGAAAGCAAAAGGCATCTGAAATAATCTGCAGTGACAGATATGACGTACACACAAATGAGATCCCAGTAAGAGAAGTAATCAAGGGCTCAACAGGCATTTAGTTTTGCTATCTGTTTTAAATTGGTGCACGAACAGTATCAGTATCCCAAGGTTAAACCTCTGCATTTCAAGCTGATGCACAGGTCCCAGGTAAGGGACAGTATTCAGATGAAATCTGGCCAATCCCATCAACACAGGATGGAGTTTGCATGTCTCTGACCATGTTTTTTCTGTTTCTGCAGGATGGATGACATCCAGCTGTGCAAAGACATAATGAACCTCAAGAAAGAGCTGCAGAGTTTGGTAGCAATCCCAGGTAATAGTTGTCTTCAACCCATATTAGGATAATGTTTGGGTGATGCATGGGTGGAGATGGTGTCAAGAACACACCTCTGCCCCTAACAATTAGAAATCTCACCGCAAGGTTGAGTTTCATCTCTCTTTCCTCTAGTCCTTATTTTTAATTCCTGTTTTCTTTCCTGTCTTTAATCCCTTGGTCTCTAAATTCCTTTTCATGCTGTATTTCACTGTTCCCTTGTCAGCAACCCTGCAAATATCACTCAAACAAGGTGTGTATTCCTTAGTTCTTCCACTCCCTTAGCAATCTCAAGGGAACGAAGTCACATAGAGACTGTCGGGTAGAAAAGAAGTGCTAAGATACCCAAGATCCAAAGGGATCCCTTTCTCCAAAGGGAGAAAGGAGAGGGATTTATAACCATCACTGAACATGATTGGGTTTTTTTCCTAGCTATACCAATTGTCACACCTGTAGTTATAAAGTAAAACAGGTTTCTATAAAAACAAGGGCAAAAAGTCTGCACTGTGTTTTGCCTTAATTCTCTGCAAATTCACTGCTCTAACGAGGGACAGACTGTGGGCAGTTTTGCAGTCCTTACCTCCAAACTCCAGCTGAAATCAATGAGGGATTTTGCTTCACTACAGCTTTGCTGTTTTAGAACATCCACAACAGCCCTCTTCTGTTCAAGAAAAAAGTACAGACATATTCTGAAAAACACTCAGTGACCACAGTGGGCCATTTACAGTAGGTATTACAGCATGGCCTCTAGCATCCTTCAGAAATAATTTGCTGCTGCTTAACTATTAAGGACAAGTTTTGACTCTCCTTTAGTTATCCTAATCCCCCCCCCCC
>JANZLQ010000064.1:9254766-9267138 GCA_026212715.1 Elanus axillaris
CCCCCCCCCCCCCATTTTACTGGGCAAATTTAAAGGACAACTTTCTCCTCAGAAAGGAGGGAGAAAGTCATTCAAAATAGGAAATGGGAGTCTACTTTGAGGCCACATGTTCTTAGTAACACTGTTGGTGTGTTATAGGTTTAAATGGTATTGGAAAGGATTATGAATCCTAGACAGTATCTAGAAAGGAATCCCCTTGCCTCACCTCTTAGTCTGCAGCTTTCCTACCCATAATTTTAACTTACAGTTAGGGTTGACAGGTTTTCACTTTTTTTGGTGGGCTTTTTTTTTTTTTTAAACCTTTCAGAAATTATCTTCCAGTCACAAAGTCTTAAGTGGTGATCCATAGACAGCAGTTTCTCCGCAGCACTTTACAAATCCCAGCAAACTTAAGAATTAAGTACGTGCAGTTCCAGCAGCACCACCTTTTGGCAGACTCCCAACAAGAATACTTTTGTTTTAACAAAGACAAAGGCGCTGGCATTCACACAGAATTAAGTGCTGACAGAGCATCTACCTAACATTGAAAAACAGTTTCCAGAAATGGGTTCATTCATAACATCTTTATAATTATCCTGTTAGTATACATATTTGTATAGAGACCTGCTCTTTGGCTTCAGTAGACACTGTTTAGCCAATTTCAGTAGAAACAGCATCAGTCTTTTAGTATATAGAGTATGCAGTACTTTGCCCCAATTCAGAATGCATATGTTTGGCAGGCTGTTTCCTAAAGGATACCATTGGAGAGCACATCTCAATCTGGGAAGAGGATAGATGGAAAGGCAGTAGAAAGTAGCTTTTAACTTCAGTAGTGAAAGGAGGAGATCCCTTGCTCCATAGTCATGAAGCAAAGCAAGAAAAAAACCTGATTTCTAAGCATTCTCCTTTTTTCTGTCCTGCAAATTCAGCCTTAATCACAGGAATTCTCCATAGGTAACAAAGTAGAGGTCTTGAAATCTTCATAGCAGTTAATAACCACCTTCCTTTATCATTTCTAAAAGATAAAACATGGAAAATACATCCCAGACAAAGCCACTTTGTTATAATACAAATTATTTCTTCTGCTACTGGCAGACCATAATTTAAAATTCTCCAAGGAATATGACTGAGATTGAGACTTAAGAGAATTTCATTTTCTTGAAAATATATTCAAAATGCTTTTATCTCACTTACTAAAGAATGGATTTATTGCAGAAATTCCCAGCAGTAAACATCCTGAAGCCTATGATCCAAAATTAAGCTGTATTAAACTATTTTCAAATGTCTGCTTTATTTAGCTGTTTAAAATACCTTGTAAATTCATTCAGCAGACATAACATAGCTCAGATGCATCAGACTGCAGACAGCTTGCCCTTCTTCCCACAACTCCTATTGTACTTAATTTTATGGTTCTCTAAACACAGTTCTACTGCTAAAAACCAAAATTCTTGATTTACTGCAGAATGTCTTCTCATCTAATCGAAATTTTCAGCTTCTTGAGGAAATATGCGGGCTAGGATTTGCCTCTGGCTTTCTCACTCTGTTCTACTTGCTAGGTTTGAAAATTTCTCTTAGCTACATTTGCTTTATAACCCTAAACTACCGCTGTGCAATCCCTAACGATTCATGAGTTGTAGTTTGTGACAGGCACATGTTTCATGTCACAAAATTCATTTACAGATGACCTAGTCATTAGACTGGCCAATTAACAAGGACATATATTAATTACTCAGATTTTTGAAACATAGTGAAAATAAACACATTTATTTTTCTGCCTTTCACAATTGATGCTATTTGTGTGGATTTGCAGCTCACCTGTCTTACCGGAGTAGAAAAAAGCTGTGTAGTCAACAGCCAAAGCTGTCATGAAATACAGAGAAATGGTTTTTTGGTTTGGTCTCATTTTCCCTGAGGTCAAAGGGAGCTTGTACCATGGATTTTAATGAAGCATCCTAGGCTGTCTTCTTACCAAAGCTCTTTAAAAAATTGTCTTGTGGACTAGTTTAATAGTAAAAGTATGCTTGGCAAGTCCCATAAAGTCTCCAGACCATTAAGCTGATCAGACACAACAGCAAAAAGTCAAAGAGAAAAAAAGCAGTGACCAGAACTTGCTGGGGTTTTGGTGACTCATCTCTGAAGAACTACTGACTTCAATCAGCAATTAATTCTTAGACATCTGCAATGTCCACACCCCCACCCTGTTTCCCACAATCCAAAGTAATAGTCTCTTTTCCCTGTTTTTGACCAGAAAAAGAAAAAACAAAGATGGAGAAACAAAGAGAGGATGAACTGATTCAGAAGATCCATAGACTGGTACAAAAAAGAGATTTTCTTGTAGATGATGCAGAGGTGGAGAGATTACGGTAAGAGCTAGAAGAAACTGAATTTATTTGTGAGATTTCACAAGTGTAATACTATACTGGAGTGACAAAATTTATATCAACATTAATGGGAGATAATTGGTCCTTTAAAACAACTTACCAAGTTAAAAGCCTCCTCCAGGTTCCATAGGACAAACTTTAATACTAGATTACTGCACTTCTGTGGCTCTCTATTCCATTAATGAGTCAGTGATCTCATGACTATTACAGCGGGGTTTGTATCTTACTTTCCTACCAGAAAGTGTCTGGGCATTTACCATTAAAAAGAGCAGGATTTTTGCTGTTACCAGGGGATCCTCTTGGCATGTGGAGTAGACATGAAATGGAATTCAACAAGGGGCATTATTTGTAAACATTTTGCAAAAAAAAAAAAAAGGCAGATTTTAAACAAATTATTCATGTGGTCAGGTTTTATTATTACTGTTCTCATCCTGCCATAGAAAAAAAAAATTGCAATCACTAACACAGGTCTACCTAACCTAAAGCATAAAACAATTTCAGAATGATGGTTCTCAGTATCTTAGCCCAAAGTTGCTGAGAAACCTGTGGTCTTCCTCAGAAGTTCATTTCCAGCTGTTGCACTGAGATCCCAACAGTCTACAAAGTCAGAGTTTTCAACAGTAAGTATTCAAGGCTTATCAATCTATTTATCCTAAATGATGGTATCTCTTCCAACACATTTGAATTCCAACCAAGCAAAGGACAGAAGAGAAGAAAGCTTGCCAGAGACCTGCAGCTGATCAAAGAGCTAGCCAAAGTCAGCAGCTGACAAGAAGCCTGAGCTAGTAATGTAATCCAGAGCTCTCAACTACTAGTTTGATTTGCAAATCACAAAAACCTCATCAGCAGCCAGACAATACAGAAGCATAATTGTAGGCTACTGAAAATGTATTGCTATTCACTATGCAGATGTGAATACATTAGTGTCAGTTCACACCTGCAGCAAAACCTGAGGCTTTTCTTTAAAATTCTTGAGATATTCTATCAGTGTGCTCATTGTTAAGGTAACAAAATAGCAGAGAAACTAACATGGAAATAAGGGTAACAGATACAATCAAGGTTAGTAACACAATCTTTATTTTGGACCTAATGCTGTCATCTTAGGGCAAAGAGAAACATACTTGGTTTGGGTAAACACTAACAGCAGAAGAGCACAAAATCCAGTTTTTTGTCTAAGTAGGCCTTTAAAAATAAGCAGTACAATCACAGCAATATGCATCCTCTGCTTTACTTTGCAGCCAAAGCATCCTGAAGTACTTGTGAGGCCAACTTTAAATAGGTGATACATTATGGTTTAAATCCACTGACTAGGGAATGTAGTGAATCAATGCAATACTATCAGAGACAAGCAAGAACCTTGGGGAAAACTGTCTCTGCATTTTACAAGAAGTTTGTTACTGTTTTCATTTAGACAAATATTTTGCTCTTTAATAAGCAGCAAAATTAAGTGTTTTTAGAAGAACAAAGAAGTGAATTATTTACTAGTGATTTAATCTTAGCTACACTTGCTTTTACTGTCCCATTTACAGAGAAAACATTGTTATTTCTGTAATGGATTTATTTTGCTTTTTTCCACCAGAGAGAAAGAAGAAGACAAAGAGATGGCTGAATTCCTTCGCACCAAGTTAAAACCCTTAGACAAAGCAACAAAATCTCCTACCAGTGAGTTCCTAAACATTAAGAAAAACAAGAACAATAGGAAAAAACCCCAAAAATAACTGGATAAAAGAGCATTTGCAAAGGCCATGCTGGGCCAGTCTCTGCCCAAAGCTAGGTTCATCTAGCTAGATCACCCTGAAACAAGATAGTGTGTCAACAGTTGCTGGCCACTTACAATTCAGATGCCTGATTACCCCATAAAACTGAATCCAAGTCATCTATGGCCACTTCAAAAATGCTGTGCATGTTTTAAATATGCAAAGTATATTTGAATACACATTGCTACAACCTGCTTTTGTAAGCAACTTGATTTCTTTTTGCCAATCATTTTCCCATCTGGTTCTGCAAAAATATTAACTGGGAAAAAAAAAAAAGCCTCAAGATATATGCTAGGATATCTGAAGCAAAATTTACCTGTTTTACTGCAGACAAGATGGAAACTAGGGAAAAGATTGCAAACTTCCACAGCTGCCCTAAATTTCTTACATCTTACCAGCATAAATAGGCTCTCCTATCACCTCAATCCAAATCACTTATGGACAGAACTGCAGACACACTAATTTCTCAGAAACTAAGTGGATTACATGATCCCTTGGAAGCTTTTAGCTGCAGCTTTCAAACAAAAGAATCACAGCATGAGCTCTAAAAGTTAACAGATTGATTTTGACTTGTCTCAAACTGAGCTCTTAGGCATGGAGGTAGTCAAGTGAGAGTGGTGCCCTTAAAGTAAATTTGGTCCATCAGCTGAAGATGTTTCTATCCATACACACTGCTATTTTGTATTGATCAAGGTCTTGCTAAAGAGTTTCCAGAGGGATGTGGAATGACTGTGAAGTTCAAGTACAAGGTTGATAGAAACACTTTAAGATGCATAACTAATTACTTATACCCTTTTGGTCTCAGGGAGCTTGACTCATCTACCTTGTTAGTTTACTTCATGTCATTCCTTTTAAATGCAATGTTAGAGATAAAAAGATTCTTTTCACCCTGAAAAATTAAAATCTACTTTTATCTTGTTCTCCTAATTATGACATCCAAGTTGATGTGAGAATAAACTCAAGCAATATTTTTGTTCAACTCCTTAGTTGTTGGGGTTTAAACACAGTAGGGTGACTTTCTGTGGAAGAACCTCTTATCTGACCCTATGGCTGTGAACAAGGACACCTGGATTCAGCGAGATGCAAGTTTACCCTCCCATTGAGATGTCTGGATTCTTTAGCCCCTCTTAACTCACTTTCCTGAAGAGATAAGACTTCCTCAGCAGTCTGAATCCACATACCAACTTTGTTACAACCATAGTGTTATATGGATTGTTCAAGCAAGAGTTAAAAAATCTGGAGGGGAGTGGGGAGGAAAGGCTTGCCTTCTTTAAGCCAGAAGTAGGAAGAAATAGTTTGACCAGCTCTTGGTTTTAATGGTGTCCTGTTTTGACTATTACAGGCAGCCCAGCAGAAAAGAAGACAGAACCTCCTCCAAGCAAGCCCACCATTGCCAAAGCAGGATTGGCTATTATTAAAGATTGTTGTGGGGCCACACAATGCAACATCATGTAGCTCTAGGCTCTCTACCATGTTTGTCTTTTCAAATGTTTTCATTCAATGAAACTGTAGGGTGAGGGGAACTAACAGCATCCTGCTAACAGAAGCAAGAACAACTGGCATGACAGTAATATACGGAATGTACAATGGCAGTTTCTTCACTGTTGCATGGATCACTCAACACGCATGCCTGAAAACAAAAGAAATCTATATAGTGGCTGTCCAGTGACCAGAAAAGACCCGTAGTAGAGCCAAGGAAATCACCCCAGTGATAAAAGAGAATGAAAAGAAGGGTATATTTCATCCAGTAAGGTGTAAACCAGCAATTTTAATAGCCCATCACTTCATAAATTTGTTGTACACTTCCCCCCTTGACAAAGAGCACTCAAAAATTGCTGAAATATCCCATTTTGGCTACTTTTCAAAACAAAAGCCACAAGTAGCAATGCTGTATATAGCACAACTGATAGATGAAGCAAATTCAGGATAACTGATGTTGCATACAATGTACTTATCAAACTAGTGTGATGTTCAACTACTTGGCTGTGGAGTTTCACTTCCAAATCTTCCTGAAGAATGAGCATCAGTGCCAAGGATGTTGCAAGTAGAGATAGATTTTTTGTTTATATATCCCATATGATTTCTGAATTACTCAAGTCAAATGAATATTGCTTGCACCAGGGAAAATGAATCTCTGGTAAAGCTTTAGCAAACACAGCTACAGTAATCTGCAAATAGGTGATGTAGTCCAAAGCCATGTCATTTTTTTTAGTTCTCCACCTGACATGGGAGTTAGAAATACTCACCCAGAGAGCTTTGTCCACTACTACAAGTTAAATGCAGTATGAGATTGGTAGGTTGCTGGGAGGAGAGCAGAAGACAAACAATATTTAACTAATATTTAAACAATGCTTGGAACAACTATTAATTGCACATTCCATAAGAAATATAAACTATCAAGCATAGGAAGACACTAGCCACCCAAGACAAACAGACCACAGGACAAACATACAAATGCAGAAGTAGATTATTTGTGGTAGGAAGATCACATTCTACACAAAATGGGTTTAAAATTAAGGGAAATGCAGAAAGACTTATCTGTGTTTCACCATTAATGTGTTTCTGGTCTCTATGCAGATTAAGCCTTGTGGAATCTAATAACTTTATATTAGCTGTCAGTACCTGGTTTGTCTGTGTGATGGTATTCCATATAATTGTACTGTGATAGGTGTAAATAGTAAAATAAATGTACATGGATCTAATGTGAATATCTCAGGCTTAGAAATAGCAAACAGACAGCAAAAAGTTCCTAAAAGAAAGGTTTTCAAGAGGAACTTCAATTTTGTGAAGCCAGCTGAGTGTGTAGTTATATACAAAGGAATCACATTTATAGGAAAGAAGAAAAAAAACTAACAGCAGTTACCCAAAAAGGATAAACAGTAATATTTTTTAGAAAGAGGAAGTATCTTAAGGTTCAAGGAGATGGACACCATCTAAAGTAACTCAGACTATTCTTGTATGAATAAAACCTAAGCCCTAGCATCAGACTGATTCAATGAAGAACATTTGCATTTCCAGAATAGTTGGTTTCAGTATTGCAGACTCACTTGAGACAAAGAACCTATGTCACTAAGTTCCTTAAGATTTAAGGATCAAGGAGGAAAAAAAAAAAATATAAAAGGTATCCACTACAACTTGAAGCACTTCAAATTACTTTAACCAAAGACATAGGAAATCGGACAAAACATATCCAAAGGCTGAATAGTCATATATAGTTATTGTATCCTTGTTAATACATGTAACATCACATTACGCTCTGTAGCTGTTAGTATCTACTGTATCTGGTATAGGTCGGACTCTGTATAGCACCTGTGTACATTAACAGAGTTATGGGGAAAACTGCTTTTAAGGGAGAATACACACTGGAGGAGAAGAAATACCCACTGGCTTCTATAAAATTTAACAACCTCTCGAATTTGCTGGTACCCAATTAAGACATCAGGAATTATCAGTATCTTAAGACAAGGGGCAGATGTTCAGTGCCATTAACAAAGGCATATGGAAGTTAGGAAAAAGCCTGTAGTGAAACACCAAACCTAAAACCTTCAAAGGATCAACCATTACAACCAAGTATTGTGAATGCTAGTAAAGGGTCCCAAAGAAGGACTTGGCACACAGTTTTTGTAAGGCAAAAGGTGAGTTATGCACATTAGTGTTTAAACCAGGCTGTGCTAATGATTGGGGTGATCCCTGCATGCTGCACAGAATCTGTACTCCCTTGGGAAGAAAAGTAAAATTGATAGAATGTAGGTTTGTGTGAAAAAATTCATTGACCGGAAATGGAGCTAGTAATTTCTGGGATGCAACACTCCTGACTAGGCTACAGAGCTGCCTCCTTTAATTAAAACAAGGAAGAAAAAACACAGCAGGTGTGAATATGTAATATTAACATACAGTTAGCACTGGTAGCCAGTGCCCCAAAGGGACTTGAACTACAGCAGTATTAGAGTGAATTTCATTTTCAGAAGTTCTAGTTTGGCTCAACTAAAAAGTTTTCTTTGTGTGAGTTTTGTTTTTTAATTAGCAAATGCTTCAGTTCTGTTTTTATTTTGGGGTAGGTTTGAACAGCTTGCCTGCAGTGCACCAGTGATTCCTTTAGAATGGGGTCAGTGATGCTGCTTAGCAATAAAGTTCTGGGTTTTTTAGACTGTGAGGTCAGATTCTCAACTGTGTTCAACACTGGCTTACGGTGTTGTCTATCCAGAACACAGCAGAGCCCTAATGGCTTACTTCAAACATAATGGTTGTAATTTAACAAGTTAAACTTAGGAAGGAATTAATTGTGCAAAAATCCTGGTCCTTGTTTTTGAAAATCAGACTAAACCAGTGAGTGTTCCCAAGTACCATAAGGGGCTTTGTAACTTCCACAATCCTATGAACATAGCACATGATGCAACCCCCCACATGTAAAAGCAGCAGAAAACATCAGACAAGTATCTTCAGATGACTGCACTGAGTAACTGGCAGCATTTCAGAGCTGATTTTCAGATACCTGGTGCTGTCTGCAAAGGAGGACATCGGTTGACTGAAGCACCAAAAATCTCTCCTGGCTGTTTATCACTTCAGAAACAAGGCAAGGCATCAGGAACAGAAAAAAATTCAAGGTGGATTTGACACATTATTTCCTCTATGAACTGGTAAACATGGCTGTATTCAGGAAATGATCTTGGTCTACTGAGAAAGACAGAAGTGCTGAACTTTTTGTACTAATCGTCAATTCTACCAGCAAATGGTTCTCTTGTACCTTGCCGTAGGCCTACTGGATCTCTTCAGCAAAGTTAAACATATTTCGAAATAAACTAAGCTGCTGTGTTATATTGTGTTTCTTCCTGTTACTGAAGGAAATAAGTGGTTGTGGAATAGAGTGGGATGCACTTACTGTGCTGCTATACTTTTAAAAAAGAATAGGATTATTATTCTGCAAGAAAGGAGTAATTTGCTAAGTTAGAAAAATAAAGGATTTTAACTCACTGGAAAAAAAAAAGTTTTCTCCTATGACACTCCACAAACAGAAATCACCAAAAAAGCCATGCTCATTATGCTCCTGGATGACTTTGAAACCTCATCACAGCCAGAGCACCGCACAGCTTATTAGAAGACAGTTTCCAGCCCTACACTGAGAAGATAAAGGTCCCAACATGCTTCAGTATCAAAAGCATAGCCAAGCCAGAAGGGCTTAACAGCAATTAAAAAAAAAATAAAAATCAGACTGTCTGGTCTGCTCACCAGAGTGGTTTTACAGATGCTACTGAAGTGTAGGGCTGTGGAAGTCTCAGTGACAAGAGACTACATGACCAGATACAGGGAATGAGATGGAACTAAGTGCATCTAGGGGTGGATCTCACATTGCTGGTTTGCTCTCATTACCCCAAACTTGCTCCTGTGGGAAGCACACACAATGAAATCAAAATCTGTATTAACAAAGTTTTGTTGTTGAGAATCAACTAAGGTATAGCTAAAAGCAATAGTATTCTATCATCTGACCAAGAGGTGTGGAGGACGACTTTCCTCCCCCATCTCCCAGAATAAAGTCATTCAGCTCAACAGAAAGCTTTAAACATAACCCTGCAGCCAACTCAGGAATCCCAGGTCAAAAATAGCAATACACAGGAGAGAGATTGCATCATCCAGACTTTCTCTGCTTAATTGTACCCTGGTGACAAATTACCAGTATCTTGTTAACCAAGACACAGTTAACAACAGCTTTAGTAAGTACACCTGCTCCACTCTACAGAAAGAATATTACTTTACTAAAAAACAGTATTAAGTTGCATTTCACTGGAGGCTGAAATGTAAGGCTGCAAAAGGCAGCTAGGGCATGCTTTCATCTTTGTGGCTAGTGACCATAATTTCATGTGTGATTCAGGCTTT
Source organism: Elanus axillaris (assembly GCA_026212715.1). Classification (NCBI taxonomy): domain Eukaryota; kingdom Metazoa; phylum Chordata; class Aves; order Accipitriformes; family Accipitridae; genus Elanus; species Elanus axillaris. Next base: position 9,264,755 of record JANZLQ010000064.1, read on the forward strand.
GTCACACTGTCTTCCTACACAGGCCTAAGGCCATGTTTTCACTTGCAACTAAGCAGACAGTTAAGGAGAACAGTTTTTCCAATATTCTGTTCAGCTTGATCTCAAACCATGCCACTTGGAAATAAAACTTTTACAGCAGACTCAAACCAACTACCTCAAATTATGAGTTTATTTCTACACAAGATGTGTAGAATACACATATTCTACCCATATCCTTATCTGTACTTATCTGCCTTTGAAGCAGTTAAAATCTTTACTGGCATTTCAGAGGCAGCTCTTGGAGAGTAAGAGCTTGACTACTGGCTCCAAAACCAAAGAGATCTCAGACTTCTTTTACAGTTAAGAAAGAATTAAAATTCCAGCTGAGAGCCTCCAAGTTGGACTTACTGGTAAACAATTACCACAGAAAATGTTTCTGGTCATGAAGGAGAGTATCTTTCCTATTAGAAAGAAGTTTGAAGGAACAGAGTTCAAAATTTTTTTCAATAAACATGGTATTTCTCTTACAGTAGAAAGATGACCACAAACTCATTAGACAACAACCCAGAGAGTATGTATTCCACAGAATAGAGTCTTCCGAGATGTGCAAATAAACCAAGTTACTCTGTGTGGTTTGCTCCTACCAAAACAATGGAAGATTTCTTGGTACTCTAACATATATAGTAAGTCAACATGTGAAACATCAAGCACCAGCAGGTCACCACCAAACTTGCACATTTCAGGGGCAGGCTGAAGAACAACAAACAATTATACTTGTGTTTTGACCTTGAAGAAAGGGCAGCTCCCTTTCCTATTCCAGACCCAGCATGTATTGCCAAGCAGCTCAGTCCAAGCCACTCTTCGTAGTCATGTTACTTACATGAATGCAGCCCTACTCTGTCTGCCCCAGCCTAAATGCTACCATTGTTGGCAAGGTGCATCCTGTGCCGCATAATCCCATCAATTCTGTGAAGAGCCAGCCAAGCAGGCTGCTTTAGAACAGGATCATATCATAAAAAAAAATTAAGGTCCAAAACTTACTCCTCCCTCCATGTGGATACAACACTTCACACAGGATCTTGAGAACACCTCAGTATCTAGACCTGGATCCAGACAGCCTAGGCAACAACTCACACTCTCAGAAATGAGTAAGGAAGTGTCTAACAGGAGCGTTTCTCTTACATTTAAGCTTGTATCCTTTACAGCATTATTAGTTTCTTAACTAGAGGCAGTTTTCTGCAGTAATACTTCATGTGAGGTTGAACAAATTGTGGTAAGACACACCAAAAGATGTTTAAACTGATACCTAAAATGTAAACCTAATCAGCTACAGAAATCAGTGGGTTATAGTAAGCTGGATGTTGTAAAGAATAAGACTTTCAAACCTCCTTTAACATGCTTTAAGTAGACTCACTCCAGCAGGTAATACAGCTAAACAGAAGACTTTCAGTTTAGGATTTTCAGGTTACAAGGATAGAGAGCTCATGCACCACAAAGAGCTACAAATGATAGTGGCAGTGCATTTAACTATTTCTGTCTTCACTTAACAAAAACATCAGAAATTCCATTGACTGGAGGTATGGGCTTGGCTTTCCTAACAAACAGATCCTAACAGGTCCACTGAATGGGCCCTTCAAGCCAACTACATGCAATGGGATTTGAAATGCAGGAAAAAGATTTTCCTTTATGACAGTACTAGTATTGAAGCTTTTGTAAACATACCTATATGTCATTACTATTTGCTTATGCACCTTCAGGCCAGAAAACCCCTCCAGTGACCTAGCTTTGTCTCACCAGGCAATCAATGCTGCTCTAATAAAACACCACAAATGAGAAAGTTCCTTAGCTACTTGAGAACACAGAAGACTGTCACTGTAACATTATGTTCTGTAACTAGCACAAAATAAACCTGATGAAGTCTTACAGCCTGCAATCAACTTACATTGAGCAAATGCAGGTCTATGGAGAAATTATACCCAGGGCAAGAGATTATGCAGTGAACTGCAACTGCCACAGGCACTGCTGAACACACCTATGAAGCATGAGACAATGATGTCTTTATTAGAAAAATCAGAAACAAACCACAAGAAAACAGCAGAGCAATCTTCACCTTGTTTTACAACTTATTTTAAAACTAAGTCCTGGTGGTTTAACCCCAGCCAGCAAGTAAGCACCATGCAGCTACCCACTCACTTCCCCCCCCACACCCTGTGGGATGGGGGGGAAAAATCAGAAGTAGTAAAACTGGCGGGTTGAGATAAGATCGGTTTCACAGAACAGAAAAGAAGCAATAATAACGCTAATAAAATAATAATAATAAAAGGATTGGAATATACAAGTGATGCACAATGCAATTGCTCACCACCCACCAACTGACACCCAGTTAGTCCCCGAGCAGCAATCCC
>JANZLQ010000064.1:9267169-9293407 GCA_026212715.1 Elanus axillaris
TGGCCAGTTTGGGTCAGCTGCCCTGGCTGTGTCCCCTCCCAACTTCTTGTGCCCCTCCAGCCTTCTCGGTGGCTGGGTATGAGAAGCTGAAAAATCCTTGACTTCAGTCTAAACATTACTTGGCAACAACTGAAAACATCAGTGTGTTATCAACATTCTCTTCATACCCAACTCAAAACACATAGCACTATACCAGCTACTAGGAAGACAATTAACTCTATCCCAGCAGAAATGAGGACGTAAGTGTATCAACTGAACAAGATTCCACTCGCTCCTCGTGTTACATGTAGAATATGATTGAAGTAACCAGGGAGCTGCTAAAGTCCTGTGTACAGCCCCCATCAGTTAATATTTAAAATAGGGAAACAATAACTAGGTATGATTTAGGGTTTAGGAACTAACTATTACACAATGGGGCTTTAATAAACAGGATGCTTATGTTAGAAAAGGTAATAGATTGTGGCCTGGTCAAACCTTGGAGAACCACTTGGAACTGCCAAGATTAGGGAAGAAGTAGGTAAGAGGCAATTCCTACACGGGGAGATTGCGACCACCGATCATTGACCACCTACTCAAAAGAAGACAACGCAGGAAGATGACCGTCTGCACATTCATTTACACGAGGATCAAAGAAAAAAGAACCAATCATTAAGAAAAATAACAATGAATATGTATTAGTTAAGTGTATAAATGTGAGAATTTTTGAGACAAGGGTGTGCTGTCTGAAGACAGGCACCCATTCATGCACATCAATAAAATTAATTTGACAATACCTCGACTCTGTGTGTTATTGGCTTGCACACTGCGTAAATGAACCCCTTTGCAGGACAAAAGTGGGTATCATGGACGTGACTGAAATTATATCTGAAATTATAATAATTCACTTGTTTCTCAGGCAAGTTCATACTCTTAGGTAGTGACTGATGTCCAAGAGAACTCAAACAAGTACATCTTCCCTGCAGGCAAACAAATGACAGGTTCTTTCCTGCAAACACCCTCCCTTTTAGGATCAGAGGTAGCATCTTGAGTAAGTCTCATTAATAAGCAGCTCATTGTGCTCCAAGAGTCTCTGTACCAAGACTGTACCCAACTGTAACCAGATTCTACACAACAGTAATTTATCAAAAGGTTTTAGCAGATTTACCTTTAAGGGATCATTTACACACCTGAAGAAAGTTAAGAAGTAGAAATATCTGTCCTTAGAAAGCAATGGCTGAGTCCAGAGTCAAACTGAGGGTGGGTGTTCTTGGTGACAGTGCAGTCTGGAAGAACATCACTGCAGCTCACTCAACATCAATGGCAATTGCCCCGATACACAGACAGTAATGGAGCTCACCCTACATTCCTGATGTCCCTTACCACCCATCAAAATATGTACTGTGCCCAGGACACCTGGAACCTGGTAAGACAGTTGCCATCACGATTTCAGAGCTGGAACGTCTGAGAACTCCACCCATGTCCACAGTGGCCATTGCAGCACACAGAGCTTCAGCACTAGGAACACCAAAGTGACTGGGCCTTGTCTCATGCTGCTCTCAGCCTAGTTGGTAAGGCTGCACAAAACAGACCTGCAGGGTCTAAGTCAGAGCTAATGAAATAATTGCTGACCTGTTGAGCACTCCATTTTGTGTCTTGGGCTTCTACCAAAAATTGCTTCAGGTAAATTGCAGAGTCATTTAAGAAAACTCAAAACCAGCAGATATGATTGAAGCCAATTCCAAGTTTCTTGGAGCCAATTATCTTCATCTCATCTACACTGACAAAGTTGTTGCTTTTTTTCTTACCAGTAGACTCCATCACACAAAATGGATTTTCTGGCAGAATGCCATTTTTTACTTGTGAATCCAATACCTGAAAGACTGGCTTGAGACTTGTGCCTGCAGCATGACCTATAATAGTACTTTGACAGCCATGTACCATCTGACCTGCTGGAATGCCTGAGGCTTTACTATGGCCTGTATCCCAGCACCACTGAGTAAGGGTGTAGGCAAGTCAGCTCAGCATTACTGTATGTGCCATATACCAAGTAGAATAGCTTTTGGCAGTAATGCAAGTTCCAAATCTCAAGGTGAAATGAATTTATGTCAACTCAAAATAAGTATGCAACAGCTGATATTTCTGACCATCTTTCATCCTGAATTACTACAAACTTATTTCTAGCACAATGTCACATCTTACAAATTGCTTTGCTTTTGAGCTGGTAAAGGCTGCTCTACAGCCTCCTTAGACAGGCATACAGAATTGGATTATAATCACTCCAAAACCCTGTTTGGCACAGATACATTTTAAAGGAAATATTTTGAAGGCTTTTGCTTTAGAGCTGTCAAGCTCAACTGATTATAGTAAGAGATAGTTTCCAAAGGGATCACTTGTATCATCACGAGCAAAAGGAAGACTCCAATTTCCACAGTTTGTCTTGGGACTAAAAGCAGTCCCTTATAACACAAAATACAGAGCTAAGCACCACAAGTATAGGCTGGATGCTTTTATACCTTGTCTGTACCTACACAGGAGATATGTAAAAGCAAGAAGATCATCTTGGTGCAGGAATACCTTGCCCAAGTTTTCAGGTAGCAAACTGTTTTAGTGAGGGCAGGGAATTTCTGTATTGGCCAACTTCCTACTGCACTGTTACTCTTCCTGCAGGCATTACCTATGCTTCGGACAAAGTCCATGGTATCTTGAAAATCCTGCAGGATATGGATCCTTCAAGATACTGACCACAAGCTTTTAGAGATACCATTTTCAGGAAGTTTTCGTATTCCTTCCCTAATCCATTTATGATTATTTCATCCTAGCTCTCTCTTCTCTGAGAGCACCTGGAAGTTTCCACTCACCTTTTGAAGGTAATCACATACCAGGTGGTACAAGGGATTTTATTCATGCATACTTAAAACTTTCCCAACTACTGAAAGAACAAAATTAGAGTGGTGATTATAGAGTTTGTGGTATTGGTTAAGAGGCTATAGAAAGTTTTTATAAATTGCCTGCCCCTCCTTTTAAAGGGCAGTATTTGTTACACTATTTATGGAGAGTTTCCTGCTAAATAAGTTTTTTAGGTAGTAACTTCAAAATTGTTTACTGAACAAGTACTCCGCAAGGTCAAGTGAAAACTTACCTGCAGCGGGCCTGACATTTACTCTGACTGTTCCACTTAACAGTTCCATTAAGTAAGAGTATGTAATAAGACCACAAAAAACCAGAAACTCAGGAACAGCTCATCCAGCTCTTTACTTTTATCCATAAAGCTGTGAAATGACAGCAGTCCAATTTAGTTGGCAGATTTTTTTTTAAATTATTTTGTTAGATTCTGAAATAAAGTTCAAAACTCTCTAGTGAACCTGCAAAATAACTTGCTTGCCAGACTTGCAGTTCTTGGATAATTACTATCTATCTTCAGCAAGCTGGAAAACAAGGCTATTATAACTGAAAAGTGACTTGTCGTCTTTATTGCTCAGTAACATTCTCTATGATATTATTCACATTAACATTTCAAAGTGAGACTAAACCTGAGGAGAAACACCTTACTTCCAACCTGCTACATTTACATTCCTTTCTCCATTTTTTTCTTTAGGCTGATAAATAACACAGTTTCCTTCTAAAATAAACTCTAGACATTAAGTTGTATGAAGAACAGTAAGAGATATTAAGTACATCTGCTAACAGCTGAATTGCTAAAATTGGGAAAACCCTCATTTTCCAGAATAGCAGGTTGTGGATTTATGGTGTTTCTTATGACTTCACTGAATCCCAAATTTTAGCTCTCTGCTCTGTCTGGATAAGTAAACTTAACATGACACAGCAAGTTAAGGATTCTAGAACAGGTTTTTTTCAGGTCTTCAGACAACGACAAGATTTATGCTTGCTTGAAAATTTTATTGACACAACTGTTTGGTCCCAACACACAAAACAGCACTTGAGCCACAAAAGAAAGTGTCCAAACAAAGTAGGCAGCTAAGAAAAGAATTTTTTCTTCTCCCTCCCATTCCAAGAAAAAGATAGTGCATCAGTTGAGGGCTTCTGTGAATTTTTTTTTTTAAACAGACATGAATCTGAAGTTGTACATTTAATTGTTAAATTAAAGAATTTCATGGTTGCAATGCTTTTAAATCTGTAAGTCACATCATTCATTTAACCCTTTGGATAAAAAAATATATTGCAATTCAATTAGCTATTTTGTTACACTATGAACACAACTTCTCAAAAGTTTTCTTCTATTACTTTCAAACAGCAATTTCATCAGAATCACACATGAATCCAGAAAAGATATGCTGACCTCCACAAATGGTATAACACCACATTCACTTTGACAAATACCATGTTTTTCTCTGAAACAAAAACCTGGTTTTCTTTAGTACTCCAGATGATTTGTAGCCGCATTTCAATGATATAATTTCAGGTTGGTCTTTTTCCCAATGCATGCTCTTCTGAAACAAAGATCTAGACTGATCAGTGTTAACTTTATCAAACTTAAGATGAAAGCAGATGTTCTTGCTTTTAACTCATTGAAAGCATTCCAAGAAAGCTTACCTCTAAATTTCTCTTTCTATAGCGATATTTCTGTTGTTGTTTACTAAGGACTCAAAATACTGTGCCATAATGCTCAGAAAAACCTCCAAGTGTTTCTCTGCATTCACAATGGCTATAAGTTCACTATTGGTAATACTTGCCTAAATTTAAAAGATTTTATAACAAAATCCGGCTAGTAAAATTCTGTCTATAGCCATTATTCTGTAGCATTTCCTGTTGCTGGCTAAGAAATTAGAGCCCATGTTCCATCTCTTGTACATTACAGTAGAATCCACCTAAAAAATATCCCGTTGGCCAGTGGAAAACCTCTAGTATATGTTCTTTCAATACTACAAGCAATTTATTTGCTGCCTGGCAAATACAACCCATTGTAAATGCCACGGTTACCCAGAATGGGTATAAAAGTCTCATACACTGGACATTTCTGCTAACTAGAGTTAAGGTCATCCACTGACTTAACCTCTCTTCCAAAGCTGGCCCTTTCAAAAGCCAACACAAGATACCACAAATTGAAAAAAATCTTCCAACACTAGGAGTAAGTTTTAGAATAAAACCAGACACAGCTAAAAGACAGCACATCAAAGAATAAGCCTCCCATTCACTGAACTTGCATAAAAATAGAAAACAAGGTTAAGCTGAACAACCTTAGCATTTCCACATGTAGTTAGAACTGTCCATACAGGTGGAAATAGCATCAATACCTTCCATCACAAAACATTTTTATGAGATCTGCTCCGTTATCTGTAATTTATGCATTAAATGCATATTTCAGAAATATCAGATTCTTCCTAACTTCATTTCTAGACACAATAAAATGTGTGTGTCTGTATCTTAAACTCATGACACCAAGACAGTCTTTTCCTTAACCAAATCCATGCCCAACTGGAACTAAATATAAAAGGGAAGCTTAAAGCATTAATGTCCTAGAAAGCTCCTAAATGGAACTGAAAGATACAGAAAATGTTTAAAACAAGTTTTACAAAAAATCCACAATCTTCTACAGACATCTTTAGAAAAAAGAATTTCCAATGCAGTTACAAGTCATCTGAAAGATCAGAGAATAAGTTTCTCCTCTGGAGTACAATCAACTCCCTCACTCTTCTCATTTCAGGTCAGCAAGTTAAATTTCTCAACAGGCTTTTGAAAGACAGATCATGCATTTATTAATACTGTCTGAAACAATACCAGTAAGCAACAGCCTATAGAATACAATATGCTACATGTATGATTACACCACCAACAAGGCTTAAAGAAAATAAAATCGGTTCCATTTTAATCAATATTTTGCTTTTACTGAACACACATTTATGAAAAACTGTGAAATTTAAGAATAATTTAATGAATGCCAGAATTTTTTTCAAAATAATAGAAAAAATCTGCTCTGCTAACAGCTGTGTTCAGTGTAAAAGGAACAAAATCTTCACCGAACACATTAAATACAAATTAATTCTTCTAGGCCTTTCATTAAAATACCTAAGGGCTAGCAAATAGCTTTACTTTGTGCAGAGTCCATAGGTACTTGTCTTTCACACTAAAAAAGAAAGAAAGAGTTAAAGCTTGGTTACAGGTGCAAGTGAAAAGTTTGCTGCCAATTTCACCTTGTTTTTGTGTTGCTTTTTGGCTGGGCTGTCCATTGCTTCCTTGTTTAGTTGGATTTCAGAAGAATGACAGGGAGGCACTGATGCATGCTCTGTGGTGTTAGATACCACAGAACCAGAGGTCATTTTTTCTTGAGCTGTGGTAACAATTCTTTGTTTTTCTTCTTCTGTTAAAATCATTATCTCTGAAATAAATAAGACAACTCAATTTATTGATGCTCTGTTCTTGAAAAATAAGGAATGTTTCTCTGGCAATAGGCCATAAAATATTTAAAAAGAACTTGTCACCCTGGTTTGAAGCCAGAAGATGTGTCATGTTCACCTCTGCAGCTGATGCAATGTTTGTTTCTGGTTCTGTCTGCATCATGTAGTATTTAGAAAGTTTTATTTCTCACACCTTAAGTCTCACAGTGCTCAGAAAAGCACTATGAAATTAGTGTGGTGAAAAGGTAGTGGTATATAAGGTCCCTATAAAATTCCCCCCTGAGAATCATAGTAGGGTGCTTACAGTCAGTACTCAAGAGTTTCTCATGGAAGCTATACGCATTTCCAACACATCCCCTTGTGTGATATATATATGTATGTATTTAAATGGAACTTTATACAATCAATGAATTGATGCTTTGTTTTCCAAATTGTGTAAGTTATCATGCATAAGTAATACAACATAGGCAAGCAAACTCTTACCAGAGAGAGGTGCAGGGCGTTCCTCAAACTGAATGAGGTCTGCAGACTCAAGAACCACTGGATCGGGTCTCAGTTGTGGAGATGGTAGGCAGGAAGGAACTGGCTCACACAAGAGGTCAATGGGAGATGTATTTGTGAGGCAAAGAAGTTCTTGCTCGGTTTGATTAGAAACTACAAAAATAAAGGAACATCTTTCAAAGTATCTGTAAGCTGTGAATACATCACTATTTCAGAGCCAGTAAATGTAAAATCTTCAGATGTGATTCTGAGGATTTGAAAGCTATGCCATATTTGAAATACTATTATCCAATTAATTTCATTAATGCTAACTAACCTCAGATTCATTCAGGAGCTACTTTGCTGGATCAAGAGCATCTAACCAATTACATTATAGCACACAAAGCAATAGTATGTTAAACCAATTGCTTGCCTGAGTAAATACAGCCCTACAGTAAAATCTGGTATTTGCCAAACTTGAGCAATAGAAGAAGAGCTGAGGAAACGAAGTCCTACAGGAACAGTGTTTAACAGGGAAAGGCCAGTTACCAGACAGCTCCCCTGCAGACATACTGGTATCTTGCCAACTATTTAGGTGCCACCTAACACATTTACATGTGAAAATTAAGCTGAGGGTTTCAAAAAATCAAGTGAATTGCCCTTATTAAAAGGGACAAGCCTAGACTTGTGAAATAACTCAAGAACCATTCGCCTAGTTCTCCAACCTGCAAGTGGTAAAGAATTGGAGGCCACCTCGAGATATGAACTTAAGAGGTCAACCTTCCCCCATTATTTTTATTTGGGGACAGATAAAGGACTGCCATTATTATTTGGAAATAAGTAACAACACAAAATCAACATAAGAACAGCACAAAAGAGCACTACATTCTCAACGGAATGCAGGAGACATTCCTAGCAGAAGCTGCTACTGACCATCTTTTTGAGGGGATTGAAGACATGGACTCCTGTATGCTAAGCAGAAGACCCTTTAATCGGCTTACAAGCTTCCTTATATATTCTTAATGGTTATACACGCACTTCTTGATTTACAATGATTGGTCCTCATAACATGTTCACGAACACAAGCTAACTATACAATCGGCTATTAACTCTTACCCACGCTCCCTGTCACACTCTACTTGCGGTCTGGCAGTTACTTAATATCCTGATCACTCAGCTCTTCTTGGGACTTTCCAGCCTCTTCAAGGATACACAGTTATCTGCTCAAGGTCAATGTTCAGCTTACATTCCAATTCCTCAGACCAGCCAAGGTTTCCCACATCTTTTCTCATTAGTTTTATGCTTATAGACTTAAGTTTTCACAAAACCCATGGGAAACAGTACTCTAGCAGCTATATATACACTGAGGGCAACAGATGCTCTTGTCGATAGGACGTGGCTAACTATACACTTTGGGAGAAGTTCAACACTTTTCAAGCCATAAAGCATTTCTACAGAAGTTCAAACTCACACAGCTTTCCCCATGCTGCTTTGATTATTCCACTTATTTCCCCTAAAATAATAAATTTCTTACATAATTCAATTTTGCATTACCATTGTTAGGTGTTCCTAGACTTAGTTCCATTGATGAAGTGGATCCTGAGGTCTCCATAATATGTCCATTATTGTCAGCAAGTTGATTTCCATGATCAGCAGGGGGAAAACTAGGTGAGCTAAAACGAGCTACAAAAAGGCAAGTTCATTTGGTTCGTTTACTCAAGTCACCTCTTAAAATCAGGAAAAAGGAAACTAAGATACTGCTCAAAATTGAAATAGCTTACCTTTCATATCATTCTTTAGTACCACAATTCTCTTATGGCCATGCCCTTTAATCCAGACGACCTATAGAGAAAAAAAAAAGTAGAATTCAACATCAACACATGTAAACTCAAAGCCTAAAGAAGGTTATTCAGCACCTTTCATCTAGCCTTGCATTGACATTATTCCTAAAAGTAAACTAAATCATGTCGCCAATTTGAACTACACTACCCAAGTAAAAGATTTGTCTCAAAATAATTGATGCCGAAGACAAACTACAGGGCTAGAAAGTATACTAACTATATCTCAACAAAATTGTATGCTTAAACATGGGAGTTGCAAAATTCCATTTTGTCACACTCCAGAAAAATTCAATTACTTAAAGAAAAGCTTGTAGCCATAAAGGGGGTCCCAAAATTATCCTAGACCACTTAGGACATGTGGATGATAAGAAGATGCCACAGTAAAATTCCACTATGTGGCATCTTCTGACAAGGTCCCACAACTCTTCACTATTAAACCCAATTTATCTACCCTTATCAAGATGAAGCTTCAGTACTGTACAGTCATTCATTCATTCAAAACAGAAATCAATTGTCTCACTTGATAAAGATGCCAAGGATGTTTGTAGCCTCACCAAGAACAGCTCTTACAAAAAATTTAACCAAAACATGTTTAAAAAAAAAGGATTATCTTTTTCTTATTACACAGTTCAGATTTCTCAGAAGCTATTAAAAATACAACTGGTATAACCCTACTTGGAGAAGGTAACTATTCCAGTAATTCAAACCAAGGAGCAGAAACCACAATTGTGTAACTATTTTTAATCCATCCAGAAATCTCAACGTAATTGTATAAAACAATTCTTCGTACCTGTGGAATTGCTCCCAAGAGCTCTTCTAAATTATTGCAGCCATATGCTTTAGGTTGCAGCACTTCTCCTGTGTATTTGCTGTATGCTAGTGGGAACTCATGAAGAAAGATCTGCTGATAATGGTAAGTGTGAAGTAAGGACCTTACATTCTTTGCAAACATATACAGATTTGTAAGCTTCACATATTCTTCTGCTGCACCATTGGTAAAAACCTATTAAAAAAGAAGAGGAAGAATTGGAGTGAATAATTCTGTATCCTCTAGTCACAATGTCTTTTCAAAGTATGAAACGCACCAGAAAGGAAAAAGAGCTTACATACTTCAACCAAGTACGGTAGACTCTTCAGGAGTTCAGTTAAGGTCATAAATCCATATTCACATGGATTAAGTGGAGTACTGTGGGTTGTTTCATAATGCTGTTTAAGCTGTTCAACAGAGAGAAAGGATGTTCCATCCCAGGACATCAACAAGAGTAGCAATTGGGCAGTCAGAGTCCGCAGAGATTTTCTATTTATCAGCTGAATTTGCTTGCCAGACTCTGTGTCAACAACCTAAGAAAATGAATTGGGAATGAAGTTAGGGACAGTGAAGAGGTTAATTTAGAAAAAAACTTGTGTGGCTGGGGTTTGTTTGAGCACAGCTGTATCTGACATTACATACCAACATAGGATAAAGCTTATTACATGGAAAAATTTACTTTAAATATACAAAAGCAGCATGTCAGTTTGTCCACATGGTAGACATGATTTTACTCTTTGTTCCAAGCCAGGTGGATCTAACTGAGCTCCAGCCTGAACACCAGCTGCTAAATTAACAGAATTGGAGCAACTAAACCAGTATGACCATGTCCATATGGATGTAACCCTTCTTTTCCACTAACATGTAAGATCATCTATGTATTTAACATTTAGAGTCAAAGCCTCAAACCATAGGTTAAAAAAAAATTAGGAATATAAAACTTTAGGAGACTAGTAACTACTACAGTTATCAGGAAATTATTGCTTTTACACAGTTAGAACTCAGATAGGAAAAAAACAATTTGTATTGCTAGAATAAGTACTATAATACAATCTTTTCTTATTATTTGTTCAGAGAAAGTTGAAAGGTTGCAAAAGAACAAAGAGATCATCATCGGGATATAGAAGGTACAATTAAAATGCCTTTGCCATTTCCCCTGCTCCTGACTTAATGAAATATTGTTTCTAGACTGCAATATTAAGCACACCTAGACCGGTAATTTGACAGGAAATTCCTTAGCACAACATTACATACCTTTTAGAGGGACAAACTTCAAAGTTAAAAGATTACCTTTACAACATGGCAAAGTTTCTGCATTAAAGCTGGAACTGAGCTAACATCATAGTCATGAAGACGCAGTTTGTATCCAAATGTTTTACTGTACTCTGTCAGTAAATCAGTCATCATAAGGCAGTTGTCTTTCTGAGACCGCAGCAGTTTAACAAACTGGGCAGCGATTGCTTTGACTTGTTCCACCTCCGTAAGCGTGAGAATTTTCTCATCCCCCCATTCCAATACCTGCAAAACAGAAATTACACTTCGTTAAAGTGATTTACCTCTTCTGGATGAAAGAAGTATAATCTGCAACTAAAATTTAGTGCTTCCAGGCAATCACTTGCTATGTAGCAGGGCCCAGCTACCTCAAAAGATATCTGTATAGCAAGAAAACTACGTAATTTCTGAAATAAAACAGGCAATAGCTATTAACGTTTTTCAAAGCAAGTTTAACACAACTTTAATGAAACCTCGCTCTAATTTTGATGCATTGAATTTTTAATGTAATGCAATTTAGAAAACTTTAATTTGTTAACAAACTTAGCCTGAATGCACTAAAAAACTTGGACCATTTAACCAAAATAGCTGTATCAAAGACTTTAATACAGCTGGCTAACATTAAGGTGCAGAGTTTATAACTCATAGTAAAGTTAATGAGAAATATAACCCCTGATGAAAGCTGCACAGATCTCAAAACAGTATTAGTACAGTTCAGGATTTTAGAACTTACAAGTAAGACATCTGGTATGGCTTCAAAGAGTTCCAGTAGTTTTGTAAAACCATAGTAAGCAAGTTTGCACTGACGACCAAAGTGGTGGTGATAAGAAGGAATAAATTTATTGAAGGGCATTCGAAAATGAGGTTGATGGCGCAGTAAGTCTACTACCTCTTTAGAAAATTGTTTGGTTCTTTCAATTTCTTCTTGTGTACGTTCTAAAATAAAAAAACAAATCAAGATCTATGTACCAACACACTTATAAAATGGAACAGAATATAATAAGGAAATACGGTGATTGATTATCAGCTTAATTGTGTATCACACCAACTCACTATTTTCTTCTACCACTGAAGACCTTTACTAAGCTTATATGTTTAAAGTCCAAAATAATCAGGTGATTATCACTTTAGAACATATTAAATAGCCAAATATGTTGGTATTTTTGCTGTGTGGCAACAACCCACTCTGATCATTCCACAGGAAGTTTAACTACACACAGAAGTAGTAACATTATTTCATGTGTTTTGCCACCTGCTTTCCTGACTGTTCCATTATAAGTGTTCCTAGAATGAAAAACTCTTTCTTCACTAAAAGTTTAACTTAGTTATGAAGTTAGAAACACAGTTATCAAAAAATTCAAGTCACTCCTATATACTTTAGTCAGTACAGTTTTAAAATATTAAAAGAACAATTTGGCAACAGTAAAAAAAAAAAGTACATGGACATACCTCTTTTGGGAATACAAATTACCATTTCATTGTCTTGCTGCGACAAACAGATGGTTGTATCTGGAATTTCTGATATAATATCAGCCAGTTCACACACTCCATACTCAGTAACATCCCAGTCTTTAGAGAAACACCTGAAAGTTTTATACAATTGTGTAATGCAAGCATTAATGCATGCTGTGTAGGCAAAAAAATGTGTTAAGTTGTGACAATAAGCCTCTAATACCAAGAAAATAAGCCAATAATTTTCATATTGGCAATAATACTACCATGTGAAACAAAGGGGAAATATATTCTTAACTCAAATTATCTATCCATTTTGAACCAGATAAACAGGACACACTGATGGTTCACATGATGTGAAGAAAAAATTGTATCTATGAACCAGTGGATGCCCCAAACCAATTGAGGTAAGTGACAATATTTTTCAGGCTCACATTTTAAGTGATTTACATTTTCAACAGCCTGTATTTGCTTAATAGTTACAGACATATGCTCAGTTTAAACAAGTTTAGGTCTCAAGAGAAGACAGAGACCATATCCTGGAAAACACCATATTAAGGTTCACAAAACTATGTCATATATTAAAAGGTATTTTACTCTCCTCACCTTCCCAACAGGAACCTCTCAGAAACAAGAACACTTAACATATATTCTTATTCAACAAATGGCCAGAGCCAACTACAATGGAGATGCACATCTAGTAGATTTAGAAACAACCAATAATGTATTTTTTCCATTAGAGGAAATAAGCAGAAGCGTGCATTCCCAAAAAGGAGCTGTTGGCACATGCAACACCACGTGTAGCACTAAGATCATATAGTTTTCTCAAAGCATATTAAAATACTACTTTCTCTCTTCATATAAGGGAGAGCATTATTCTTGCTTCTGAAAAAAAAAAAACCCTATTTTTTACCATGCTAGAACAGAACATTCTTCCTAGCAATAGCAACACAGGTATTACTTCTCATTTTTGCATCATTGCTAGATCCAGTTAATGTAGTATCTATTGGTAATTGGTCTATTTATTTTGTACTTCTCTCTAAAGAAAGCCTAACACTAAATTTTCCCTTTATTGTTCATGTTAACATGCCATGACCTGCTGGCTTAAATCCAACCTTGCAGTCACAGCTTCAAAGAGAACTAATGAAATAAAATAGCCCACTTCAAACTCTGCTAAAATTAAACAAACCTAGTACTGAAGGAAGCAGTAAAGTCTGCCACAGAGCTTTTAATTTGTTTTCGTTGGAAGTCTGAACTTCTCTGAACTTCTACATCACAGAGGCAATACAGTTGCCACAGTTTTGTACTAAGATTTGAAGTGCTGACTTCTGTTGCACTAGATTTTAAAACTACTGTTGATAGACACCCTGCATAGTTTTCTTGTTTCATTAAATATAACTTACCAGTGATAAGCCTGTAAGAATTCCCTCACAATAACTTGTTTACTGGCCTGGGATTTGAGAAGCTTCAGTAAGTCTTGAGTAAAGCGCTTCACTTGAGCTCTGTGTGTTAGAGTTAACAAGCGTTTGGAACCCATACCAAGAATCTGAAAAAAAATTTCGTTTGATCACTCACATCTAGCATCCTGAGTAATTTCTTTTACAAGATATTTAGAAGCCAGTTCTAGTGTAGGTGGGCTAGAAATAAAGGATGTAATAGAGACAGTGTTTGGAAAGGCAGCCTCATGAAGCTATGCACTCTCTGTACTGAAGGCATATGTCATCAGGAAATTAAGAAATGCTTCCTCTGAGTGCTATTGCAGCTGTTGCACATTTGTATCGGTTACCTGAAAATTCTACAACCAACAGGTGTTCATAGTAAGCTGATGTGACCACAGTGTTTCCTTTTTGTAATGTAAGGCCACATGACTTATTTCACACAAAAATCCTTCAAGTCACAGGCTATGCATTATAGCCTAACTTACAAGCACTCAGCATTTGCTATGTTCTTATGATAAACAGCACAAAACCTTTTACTCAAGCACTAGCCACAGGCTAAAAAGCAGCTTCAAAAACTTTTTTCCAGAGGCTTAGATTAAATAAAAAGTTAATCCCCCCCCCCCCAAGTTGTTTTGGGAAGGTAGGGACAACAGCAGAAGAGAAATGACATCTCAAAAAAAGATGACAGTTACACTCCAAGGTTCAGTTAACCATCTCTTTCAAGGTGGACTAGATATTTGCATAGCTTCTATTATACAATACCAACCAGTAATTCAGATAGTTGAAGATACAATTTCCCAAGTTAAAAGGAACAGTGCCATATAACTCACTTGCAGTACATGAGGCACTGCTTCTAGCAGCTCCATTAATTTAGAATACCCGTAGTCAGACACACGGCATTGTTTTGCAAAGTGATGATGGTATGTTGGGATGAATTTACTGACAGGCATGACGCAGGACGGTTGGCTTTTAAGTAGATCTATCACTTCTCTACTGAACTGAATAAGTTGTGGATTACCTACAGGGCTCTTAGAACGTAGAAGCCAAGGATCTAAAAGAAAAAAAAAATCCTATTACTGAACCTCTCACTAATATTCTTCCACTAAACACTGCACTTCATTTATGACACAGGCTAGAGCACAGGAGAAAAAAAAAAGAATGAACATTCAAGATAAAAGTTTCTCTTTATAAGTTTAACAATTATACAAGATGTTTACTTCATGCTACTTTTAATTTTTTAGCAGAAAGATTAGTTCAGAGAAAAGATTTTAAATAGAAATATTTACCTGTAGTAGGAGGTGGTGGTTTGTTATGTATCCATTTAATAACTTTAATGCCATTTTGGGCAGTGGCAATGTTAACTCCAGGAACACAGGTAATTAGATGTTCTAAAGGAACACCACCCTGGCCTTCTGGCACCATTTCAAGATCATTGAACTCTGACATATAACAATCAGGAAAACTTTGGAAGAAAAAAAAGCTTCCATTATACACTAAAATACCACTATAACAGTTGCCCTAAAAATATTATTTTTAGACACTTCCTGAGCAAGAGGTTTCAACAGCTTACTAGCACATCACAGAAGTCTTAAAAAAATGCACATTTTAAATAAGTGCATCTTTTTTTTTTGCTCAAGAAGAATTCAAAAAGTAGCAATTTCATAAGGCACTTATTTGCTATAAAAGTTACTACCTCAGGCAAGAACTGGAGTTTTTATACAATAGGTAGTTTCAGAGCACTACAACAGCCATCAATAAAGTTTTAAATCTTTAACCGATCAGGCTTCACACTAAAAGCCTAAATTAAAATACTTTACCTTAGTAAAGGTACAGTACCCTCATGTGTCTGTAGAAGGCTGTGAACTTGGGGAGCAAATGTCTTCAGAGACAAAATCACAAAAGGAATTCTGTAAGAATCTGGATCAAACTCATGCTCACTGTAAAAACAAGAGGCTGAAGTTCATGCGCTCATTCTACACATAGCTTTACACATAGTATGCCTGTAGTCACATACACTCCCACAGCAAACATTATACTACATGCATACGATACACTGCTACGAGCTGACAATACCTCTACGTACAATCACAAGCAACTTCCACCTCTTCTTCGTCACAAAAATACAGCTACAGCAAATTTCCAGAAGACAAGCAACATTTAGAAGACCACATTTTTATCATCATTAGATTAAAACTTTCAGAATTAAATTTTAGCAGCACATACCAGGCAGTTAACAGTGAACACTGAATAACTGCTCTAGTAGCACAACCTGGATGCTGTTGAATAAAACAAAGAACTCAATATATGGCTTCAGGAAATCTTCAACCCAGTATGAAATCACTATATGTCCTCCAGCTACAAAGAATGATGAGTTCCAACTCTAATTATGTAATGAAATTCAGGCTAATAGAAATCTCTAATATGTATAACTTTCCAATATAACCAGAGGAAGGTAGTGTACCTTTCAGCTTCTGCTTCAGAGGTATTCAATCTTAACAGCTGTGTTAGAATACAACAATCTTACCTGAACAGACTGATCCAGAACTGCCTAGAAAACTCACTGTGCCATCTCACAGTTTTCTGCCCAACTTATTCTTGTAAGCATATAAACAGTGACTGGAGCATGCTACATGAACATATATATCTCAACTTTAATATACCTGTAAGTGTTAAATGCTGTTCAAATATTTTGTAAGATTTTATAGTATTTTATACACAGCTTACATAAAGTCTTTATTCAGGCAATGCTGCTTACAAACAGGCTCGTGATATTCCAACTCTTCAAATATTATAGGACTACAGTTTGCCGATGAACCATCATGTGACTGTGAAGATCCCAGTGGACTCTGGCGGGCTTGGCTGCTGGGTAAAAGGCACACCAGCCGCCCACTTCCTTGGTCACGGATTGCAACAGTATCTGTTAGTTTATATAAGTCTGATACAATTAACTTATGCCCAAATCTAGAAAAAATTTGAAATAAATACACATTATAAACACAGTTACAGAATGCAATAATACACATTTTTTGTTTAAGAAATAGGAATACACTAGAAACTATTCTCTGCAAAACGTTAAGGTAACTAATCTGTTCATCTCAATGTAGAAAAAATGAAGTAAAATACTGAAAGTACAACTCTAAGGCCAGTATTAGTCATTGACTCTGGATAAATAATATGCTGCAACATCTAACAACAAAAACCCCTAGGACTCCATTCTGTTACTCTTTATAATTCACTGTAAACAATCACACAAGATCAGATTCTTTTTAGAAGTACTACAGAGAAACAACAACTGAGAACTTACTTTTTTTCATAGATTTCTGCAAATTTGAACACAGGCAGACAACAAGCAGGTGCATCCTGCAGAATGGACATCGTTTCTGAGCTATAAAATAAATTGTCACATTAGCATAAAATTAATCTGTATTAGTCTCCAGCCCAAACTGGCAAGATATTTACAGATGCAGTTCACAAACTATAAATCTAACAGGACAAACTGCATTCCCTTCCATCCCAGCACTACAAAATTTGACACTTCAGATCAGGAGTGTGTAAGTAGTAATGTTTCTGCTAACTCGTTAGATAACGTCTCTAATGGAGTTGCATCTTTCATAGGTGGTGGTAAGATTTCTATGAAATGCAACATTAAAGCTGCACGATCTTAAATTACCAGCCTGGCCTTACATTAAGAACTTTGAACAAGCATAAACTAAAAGGCAAGAGTTAAAGTTGTATATTATACAATTGCAAGTAGTACGTAACTGTAGAATATTCTACACTCCAAGCACCATTTTCACAGAAAGCTCCAGTGAAAAAATGAAGTAAACTTTTTTCCTAATGCTTTCTTTCAGTAAGGAAAAAACTGAAAGGGAGAATACTTGCATTCTTACTAGTATCAGCACTGTAGTTCTATCATCTTCCATATAGAAAATGGAGATCAAAGAAACACTAATAGCATTTAAACTGTGTATCCCATCCTCAAATAGAAAATTCATATGGGCTTTCTTGGAGGAAAGAAGAAATAAAGATGCCAAGTGTAATTTTAACTCAGCTGCACAAATTAAGTTACTGAGATATAGCAATATTATGAAAGATTAGTGGTGAAACTATTAAACACTACTCAGATCTAGTCTCTTCAGATGCAAATTAAAAAATAAGTAGTGCAGAAGTACTAAACTGAAAGCTAGCCTCATTGTATTTAACTCATTCCTCAGGTAGTAAGACAGATTTTACTTTATTTCCCTGTCATTCCTTTGCTCAGTATTTTAAACGATCTCTCAGCTACTAAATACATGCTAGAACAATTAAGAAGATGCCAAAGTGCTTATTACCTAAGTAGAGAGAGTGATTTAGTAGCAGCTCCTGTTGCTAATGAGACCTGGATCCTTTTACTGCCAATTTTGTATCTGTGAAGACTGTTGACAGCACTGATGGCTTCTTGCAGATTTTCCATCCGAACTGTAGCTTTCAACTGGTAGTCTGTATGAGGACTTAGCTCTACACTTTTTACCTGAAAGGACAAAAACACCTTATACATTTATCACAAAATATTAACTCAAGGCAAGCCAACATGAGAGTAGCAGTGTCTTGCTTCAGCCAAGAGCTAAATACAATACAAAAGGGAACTGAGCACGGCCAGCAGGTCAATGCAAACAAGAACTGAGTGCAATGAGCTTTGGCCAAGGCAAGACCATGATACTCCTTTAACACAAGCATCATGTGTAGAAGTTTATGCCAGAATAATGTCACCTACAGATCAGACAGAAATAGGGCCACTGCAGAAGTGACCTCCCCTTGCTTTTTACTGATACACACTCCCCATGCCTGTTTTTGCTCATTTTTGATCAAAACAAAAAACTCTGGTTTTACTGTGATTTTTTAAGCTGACATTAGGAATTCAGCTTTACAGCTTAAAAAGGTTATGCAGCTAAAGCCTAAGTCTCCTCCCTGCATGACTAATGAGCCACTAACAATTTCATACACAAAACTTCAGAATATCAGATCTGTGAAGACCACATGCAAATTAAGAACCTAGCAGAAGTGATGATCTCGTCTTTTTAAAAAAAAACCACAATACCTCCTTTTAACAAAGTTTAAAATTCATGTTAGGATACCTTTCCATTCCTACTCACTTAAAGCTAGACCACAAACACATCCATAATTACTTATTGTTTAGGTAGTTAAGAATAGGTTTAATGAATATATTTTAGCCTTTACCTTGCCATGTTTTGAGAAAGTTTCCTGTAAGTTCTGCAGCAACTCTTTTCTGGACAATCTGTAATCTATATTGCTGATCTGAACATCAGTGCCATTTGCAAAAGGATCAGGGCAGTCTGTACCACCAGTATGGTTTACTACATTAAACACGAGTGGAGATGATCTATTTGAGATGTTTGGAGACATACTCCTGGGTAAAATAAAAACATTTAGGAGCTAAAGTAGCTATTGCACAATTCTGATATATATATATATATATCTCAAAATTAAACAGAAAACAGACATAGGTCAAGTGCACAAATACAGAACTCTGAAGGTATTTTCATATATGTACAGGCAAAACAAATTTCTCCACAAGCAAAACATCATAACAAGACAAAAATATTTCCTTTCCCCTCATTGCAAGTCATTGCTATTATGTTTCAGAGTCACCCAATTTAATAATCTTTGGCACCAAGTCTTGTACTACATTACTAACACAAAAAAGTCAAACTCATTCACATTATTTTAGTAAATGCCAAATGCCAGATATTTAAGTCTACAAGAGTTTAACGGGCCTAGGTAAACTACTGGAATGTCAAAGGCATTGAAAGAGGAATAAAATGTCTATAATAACTCTGAAGATTTTTCAGAAGCTTTAAAGACAAAGTTTACAGGAAACAACTGCCACATAGCAAGTTTCTAAAAAAGAGTTCACTCCACCTTGTATTTACATCCACCCTCTGTTAGATGTTATGCAGCACCATCAGTTTCCTTTTGCCTCCACAAAAATCAGTGTATTAAAGTAATGCACTTGGCATACACAACTCCATGTGCAGCCATCAGTAACTGAGGTATATACTGGTGAAGTCTCACTTCACCTCCCAAATAAGACACAGACACTTACCGAGATGACCAGCTACTCTGAGACACGAGTAAAGGACTCAGTTGTCTGGAGACCGTCAACTTACTGAAAGCAGAGGGATAGCTGACCTGAAATACAGTTTCATCTTTATCTTTTTTATCCACAGGAGAATTGGTAATGCTCCTGGAAGCAGAGGTCTCTCTTCTATTTACAAATATATGTAAGAAAAAGAAAACACATTATGTTGCAGAACTCACATAAAAAAATGTAGCTAACATTGATGTCTTTTTATTTTTAAACGTACTTCTGACTATTTTTACAGGATGATTCTCCTGTTCCAATTTTTTTGGTTGTCAGAGACACAGGAATCGCTGCATTAGAGTTACTCTGAGAAGGAATTTGTTCTCTTAAACGTTCTTGCTGGTTTTCAGTATTTCTACTGATGGTCTTTGATTCAAGGTGGCACAGCTCCTATATGAAACAGATAAAAGTTCAGCACAAAAGCACCAGACATTCCTTGCCAGAGGCTTTCCTTGTGATGGAAACCTAGATAACTGATAAATTTTTCTTTAATAGCATTTTCATTGGCACTTCATAACCAGGAATATTTTATTTTCTGTGACAGAAAATAGTAAACTGTCAATTAGTTGAAATATTTTTGCTACATTGTAGATCTGCCCTAGTTCACCTTAAAACTGGCTAAATGGATCACTCCAGATGTTATACTCAACACCAATACAAATGTCAAAACTGGCCTAGGATTCAAGACTCAGTAAGTACCAGCAGTATTTCCGGATAGAGAAAAAGGTGGCACGGAGCAGGGAAAAACAATCCTCAAATTCACTGTCTGCTTTCCAAGCAGATGAATATTGCTCTCATTCAGGAATATCACTATACACTTCAGTTATTCACTAAACAGGACTGACAAGTTAAAGCTGTAACAGACAATCCTCAGAACATGAAGAAAAGCAAGAATACTAAACAAGGTAGAAAAACAATACCTGTAAACTTTTAACATTTGCAGGTTTGATGATAGATCCATGAGTCTGGAATCCTCTCCCAGCAGAGCCTTTGGTACCAGAAGGCTGATCGCTTGAGTCTTTGTTGAGGAGGCACAGCTTTGTGTTCTTGTTAATTTTTTTGGGAGACTTCACCTTTTCAGTTCCCACAGAGCTGGAGCTTTTTGTTTCATTAAGTTCTTTGTTTTTGGGAGTAAAAGACACTACAATCCTGTTACCAAAAACATCTTCATTTTCCATTCGCTTCCAAGCCCGTTCAGCACTTTCTTGATTTAAAAAACGGAGAATTGCACTGCTTCCAGAAATGCTCAGCACCTTCCCTCCACAGTTGTCTGACAAACGTCTGAGTCTATTACTGACACTTTTACTGTCTCTGTTTGTTGGCAGGTTATAAACATATAAGAGGGTATGGCATGCCTGTTTAAAGGGAGTAAGGTTTTAATTAGATTGTCAGAATACTCCCTCGTTCAAAACAAGTATTTTTACATTGATTCTGATGACACACGCTCTTCCCCCACCCCCACCAAGTAATTCTTTTTGCAGCATTGAATTTGTTTGGTAAACTCTCATACCAAGGTAGATCCTCAAACTTCCATCTCCAATATAATTTAAAGTTAGAAGAGACTACAGAGTCCCTGATTAATGGAGCAATACCTGATCACTTCTCCAGTCAAGAAATCATCACTGTTTGCAACTCAAGAATTCTATGTATTTTATACATGCATGTGAACACATAGTTCAGGAAGTTATTTTACAGTAAGAAAAGGTCGTGAGTGCTGCGCCAGGACAACACTGCAAATACAGAGGGAATCATCAGGAAGACAAAATCCCCCAAGAAAGCAGTAGACAGTCACTCAAAACTCATAAGAAAGCATCACAGAGCTGTCTTAATGCACAACTATGTTCTTACCTTAACTTTCTGCCAGTCAAACAAAGGCACATAAGATAAATTATCTGATAAAATATTTAGTGATAAGAATGTGACCTTGCTATTTTACTTTTTCAGTTACTTTCTTCTTTTATTATTTCATTCTTTCATTCTTAAAGCAGAAAGCATACATTCACGTGGTAGTAACTGAAATACAGACAATAGTCAAATACCCATAAGACATCATGTCTCACTGAAAAAAAAAAAACCCAACCACAATTTCAGCCAGCTCTCCCCCTAAACTAGAGAAATAAAAAAAAAGCCAACACTTTTAAATGTCTGTCACATTAAAGAACTAAAAACCTTACTGGCATTTTCAGCGGTAACCTTGGTGGCAAGTCTGAAATAAATTCTTCAAAAGAAATAAGCTCATGAGCATGATGTAAAAGTGCTTCTGAAGCTTGGTTTTTATGTACCAAAATTATCCGAAAACCATGTCGATGTCTCAGGTCACTGAGTTCCAAAGCAAAGTTTACATCCGCTGGAGAAAAAAGTAGAATGAACAAGGAAGCACATGAAAAAGCAAAAAAAAAAATCACATTAAACAAACAAAACGCCAGATCTCACTTGACAAGTTCTATTTATCACTGAAAATTTCCAATAAAAAAGCACTAACAGCTACAAGGCTTCTCAATAGACATAATTTACATCGGCAGTTAGCGTTCAGTCTCAGACAAGGGCTTCATTTCAAACAGCAACTTCTAGCAATTTATCAGCAAGGCATTCAACTGGTATTGTATACTTCTGTAGCAAGCATTTATTTAGCTTTGGGCAGAAACCCAAGGCAACACACAGCAATTAAGTAGTTGAGTGGCTTGCATATTTAACTGTATAGTATGCTGCTACAAGAATAAAAAAAAATTAAATACATTTTGCTCAAAGTACTCTGAAAGATTACCAGAAGGAAAACAAAGTGAGTTTTACTTTATTAGCTTCCTGCTAGAGCTGTCTAACTTTAGACAGTATTTATACACATACCTACTGACGCAAAAAAAAAAATCAGATTCCAGTGCTGATTTAACTAAGCCAAGTTCTCATCTTACTGTCCCTACTTTTCCCCTACTGCCACTGACATTAAGAATTCTTGAGCAATTCAGTTAAAGCTAATTCTAAACACAACCCATGGAAAGCAGAACACTGTCATATAGAAAAGTACTATTGAAGAGAGGAAATGAATCCTGCACTGTAGATGAGTACCACACTTACTTGAGACAAGAACCACAGTGGCAGGTGCAGTGTGGGTATCAGCAAATCTTCTAAGACTCTGTCTGAGTTTGTCATCAGCAGCATTCTTTGCTGTAGCATTGATGTGTGCAACAGTCACCTGTGGAAATACAGATAAGCTCTAAAGGAAAGCTTTATGTGAACTATGCTTGCCTAAACATATATTTTTTAAAAAATTAACATAAAAACAAGCCTTCACATGCACCTTTTATTTAGATAAATTAGTGCACACATGCATGAAATACAACACATATGGATCTCTAACTGTTCTAATGAGCAATGAACTTCAACCCTAATTGTTCAGCAATATCTTCGGGATGAGTTCTGCTCTTCTGTGTTAAAGATCACCATCTACATACCTTAAAAACATTCCACAAACCCTCATTTGAAATAGGGGGTGACAAACATAGCAAGTACTCACTATCAGTTTGTTTTACCTCACACAAACAGATAAACTGTCAACCTGTTATCATATCTGCAATTCAGGGGATGGGAAGGGAATTTCTGACTTAGAAACCTGTGCAAAAAGTTAAAAAAAATACTAAGAAACAAAAGGTATTGATGGAAAACATACAATGTTAAAGGTGCCCCAGTCAATACCACTAATTTACAAGTGTCCTCACTAATCATCATGGTATTCACTAACAAAAGTAAAAGAAGTTAAGTTCACAAAATCATAGTTCTTTTAGGTTGAAGATTTAGTCACAGATTTGAAGGATAACACTAGAAACACCACCACTACTTACTACTGGATGAAATCAAAACCCTCTATGAACACTAGAACTACAGCTAAAACAGTCATCTACATATAATGAAATGCATTTTCAGTTTTAAAAAGTATCACACCAGGGAAGGTCAGCATTAAAGACCCCACCCATAAACTAATCATAAGCTCATGCACTAAACACAGAAGGTAACATACAGCTTTAGCGAACAGGAATCACTACTAGCACACTCAGAGTACACATTCTCAAGCAAAAACACCAAGTAGATGCTGTTTTGATACCTGGCAATTGTTTAGCTCCTGAATAACTTCTTTATTTTCTTTACTAATGTCACACACGCAGATGAATTCTGCTTCCCTGTGACCTTTAAAAAACTTTTCACGAATCCTCTGTACAACTGCTATAGCTGAACGGCCAGTGGGAACTGAACAGTTTTCAATATCCCAGAAGACTCCAATGGGGGGCAAGTTTTCCAGAACTTGGCCTGTTATTCCAACTTCCGGAGACCCTGTACAGGTTTAACAACACAGCTCATTTTAATTTCCAAATACCAAAAATGTTAAACTCAGCATACTATGAACTCTGCACATGGGAAGCTTTATGTTTTAGAGAACAAGCCCAGGAACACAAGTTCAGTTTTATTTGCTTAAGGAATCTAAAAAACACATCAGGTGTTTTCAAAGTTTCTCTTTAAGGGAGAAACTTTAAACCTCAGATCAGTCTTAAACAAATTCAGTCACTGTTAAGTTAGTATAAAGATGCAAGACAACTTCAGCTTTACTTTTAACCTCTCAACCAACCAAGTAATGTATTTAAAAAGAAATGTTATCTAATACTGAGTTGGCATGTGACACTAAAATTGCCTGAAGTTGTGTCACACTAAACTCAGTGGTTGCTGTATCAGTAACAGAAGTGAAAGATGAAAGCTGTTCAAATATACAGTGTGCATTAGATCATATAAACAAAACTGGATGAGATGACCATAATTATAGAAAATTAAGGCAGTATTAAGGCAGAACAAACACAAAGGTATCCTACAGTTCAGGAAACTGAGGTTAAGAATTTTTGCTATTACAGACTAAGAAGTGCAAATAAAGTTTCTGGTGTTTCAGCTCTCTGAATACCTATTTAATTTTGAATTAACACTATACACCCATTCCATGCCCACAAAACAACCGGAAAAGAAACATGAGGAATGACACAGAATCCTCACAGGTCAATAACAAGCTAAGAATTAAAGTTAGCTGAGAATATAAAATAAAGCACAGCCAGCAAGTTTTGTATTTGTTTGGGTATATGTTGACTAGTTATTCTTCTGAAAGATTGACTGGAATTGCATTTTGTAAGGACACTTAATTGGGGTGTTGCACCTTACAAATATATAAATGTGTTTAGTCTTAAAATTATAGTAAAACTATCCAGTTTTTCTCCCATTACTTTTTTTAAGTTTATAACTTTAATACTAGCTATGATTTTGTAATTGAAGCAGTACTAACAATGTAGAAAAACCATGTAGTTATTTCACACAATGTTTTTGTCTCTCAAACACTGAGAAAAGCTATATTGTAATTATAAACATTACAACTTTACTGCACTACAGACTAAGAAAAAGCTTTTCTAAGTATGGCTTAAGATAATTTCTTTACACAACACCAGAATGAAGTAGCTTCCAAATACTTAAATTTTCTTTTTCTAGTTCTTAAAATGGTAAAAAAATATAACGGTAAAAAAAATCAAAACTCTATAGAGACAATACATAAAGTTAACTAGGTAGTCACAACAGGTAAAGCCAAGTTATGACTTTGTGAAACAGAAACAAGGCATTTTTTTTACTGTTTAGTCTTCTGTGACTTAACAGAAGTTTCCAGAGAACAGCGCAATTTAAGAGAACTCTTCATATGCAACAGCATTTAAGGAGGACATCCACTAAGTGCAAGTTTCAAACAAATGTGGTTTACCATATTTCTGCGGTGATTTGCCAAGGCTGCTTGCCAGTAGCAAACTCTTCTCATTTCCTGTTCCTTTGGTTCCACAGCCATTACATATTGGGATAGGAACAGGTGCAGTCTGTGCACTTGGAGGAGGAATATTTGGCCAGACTTTAGCAGCATCAACTAGGCTGTTTCTGGTTGGCTGTTGGGACAATTTTTCAAAATACATGTTTATTTAGTATAAAATATTAACACGTACTATTCCATTCTAGAAATGCTGAGCTTTCCTTCTGCAACAAATGCAAGTTCAGCTGTACTCTACAAAGTTAATTAACAGTCTCATTGCATGAAGGAAGCTCCTATCCTAGAGTTTTTCCTAGCATACTTAGCTCTGGATTTCCAAATGCAAGGAAAGATTCTATTGAACTCTGCACATAAAGACAAGCCATCTTTAAGAAGTACTAATATGTATTAAAAAAAAATCCTAGCATGTGAAATCAGCACAATTAACAGTACAAGGTTGAATTGCCTCTCTCTCCCCACAAAATAGTGGTCATAATTCCAAACATACTGTATTGGGTCTGGCTGAGATGGAATTAATTCTCCCCATAGCAACCCTCATAGCCCTGTGCTCTGCACTGGTAGCTACAAAGGTGTTGATAACACACCAGTGTTTTGGCTACTGCTGAGCAGGGCTGGCACAGCATCAAGGCTGTGTCCCCAACA
>JANZLQ010000064.1:9306474-9317559 GCA_026212715.1 Elanus axillaris
CGGGGCCGGGGCCGGCGCTCCTAAGCGCTTTTTGAAAGTAATGAAAGTTTCCAAACCTTCCAGCAGGCGCCTTCTGGCGGCGCTGATTGGCGGAGCCCGCGCGTCACGTGACTGGCAGCCAATGGGGTGGCCGTGTCGCTCCTGGCTGAGGAGAGCGGTGGCTGGTGGCGCGGAGCTCGGCGGTCCCGAGTCGGCGGGGGTGAGAGAGCCGGGTTTCCCTGCGTCCCTCCGCCTGGCAGCGCTCCGGGGCTTTCCCCCTCTGGAGGAGCGCCCTTGCCGCGTGTAGAGGAGGGAAGGGCGGTTTCGGCGCGGGGCAGCCCCTCCCGGTGTCCCTCGTCCTGCAGCGGTAACTGGGGCGGGGTCGGGGAGGCAAGGGGCGAGGGAGCTGGGACCCCGTCTGTGTCCGCGCCCCCCCCGCCCCCCCCGTTCCTTCCCGCATCCTGCTTTGCGAACCTGAATCTTCTGCTTCTGGAGTTCTCCTGCGGTTGCTGGTGGGGAGGGAGGGGCGCGTGGGAGCCGTGCCCGCTGGCTCAGCTCCCTCCCGGGTTCGTGCTCCGAATGGGAACGCGAAGCCCCAGCGCGCTGCCGGGCTGACCTCTTGGCTTGCAGCTGGAAGCATCAAGGTCGGGCGTTTCAGGAGAGAAAGCTTTAAGGAGTTTCCTTAGGAATCACTGAGAACTCGAAAGTATTGGAGCTGGACTGGTATCTGAAAAGATGAGGGCTTTGCTGGATTAAGCCTTTCGGAAGAGAAGACCCTGAGAAGATAAACTCTCTTTAGTGCTGGCTGTGGGATTCTGTAGTAATCCTGGCACTCCCATGACCCCTTCCTTTTCTTTCTCTTGTGGTGATTTTCTTTTGTATTGCTTAAACAAAAGAAAATAGGCCCTTATGTTACAGGAAGACCCTTGCAAGGAGACTATTTTAAGAAAAATATCATTTTCATAGGATGGGAAAGCTACTTTTCAGGAACGAAGATGAGTTTTCTTTTGGTTTGCCATTGGAAAAAAATGTCTAATAGGAGCGCCATCATCTCTTTCATGGATAATTCAGTAGTGTTTATGGTACTGTTTTACTTTTTTATTACAATATGGATTTCTCTGACTCAGACCATCAGGCATTGCTCCAAAGATAGGCCAACATTGTTCACCAAGCTAAAATGTTATTTTTCTTTAAAAAAAAAAGTATTCTCTATGCAGGGTTGTTTTGAGTCCTTTACTCTAGGACTGAAACAGAATCTAAGTTGAGGTCCTCGTGAATTTGGTGAACTCAAACTCTGATTCCCAAATTGAAGTGATTTCAGTAATTTTGTGTGTGGCTTTTCTTAATGTGTTTTTCCTTAAGAATTTTGCAGTTCTGCTTTCACTTGTATGAAATTGCTTCTTGCAACATTTCTGCTGAGTTATTTTTCTTCTTGCAGAAGTCTGTTCCCCACCTATGAACGCTTCCACTTCCTGTATGATGTAGATAGAAGTTTTGTAATGTCTGTGACCAGCACTTGTGATGCTTGCATGCAGGAAGTCTGGCCAGATGTCTTTTCTGATTTCATGTGTATGAAAACAAGTTAAGTGCAGCCAGTGTGTGCTTGCTATAGACTGTGAATTTCCTTGTTTTTCCCACATTTGCCAATGTTTAACAAAACACTGCTAAAACCTCCTTCACCCCCTCACCCACCACCCTTTTGTAGTGAGCCTAGACAATGAGAAATTTCTAATTGGTTTAGTTAATTACTCTCCAGGCATTTTGCATGCTGTCCCCAAGCTGTTAAAAATCAAGGGGAGACAGCAGTGGGGGAAAAACTGAAAATCAAAGCCCTACCCTTTCTGCAGGCAGTTTAGAAAGATTTGTGAGTTTTGGGGTTTTTTTAAAACAAATTGCAGGAAAAAAAAAAAAAGCCTTAATACTTTGTCTGAAACATGGAATTTTTCTCTTCAGTTTAACTTTGTATTTTGCGTTTTTGGTTATTTTGATAATCCCTGTGAGCTAAGATGTAGTGCAGGTGTACAGGGAACCTAATAGTGCTTTCTTGTGCGTTGCAGACAAAAAAACATGTGCCTGTGGCGTTGGACAGTAGTGAACAATCTCTGCCATGTTGTGTCATCTCTGTGGAATAAGTATAGGTCCACAGTCCCTCCATACATTTGCAGTTTAACAATTAATTTTAAATTATAAGTACCATTTAGTAATGGTAACTGTGAAATAAAACATACTCTTAATGGATAACATCCTTAGGGGGTCCATACTCTCATGTTTATAAAGACATACTTAGAAACCAAGGGGGACAGCATCCTTATTCTGTGAAAGGTATCAAGGTTCTGTGGATCTCTTATAAATCTTACAGCTTGGTTAGGGAAAGTTCTGTTGTATGTGATGATAAAATCTTAAAAAATGCAAATTAGTACCTTCTTTCAGTCCTTCCAAAGTGCAGTGTAAAAACACACGTGAGAGCCAGATATGAGCCTCTTTTGAGGCTGAAGGGAGCTGTGTCTTTTGGTTCCAGTGGGTTGTTTGAAAGCTTTCCAGAGCAAGATGTCTTGCATTCCATCTTTGTCTTGTCTGACTTCTTTTTGTTGATGCTCTGAACACAGATCAGGGATTTATTGTAACACCTGTGTTGGAGGAATTCCTCTTTGGAGACTTCTGAAATATTTTTTTAAATTTGCGTAGCAAAACTAGGCATACCTTGGGTGGAATCTCTCTTTCTGAAGAAATACAGAAACTTCCTGTTTGAGTGGTGAGACCACCTAAAGGAAACTTTGGCTTGGTGTTCTCTGGAGAGGTTTAACCGCAGTAATGGATGTTGATCCTTCTTGGTTTCTCATTGCACCTGCATCGCTTCTTTGTGTCTGACCCTCCCTCATCTGTAAAAGAGAAAATTTTTTTTTCTTCACAAGTGTGATGCAAGGATTGATGTGTGTGTACACAGTGCCTTTAGCATAAGGACATGCTTATTAACATCAAAGGCACTTTCAGTTAGCTTAAAAATAATACAGTAGATGTGTTGTAAACTTCCTAGGTCAAGAATGCTAATTGTGCTTGGTCATGATTTTCTTTTTAATTGGCAAAGGTACGATTTGGAAAATCACTTCTCCTTACTCACACTCCTTCTCTTTTTTCCCCAGTGCATACTTCTGCAAATACATACAAAGAGCAGCAGCCTTGAGACTTCTTGCTGGAAGTGTGTCAATGTATTACACAGTGGTTTTATTTGTTAGAAGGAGGACATGTAGCTTTTCCTAATTAACATTTTCTGTCAAGAAACTGAGTTATAAAAACTAAAGCTTAGTAACTTTTCCCCTCACCTGCCAGGTCCCCTTCTAAATAATAGCGTAACTTCTGTGAGTGTGAAGCTGATACTGTGCGCTGAGGTGTGTGGGCACAGCCCACTTAGCTGTGACAGCTCCTTACTCTTTGCTCAATCTCCTGAAAATTGCCTAGGCTGTGAAGAGGTCTTGTGCTTTGCAGCGTTGCTTGGGTATGTAAGAATCGGGCTTTAGATTGCTAGACTACTTTGACTACTTGATACTATTGTCTGTAGTAGATGTAAGAACTACTTATGTTTGTCTCAGTAGAGTTACTAGATAGATGGCTGTTAATCCTGTTTAAATCAGGTGATTTTCTGGAGAGGGAAGTCTCAACACAGGTGTGAATAATTTTTTCCATTGAATTCAATAGATGTGCAATAGATGCACATTTGCTTTAGCTGTGACAGGCTGCTCAGGTGGTCTACTCCAGCATTTCCTGAGTATCACAAAAAAGAAGAGTAGAAGGCAGGACTGACATCTGAATGATAGTTGAAGGCATATTTACAACCATGTTATCCAGAGCATTAGGTTTGATGTTTCTACATTGTCAAGACTAACTCCTATAAAATTATATTTGCTAGTGACCTGTTTATTAGAGTGCATCATGAACCTCAGAGGGCATTGATTTAATTGTGGTGTCTAGCTACTTAAGTCTTCAAGTGGGAGTGACCAACCTAAGGTCCTTGATTCCCTTGTAGCTCTTTCATGTGTCATTCCTATTTGGGACTATGTCCTGTGACTGGGTTTATGCTGGTACAGGGACAGCTGGATGGTCTGGATTGCTCACTGCGTTGCTGCAATCTATCTGTGTACCTAATCCAGCCATGTGGTATCTGTCTAAAACCTCTGTGGAGCTTCTATCCTCACTTACCTGGGAATTTCTGAAGCTCCCTTCTCCTATGACTTTCTGAGGTATCCAGATATACTGTGGCTATCAGCCATACATGGCTTGTGATATTTCAGGTTTAAAGTCAGGTAGCTTTGTCTATGTTGACCTAGGGAAAAATTTGTCATGTGTCCAGCAGTTACATGTATGAAAAGCTTAGGTGTTCTTGGAAATGTTAACAGAGGAAATTAATATCTTGAGTAACTTACCTGTGTCTCTTTGATTTGAAGTTTCTCTTTAATTTCATGGTAAGTGTCTTTAGGATTGTTGAAATCGACCTTAATTGCACTGTCTTTGGAGCTGAAGTTGTGCCTGAGATGTCTGCTCCTTCACTTGTGTTCTGTGTGCTTTAGCACAGCTGCAGCTGAAGTTTGAGGTGTGGTGCTCTGTGCTGTGTAGTCAGGGTGGGGAAGGTGCTCACTGCTGGGGATATGGTTGGTGTAAGCATGCAGCAGCTTTGGGAGAACTGGGGAAAGGGACCTGATTACTTAGTAGTGATTCTTTCACATTTATGGTGTATCTGACAGAGCCCTAAGAAGGCTGGTCATTAGTTCGGTGTCCAGGTGTTCAATCACTTCCTGGAACGAGGGGTGCACTGCTCTGCATCAAAAAGTACTGAGGTAGCTCACTGCATTAGTTCTTATGCTTGATCCTTTAATTTTCCAGGGTGGGGAAATGAAACAGGAGATTTAAACTTTGAGGACTTACCATGGAAGACTCAGAAGGACTTCACTTCAGCTCAGTGGAAGAGGAAACCAGATACTGGAAAGAGTTGGCTATGAAATACAAGCAGTGGTAAGGCAGTGGCTTCATTCCTTTAAGTTGCTTGGTAGGGTGCATAACACTGTATGCAAAGACATGGATAGCACTGCATAGGGGAGTAAATTAAAGGTGGTTCAGCTATCTTGAGTGGTAGCAGTAGCAATACTTCTGTGTAAACTACAGCAGCCTGAAGTGTGTTATGCTTATTTGAGCAGTGAACCTGTGCTGCTGTGGCACTGCTGGTTTGGTCCCTGCTGTGGTTTGAGTAGGACTGTGTGTGCTGAAATTGTGCCTCTGACTGCAATCTGTGGGCAGCCCAGGTAAACGTAACTCACTGCAGAACCTTAATGGGGGTGGATGATCTGGGCCGTTGCAGAAAGATGCTGCTGTTCACTCTTTATATCTCTGTGTGGATCAAGAATGATTTGACAGAATGTAGATGGAGGAGGATCCCTGGCTGAGAGTGGACATGCTTTGCTTTTCCCTTTAGCTCAGTGTGTTGTCTAAATGCAGTAAAGGGTGAAAAAAATCCAAAACTTTTAGGTGCTCGTATTGGTGGGTCCTTTCCTAGACCAGGTGTTCAGACCTTTCAGTGCTGCTTGTTTAGCTTGCTGGAGGATTATTTCAATAGAATTGTTTAAGAATACAAGGATATCTTTCCTTCCATCTTTTTCTCTTTCTCACTTTTTATTGCTAATTGAAAATGGCTTTGTTCATATTTCCAAATAATTGAATTGAATAAGAGATTAAATATGCAAATAGAAGTAGACAGTGTACAAGCTAGAGATACTCCACATGGCCTTAACACCTATAGTGTGAAGACAGACTTCAGGATTTTTCTATTTATTTGGGCGCTTTTAATTTGTTTACCAGTATGCTGTGGGGTGGCTTTCCATGTTTGACGGGGAAACATTGGCATATGGTCCTCTCTTCCTGTTGAACAGGTATATTGGAGAAAGGCATAGAGCCTTCTGTGTTAAAGGGCAGTATTTTTTTTTTACCTTTAGTGTACAAGAGTGTGTGTTTTCTTTTTTCATTATGATAAATTCTGTTGCTGGAATTGCTCTCTAGTGCTGAGAATACACAGGAGGAATTGCGTGAATTCCAAGAAGGGAGTCGAGAGTATGAAGCTGAACTGGAGACTCAGTTGCAGCAAACAGAGTCCAGAAACAGAGACCTTCTGTCAGAAAACAATCGCCTGCGAATGGAACTGGAGTCAGTTAAGGTAAGAGTGGATGATGCATACAGTATCTGTACATCCTAAGTGCAAAGGTGAATGAGACATGCACATGCAGATTCACTCTACCTTGTGGACAGAAGCCTTCAGCATTACAAAGAAATTGAGCAGAAAACTACAAAAAAAGAAAGTCTTGAAAAATTAAGAAGTACCCATCTGTTGTCTGCTTTGAGGGCGTTGTATGCCTTGGTAATGTTCCTGAACCCCTGTTCACAGGTTGTGGCTATGTGTCAGGATTGATTTGAGATGGGAGAAAATTGTTTGTGGTAGAGTGGAGAATAAACACGAACATAATGGAGCTGCTGTTCTATTCCTTCTTGAATCTACTTCATGCTTTTGTTCACAGTGTTTTTGCTGTCTGCATTGTGCAGACACAGATAATATTGCAGATCAAAATACAAACATTCAAGCTGTGTTCTTGCATTACATAAGAAAACTCAGTAGTTTTAAATCCTTTTTACATAGTTGTGTATTTATTATATGGTGTTCCAGGTAAGCTGGGAAGCAGCAGCTGGTGGGTAATGTGTAGAACTGAGGCATAAAACGGTTTCAGCCCTGGTTTTGTTACTGAATCTGTCTGTACTTGGGAAAAAATAATTTATCCTCTTTACACTTGGTTAGCTTTCTGTGAAACTAAGACCCAGCTGAAAAGCATGAACTTCCTTAGTTGCCAAACATAAGGGATATGAACCTATTGAGATGGAACCTCTTACCAGAGTGACTTAAGAAATAATGAAGCTATCCAGAATACAAATAGTGATAAGTCTGCCTCATTTCAGTCTCATTAAAGATGCTGCTAGTCCCCTGTGCTGGTTGACAGGTTTAGGAAATGCTAGTAAGTTTCCTTAAACTTGAAAAAAAAATTGTCACTGAAATTTGTGTGCCTTTTTAAAGTTTGATCTTGTTGGCCTTTTACTTCAAGGTGAGGTATAGTCACCCAAGAAACACTACACTGTATTTTGTAGGGCTAGGTCTGTGGAATGTATATCTGTGGA
Organism: Elanus axillaris; assembly: GCA_026212715.1. Classification (NCBI taxonomy): domain Eukaryota; kingdom Metazoa; phylum Chordata; class Aves; order Accipitriformes; family Accipitridae; genus Elanus; species Elanus axillaris. The sequence goes on from JANZLQ010000064.1 coordinate 9,313,657, forward strand.
AGCAGAGATTAATTTAATTACACTTCTACTCAATTGAATGCAATAATGAGCTAGTGGGAGTGAAGGTATTTGTATAAGTAATTAATCACTGGATTAATCCAGGTTTGCAATGCCTTTTGTCTGAGTTGTTGTCCAAATTACTGTCTTAAGGAAACACTCTTCTGTTCCTGGCAGATGTCCTGTCCCTCTAGAGTACCAATTTCATGATCTACACACCACCAACACCACCCAGTCCCCACCCTGGCTTTTTGATAGCAAAACTTCCAAGGCTGGTTTCATTGTATTTGTTATGTTGCACTGATCTTTGTTCTTCTTTTATTAGTGCCTTAGCAGTGTTAAATGCTCTGCATGTTGTATGGTGTGTAAATCTACCGTTCCACATAGCCACATAAACCCATGGAAGCTGATGGGTTTTGGGAAAAGGCATAAGTTTGGCAAAAATAAAACCTGCAGCTCATTTAATTGAGAAGGGTGTGAACTGTTTGCTTTCTCTAGAGGAGCTAAGATGAGAGGAGGGGACAATGAACTAGCCAAAGCAGTTAAGAGTGAAAATAGTAGGAAACAACAATGAACCTCAAAAAGTCAAAGGTAAACATATTTTAGAAAATCTTAAATTATTCTTCACAGTAGCTAACTTTATTAAAACATATTCTGCTTGAAACGAACCTTTTAACAATTGGCTATTCATGCAGCCTGAAAACTGCAGTAACAGCCTGCAGTGAAGGAACAGAGACTCCATTGATGGCCAGATCAGCTGATAGTTTATTACAATTGGCTAAAAAAAAAAAGACTCAAACCTTGCAATTCTGGTCTTCGCTCTTGAATTGATTCAGATAAAAGCATTAAACTTGTGAAGCTATTGAGCAGCAGTGTTAACTGAACCCGTCAGGGGTTGGTGTCTGCATCTAGGTCAACACTAGTGAACTTTGCCCACACAGCTTGTGGCTTTGAGCTTACCAGCCTGGTGTGTGTGTGCATGTTTCCTTCTCAGAAACCAGACTTCACACAACCTAAAAATAAATGGAAATAATGCTTTGGAGGGTTTAGAGAGTCCTGAAAAGTTAGTTGAAAGTAATCTGCCTCGTAGAGCTTGGGGGCTCTTAAATTCAACATGTAACTATGCATCAGCGATCCAGAATTATAGCAGTGTCACCACACTGTAATCAAATAAGAATTTCTTAATTCAGAATGGGTATCTCTTTCTCTCCTTCTTGTCTATGCATTTCATGTGCTAAAATAGCTGTCTTCAAATTATCAGTCATGCTAGACTACATGCCATGGTTTTCAAATTCCAGTGCATGGATTTCTTTTCAGTGACTTCAAGTGTGTTGTACTTACATTCTGGATGGAGAAAGCATTTCAGGAATGCTACTTATACAGCAATCTTAGAGTTTAAAAAAAATCTCTGGCATGTTGAAGTGATCTGATAGCAAGGTGGTGGAGTATAAAGCGTTGCAGTAGACTGCTGTGAAGCTTTCCTGTCACATGATGCAGACCTAACTCCACATATAGTGACAATAGCAGGAGAGATATGTGACAGAGAAGCTAAGCCTTCCTCCCCACCTGCGCCTCCCTTAAATGTACCCTTGTGTACATGTTGTAAAAGGAGACTGTTTTAGGTTCACATTCAAAGCATGTTGCATAACTGCATCTGAAATGTCTTGTGATGTAGAACTCTGAACCTGCTTTGGGCTGCTAAAACCACAGGGATAGTGGAGAATCCTGCTGGTTCCACAGCAGTATGTAACAAACTTGGTTGTTTTTTTTTTCTCTTGTTATTTAGGCTCTTATGTACTGCTTGACTTTTCTATTACAATTGAAGATAAGTGGCTTCTCTTGCATCCTGCTTTGTGTGTTGATAAAGCTCTTGGGGCTCAGAAATTATGCTGAGTCTCGCTATCTGGAGAGCAAGGAATGGCCCTGTGCTGTGGAGGTCAGGAACTGCTCTCCAGCACCATTGTTTGGTAAGGAGTGTGACAGGAAGAGCTCTCGTCTGCTGGCAGCGCAGAAGTATGTGAGCAATTGGCTTTGTTGGCATTTTACCATATGTAAGGTGATGTTTCTCAAAAAAGCTTCACAGCATCTGCCTCTGCCTTTAAAGGAGCTCAGACAATGCCACAGAAAGAATGCGCATTGTTAAGTCCCTGATATGCTATTTGATTTGCCTTTGATCAGGAAAAGATTGAAATGCAGCATTCAGAAGGATACAGGCAAATCTCTGCGCTGGAAGATGACTTGGCACAGACAAAAGCTATTAAAGACCAACTTCAGAAATACATTCGAGAACTTGAGCAAGCAAATGATGACTTGGAAAGAGCAAAAAGGTGACCCACCTTCTGTGTTTCCTTTTTCCACCTCTGTTCTATCCTGTGAGGTGGTGTCACTGAGCTGTTTATGATGCTGTGCTCATTAGCACTGCCATTCTAAACTAATCACTTAGGTGATGATTTTGGTGGTTTGTGGCAGATGGGAAATGTGATAAATATTTTTTTTCCCTTCCATTCCCCCACTGTACTCTTTCATATCCTACAAGCTAAAATAAAAATTAAAAAAAAAAAAACCGAAAAAAACCCCCCAAAACCCCCCAAAACCAATGCAAACCAAACAAAAATGCAACATTATCCCTTTTCTTGTGAGAGAGGGAGTTCCTCTATGTGCTTGAGGGATCTGGTAGTGATATCTTGTGCACTCTTTTTCAGAGCCACTATAATGTCTCTGGAGGATTTTGAACAGCGTTTAAACCAGGCTATTGAAAGAAATGCTTTTCTGGAGAGTGAGCTGGATGAGAAGGAAAACCTTCTGGAGTCCGTGCAGCGCCTGAAAGATGAAGCTAGAGGTTTGACAGAAACCACTTGTTTCTTTCCCTTTCATTCCTTCTGGCTTGTAGCTGTTCAGTCCTCTCCATATATCTTGGAGCTTGGCTTTTAAGTTATCTTTTAAATCTGCTATCTGAAATGTAGAAGCAAATGAGGAAGCTTCAAGACTGTTTCCTGCCTCCCCCCTCCGCCCTGCTCCTTGAACTTCTGACCTTGTTCCAGAGCAGCTCACAGCACCAATAATCTGTTTCAGCCTTCTCCTAATCTGTGGTGATGTTTCAGGGCTTTAGGGGGTGTAGAAGAGCCAATCCAGCTGGGGCATGTGCTGGTCTGGCTTCCTGTAACCTGTGAAGGTCAGCTTTAATAACCATTAACCTCATTGTTTCTTGGCCTGTGAAAATTTGAGCCAGTGATAGACTAATGGGGCAGTAAAACAGGAGGGCTGTGACTGACTTCTAGCTACTTTTGAATAGCCTCATGTGCTAGCTTCTTGATATCTGTCAGTAAGGCTGGGTGAGAAGAGAGAGACTATAGAGCTGGAAAAACACCTTCTATTTCAGATCTGCTCAGATTCTGTGCCCTTGAGTGGTTTCCATAAGCTACAGCCCGTCTGTGGGACAGAAGTGCTTTATTCCTTGGCTAGATAATGGTGTGGCTTCCACCCGGCCTCAGCTCAGCTTTCCTTCATGTGGAAACCAGGGTAGAAGAGAAAAGGGTGCAATAGGTAGGATCTCAACCTGGCAGGCAGCTGGAATGTAGCCAAGGTGTGCCAAGTTGCCTAGGCTCAGTCTTGATGCACCTCTGCTTACCAGCCTGTAACGTTTGGAAAGGAGTTGATTCCCTGCCTTAAAGGGAGCCTTGTGAAAGGGTATGTGTCGTGGTTTCAGCCCAGCCGGTAACAAAGGACCACCATGCAGCCGTTCGCTCACTCCCCCCGCCCCCCCCTCCGGTGGGATGGGGAGGAGAACCAGAAAGGGGGGAAAAAAAAAAAAGAAAGAAACCCGAAACCCCGAGGGTTGAGATAAGGACAACTTACTGGGGCAACACAAAAAGAGAAGTTAGAACAATAATGATACAAATAAGAGAA
>JANZLQ010000064.1:9317659-9402770 GCA_026212715.1 Elanus axillaris
CCTTGGCTAGTTCAGGTCAGCTGCCCTGGCTATGCCCCCTCCCAGGTCCCTGTGAAAATTAACTCTATCCCAGCTGATCCCAGGACAGTATGAAAATTAAAGCCAGATAATAGCAACTGAACTAATACTCCAAAAACATCTTGAGCCACAATCCTGGAAAAACCATTAGTGATCATCCAGATTTTGAACATATGCCTGGAGTAATCTTTAAAAGGATAAGTGACTTGAATTCATCTCCAGAAGGGAAAAATCTGAGCAAAACATTCTCACCTGTTTTTATTTTGGTGAATACATACTCCAAAGGCTTGCTTTGTGTTGCTTCCTTCATAGATCTACGACAAGAGCTTGCAGTGCAGCAGAAACAGGAGAAACCCAAAACAGCAATGCGAACTACCCTGGAAACAGAAAGAACGGACACTGCAGTTCAAGCATCCTTATCTGTGCCTTCAACTCCTTCAGTGCACTGGGCATCCAACATCAACGTACCCACCCCTGCAACATTTAGGAGAGGTAACTGACAGGGAACCAGCACAGAAGTACTATCTGATGCTCTTGTTTTTACTGTAGTCTCTGGCTAAAGGAGGAATAAGGGAGCAGAGTTGAGTGTTTCAGTTTATACACCTAAATCCAGTCACCATGGTCTCAGTATTCATAGACTGTGAATTTTGGGGGGCTTATTGATAGGCTGTTCATTTGTTTGACATGAACTGTCCAGTAATAATAATTGAGAGGGACAAGATGAGCTGTTGGGACTGTACTATTAGTTCACAACTATCCCAGAGATGTTGGGTGAACTTAAGGGAAGGATTTTAAAAACTTCAGTGTCATCTTTAATGTCATACTCATGTTAATTGAATTGGCTTCTCTGTGATAGTATGTGCTCTTTGAGAGAGGCTTTCTTTTTACTTTGGAACAGCAGGACACCAACAAATCATCCTAGCTGTCTGTGCTAAATGACTATATCTTTGCTTTCATGTCAATAATATCAGTAACTTATTTTTTGTGAGCAATGGTTATTTCAATATTTCAGACCTCTAACACTAACTCTCCCATCTTACTTAAAAAGCCAGAAATTTCTGTAACTGTGTTCATGTGTATGCATAAATGCAGGGAGTTGTACTGTCATATCTGATGATTTGATGATTTGATATTATAGCTATGAGCACTAACACAGTTTGATTGTGGGCTTCAGTATGCTTAACTTAAAATTGTTTTGCATGGAGGAATTAATACTTCTGTAAGAGTAAGAGGATTTGGAGATTTGTAGTAAAATGAAAGATCCTCAGATCCTCTCTGAGGACACATCCCTTTGGTCCCACTGCAGCAGCAGAGATGCAGAGTAGGCTGGTAGAACAGATCTCTAGAAACCCAAGCCACAGCATATCTAGATACTTTAGCTTAGGACAGTGTAAGTTGAGCTGTCTCAGGGAGACAGTGCTTCATATTCCTAATGGTTATGAAAGATCTGGAGGTGAGATGCAAAAAGGTGAAGATAACGATGTTTCCTCTGCTCAGTATGTCAGGCTGTTTTCTGACTTCCAGTGTCAATGCTTTTTTTGTTGTTGTTCTTTTTGTAATGTATCCATATTTAACCTGCACTGCAGGTCTTGAGGACAGTTATGGTGCAACCCCTCTCACACCTGCTGCAAGAATATCTGCACTTAACATTGTGGGAGACTTACTGCGAAAAGTAGGGGTAAGTGATTACTTGCTAGCCAATGCTCTTGGAAAGGTAGAGCTGTCTGAAACTGCAGTCAGTGCTATTTGTGCTGCTGCTCAGGGGAGACTGGAAAGAGTATCTTGTCCTCGGGTTAGCTAAGCATGGCCTTGAAAGGCCATGAAAGTCTGGACTTTGTTTCTGACCATCTCCAAAATAAAGATGGACCCTGCTTTGCTTTTTTAAGATTTTATCCACGTGGGGATAAAGCCTTCCTCTACAAACTTCTGAAAGTGCATGTGCAGAAAGACTAAATTGGCATGAGTAAATTAAGAAGGGATCTGCTCCTATGAAAGGTAGAGAAGAAAGCAGGCTGGTGCCTGCTGTCCAGAGGGCTTCTGGTAAAGTTTGAGTGAGAGACTAGTAGTCTTTTGAGCAAGGCCTAATGTCATGTTAAGCTGTAGCTTGAAATTTAAGGTAGTGCTGATGCTGGAAAAGTTATCCCATGACTTCCTTTTCTCCCTTGTGTGCCAGTGTTGTGTTGGCACAAGCATTTGTATGACTTCTTGATGTGCTGAGCTGCAGAACTGATAGAGCTGAAGAGTAACCCAGCAACAGGAGTGATTTAGGGTGGGAGCATGTGGTGGAGAATAAGGTATCTGTGGCTCAGTTCCCTCAGGTGTATCACCTCCTACATACAACCTAATACATGTCTAGGGAAGCAGATAGGCCAAATGAGTACTTAGTAATCTAAAAAATGATGCCTGTAAGAAAGATGTAAAAATCTCCATAAGGAAGCTGAAGATTTTGTGTTCCTGCTGGTGAACAGCATCAACTCCTTGGCTTCCCCTACAAGAAATGGAGATTCAGCTTCTGAGAGATTACTGGCTTCATCTCTTCAAAAACTCAGAACTCATGTGGCACTGGGGTCTAGCAGGTTCCATTACTGGACAACTAATTCTAAAAGAAACATTTCACTCTTAATGCCATTTCGGTGTGCTACTGCCATCTTGTGAAAGAGAAGGGTGATATCTGACACTAGCCTCATCTCTGTTTACATTAGGCTTTGGAGTCCAAACTTGCATCTTGCCGAAACTTTGTCTATGACCAGTCTCCAAGCAGAACTACGGTGTCCATGTGCATGAACAGAGATGTCCTTGAAACACGCCTGAGTCCTCATCAGTCTCTGTGTGATACAGGGTGAGTGCTGTTCTCTGCTGTTGTTTCTTAGTGAGACCTGTTGGTGTTAAACTTAATAACTGGTATTGTTCTATTTAGTATTAAATCTTTGTTTTGGTAGAGACAGATTTGTTTTCAAAATAAATGAAATATATTTATTCAGGATTATGATTTGAGTCTTTCAGATCAGTTTAAAATTTGGAATCACTAGCTGCTGAAATTAGGAGACTAGCTGGAATCAAGGTTTGAAAATCACAAATTCAAAGCAAATATAATACATGTATCTTATTACAAACACTGTGTTTAAATGGGATGAAGTACAATAGAAGAACTCCTGCTTATTGGCTCAATTTGTTTTATGCTTTATGTTCTTATACAAGTGATGTCTCGGGAACATTATGGCATGTAGGGACTTCCCTTATCACAGTTCAAATTGTCATTTATAGGACAACTGGAAAAAAGGCAAATAATGGGTTCACTCAATCAGAATGCTTTATGGGTGCTAAGATGTGTTTCCAAGGAGCAGCTGACAGGAAGTTAACTGACTCAACTTATAAATTGGTCTGAACACTTGAACTGGTTGTCTTTTTTTTAAACAAATGAAGAAAAATCAGCAAGGTTAACGCAAATTGCACTTTACTGTCTGTGTAAACCCTGCCAATGCTGTACTGCACATTCTTTAAATTCTTTCTAAATTAAGTGCCTATAGTACAGTTTGTTCCAGACTTAATTATTCAGCTAGACCCTTGTGCTGGGAGTACTGGTTTGTCCAGTTACCCAGTGCCCAAAGTTGTGTGGAAGGAGTGTTCCACATGGTACTTGCTATCCCAGCCTGGGGAGAAACCTCATGAAAGCTCCTACAAGAACACCTCAAGGGTCATACATTTACATATTCATGCAGCTGATTATACATCTACCACTGTAATGCTAGAACTGACACCTGTAACAATACCTGTAGGAGACAGCTTCTCACTACTCAGAGGGAAGTGGAACTCTGTGTTACAGTGGAAACTCAGCCCAGTTAAGTAACGGGCTCACTTAGTGCTCAGAGTCATATTCTTTTATCTGTTGATTTCTTAAGCTGGGTGGTGTACTCTGGAAGTGACCAGTTACTCTGAAGATGGTAACTATTTTGGTTTAACCCCAGCCAACAACTAAGCACCATGCAGCTGCTCACTCACTTCCCCCCACCCAGTGGGATAGGGGAAAGAATTGGAAAAGAAAAAAAAAGTAAAACTCATGGGTTGAGATAAGAAAAGTTTAATAGAATAGAAACCAATAATGATAATAATAAAAATAGTAAAATCACAATAGTAATAATAAAAGGATTGGAAATCACAAGTCATTCACAATACAATTGCTTGCCACTTGCTGACCAATGCCCAGTTAGTCCCTAAGCAGTGATCCCCCCACCCCAGTCCCACCCAGTTTATAAAGGAGACATGACATCCCATGGCATGGAATGCCTCTTTGGCCAGTTTGGGTCAGCTGTCCTGGCTGTGTCTTCTTATGACTTCTTGTGCCCCTTTAGCCTTCTTGCTCGCTGGGCATGAGAAGCTGAAAAATCCTTGACTTTAGACTAAGCATTACTTAACACTCTGATGTTTTTGGTTCTTGCTATCAACATTCTTCTCATACTGAACTCAAAACCATAGTGCTATACCAGCTACTAGGAAAACAATTAACTCTATTCCAGCTGAAACCAGGACAGTAACGCTGAGCAAGAAATGCACTAATTTCTATCTTGTATTTGCAGGTTAGTGAAACGCCTGGAGTTTGGAACACGGCCTTCAAATATTCCAGGACCAATGAGCCATCCCTCGCAAAGTGTTGTCAAGATGCTGCTTTGAAAAGCGTGTCTGGCTTTGGAAAAGGGGAAAAATAATTTTAATCTTTAGTTTTAAAGAGAATATCAATGAGCAATCAGGCAGCGGTCTCAGGGTAGGTGAGAATGGATTAAGAATCTGCAGTCGTCAATGGCTCCCTGTGGCCTTGCCCAGTCTGGCCTCTTAGCTGAGTTCTGTGGGTAGTGTGATAAAGCAATGCTGCCTAGCAGTGCAGGACTGAGAATTACTTCCTACATGAGTTGCTTCTTGCAAATTGCTACTTTTGATACTGCCAGTCAAAGCCATTTTCCCTCTCCTGACAGCAGAGACAGTATTCCCTGTGTAGCTCCTCAGGCTTTGGCTTTTGGTGTTAACACAGCACCATCGTGTTTTGGCTTAAATTCTGGTTGTGCTGGCTTTCTATCATGGGGGTTGTGTGCTGCAGTCACCTGAATTAGAGGAGTGGTTTTATGTGGAGAAAGGTGTCTTTCTGCTGGGAAGCTGCTCAGCTCTTTGTGGGATGTTTGCTGGTCAGAATCTTGCTACACAAAAACCTGCCTCTATAGTGGTCAGAGTTCTGTAAGCAATGATTTGCCATAAAGAAGAGGTCATGGTTAAAGGTGAGGAATGCCTAGTGCACAGAGTACTTGAGAGATCCCAGAGCTAAGAGCAAGGTAGGAGACTCTGGACTGGCTTAGCGTATAGATATCTCTTTTGCCATATTGTGGCCCATAAAGACTGGCTGTTTCAGGAAGCAAGAGACCTGATTAAGTTCCTAGTTCTAGCATCTTAATATGTGGGTTTTAATGCTTTCCATACCTCCCTTTATTAACGTGCCTTGGGTATTAGTGATTTTTTATTTTATTTTTTCTATGAGAATATATGCTTTCAGCTATTACTAATTTAGAAATGTTTTTTAACCTGAAAAGTACTTTGTGCTAGACAAGTGTATATGAGTAGAGAATTACTTTATAATAATTTCCCCCCCCTAAAATGTTACTGCATTTTGGGTTGTCTTTTAAGTGGAGTAGGTTCACTCACAGTTTTAATGTACTTTATGGAAGCCTGTACTTACAAATTGTTTAGTCATGATTATTTTTGCATGGTTTTTTTGCGTGGGGGGGGAGCGGGGTGGGGAGAGTGGGGTGAGGAGAGCTTACTTGACAAAAGAATGCATAAATGGGTTTGGGGTTTTAGTTTGGTTTTGTTTTTTTTAAGGAAATGCTGTGAAAACAGCCACTGATGAATCCTGGAATAGGAAATAACCATTCCCATTATTCAGGCCATCTACCAAGTTGGCTTGACTGGGGAGCAGAATAAAGCTTATTTTGAATGCTAGTTGTTGATTGCTTTTGAGGTTTTTTTTTTGCAAGTTGTCACTGTGGTTTATACACAGATATTTGCTACCAGTTTCTCATCTGTTTCTGATCAATGAAGCTGAAAGAGACATTGTGTGTTTTGCTGAATCATATGCAAAGATTTTCCTACATCTTCTCTCATGGTTCCTACCCTAAGGAATGTAAGTATTTCCATAGCTGAAGATGCCTCTGGGATTTACAGTGCATAGTATTTGGCATTGCTTATACTTAAAATCTTGAACTTTGTCCTCACCTCTCACACAGGAAGTTGACACTTTTTTTCTTATCCATGCGGAGCAGAAGCACATGGGCTACTTCATTAGTTGTACTGACACATGGACTATATAGTTCAGTTGACTGTGTAGCCTGGAGGGATCAGTCAAGACAAGTTGCATTTTCCTTATCTTGCCAGAATTTGCCTGCTTGGTGAGCAAGTTGGCTTGCAGTCAAACTGAGACACAGCATTGAGATAAGGTAGAAAGTTGGAAAATCATGGCTGTGCTGTGCTAGTATTAGATACTGTACAGATATATGTTATTAATGTGACTACACATGTAATCAGACAGATGAGGGGTGGTTCTGCTATTGACAGTTGTCAAAATAATTTAGCCCAGAACAGCCACCTTTGTAATGGTACAGAGCAGAACTTCAGTTTGGCCACTGTTGTAGAAGGATGCTTTCTGTGGTGTTACTAAAGAAACTCTGACTCCCTGTTTTGTCCCTATTCTGTAAAGCTTGTGGCTGGAACCTGAGTTTCTCAAGTGGTAGGGCAGTGCTCTAAACACTGGACCAACCTCTACCATTATGCATGTGAATTTTCTAGATTAATTTGTTTTAGAAGGGCTCCATGTTCAGTTTGCTGGTTCTGCTCCAAGCATTGGTGCTTAAGACCATTCTATATGAAGTCTGACTTCCTTGGTCTGCTTGTTCCCACACATGGAGGCTCACAAGCTGTGTGTTTAACAGCTAGCTCTTGAGCATGTATGCAGAGCTGGGCTGCATGGCTGAACAAGCAATGAGAAGGTCTCATGCGATAGCTCCTAACCCCCCTCCTCTGCAGCTTGTCATCTTAATAACTCTAAATGCTTTCTTATTTAAACTCTTTCTTTACTCTTTCATGAGCAGAGAGAATTCTTTGGGCCCTAATTCTGCTGGCTAAACGTTGCCTGGTCCGAATCTATAGTTCATGATCTCTTTGCCTTCTGGAACAATGCTTAGATTTAGAAGATGATTGCATTAGATGTCAAGGTGGATGTTTTTGCATGATTTGGTCTCCCGGTAGTCACACTGCTTAAGATTCACTTGCTGTGCAACGTCGAGTTGCTCTCTGTACTCCATTTAGAGTAATTTTACCCCTGGCTTTGCTGTGCATGGCGCTCTACTGCCCCAGTGTGACTACAAAGCTAGCTTCTCTCTGAAAGTACTAGAGCTGCATGGATTTGTGGTAGGTCCTGGTAGTTCCCAGGAGTGGGCTGCGGTCCTGTTCAAGTGCTCCAAAAATAAAAAGTAACTGCATGCTGATCCCTTAATGCAGAATAGCTTGGTTTGGGTCACTGCATTCAGTGTGGGCTGCTGTTTCTAATTGTTTTCAGCCTGCTTTAGTTGGAAATATCCCTGTGCTTCAAGGGTGGGTTCAGTTGCCTAAAGACAGACAGTTAGGTCCCTGCCTGCTTTCCAGTTGCTGCACCAGAATGCTGTGAGTCTCCTGCAGGTCCTGTGTCATGTTTGTCAGCACTTGGATACATCCTAGGGCACCTTGTGTCCATGAGGTCATCAAACCTGTCCGAAGTACTTCATGTCATTTTACTTTCAGCTCAGTGTACATATTTTTTCTTATTCCTTCAAAGGCAACTGCTTAGGAGAAAATCATGTTTTTGTTCTAATGATTATAGATGACCTCTTCTAAAAAGTATTTGAGTTGTAAAGAAGCTCTACTGCATCCCCCATTCCCTTCAAGCATGCTATATTGCACCCAAGTGACACCTGTACACAGGAGTACTGGAGTAGTTTTCATAGCCCTTTATTAGTGTGTAAGCACATCCACAGTGCATATAAAACTGTAACAGTTGACTTAGTTTGAACAAATGATATTTTATTTTTCAGTAAGTGATTAAAAAGGCACTTCCACCTTGTGAATGGTGCATCAGGGGTGTAGTAACCACGAAAAACCCTATATTAATTGAATACTCAAGACAAAATGAAAGTTTAAGAAAAGATTAACTGACCAATGCCTTCCCATCCCCCCCCATCAGTCTCACAAATCCTGTGTAAACTGTAGTTCACTGGGATTTAAATCATCTGAGCTACTAGAACTCACTTTCTGTAAGATTCTCAAAGTGTCTTTTAACACTGAGTGTTAAAAAAACCTCCACCTTTTCAAATATGCTTCATGGTAAAATAAGTTTTGGAGTACTTTTAACATCCATCTATACATTGGAGAAAAGGCAGTTGTGCTTTTATCATTGTCAGAGGAGTGGGTGTATGTGACCTTGACACTAAGAGTAGACTTATACAGTGCTAAATATTGTCCTCCCTCCCCTTGCTGCAGTGCAATTTTTTTAAGCGTGTTTATTCACTGGCTTTTGTTCCATTGAAATCTCCATCTCTTGCATCCATTTCTTCATCACCTCCTTCTGTTGCATTCTCAATTACTCTTCTGCCTCCAGATCTACGGGGTGGGACAAAAGATGCTGGCTCGTTTCCCCTCCTGTAGTAAGAGGGGGGGAAAAAAAATTGGGTGTTAGGTCATTTGCAGTCCTCACAAATAAGCATAGAGTTTTTAACAGTACCTGTGGGGCTTATGTATTTAAATGCAGAACAGCCAAGAGCTATGGGCCTCTAATAGAACTTTATGTTCTGTAGCATATAAGAATAATTTGTGGACAGGTTGAGACTCCCAGTTGCTTGGAACTGTGATGGGATTCCTGTTCTTGTGCTTAATTCTCCTCTAAATAGTCTCATCTACCCCACCCCCACCCCCTCTTGCCTTCATTTCACTGTTCTCTAGGTGGACTGCAACTGGTTGTACTTGGAAGGAAAGGCAAAGGGGGCTGCTTGTACCCACAACAGCAGGGGAGTGTTCTTCCCGTCCCTTTAGAAGAGCAAGGAGAGAGAGAGCACAAGCTTGTGCTGAATTTCTGACCTGCAGTCTGAATAAGCCCACCACTCTGAAGGCCCATGAGACCTGGGACTGGAGCACTGCTGTAGATGTCAGCAGGCATTTTTGAGCCCACAGTCCCTCTCTGCAAAGGCTGCATTGGTCAGAGTACTATAACTCCTAGGTTGTGAGTAGCTCCAATCTCTTTCCCAGTGGAGAGAAGAAACCATCACTGCTTTGGAACAGTGTTGAAACTTAGGTGCTGAGACTTAACAGTGCAAGTGTCTTCAGAAGAGCTTACATAGAATGCTTTTTTCCCATCTTACCGCCTTTCCCATCTCCCTCCCATCCCCGCATGTTTCATAGCTACAGCCCAAGGCAGGGACACTTTGGTCCTCAAGGTTGATTTTTTTTTTTTTTTTTTTTTTTTTGGGACGTGTGAACAGGTGAGACAGAAGTTGGGTTTGTCTCTCTTGGCCTCCATTGCTACTGTGCTACAAAATGCTTAAGGTTTGTAACATGGCCTCTCACTTGCCCCTCATTAAGCAAACCTTTGTAAAGGCTTGAGACCACAGACATAAGTAAGAAGATAAATTAATGATCACTGGAAGCTGTGCCAAAATTACTAATTTGGTGTTAAATACATCTGACTCTGCACTTTTGTGTACAGCAATCATGTGTAAATATTTAAAGGCTTGTCTTGTCCTTGCAAAAGACTAAGCCGGTGTTGTCCTTCCTGAAGCAGCTATTTAAGCCCAAAGTTCAATCTTCCATACAAGGGAAACAGGTGGAACATTGGCTGGACTAACTTATTTCAGAGGCATAAATCTGTGTTTCCAAGGTAGAAATGTGACATGTAGTCTGTTTTTCACAATTTTCCTTTTTAACTTCAGTGTGAGCAAGCAATTAGCTGGATAATAAAGCTTCATTTAAGATCTGCTGTTAGCTAACCTTAGTTGTTCTGGTGCCAATGGCATGTATTGAACACAAGGGTGTCATTTCTACCCTGGCATGTGCTTGACAGTCTTAACAGCAGTGTCTACTATTTTATGATAGCAGATATTTGTTATTACAGTTTAACAAGAAAGTTCTAGTTAGGTCAGTGAATTCATTAATTCTTGTCAATAAAGGAGGAGCTTTCTACCCCCTTGGACTCCTGGTACCTGGACTCAATTACAAGTCATTTGCAAGATAAGTATGATGCAGTAATTTACTGAAGTGCTGTAAGAGAACATGGGAATGGTGGGCAGTAGCAGCGAGAGTCTAACCAAATTGTGCAGTACAGTTTTGGCTACAAAGAAGTGAACTCCCTACCACACATTCACCACTCATTAACATCAGTTGTTGCAGTATGCGTAAACCTCATACTTTTTTTAAACTGGTATTGGCCCTCTGGATAAACACTTTTTGTTTATATTTGTTCCTTTTAAGCAGGTTTATGGGTTTGATAATATTCATGTGGTCATTTGTATTAGTACCTTTAGAATAATGTGTATAGTTGAGACAAGCCTTAAGGATTAGTGTTTGTTTAGCATCTCTGTATTTAATCTACCTTTGAATAAGTGCTACTGGAGCAGTGCTTGAATAACAGTCTGACTGGAAATATTAGGCTGACTGAAAGGCACATGCAAGGACAAGACATCATCTTTAAATATTTGTGTATTCCCAGCAAAATCCAGCATATGTAAAAGAGGAGATAAACAAATATTACAAGGCAGTAGCTCTTTAATTTTTGCAACGGCAGGTATTATTCCTATCTCCAGAGAATGTGGTAAGTATAGTATAATGCTATGCTAGGTTACAGTGTCAGTATTAATTTCTGTGTCCGTGCTTTGTATTTTAGTAACAGTAGACAAGCAATGTAATGTTTGCAGAATGGGTCTAAAAGCCTTAGTAATAGCTATTTGTAAGCAATACAGGCACAGAGTGCTATGTAATGAAAGGCAAAACTTTCTCTTTTGTCTGTGTGTGGTGTAAGTGTGATAAATCACATGCAAATAAGATCTTCCGAAATGTCAGGTGGGTTAGATGGGAACTTACCTTAGAGTCACCATTACAATGTGGAAGAAATACTGTGAAATTGTAATGACATGCTGTGACACTTCATATTCATTAGTCCTTTTAATCAATTTTACTAATCAATGGTGTATTTCATTTGAAAAACTCTAATCCTTGTGGCTATGCACAAAGAGGTGCAAAAAAGACAATTTTCATGCAGAAAAAGTCAGTATTTTATTAGGTATTCTGTTGGTAGAACTTGTGAGAATGCAACATTGGTAAGTCTATATCAGTACATAACCTCCTTGTAAGAAAGATGTATCACTGATGAACAGCTAATGGTAGCTAGATTATTGTAATATTTGTCTCTTTTGATAAAATAGATTAATGCCAAGATATCCAAGCCTTCACAGTTTGCAGAAACCTTACATAATTTTTACTTGGGCCAAAGAAAATGGAAATTTGTGCAACACAAGCTAGCTGCAAAGTTGAAGGCATGGTACCTGCTTAGTCATGCGAAGGTTCCTGTGTCCCTCTGAAACAGAGATAAAGAGTCCCAGGCAGTTATACTAAGCACATGGTCATGATCAGAGGTAGGTAGATTACTTTTAAATAATTACACAAAGTACATTACAGCCTGTTATATTACATTTAGATAAAACAAAAATGAGTCTTATGCTATTCTATGTAAAAAGGGCTGGACATAGCCATACCTTTGTAAAGCAGCCAGGAGCATGCCCCAGCGAAGATAGTGCTAATGGAAAAGGCTACTGCATCCTTAACTCTTCACTTTGAAGTAAATCCAAATCTGAAGGTTCATGCATGTTACCGGTAAAGACACTGGCAAAGTGCTTCAAGAACACAACTAGGCAGACGCTTTGCTTTCATCTGAAATACTGTTCATTTTAGGTAGAAAGCAAAGTTTTATGGTGTGATGATGCAGACAGAGCAATTTCCTTGTAATTCAAGTCAGCCTCTTTATTTCAGCGAGTTGGTGTTTTCAAACATAGTGAGTGCAGGAGAAGTCAGGTATACAGCTGACTGATTACAGATTTATCTTTTTTCCTAGTTAGTTGTAACAAAGTGCAAAGGGATATTTTGATTTTCTCCTTGGTCTGATGAAACTGAATCACTTTGTGCTGAAGTCCAAATAGACTT
Source organism: Elanus axillaris (assembly GCA_026212715.1). Lineage (NCBI taxonomy): Eukaryota > Metazoa > Chordata > Aves > Accipitriformes > Accipitridae > Elanus > Elanus axillaris. The sequence continues at coordinate 9,329,933 of JANZLQ010000064.1, forward strand.
TTGGATATGAGGCATATAATGTGCTTTGCCTTTTGCCACCTGTGATGTTGCTTAAGACTGTTTATGGTCACGTGCAAGTTGTGCATGTGTGAAACTGTAGTTGAGTTCTAAATTTCAAGGCTGTCAATGAGTGGGAACAAACAAGGGTGTTCTACCTGAGCTTGCTCTTCAGTGCTGCAACCTCACGGCCCAGGGCTTCGTTACTTTCAGTAGCTTCATCCAGCTCTCTTTGCAGCTTCCTGCGGTTTGCATTGATACGCTGAGACTCTTCCTCAGCCTCCTCTAGCTGCCTTTTCAGTTGCTTGAGTCGTGTGTTGCCCTTCTCGGCCTAAAGGGAAATTGTAGAGTACTGCTTTAATTCAAAACTGGTCTAGTAGCTTTACATTCCTCATTTTAATTTCATACTTCTCTTGAGTGTTTTACTGAAACATGGCCTGAATCAAAGGTAGAAGCTTAAAATCTAAAAAATATAAAAATAACTGCTTTGTGCGAGTTTGTTTTGCTGATAGATACTATATTCTGACACTACCTTGTTTCTTTTGCTGCACGGTCCTACCTCTGCTTTCTGGCTTGGAGGTTGGTGTGCATTAGGTAAAGCTAAAATTTTAAAACAGAATGTGTTCATCATCTGCATTCATATACCAATAAGGATGTTGTGCACAGTCCTATATATGACTGTGCAGTCAGACTGTTGCAGCTGGCTGATTAACAAGGACTAGTGCTTTGGCACTTGACTCAGCATGGAAGAATTATATTGTCCTGTCTTTTAGCAAATGGCTGTATAGCTCTCCCAGCATAGAATCTAAGCGGACAGTCTGCTTTCTAGAGGGATATTTCTTTGAGGCAGAACATAAAATCTTTCTTTCTTAGGGTAAAACCTGAAAATCCCTGTGCCCCAGACTAAGACCCTCATGACACAGTCTGATACCTGATCTTTATACTGCTCCGCTTGCTTTCTCTCATCCTCCACCTGCAGCAATGCATCTTTCAGCTTCTTGTCCTTCTGGCGCAAAGTCTTGGCTGCAGCCTGCTTCTCTCTGCAAGTGACAGTGCAACATTTGGTGATGTGGAAGGTCTGTAGTCTTAAGCTGCCTCAGGCATGTTGCTCATGAAACTGATGCCAAGGACTCGTATGTTAAAGGAAGGCCTTACTGAATTTAACAGATGAATTTTAAGCAAAATTTAAAGATCGTGTTCTTCTGATCAAAGCAAGTATGTGTCTTTGCTGTATGCTAGAGGTGCTCCAGGAGATCTGTTCTAAAACATAAGGTGATTTCCTCGAGAAATAGTCCTACAAAAGGCACAATGTGTCATGGCAATTAACCTGGTAGGGTCATAGGGCAGTTACTGTAAAATGTGGGGGAGCGGATCCTTGCCTTTGATACCAGTATTTCAGCAATAAAATAGTTCTTAATTGGAACCTGTAACAACTCCAGTTACTAGCCATATGTCTTAAGAAATGCTAAGTGAGGGAAAGACTTTACCAAGCCTTAATGGCACTGAGAGCCTGATGACACAAATCCTGTATGCCTTTGTTTACTTTGTCTCATTAACTGGAACAATAAATGGACAGCTCTGGCCTCTGGGAGACGAGTACCTGGCTTCCTGTTCCAATTGCTCTTCAAGAGAAGCAATTTTGGCCTCCAGAGCAGCAATTGTAGTTTTGAATTTGGACTTCACAGCTCCCTCCATCTCCTGCAGCTTACTCTTAAGCTCTTTGTTCTGCCTTTCCAGTTGCTGCCGAGCATTTTCGTTCTTCTGTGCAGTTGAGCGCTCTGTTGCCAGCTCATTGTTCAGCTGCTCTGCCTGCAAGGGTGAGAATGGATGTTGTAAGAAATGGCGCATGCTTTTAGAGAAATGACAGGTAGTAATCTGGGGTGACAATTCTCCAAATAATTATTCAGAACCACAAATAGCTTTTGCTGGAATACAAACAGAAAGTGACATGCTAAAATGAGTGTTACCTGCTGTACTGCTTTCCTCATGCGATCACCCATTGCCTCTATGTTGCTTTGCTCCTCTTCTAGCTCTTCCTCCAGTTGGGCGATTCTTGCCTCCAGGCGCCGTTTCTCATCCTGAAGGCTTGTCCTGTAAGTTTACATTTACTAAGTGTGTAGTTATGGCTCTGACCAGTTGCACGTGTCTGAAACTTAAGAACTGCCAATAATTTGTAAAGAAAAGAGAACTAGGTGTTTCAATGAAACCAGTCATGTGTGTGCATGTTGTGTTGTCAAGACCAGATGGCTGTTGGGAGAAGAATGTAACTTCTCTTGGCAGCCATGCAATGCTTACAGCCTTGTGAGTAATCTAGTCTATTCCTACCTTCCAGAAGTAGCACTTGCAAGTTCTTCTGCCATCTCTTCTTTCTCCAGATCTGCCTGTTTGCGAGCTCTCTCTGCAGCAGCCAGATCCTAGGAGAAGAGGAAAAGGCAGCATAGTAAAGAAATGAGGAAGTAAATGTTCAAATAGTTATAGCATGATACACAGGACCGTAAACTTCCTAAAACTGGTATAAGATGGGCTGTCTTGTTAACAGAATGAATTCTTGTCATATCATAAATCCTATGGAAGTACAATGAAATACACTTTATCCAGCCTGTCAGCTGGCTTCTATTTTATTGGTTTTAGTCACAAGATTGCCATTTTTTGCATGTAGGAATAAAAGCACTAACAACACTTCAAGAATTTATAGCTATTGAAAACAATTTATGTTGGATTTTACATTTCATTTCCCTTTGGCTGGTGAACTGTGCCTTCCTCCAAGGTGATTGTTTTTTCAGCTTTATCTGGCTATGCTCAGATTTAGATCCAACAACTTTAGTGGAGTGCATGGAGCATGTGGAACTTGTTACTACTGCTGCTTATAGCTTTCTATCCCTGATAGCTATTATATTATTGCATTGCAGTTGTGTTTTGCTACTGAAGGTCTTGTGTAGTCTGCTCTAAGTTTCATACTTTACCTCTTGAAGCTGGATGAGTTCTGCTTCAAGGCCCTTTGCTTTCTTCTCATTTTCTCTGGCTGTAGCAAATATTTCTTCTCTGGCAGCCCGTGCATCATCCAGCTCTCGTTGGTAGTCCTTCATCTGAGCCTTATTGAAAAGAGTAACAGATGTATTTTTGTCTGGCTTTATTACAATTTCAGTAGAAAGAAATTTAAACAGAAAAGAACACACACACGTTTACATAATCATAATGCCTGCTTAAATTACTTTTTCTGGAGAGATAAGCTAGTACATGTTGGAAAGGTTTGAAATGCTATTCCAAGAAGAGTGATGCTTCCACTTGCATACTGCAGTTTTTGTTATGCCTGTTATCCATATTTCCTCTGAATATTGCCGTCTTGATCTTTCAGATACATCCCTTTTTGTTGTTTAGCTGTCAGCATATGACAGAACAGTTGATATGGAGACTTACAGTATAAACAGGAAAATGCTAATTCAGAGACAAAATTACTTCAGAACAGTCTTTTATGCTTTTGAGTCAAGTTTTTGAACCAGGATTGAAGCCATGTAATAGATTTTATCCTGTATCCCTTTATGTGGGAATCTGGGTTTTCTTTTATGTTGGTAAAGCCAATAGCAGATGAGTGTTGGCCAGGGAGTTTTGGAAGCTCTCTCTAATGATGAAATCTGAGATTTTTATCATTTGCTATGTGAAGTTTTCCATTTTCATTACAGTACAGATACTTGAATCTGGGAGTCTAGTTAAAACTCCCCCCTCTAACCAATCATCTGTAATGGGTATCAAGTTTACAGATGTCACCTAACTTTCATATGGTGGTTGTAAAAAAGGCAGCAGTGGGAAAAACTCTATTTGTGGGATTACATACCTGTAATTTGCGAAGCTGTTTGATGGCTTCTTCCCGAGCTTTATTAGCAGAATCAGCTTGGCTTTCTAGATCTTTAACATCAATCTCTAGCTTCTTTTTGGCTGCTGCTGCCAGGGCACGTTGCTTCCGCTCATCTTCCAGTTCAGTTTCATATTCATGGAGCTGATCATTAAAGAAAACAACTTAAACACTCTATGTATGTCTGAATAAGGTATACAGCCCCCTGTATCTCTATTAATTGTAATTTTCCTGGCAGTTAAGATAGATTTCCATTTTGTTAAAAAACTAAAGATTCTTGAAAGAAGTCAGCAATTTGGGTTCTGTATTGATGGAAATACGTATATTATAGCAATTTTCCTTGCTGTCACTACACTTTCATATACAAATAGGCTGTGTCTTGTCTGTTTTCATTTCCAATGGTTTTGTATCCAGTTAGTGTGCCTTGGGAAGGAAGAAATGTTAGAAGCTGTCTTTCTTCACTTGTCCTGAGAATATAGGGAAGGTTCTCTGTGTCAGAAATAACAATCCATGTTTTATGCTATATTGGTTGTAATGTTAAATTGCTATATCTGTTGGCAGTTGTGCGCCCGCTACTGAAACAGGAAAAAAACTGTTATGCAGTTTTGTGCCTTTTTCAGTACAATTTCCTACTTTTTTTTAAGTTTGCCAAACACAAGGCAATATAATATGTTCTTCTCGTTATACTAAGGTGCTTTTAATAGTGTTATGAGGCTGGGGACTTTCAGATGGCTTGGTTAGATACCTACAAAGGCAATAACAGAGAATGGTACCTGTTTAAGAAGTTGTCTTCTCTTCTCTTCATTCTGTTCATCTCTGGCTTGTAAATCTCTTTCAAACTGGCCTTTCAGGGCCTGCATATTAACCTCCAACCTGAGTTTGGCATCTTCAGCAGCCTGTAGTTCATCCTCTAGCTCTTCTAATTGTGTCTTCATCTCTTCTACTTGCTGTTCAAGCGTCCGTTTAGATTTCTCTAATTCGTGAACCTTTCATGCAATGAGAATTTAATAGTCTTGTTATAAGAAATAAAAATAATTCTAGTTAAACACAGTCTACCTGCAGTATAGGCCACAGTTGAAAATAACAGCTGTGGACAATGAATGAACGAATTTGCCCTGAAAATGGTAAATTAGCAATTTTTGTACACTTGCAAATCTGTCTTAAAATAACCTGAGATGATCTTTATCCCAAACTTTCATTTTTAATCTAGTCAAGTATCAAAATTGAATTCATTTAGTATTAGAAGTAATATTATCATATCATTGTAATAAAGTAAGTGGTTGGCATCAGTGTAAATTTGCTGCAGCTATACAAGTAAATTTTAGGCTGGTGGCAAAGTCAAATGTAACTAATAGAGTAAGATTTCCAGAGTTTACAACTTCAAAGCTGCTTAATAAACAAGTAAATTATTTAGAATTTCTTTAATGGTTTTTCAGTCTTTAGAAACAATAAGAATCTCCTTGATGCTTGAAGTTGCTAAAAATAAAGATGGTTTACAGTTACTTTGCCAAGTCTTGGGAAAGTTTGGGCACAACTGAACAACCTTTGAATTTTGTGTGAAATGCCTGATCTTGCTGAATGGATTTGTGTGCTACAGAGAACTTCCCACACTGAAAACAATGATCTGTTTGTTAGCTGCTATTTTAAGTTATTGTTGTGGAAATTGTTCTAAGCCCTAAACTTACATTCTTGCCAACATCGTCTTTGGAGCTAACAAGATCTTCCATTTCAGCTTTCAACATTTTGTTCATTCTCTCCAGTTCTTCTTTGGCTTCCAAAGCCTCTTCAAGTGCTCGGGCCAATGACAGAGCCTTTGTTTCTTTTTCTCTAGCTTCAGCTTCTGCCCTGTCCCTTTCATCTGCATATTTTGAAGAGATGCTTTTCTCTTCAGCTAGCATCTGTAAAAAGGTAGTGTTAATACAGGAAGTCATTAGTAATAGGGTTTTTCTGTGCAACTGTCTTCTCAGTTGACAAGAAATATCTCTGCCTTTTGATTAAAGACATATAAATACAAAATTAACCAGTGCATGTGTAATTAAATTTTAGTGTATTTTTTTGTCCCTGCTTTATCTTTCACTAAACCAGTGGAGTCTATGTGAGCTCCAGGAAAGTTAGGTTATAACATAGCAAGGGAGAATTTTAAATCCATACCTGATCAAATTTCTTCTGTTTCTTCTCCAGGTTGGAGACCAGCTGACGCTGGTTGTCTAAGTCCACCACCAGGTCATCCAGCTCCTGCTGGAGTCTGTTCTTCGTTTTTTCCAGTTTGTCATAAGAAGCAGCCTTTTCTTCAAACTGTTGTGTGAGACTTTCAATTTCCTTCTGGAGTCTCTTTTTGCCTTCTTCCATGGTTTCTATTGTGCTGGAATATTCCTGTAGCTTCTTCTTAGAGTCAGAGAGCTGAAATTTTAATTTGGACAAATCTTTATAGCAGTGACAACAAAGCTTGGCAGAGAAGGTGGCCAGGAGACAACCAAGAACCAGAAATCTGATTTAATTTCACCCATGTGAAGCTAGTGATCCATCACCCAGGCCTCATAAAATGAGGCAGACAAGGCTAGTATGCAAGACTATCTTGGGAGCTATCTTGCATTTGTACTTGTCCTAGACCTCACACTTCAAAGAAGAGGGAAACTGCTGGCTCCATTGTGGAGCTTCACTGATGCCATCTGGGCTAACAGCACTTTTTCCCTGAAGATCCATGTGCTGCAGCAGGATAGTTCTGCAGGTCTGAAACCTCTCGAATTACTGACAAAACTCTCAGTGATGAGCTAGTGATTTATCTATGGCACTGATACCTGTATTGTCAGCGTTGAAATATGTCTCTCCAGATTTTGTTTTGCTTCTAATTCTTCATCCAACTGCTCTTGTAAGCTGTTCTTCTCATCCTCCAACTGACGAAGCTTGGTAGACACATTTAGCTTCTGCCGTGTTTCTTCCTGAAGCAGCTCCTACAGCCACCACATCAATCAGCAATACAGCCATTAGTTTAGGTCTTTTAATAGCGCGTTTTATAAATACTGTGGATGAGCTGTTCCTAGATGGAAGTTTACCTGTGTATCTTGTAGCTGAGATCCTAAGGTTGCAACATCTTTGGTCAATTTGATGGTCTTGCTTTCTGCTTCATTGAGCAAACCAGTAACATTTTCAACTTCAACCTGTGAGACACCACAGTGAATAAACTCAGTTATTTTGCACAACTTCAGAATCTTACTATAAACTTTTGTTTGCTCTAGTTTGAAATCTTAAATTTGAACAGGATCTGAATGTGCTCCTATGCCTCTGGGTCACCTCAAGCACCAACAGTATTTCTATCTTAACTGGAATTCACATTTTTGCCATAATTTTGCTGGACAATAAGTGGGGTTTAGGTCCTGTGGAACTAAATTCTACACACGAACTCCTCAGTGTCTGTATGTATCATCTTAGCGACCCGTGTATTAAGACCCCCAAGGTCTAATGCCATTTTTGTCTAGCTTACCTTAGTATTTTACTATTATATATCAAAATCTAGTCATATTCATAAGGCAATACTAGTATGTTCCTTTCAATGAATTGCAAAGGGGAATGGGGATTTTTGTAGATTTTTCTTCCCAAGTTTGACAGAAGTTGATGCATTTTGATTATATTTTCTTACTTATCCACTGTTGTGGTTTTAATTAAAATTATAAAGAAAAGCTTATTGCTGCTTTGAATGAAGTTGTAACAATAAGCTTGATTAGTATTGCTGGACACAGAACATCTTCTAAAGCACAATTTAAAATTATTTTTAGTTATTTCTTACTAGACACTAAATCATAGATAAGTGAGCATTCTCCTTTTGTTGCCATTTTTTCTGAGCAAAACTTGCGTTTAATAGCTGTGTCTAATCTATTTCCAGAAGCCATATTCCTATTAATGTTCCTCACCACCCAAAAATGAATGAACAGAAAGAAACTCTGTAAAATATGCAGCATAGTCACTGAACCAGTAGTGGCGTTACGGACTGCAATGTGTACAGTGATGGTGAGACTAAAAGCTCTCACTTCCATGAGACAGACTGGTTGTAATTGTGTAATTGTGTGATAATTGGGGTAGGAGCTCAAGGTAGGAACCCTACAGATGACAAAAAAAAAAAAAGAGCATTTTGGCTGAAGTGGACAGGGCCAGGATTCTTTCAGATATACCCTCATAGAACAGTATAAACTGGTCTTCTCAATCTCAGTGTTGCAGCAAAAGGTCAAACTCCTTCCTACCTGTAACTTATGAACTTTTTCATTGAGTTCTGTCCGAACACGCTCTCCATCAGTGTATTTCGACTGTAACTCTTGCAGCTGTACTTCCAGCTTTTTCTTTTTGTGCTCCACATCTTGCTTGGCCTGATTCAGGCTCCTGACTTCATTTGCCAGATCAGCGTTGTCTTTCTCCAGTGTCTGTTTGGTCTTATCCAAGTTTGCTTTAGCCTATAAGCATGAAGTGAAGAAAGATGATCTATAAAAGGAAGCCATGTTATCTAGTGGATAGTTTTCAGTAAGGTGGATTTTTGTTTACCCGTTTAAATTGTTCCAGCTGCTCTGTTAGCTCCTCCACAGCTTGAGTGTGCTTTTGCCTCATCTCCTGGACCTGGGCTTCATGAGTTCGAGTCTCTTCCTCCAGAGCTCTCTTCAGCACTGTGACCTCCTGTTCACGCTTTGCTCTGGAAGGTAACACACAAAAACGGAGCAGCAGCAGATATGAGTGTACCAGTCACTGGGAAAATAACACTACTACACAGTATTGTACTGAGATTGGTGACATTTAATTTTGGCCCGTGTGCTACATGTCCATACCTGAGTTCTTGCTGGGTTGCTGTGGTATCCAAAGTATCCTCAAGCTCTGTCTTAAGAGCCTCCAGCTCTTCACCTAGGTCTCTCTTCTGTTTTTCTGCTTTGTTTCTTGCAGCTCTCTCGGACTCTAAGTCTTCCTGGAGATCAGAGATGTGAGATTCCAGTTCACGGATCTTCTTGAGGGCATTGTTCTTCTGACTAGTTTCATCTTCAAGCCTGAAAAGAGAGTATTTCATTTCATGTATTAAAAAAAACAAAAATCACTTTGAGGAAATTGGTATACAGATATTAAAGGTTTATAGGTTCTGTGCAAGAAAATACCAAAGAAAGAGGGGGGACTGATGCAGAAAGGATCTGGTAGCTGTAGCTTATCAAGACACAATGCCTGGACGTGCTGATCAGCTGATTCAGCAAAAGTTTTGACTGAGTGTTGTCCCTCTTAAATTTATATAGGAAACCCCCCTGAAATACTGGAATGGATCAGGGTCAGATTCTTAAGTAATTTCTGCCTTTAGCCTATGAAGTATGTTGTAACTTTTTCATTCTTTACTTGACAGCACTGCCAATGCCATTGGGAAGAGTAATTTTCATTGCTATCTGGAGGTAAGATTATGTGTTTGTGGGCAAATAAAAGTATAATTATTTTTTGCAAAAGAAAATTTGGAAAATGGGGAAGGTACGCAGGGTGGATGTAACTGAGTGATGAGATTCATGGCTGCAGCATCTCAGTGTCTGTGAAAGGGAGAGACACCTGTTCCAGCCTGGGTTTTCAAACCTGTATGCAGATTCAGGAGTGAATACCTGGCTAGAGCAGCCTGCAGCTCTTCCTCCTTCTTGGCTAGTTGTGCTTTCAGCTCAGCAATTTGCGCCTGAAGCTCTGCGATTTGCTCATGTAGATCACTCGACTCCCCTTCCAACTTTCTCTTAACTTTCTCCAGTTCTTGTCTGCTTTTCTCTTCTTTCTTCAGTCGCACTGAAAAAGTAAGGATTTTGGTCATGGGAGCACAATAGTGCAAGGAGTCCTTAATCTGGTCTTGAACTTTGGCAAAAAAATGTTTTGGCCTCCAGTGAGGCCATACATTTAACTACTAGTCACTGCGTTTCTGAAGCAACATGCAATACTTTACTGTCAGCACTTATTTCTAGCCACCCCAAAGAATCATTTATCTTTCTCCAGAAGTAGCATTGATTTTTTTTTTAAATGTTTTTTTTTCCTCATTGTTCTCTCTACTCTTCTGTATGTAAAAAACCATAGGTATCTATGATTTATGCACCCTGGGGTTTTGGTTATTCTCACGCACAAATGGGTTTAGCATAAAAAATTTGGAAAACAACCCACAGTTCTCACCAGATTCTGTTTATGGCTTTTTGTTTTGTGCCAAGGCAGAAAAACTGATATAAACCACTTTTGTTGATGTTACCTTCAAGTTCTGAAATCATAGATTCATGTTTGTTTTTTAGCTTTGTAAGATTTTTGGCTTTTTCTTCTTCTTCTGCAAGATTTGTTGTTAGATCACTTATTCTTTCCTCAAGGAGTTTTCTTTCCTGAAGAAAAATAAAATACATCTGTTAACAAAAGTCTGTCATTGGTGATTGTGACGCAACTCTTGGCCAACTAAAAATCTCCAAGGTATTTTTGTATTTTTATGCTGTATTTCTTGAGATTGTAGTGATACATTTTGATTTGTCAATTACAGAGGAGCTGAGGAGTGGTGCTGCTATTGGGATCTTCTACTCGCTCTAACGGCTGGGAAGTACATGGCACATTTCAGAACAGCATCCCCTTTCAAAAAGTACTGGAATACATGCTTACTTCCAGTTTCCACTGTGAAGTTTGGTTGAAATTAGTTGAAAACCAAGGGAATTATTTACTCTGCTTGGGGCCAAGAAGACATGTCTTTCACTGATTGTGCTTGATGGCTGTGGGTATTTTGCTTGAAGACATAGTTACCACAAGAGATCTCAAAACCATTAGTTTTACACAATTTTGAATTGTTTAAATGAGCATGGAAAAATTATCAGAAGCTTGTTCAATAGAGACTGGACTGATGATCTGGTGAATCTGTACACCGTTGAGATTATATAGTCAGGAGTATTCCTGTTCTAGTGGAAGAGAAGGTTTTCTCTCCTCTTGCACTGTTTTGACAAAGTAAGAAATAGACCCACAACCCTTACTTTGGTTAGCTTGTTATTCTGATCTTCCATTATGAGAATATCATCTTCCATCTTCTTTATCTTGCCATCTGCTGTTACTTTTTCAAGTTGCAGTTTCTGCCTTGCAGCTTCTTCTTCTTCCAGCTGTTCCTCAAGGTCCTTTGAGGGGGAAAAAGAAACCCACAAAACACTCATTCTGGAAATAAAATACCACTTAGATTATAAGAAATGCTTAATGTTTGTCACTGTACATGGGGTCTGTTGTAGATTTTGTTGTTTTTTATTAAGAGCTAGACAATGTGTAATGCTTGATGATTTAGAAGGAAAGACTTGTTAAAATAATTTTTTTAGAAAGATTATTTAAAATTGAGATGGGGATGAAAAGTCTGGAGGAAAGAGCATCAGTTAATTGTTCTTACTTCAGTGGCACAGACATATATTCTACAGAGGACTGCATAGCAAGCACTTTCATAGGATCTGAGGTTTGCCAGTCTCTTTTTCTCTGTGAGGTACAGGTTGTTGTTCATATTTGTCACTTAACACCTCCTTACCAGCATTTGTTGTTGCATCTTTTTCTTTTCTGCTTGCAACTGCTGGCTGCGCTCCTCCTCTTCCTCAATTCTGGCTTCCATCTCATGCAGAATCTCTTCCAGCTCTTGTTTCTTAGCAGCCAGACGGACTCTCATCTCTTCAGCTTCAGCATACAGTTCAGTTTCTGCTTGAAGCTGTTCCTGAAGGAGGTTCTTCTCTTCACAGAGCTACGCAAATAAAATGGATAGGAAGTCAAGACTTGGATTGCAAATTGTCCTACAGTGTCTTTTTACTAGATAGTCCTAATGTACAGGCAGGCAACTCTACTACAGGTTCTTGTGAGAATGGTAGGCCTTTACTGAAATAACCGGGTGTTTGTCTGCACTGAACTTTTTTTTTTTTTTTGGACCATCGCTGTGAATACAACTATGAGTACAAAGAAAAAAAAGACACCTTTACTGTAATAGCTTCTAGAAATGGTGAAAGAACAGCTAGAGTTTTCCAGAGGCTTAGTGCTGTAAATCACCTGCGTGTGTTTCAGTTCCAGTTCCTTCAATTCACTCTCGGCTTTTTGTTGTCTTTCCTTAGTTTTCTGTAGTTCTTCATCCTTGGCCTGCATTTCTTCCTCTTGGCGGGTGACTTGCAGCAGTGGTTTCACCTGAAAATAAAGGTTGTTTTTTTTAAAGAATGTTTTCTGTCAGTATTTATGTTACTAAGCATGGTACTTAAAGGTGCCAAGCTGACTGGCACTAATGGTAGCACTGTCTGTTGTAGCTCAGGTAGTGGACAAACACTGTCCAGCCAAATTTAATGTAACCATCTTTAAACCAGCAAGCCTCAGCAGTCTTGCTCTTTTCCATCTCTGTGTTAATTCTTGGAGCCTTGTGAGCACCTCTGCTTCCAATAGTGTCACTTTTTGAATGGCTCCAATCCTGTTTTTGTCCATTGGTAATGTACAAAAGCTACATCTTATGCATAGAAAGTTAATGTGCACATGCAGGTGTGTGTTACTGCCTATTTCTGTTTGCAGAGGAGGTTGCTATCAGTGCAAGTAGGAGCATTTTTCTGAATCCAAGTCGAAGGCCATTCTTGAAAAAAAAAAAACCAGGCCTCTTCAATAGTAAAATGGACTTTATTTGCTTGAGTGCCTAGAAGAATGATGTTTAGTGTCCCAGTTAGGGAACTCCTGAGCTACTGAGTCCCCCATAGATACATAACTCTGCATGTTCACATAATTCAGTTTTATTCTGTCTTCTCATTATCCATCCCTGTGAAATTATTTCATTTTTAGCAATTAAAAAGTGCCCCCATACATGCAGAATCTTTTATGAATCTCTGCTTAACTAGTTTGTTTTCTTTTTTCAAGCTAGAACTAACTTTAATGTTAATGGTATCATATAACGATTCAGAGTATCTCTAATCCCAAATTTTGTGAAGCTAATGAGGCTCTTGCCATCAACTGCAATGGACTTTGGAACAAGGAGTGTGCCTCACATGATACACCTTGGTATCTTGTGTGTTTCATTTCATTTGGAAAGCTGAGGAGAGATTCACTGATAGCAGTCACTCACTTTAGTGAACAGTCTCCACCATTGCCAGTTCCTCAGCTTCAGGTAGGCAGCACAATTTCTTTGGATAACCTTCATTGCAGTCAGCTGTTGCTGTCTCTTGGCAAAGGCTCTGTGATTAAAAACATAAAGCAAATTGGTTCAGTCTGAGAATACAAGGTGTCTGCAAGATACACACATTAAGCAGAGAAACTGGCATGAGAGTCTGCTGATTAGCCACATGGTTTGAGAAGTCTGGCACAATTTATTTTGTCACTTAAACAGTGCTTGTGCTTTCTTGAGGAAAGGTGATAACTTTAGCTTTCTGGTATTTTTAGTCTTCTGGGTTTGGCTGTTTGCCTCCTTAAGTAGGCACAAACCACAAAGTATACATCTGGTTCTGGATGTGAACATCTTTCCAGAGTACACAGGCACTCAGAAATTGCATTGATCATAATTCTTGAAACCTATTATATTTAAATGTCTTTGCTCAGCAGTTTGAAAGCCTTGGTAGTGTGCAGAAAATGGGCATTTTTGTTAATAGTTTTGTGATGTACATTAACTGAGATCATGCTAGATGATCAGTGCTTCATGCCCAAGTTATGTAAGGACTTATTTTATGTTTTACAAATGCCAGTCATGCTGCTACTTGTAATATTGTGTAAGACTCCACTCATAGGCCCCTTCTGTCACTTGTACAAACATATTTAAATGATGGATCACTGCCTCAGAGATCTTACTGTACAGAGGGCGTAAGCAGCCTCACAATGTAATTGCTTCTCTGTATTTATACTAATAAGCTTCTTTTGGGCAGGAAGTGAGTCCTTCATTGAACACAAGTTGAGTTCTAATGCAATACAAATAATACATAATAATAAAATATCTTGATATCTTCAGTTTGTTATACAGAGGACTAAAGGCTACTGTAGATACTCTGCTGTAGAAGACGTTCTTTTTGTTAGCATATATTCTTACTTTCTTGCTAGGTAGCCTCGGCACTGAGCCTGGAAGGCGATAATGACGTCTGTGATCTTTAGGTCTCTCTCTTCTTCCAGGTGGGCCAGAACACCAGTTCTGAAGAAAATTTTACTCTGTCCAATTCTGTACAAGTTGGGATCAAGTTCTAATGCTTTGATCTGGAGGAAAACAGGGATATTTGTTAACTCCAGTGCTGAGGTTTAGGGTGTTAAAAGTCACTTCGCATTTCTGTTCACTCTCAGCAGCTTTTCTGTAAGAAGTACAGACCTGATTATCAATAGGATCAAAAATTCTTTCCTCACCATCAGTATGCAAGCCTGCTTCCCATCCATGAATCCTTTAGGAATAGCATTTGCAGCAAGAATTTCGTATCTGCCAAAAGATGTTGATGTTAGGGAGATTTGAAACACATCAGATGATTTTGTACAGACAAGCATTTCTTACACCACATTAAACCCAGAGTTAAGACAGAGTGAGGGATTCCTACCGCTGACGGAACTCCTGGAAGACAATCCTGTTGGGAAATCCCTGCCGGCAGATACGAATACCTTCCAAGACACCATTGCAACGCAGCTGCTCCAGCACTAAATGGGCATCAAGTTTGCCAGCCTGAAAAGGGAAGAGAAAGTATTTTGAGCGCAGTACACATTTACAAAAATGTTACTGGCTCTGTATCTATGTTTGAAGACATCACTCAGCTCTCTGATGTGCTAGTACAGTGAGTAGCTCAACACGAATATTGTGCTAGGAGTCTGAAAATCTAGTGTTTGTAATTTACCCTTTTTTCATGATTTGGAATGATACAGCGAACAAAGTTGGGATTGGTATTCCTTAAGGTGGTCATCAGTTTGGTCAGCTGCTCCTTATAGAGTTGGCCAACAGTACGGAACATGCCTTTCTTCGTTTTTGATGCACTAGGGAGTGAGCTTTCAGTCATCTTGGCCATCTGGTCCAGTCCAACTATACGGTCCACTGAAATATAAAAGAAAGTATGAATGGAACTACTGTCCTGACCTCACATCACACCTGTCACTGGTATTGTTAAACTGCAGCTTCCCAGAGAGGACCAATATTTTTTTGATGCAGTAGAAGCATACTAACAAAAGTACTAGAAGAGCCTTCTGGGTGAATAGTCTACTTCTGTCAAACATGAAAATGAGTATCTTCTTTGTTAACTAGTGACAGAAGGGAGCAACTGAATGCACAGAATATATTTTACTTTGTTTGCTCTAAAAAGGACAGTCCTTCTGCAAAATATCCAGTTGGGTAGGTTGGTGTCAGAACCAGGAACAACAACATCTCTTGACTCCCATCTGTTACCCAGTGGTTCTCAAAGTCTAGGTAATTATCTCCCTCAGTTATTTGATAATTGTGAGCCACCTTGCTTGTGTTTGCATGCACATTTATGTCTATGTAATAAATATTTATACTGTAGTATATGTGTTAGTGATTCATATAAACTTTTTAAAAACAAGGTGTTTTATATGCATACAGATGTTCTTCTGATGGAGTTTAGTTGAGATTATACATCGCTGGAGAGAACTATACAGGACTTTTGGGAGTAGAGTGTGTAAGGTAAGCCATTCATAAAACCCAACAATGACCTGTATTAAATGAGGAGTACAATATCACATATTCAGCAACATTGTAACAGTGTAATGAATAATTCTTATTCTGTTGCCAAATAATATTAAAGAAGGAAATTTTTTGATAGTGCTTGAAAGTATCTAATGATACTTTCCATAAATATGTCTCTAGAACACATTCTTGTTTCTTAGTTCAGTCTGTTCTATGCTTATTATTTTCATACTTGTGTCCTGCCAGCAAGGGATGGCTGTCAGAAACTTCTAGCAAAAGTTTCTCCCTTTAAACCACATTACTGATTTAGAGTTGCAGTTCGTACCGTCTTTCCAAAGGTCTGCTACAAATTTGTCTGAAGACTGGTTCAGGAGAGAAGTCACATTGTCATTTAGCGGATCCATGTTCTTTGTTAGCCAGGCAGTTGCATTGTAGGTAACCTGCAGGAAAGAGTGCTTTGTCAAAAATCTGTGTTTGACAAAGAAATCTGGAGTGTCTTAAGAACACAGAGCATTGTATTAACACAAAATTTTACAAATAATAATAACAACACAAAAAGCTTTCGATGGTTGAGAGCTGAGTTGAGTATTTATTCTTACATATACTAGCATCTGAGAAGCTTTTTGCAGACATAGCCATGGCAAGGCACCTGCTCTGCCTTTAAAAAAAAAATTGCTTGCTAGAAAGGAAGCTGAATTACTTGGATCTTCAATAACCCTAGCGCTGTTAATTTCTGTTTTCATGTGAGCTTAGTGCAGCAATGAATGTTTTGCAAATCTTATTTTGTATGTTAAGTAATTAAAGCACTTAATATATAGATTATATAATTAAAGTAATCCTTTATCAGTGCAGGTACCGGACTGGTTTTTTTTTACCATTTGGGCATCAAAGAATCAAAATTCCCTAAGTCAAAATAGCTCAATTTGTCCAGTACCTTTCCTGCGTAGTGCATTATACAGAACTCAGTTTTATCCTTGAGTTGCTTGGGCTTCTGGAATTTGGGATGGTTGCCTTGTTCTTGACATAGTTTCTCCACAAAGGATGTGTCAGTAGCTTTGGGGAACCAGCACTCTTCATCCAGCAGAGCCAGGACACCTGGGGGGTTGGTCTACAACGTAAGCAATAGCAGATCAGTATCATCACAGGCAGAGACAGAGAAAGACCACCACCTTCTTTATTCCTTATGTTACAAATTCTCCTGGCAACAAAGGATCTGAAATACCTTAAATGACTCTCTTATTGTACTGATACATAACTGACCCTGATGCAACCTATGTAGCATCCCACCTATAGAGATAAAATCTTACTGGTCTTTCAATCAGCTCAATGCAAGGTTGCAGGTCAAGGCCAAAGTCAATGAAATTCCATTCAATGCCCTCTCGCTGGTATTCCTCTTGCTCCAGTATAAACATTGTGTGGTTGAAAAGCTGCTGAAGTTTCTCATTAGTATAATTGATGCACAGCTGCTCAAAGGAATTGATCTATGAAGAGGAAAAATGTTAATTCCTAGTGTTAGAAGGAGACCTTCAAGAGGGAACTTAAGTGACAACATGAAATTTGTTATTTTCTATTTCTTTTCACATATTACTATAATTCAAAAGTAAGGATCCATATTTTTCTAACACAAGGTCTTGGAAAGTTACAGTAAGTTCTCAAGTGGTAAATCTTTGAACTGGGACCTGTTCAAGAAACCATAAAAAGCAGACCCTTGCTTCAAACAGAGTCCTGCAGAAGCCCAGAAGAAGCATGCTGCCAGCCCCCAGCCCTTCCTGCCCAAGGGAAAGGCAAGCAGCCAGGTGTAGTAGGCCTGTGGGTTGTGATGGCCATGGGCTGCTAGCCAGCTTGAAAGAACCAGTTTTTGTAGCTCTGAACTTAGATTTTTGTCATCTTGTATCCAAACCACTGCATGATAATAAGGAGTTTAGCCAGCTGTGTCCCACAGTACATACCTCAAAAATCTCAAATCCAGCAATATCAAGGATTCCCAAGAAGGAAGCGCCTTGCCTTTTTGTTTTATCAAGAGCTTTGTTTACGCGAGCTAGAATCCAGCGGAAAAGACGTTCAAATTGTGCCTTGGCCAAAGCCTCTATGGCAAAGTCTGCCTGAAAAAAAGAAGATGAAGTTGTAAGTGAAGGAAGAAACCAAATTAGCTGCTAATTTCTGTAGAGATAATGAGACAGAAAACTGACATTTCCCTTTAGAGAAGATGGAAGGACAAAAAAAAAAGAGGAAAGGAGAACAGTTTCAGGAGGGTTGAGGAGACTGCAAGTAGGTACCTGCTCTTTGGTCTGAGCTTTCTGAACAACATCTCGTCCTACTTTGATCCTTGGGGTTAGAATAGATCTTGTGAAATCTGTCACGTTAATCCCCATCAGGTGACACACTTTTTGTGCAGCTAGAATAAGAGAGTGAGATTTTTTCAGATTGAATTTTCTCTTAGCAGCTCAGCAAGTATGTGAAGTTATTTATCTTCCCTAAAAGTTTTTCAATTGTACGTACAAGAGATGCCACTTGCCATAAAAATATTATTCATTATCCAAGCAGCAAATTCACTGTTTATCAATTTATGGATTCAAGATTACTAGAAAAGTAAAGGAAATAATTGAGCTGATTTTAAGTATGGTATATCTTTTAAAGCCTGTGAAGTATGTATGTAATAAAAAAATTTAGTTAACATGAAGAAACTAATAAAATAGCAGCTGAGTAAGCACTCTATCAGTATTTTTTTATTTAATTGTTAAGTGGCAAATCATACCAGTATTGTCTGGCATAGAAGCTTGATCAGTGTTTCTCTCCTTCTTGAAGACAATATTACCCAGCTGTAGGACAGATGAAACAACCCTCAGTATAGCTGTAAGAGAAACAGGTAATATACATGAGGAACAGAATAGACCCATTTTCAAAGCTCTGTTCTCTACAATAACAAAGATTAATTGTATTGCCTATAGTAGTCTGTACCTCTCTGGAAAGAGCTAGGTTTGCTTTAAAAGACTGTGCCATAAACTGCAGGAGTTTGAGAGCTGATTGAGCAGCATCTCAACAACCTGTGCAGTGGAATAAACTGGCCAGTCTGGGAACATCAGCACCTCCAAGCTAAGTTGTGCTGGCTCCCCAGGCAGACCCGTAAGTCTCAGGAATTCATCTCCCACTCTCAGTGGCCTGTAGCATCTTCCCTGCTCAGTCACTTGATCATCTGTATCTCTGTTGTTAAAACAAACAAAAAATCTATTAATTACCAGCAGCTGCAAAAATATGTGGCACTTCTAAAGCTCCAGTTATGCAGGACATGCGGATATTTAGTTGTGCAACTAAAATCAAATGTACACAAATCTTTGAAGGATCAGTGTCAAAGTACAGAAAAGTAATTGATTGATGTTTTATTACTAAAATATATATAAATGTGATGTTGCCTAACTTCAGGTAGTAAATTCTATTGCTATGTTACAGATGAGATAGTATGAATCTAGGGAGTTCTATTTGTTTGTTTGCTAAGCTTACACAGGAGAAAAATACTGTCCTAAATGGGCTTATATTTTAGAGCATGAAATCAAAGGGTTCAGGCAGTAATATGACTCCTACTGTTGTAATGGAGAGTGCTGCTGTCAACACCAATACAAATGCCCTGGCAGGAGAATGAACCAGTCTTCATCAGTAACATCATCTGAATCTACTAAGTCTGGGATTTGCACTGCTGTCCTGCAAGGCAAGACGTTTTTTCTCAGCATCCCTCAGTCACTGATGCAGGGCTGGAATGTGACTGAGCTCTGCTCCCGGCTGCCACAGCTGGTCCAAGGCTCAATTGATGTGGTGACACTGTTTGTGCCACCAGGTGTCACTTGGGGCACGGCAATGTGCGTCCATGGGCAATGCACACTGGCATGCACCAGCTGAAGCCCTGCACTCTCCCAGGAACAGTGGGACGTAAAAGCTACACTGATAGATGTCTCTGGCAGGCCCACATTTTCAAGATATTTTAGTTGTTGGTTCATGCTCTTTGTTTTTATTTCTCTTTTCTCTGAATCAGTGAATACAAATATGAGCTCTTTGAGCCTGTTCCATTGCTTTAAAAATTAAATCAGAATATTTTGCGACTTTCTTATGGTAGTTGTTGGAAAGTTCTGGAAAATGGCTTTAAATAGTCTGTTGTTAGAGCTGGCTTGAATTCAGTAGTCTGTTTTGGGTATGTATGGAGTTCTAGTGAGAAATCTTCCCTTTCATAAACACAAAACTACCTTTCAAAATACCATGTGTTACAGTACTTTTGCATGCCAACAACTGCATTGATGGTGTGGAATTCAAGTGGGTCAAGAGTGCATGTCAAATTCCTTTTACAAGCAGGTCTCTGGCATTTCTAAGTCTTAGAAGAAAAAGCCTTGCAATTCTTCATTCAGATGGACAGCAAAATATTGTGACAACTGTTTTATTTGATCCATGTTTAAATTACTGTGTAGAGCTGCCCTGTGCATCACCAATTGTTCTGTTCATCACAGAGATAATTTCTCTTTGATGATATATACTCTATTTTCCAATATAGGTGGTGATTCTTCAGTATTTTTTTCACTGTGTTTCCAGCAAGTGCTGCTAGTTTAAACCTTTCAATGAGGTGGTTTGTAAGAGTTTTCACTATTGCCTTCATCTGATCCCACCAGTACCCACTGCAGCAATAGGAAAAGGTAGGCCACTGTAGTAATTTTTTAAATAGAACTTTTCTGACAACAACCTAAAAGCAGTAGAGCATAATTATATCTCCTTGCAAGGCAAGAACAGTCACAGGACTTCCTGAAGCATCACCCTGTTTAATACAAAGGTGGCAGTGATTCTAAGGAGGTTGGTAATATTCTGTCCTATGGATCTACGAGAGCAGTTTCAGTGTCTTCATGCCACTCTATTGTCAGCCCCTGCTCCACAGATTCCTGCTGCTGGTTTATGTTGTCTTCAGGCACTGTGGTGCCACCAGTTTGGTTGCTTGTTGTTACTGGCTCTGACTGCTGCTCGTGTTACGTGATCTTGAGCCTGTGTTTAGATCCTGCCTTGATCTTGTCTCTCCTGATCACACAGAACTGAGTTCCCATATTATTCTTAATGTGAGGTAGGAACAACTCTGTGCTTGAGAAGTTTTGCCTTATGAGAGAAGCTTCATTCTCCTTCCATGAGACATCTGTGGTTTAATTCATCTAATACCTACGGAGAGGGAGGAAATGTGTGGGCACTAATTCACAGTGTACTTCTTAGAACAGTAGCTAGGTAATGGTTGGTAATAATCTGGTTTTACTCAGAGGAAATAAGAGGCAAAGAGGTTAAATAACATGGGCACATTTAGAATCTTCCAGCTGGTAGTTCATGCAAGATCACACTTCTCCAGAGAAACATGGACATAAAATCTAAATAATCTTAATTTTCTTACATGAATGTAGGATCTTACTTCATATGTGTATTCTGCAAAGTGATTATTCTGGACAGAATTAACTGTCTAACAGTTAATTAACATGTCTTGCAGATGTATACCTTGAATACAGTCTTGCTAACAACTCTCACCTGTCTGTTCTTCCTCAGTAAAGCCCATAATTGTCATGGCTTCCAAGGTCTCCTGGAACATCTCATCATCTTGTTGAGCAGGAATAGGCACGTGGCCATTGGATAGAAAAGTATAATTGTTGAAGCCTTCCAGCAACAGATCATCTAAAAAGCAAAGAAGAAAAGCTTTACTTAAATGCATCAACTTAATGCTCTTAGTTTGTGAGTTGTCCCAGTGAACAACAGGAAAAGACCTAGTGTTTTCACCAAAGGAAGACTATGATTGTATGAGGAGTTTAGCGTTTTGTGGTGCACAAATGTTTTCAGAATAACTCTTCATTTAGCAAGCTTGATTGTAGTTTTCAGTAGTAACTGGGGAATGTCTCTGTTCCTCAGTGGAATTCTGCACCCTAGAGACTCAAATATGAGACATTCTTCCAAAAAGTCTTTAATTTAATGCCGTGTGTAACCTACTCAGAATTACACCTTTCCCTATGGAGATTCATATCAGGTAATAGTAAGAGTGGAATCGGGTAACAACCATAGTGGGCTAGACCAAAAGTCTCTTCAGTCCTATGCTGTGGCCAACAACAGATTCTTAGGCAAGGAGCATAAAAAAACAGGGAAAATGCAGAGTTATCCATTGCTTTATATATTCTTTGGCAACCAGTGATTTAGGGAAAGACATCACATTTGAACCATGATGTTCCAATACATATTATTTCTAATCATTTTTTTGGATCCACTTACACTTTTCATCTTCTCAACATTTTGAAGCTATAGATTTCACAGTGTGAAGATGTGCTGTGGGAAAGACATTCTCTTAATTTATTTTAAAACCACAAGCCTATATTTTTATTTGGAACCCCCATTTCTTTTGTGTAAAAAATAATGAATAGTTCTTCCCTATTCATCTTTTCAATATCATTCAAGATGGGGTCTGAATGGGTTTATACCTCCTGTGAATTGAAACATCCTGTAAACAGCAAACAATGTGGCTTAAACAGGTGTACATCAATTGAAGCTTTCTTGTAATTCACTTGAGAGAAGTATTTTCTATAGCTAAAGAGCTGTTTATTTATAGAAAGGATTGAATGACATACAATTAAAGAAGTTAAGATAAATTACTTAAGTAAGCTATTGCTCAGACTGTTCAATGAGATCTAAGAAACATTAGCAAGTAACTTACTTCTCATTTGTTCAGAAGCTCCAGCAATCAAATAGTAAAAGATATGAAACGTTCGCTCATCTTTAGCCTGACGAATAGCACGGGATTTTTCAAGCAAATCTGTTTGTCAAGCGTGTTAAAAAAATAATCAGTAATACATTTCAGATCTTCCTTAATTGTGCCATCATTCTCAGAACCATCAATAGCCTTCTTGAAATATTTGCCACGAGCTTGTCTAACATGAACATGCATCTAATTCTGTGGCAGGAGCTCTGGTATAATTCTCACCACAATAAGTAGATCAATTTCCTACCTCTTATTTTATAGTAAATACTGTTAATTGTGGTAATAAGCACCACAATAGACATAGGTGCTGCTAAAATCAGATA
The DNA here is from genome assembly GCA_026212715.1 of Elanus axillaris. Lineage (NCBI taxonomy): Eukaryota > Metazoa > Chordata > Aves > Accipitriformes > Accipitridae > Elanus > Elanus axillaris. The sequence goes on from JANZLQ010000064.1 coordinate 9,352,444, forward strand.
TATAAAAATAGTGTTCACAATATAATTCACACCACTTTTAAAATTAAGTTCCAATATGATTCTTTCAACATAAGGTGGGGCTGCTAGAAGAACAGTTCTTGAGGCCAGTATTGTAGGTATAAAAGCAAACTTTATTTATGGTCCATTTGTGTGGCTATAAACTACTAAAAATGAAGTTGGCAATGGTATTTCAACACCAGTCAGTGATTCAGTCTTTAAAAGCTTTAGTGCTATAGATAAAACTTCAGTCAAGACCAAAAAAATAAAAACCTGATTTCTTCTAAAGATCACTTGTCAAAATAAGAGCAGAAAGATAAACTGTTTGTTGCTTGATGTTACACCTAAGAGATAAGATCATTCTTTATAGCTGCATCATTCTTATCTGTTGGAGCAAGCAGCTCCTTCTCTATGCAAGGATGAGCAATGCAGCACTGAGGAATCTAGCTACATACTAATTTGTTAATTTAAACACACTATCTCATAAACATAACCAAGGGAACAGGCAACCGTACTTGGCAAGCAAAGTCAGGCTAAGCTGAACTTCCCTGAAATGTCTGTACTTTTTTCCTGAAAAAATACATTGAGATTATTGAGATATAGCTCACTGCACTGTGTATGTCATTTGAAACAGCAGGGCAGTATTTGGCATTCAGAGCAGACAAGTTGTCTGGAAATAATTTGTACTTGATGCTCTTTGGGGCATCAGCATGGGCAAAATATTTGCTTCAGTTCAGTTGAGTGAGTTTTGAGAACATTTAATTTCTGAGCATGGCAGTTTAACAAAATAAGCAGAGATCAAGTCAGTTTCCAGATAAATTGTCCCTTGATTTGACAAAGGGAGAGGAACTGTAAGGACTCTGACAGCTTTTCCTGTCTCTTTTGTCTTTATTAATATAAAGTCTTTAGAGGGGTGGAAGGGTGCCCTGGTTCAACCATGGCAAAGGGAAAGGTGTATCACTTTTATTAAAACGAGCCTTCAATTTTCCAGACATGAACTAGAAAGCTGTCATACTAGGTATCATATAGACTTCCCCCTTAACAGGTTATTCTCAATGCTTTTTCTTGGCATTCTTGTACTCCCCAGTACATCTTGTACTCCCCAGTACGACATATATGACCTTTGCAATACCTAAGCAGCTGGGCACATGCAGCCACAGGCTTGATCATTCAGTCCGCAAGGCTCAGGACCCTCCCTTACAGAAGCCAGGGTGCACAGGGTTGAGGGTGAGATCATATTGAGCGTCTGGATTTCATCCCAACATGCAGTAGGGACTAGTACAAAGTGCCAGACCTGGACTTGAAAACTGGAAAGCACTCTCCAGGTTCCTGGGTAAACTGTAGTGATGATACCAAGCATTCAGTGTTTCTTCAAAGTGCCTGTCACAGCACCAGTAAAAAACAGTGAAGTTTCAAAACTTCTTTATGCAGCTGGAAATATAGACTACATGGAACCGGTGTGACCCATGCAGGATCACATTGATATGAAACAAAATGACTACATCGCTCTCAAGACCACATGCAATCTTAACCACAAAACAGTTTTCCCATTATTGTATTATTGGGACTCTGCTTTTAAAGTTCTCTGCCATTGCCTTTAGGTATGGTGCTTCCATTTTCTGAAGCTGTATATGGGGAATAGCGCACTTTCCTATAGCTGAGAAAACAGACCTGAAAAAGTAAACATGAGAGTAAGACAAACTGAGAAGCTGGTATCAGCACAAATGGAGCCACTTCCTGCTGTCTTTGTTTATACTAGCCTCAGCAATATTTGCCTTTCTTAGACATGCAATGGAGCTTGTTTATCTTGCTTCCTTTTGCTCACCCTAGTTAGCTTCCAGTGCATCTCACTGAAAAGGATACAAGTCTCTATGTTTGCTCCAACAATGTAGCCTGTCACATCAAAGTTGATGCGGATGAATTTGCCCTGTGAATGAAAAGAAGATCTAGATTGGGCTGTTCTTTCAGGTTATGACAGATTTTTCCAATATTACTTTTTATCCTGTTTAATAAGACATGTACATCGTCTCCTTAAGAATAACATGCTTGATTTCCTCCTGCTGGGACAACCTGTGGAAAAGCCTGAAATGAAGTAAACTTCTCTGATAATCCCTCTGGAGAGATTAGCCCCCACATTTCATTCAGGTACTTGGAGGGAAAGGGCTCTTCCCTACTGGAGTAGGCTTTGGAAGCTGGGAAGATGACAATATCTGTTTTCTACTTTGATTTCCACAATATCAATGAGGGAATAGCATCGGATCTGTGTAACTCCCTCTGCTAAGGTTCATCTGGATGGATCCTGAACTTTGCAGGGAGAGAGCAGAGGTGGGAGAGGGTAGCCTGCAGGGAAAACAAGCATCTGCCAGTCCTCCCAGAAAAAGTTGTCACCAAACAGTGACAGCCCTCAGTTCACATCATTCTAACTTGAATTTGTATGACTTTTTTTTTTCTTTTTCTCCTGTAGTTTTTAATTTAATATATTAACCACTCTTGCGAAGTAGCAGTCACACCATAGTGCCTTATGAGGTATATGCTCAATGGTGGTGCAAAGAAAAAGGAAGTACAGATTTTGTTTGCAAATATGAAGGTGCATATGTCCTGGAGTGGGAATTGACTCTGGAAGGCCACACATAGACTGCTAAATAGTGAGAGGAAAATGGTACTGTCAAGTTTGAGCTTTATCTTTAATCTTATATAAGGTAAAATTCCCATTTCAGAGAGGAATTCTAAACTGTTTTTAAAGGATTAGTTTTAAGATGCTTTTTTGAGAAAAGCATTGATGAGGGCCACTGTCTGTACGTTGTGTTTTAAAAGGTGCTGTAACTACCCCCCTCCCATAGAACCAACTGGATTTCTCCTACTTACAAATCTGGAGGAGTTGTCATTCTTCACAGTTTTGGCATTTCCAAAAGCTTCAAGAATAGGGTTTGCCTGTAGAAGCTGTTTTTCCAGCTCACCCTAAAATTCATTCAGATGCAGTTAACCCTAAACTTCATAATTACTTAATTAAAACCAACACATGTACACTGGAGAAAAACGTGAAAGATAATTTAAGCCTTTAACTTTTTTTTTGGCTGAATACTGCACTTCATGTGGATTTGTTTTCATTCTCCGTTAATCTTTGTGTTTATATATTTGTGCAGTTGACTGCTGTCCTGTATACATGACCCTTTTCCAGCCCTGTTGCCTGTGACAGATCAAAGTCTGTTAATCTGTTTAGCATCATGACTGGCCTTTCTTAAAAAAATGGGTCATTCCATGTAAATTTTTGTTTCCAGTTTAATACTATTTTTGAAGGGATATTCTTAAAGGAACCTCTAGCATGTCTTCTTCAAGTTAGTTTACTGAGATCCTTTGCTAGCAAATGACAATGTAATTAGAATAACTTGCTGAGAATAATTTTAATGTAATGCAGCACAAAGCTACAAAGCAGATTTCATCCAATCTATTAATAATGATCCATGCAAGGCTATTTAGGTTAAATATGGAAATGCATTGATTTATTTCAAACTAGGATAATGAATTATCATGCAAACACACAAACTTTGTATTATATTGTTAATTGTGATTGGTAATTGATAATGAAACAAATCATGCAATGAAATAAGCATGCATTTAATACTCCTATTTCTAAACAAATCAATGAAGTTGAAAAAAATCCTTTGCTTATGAATACAGCTTTTCTGAACTTTTCATTCAGGTCTGTCTTATGAGGTCACTCAATTTCACATTTGCTTCTTGTTATCCTATTCTTTCAGTACTGCTCTGCAGTAACATGCATTATTTTAGATAACTCACCCTGAAAAGGAAAAAGTCCTTGATAGATAACATGATATAATTTAAATAGTTTTAATTAGAAAATAAGGTGATATTTAGGTTGAATCTAGGGGAAATAATTTGGAAAATTAAAGTGCTTCCCAATTAGTGTGCAAAACTGATAACCTTTTTCTAAAGGCCATTCCTGAATGTCTTGTAACTTATGTGGCAATGATGAAAGTTGCCTCAAACTATCAGTAAAAAGCAAAAGATTGTTAACAAATGACGAAACTTAACTGCATGGTCACCAGACAGGAGAATGAGCACCTTCTTGAGACCATAGATCTTTTGAGAGCTAAGGCATGTGTCAAGACTGCATTTTAAGAAAAAGAAAAGAAAAAACTCGCCCAAAATCCCCCAAAACTTACTACCTAAGAGTTAGAGGAAGAGGGAAGGAAGATTTCCAAACAAGCTAATACAGTAGTCCTAGAATAAGTAATCAATTCCTAAAAGTGCCTGAAGTTTCTCTGTACTGAGAAACTCTTTCTAGTTATACTCTGTAGACTTAAAAACTCCGCTATAAGTGTAGGGTGTTGCTGAAATCGGATGGTGACAGCTAAAATAGAGCCTTGTTTGCTAAACTGAGACAGATACCACCTGCTTCTAGTGAGAACTGAACTATGCCATAAACTTGGGGTATAAAACTGTGGCTCCAAATTAACAGTATTGTATGCAGCTGTAAGTCCACTGAACTTCACAGAGTTGCCTATGCTGGCAATAAATTAGGTTTTTTGCAGAGCTTGTCAAATGAAACACTAAATTAACTAAGGGGCAGCACACTGTCCTTTGTCATAGCCAAAGTTTGAGAGGCAGCAGTCACAATGCGGAAAAATATATCCCATAAAAAAAAAATCCCATTTGCTTGGCACAGAATCAGAAAGGATAAGCCAGCAAACCTGCCTATATTCCCAAAGCATTGGTGTGCTGGTACAGCACACCACAATACAGGAGGGCCCATGAGGGCTTGTAAGAAACTGCCGTAACACACCTGCAGACACACGCTGCAGTGGGAATTGCTCTGTTACACATCATAGCAGCAAGCTAAGAACATGCTAACTTTTGCAGATGTGAACAATTTTCAACAGTTACATGAAAATGTAAAACTGAAAGCAATATCAAATGGGAAGCATGCAGCCAAACAAATCAATCAAACACTGTGAGGTTTAGGAATTATTTCACAACAGTCCTAAAAAGTTCAACCTGAAGCACAGAAAGCATTTGGGTATTTTCATTCAGAAATCACATTGCTCAATTTCAGGCTGAGTGGCTCTTTCAGGATCGTGGGAAATTTCATTCAAACTATGGCAATTTGAACACACATATAGAAAAGAGTGGTATTTGAAAGATGACCCTGCCTGTGTCAGACCTCATTCTTTACCATGGAGCCTGACACAGTTAGGGTTGATTTGTGAGAGCATTTGGTGCTATTGTTGCTTTTTATCATATCATACAACATATTTCAACAAAATCTCTCTTAAATTTTCGAGGTGCAACAATAGCATGCAGATCTACACTCAGTGCCTTAAACACACATCAAACAGTCTAAGTTACTCACGTAAGAAAAAGATGGACCTTGCTGTATTGAATAACGTGGTATAAAACAAGTGTCAGTATCATTTCCATTACACAGACATTTTTATTGTTTTTCCTGTATTAAAATAACCAATACACATTTTCCATGCAAATAAACAAGGAATACAAATACAATCTATTGCAGACATACCAAGAGTACAAATACCATTAACATATATAGAGCATTTTAACTGAAGGAAAAAAAACCCTGAAGCAAAGGAATGGGATTTGGATCCAGTCCCAGGTTAGTCTCGCAGAAGCAGACAAGGGCAGATTTTTTTATGGTAAATCCCCAGTTCTTCTCTGGTGCGACTGACGCATTTTGCTATTCATTATTTTTTAATGGCTGAAATTGCTGTGTCAGTAGTGCCAGTCACTGAATTACTATTTGTCAACATGTTATAGAACAACTTGGACTTTCTCTCAGCTCCTATCTGGTGGATATTTGCCTTCAGGTCTGTCTTGGGGCTAATGTGATCCTGAGACTCACATAATTCCTCTGAGGAGTCAGCAGCAACTGCAGTTACATGCCCATTAGGGATGGCCTTGAAAACACAAGTTCATTTCCCCCTGCCACTGAGCAAGGACCCGATAGGAAGAAGCAAGTTTCTTGCATAAACATTCAACAACAGAAAATGATGCCTTTAGTCTTGGACCGTTTCCACTAAATTTAATCACAGTTTTCTAGAAAATACTATTCAAAGGAACATCTACTCCCTCCCCTGCCCCAGAGCAGAATCTGCTGTGCATAAACAATTACTTCTGGCGGAAGAGCCCAGGCTGCACACTGTGCTCTGGAGTCCTCTGTCTGCCAGCCCGCAGGGTAGGCAAGGGCAGCTGCAAGACCCAGCACAGGTGTGGTCATGAGATTTTTACTTTGTTTCCCACTACCCCACTAATTACTTTTTTTTTTGGACCCAGTGTTGCATTTGGAACACACTGACAGGTCTTCCTGATTTAAGCCTGTTTTGTCATAAAAGTGAATTGCTACATTTTTTTGCAGAAGTTTGAGTAACATTCAAAAGGCTGAAAATGACATAGGACCAGGAGTTGTATCATTGAAAACAGCAAAGACAGTTGAGGGCCTCTGCCACGCTAAGGATCTCTGGGAACTGGGAAGATACAAGCTCATTATTATGGTTCAGAGCAAGAAGATGAACTCTAGTCACTAAGGCAAGTCTGTTACAAATTCTGAAGCAACAAAGTACTTAAAAAATCGTGTATTTCAGAATTGTTCTCTCTGACAGTGGGCTAAAAAGAAAATACAAGTTTTATACTGGCACTCTTTGCTGGTTAGTAAGAAAACTCCCTAACAAAGCCAATCAAAACTTTGGAAGTTTAAATGCTGGTATGCATTTTTGTGATGCAGTTGGACAATGTGTTAGTTAAAGGCTTTCCCAAACTTCTTAGTTGCCAGGGGCCAAGGGTAAAATAAGGACCTGAGCACTTCCAGACTTCAAGGCCTTCATGCTAGGATATAAATAGGTGCTATGCATATGGAAATCTATGAATATTTCTCTTCTAGCAAAGTACATTCTGATTTGATGCCGAAAGGGGTGTTAAACAAAAGGTTTTTTCCATAAACATAGAGCTGTGATGTAATTGTGTACTCTTAATATGTCGATTGTTTGGCAAGCCACAGACGTTGACTTGCTGTTAGCACAGTCAGTTCAGTACAGTCCTAACAGGCTTGAAGAAGAGTTGAATAGGGAAGAGCTCACTTACAGTGATGCTGATGTCCTTTTTGCCCTTATGTGATGAAGCAACAACAGCCAGGTATTGAATGACCTTTTTGGTATTTTCTGTCTTGCCAGCACCAGATTCACCTCTGAGGGAAAAGAAAATAACACAAAAGAATGTAGGTAACTAGGGGACTCCTTTTGCCATGTGATGTATTTAGTGTATAAAAAGAAGACTGAAAACTGCCCGACTCGGTATTTATCCCAGAACACCATCTCACACACTATCAGAGCTGTATCTCTGTCCTGGTAGTATTTTGACTGCACATTGGGCCATTTAAGGCAATTCTAAAACATGATGCATTTTTGAACAGCAGTTCATCTTGCTTTGGCAGCATCTGAACATTTAGGAAAAGTGGAGCTGGCAGGGAGTCTGCTTGTATTTTAAAACCAAAAAATACAACATATAACTATGATGTGGTACAGGAGTAAGAAAAAACATCAGCAGTAATACAACGGTTTTCTCTTCTGAAACTCTGGCATTAAAGTAGACTAACAGCTTGTATCCGTGCTGGAAAATAAGCAAACGATCCTGCCTCATCTGAACTCTGTGTTCAAATGCTCCTTGAATTCAGTGGGACCAGAACTGGGACTGCCTGAGCTGTCCCTATTAACCGGGTAATAAGGGGCATCTTGTGTGGGGAGATGTCTGGCTAGCAAAACTGGCATCCCGGCTGTGCTCTGTGCGGTGTCCCTTGGGAAAGCAGGAAGGCAGTGGTTACTTTTCACCTCCCAGAGGACATACAGGGTTAAGTTTATTTACAGCTCTTAAGCCCTCTCTTAAAGTAAAATAGTGGTTTTCAAAGTACCGTACAAGGACCAGTTTTACACAGTCTTCTCAGAAGAACATTTCCAGCCTACTTTTCCCTCTGTACGTGTCACACTACATTATCTCCCGTCTTCTAGATACCTTTGTCTCTGATGATTATATAGACGAAAATGTTTTTACACTGTCCTGTCTCAGCAGTCAAACAGGGCATTAAAGTGGGTGTGGGTGTAATAAACTAGTTCTTTCAACTGTATTAAGCTAGTGCTGTGAGAAGGGCAACAGTCTAAATAAAAGTGGGACCTGTTTGGATTTAAACTAAAATGGATTAAAAAATAAAAAGAACAATACATTAAAAAATCCCATGGATATTTGTCAGCTCTTTTGAAGCTGAAACTATTTAGCTGGATCCATTGCAGTTCTGCTTTTTTTCCCAGTTAGGAGATACAGGAGTTAATTTTCCCTACCAAGGAACCAGTGATAAATGGACAGAAGAAATATGGTAAGTGCATTCTCTCTCAAGAGAGCATGACATTGATGTAAACCTTAGGAAACCAGAAACAATTCCTGACTGAGGTACGACACCATGAGAAGTGTTTTTTCTGGCTTTTAGTGTTTTAGCCAGAAATAATTGAGATAAATATGTTCTTTTTCACAAGACCTGGGTTAATTTGCAGTTTAGAGGTTGGATTTGCCTCTGCCTGGGCTTCAGTGCTAAAACATTTCCATGTTTTATTGTTAAAAATTAAATGTCCTGGGAACAATTCCAAACCAAGCACACCCATTTGAAGACATATGCACACAAATTTTTCAAATAAATCTACCTTACAACTTTGTTCCTTTGGAAAAAAATAAACCCCCCCAACTTTCTTCAAACAAACCCTGGGCTTTGAACTATTCCATTTTATTAAAGGTTATTTGTAGTTCATCACTACTTGAATTGCATTTCCTTTCTCCCAGGGCAACAGTGCCCATCATTTGGCTTTCCCCTGAATCCCTGTGAGTATTACCATATATGGCATCATTTTACTTGTAATTATCCTACCATACTGTACTGCTTAAGTTACTTAACATTTTGTTTTGTGCTTTCATCCTTAACTCTTTGCTCCTGCACAAGCCGAGGATTTCCCTATTTTCTGCAGATAGACTTTGAGGCTTTAACTTCCTTTTGAAGTGGACAGTAAAAAGTTTTGCAGCATGGAATGGATATACGTCAACATGAAATGGAAAACAGACAGAATCTCAACAGCTACAAGTAGGAAAACAATGTGTAAGGTCAATAAGTAATGAAGAATAATGTCCATAACTGATGAATACATTTAATTTTTCAACACATTAGGTAATTTTTATATGTCCATGACAATAGACAGATCTGATATGTAGCCATTAAACAGTATTAGTAGCCCTCATACACTAAAGGATGTATCACAGCTGTAAGACAACATCTAGATTTCATCTCAGTGATAAAATACTATGTGTTTGAAAACTAACTGATGAGGAGCAATGGCTAGATCAGGTTCAGTGCCTCTAAACATCAAGAAGCTTACAAGGGTAAAGACCCAGGAGGAGGAGAGCATGTGAATCTCTTAGTTTGCTTCACAGGTGGATGAAATTCTTCCTAGAACTATTGAGCTGCAACAGAATTGGTCATGCTGGGTTTTTTCCCCTGCATCTGCCTTGAAGTACCCTAATTTCTGGAGTGGCAGAAATAACTTTCATTGTGAGTTTGTATGAGGAATCCCACCTGTTTTAAAATCTACATGCTCTCTCAAGCTCAGTGACTGAATTTTTAAAGATGGGTCTTTTTCCTGAAAGCATCTTTCAGTGGTTTTGGCATGGACCATAGACAATGGGGTTCCACCCAGGAGGCATCTGCTCCTTTCTTCTGAGTGCCCATTTTCCCCAGTCTTTACCCCTAAATTATGTTCCAAAGTGAGTGTTCACCATATAAACACTTACCACCATCCTAATCATAATCTTTTGGGAGTAGACTGATCATTTGTTTAATTGAAGCATCTCAAATCATTCTTGTCGCCTGCCATACATAGAGACAGCACATTTACTGCCAGTGCTTTCTTTGCACCCAGATCAGATGAGCAACACGAAAAAAAAGATCAAAAGTGGGTCCCATTGCACAGTTCTGATCAGCCCAACAGCAGTACTTTATCTGCTTCCCATACGTTTTCTTCCTTGGGTTTCACAGAGCAAAAGGGTCCACTAGACTTAGAGGCTTGCTCTGTTAAAAACACCACTCTCACATTTTGTGGCATAGTTTAAATTTATTCTTCCCTCATTTCTTGCCAGGCATTGTTTTAGGAATTCAGTACGGGATTTAAAGCACATAAGCTCACATACATAGTACTCAGCTATAACAGAAGTTTTGTACCACATGAGCTACTACTAAATCCTCCATGACTCCATTACCTTCACCTTAAATGAAAATTACCCCAGCTAGAATAGGTTTCTAAATTAGGACAAGGTGAGACTAGCAATTTGGCCCCACTGTTGTGGGTTGAGCCTGTGGTGTAGCTAGGACTCTTGTATGTTTGGGTTTAACTGTGAAAAATCAGTTTTAAAAGTGTGGGGTTTTGTTGAAATATTGAAAGCTTTCTATATTAATATTATAAGACTTAGTTTAATTCCACTTTTGGAAACATCTAAAAAGTAACAGCAGAATTTATTTTCAGCATTTGTTTCAGTAAGCAATGAACCACAAGAATTGCCCGTTCACACATCTTTTAATCTGGCTACGCTGGCACTGCGGGAAGCCTCTGTGCACAGAGCAATCAATGAGGTGGTCTAAATCACATTAGGGCTTGGCAGGCTTCATCCTGCAGTATGAGATGTGCAAAGATAATGAAAATCTTTGTCCTAGACCAGCTCTACCCCACTAGAGACTCGTCTCAGAATCCAGCCCACTGATCCTAGTAGTTTACTTACAAAATTTCCCAGAAGAGACCGAACTGGTTCAGCACCAAGCTCCACCCTGGGTCTATAGCTACACAAGATATCTGTATGGGAGAAGGGCCAAGGCAGCAACACTTGCCAGCTCCAGCCTTTGAGATTTAGTGACCTGGGAAAGAAGAGTTTAGCTCTCTCATGGAGGAGTCTTTTGACTAATAGGGCTTTGCAGTTTGGAGGATATTCTGGATGACTCCATTTCTTGACACGTGTGGGGAGAAAGTGGGCTGAAGTCCCGTGGCTGGGTGAGGCTCCGGAGAGTTTGCTCAAAAAGAGAGAGGGAAGGAAGAGGAAAAGCGCAGGATGGCCACTGCCTCACCTAATATTTTGTCTGTTACAGTACTGAATTAAGTGGAAATAGCACCCTGCTACCATATGTTTTTATAGAAGCTATTAAAACTAAATGCATGTAAAAAAAAGGTAAAAGTATTTGATTATATGTACAAATCAAGTGTTTAACAAGCATTTGTTTTCACAGGTTTCACATTACCCCAAATATTAAGAATTTTGATCAGATTTTTTTTCTCATTCATTTAAGGTTTTTTTGTTTAACTGAAATTTATACACAGTCCTTTTAGCCACATCTGCTTTCTAGAAAATATTCTACCCATTCTTTTCAGAAAGCGGCTAAAATATGATAACCCGAGATCAGACAGGTTTAAGGCTGGTGCCTCTACTTACATTGGAAGAGGCTTGAAAAGTCACAAGCCTGTTCACTGGCCATTGCTTAGTCCAGTTCATGCTTGATGGCTCATGCACCGAGGTTGCTCAGGTCTCTGAGTAACTGGACAGATTTGGGAGGATTTTTCCTTCAGCAACATCTAATGTGCTGATCAACACAGACCAGCACGGTCTTTGCAAGAGTGAATACAGAATATTTCATGGCCAACTCAGATGTCAAAGAAGAGAGACACTGCAGTGAGGGAGGCCTTACCACAGGCAGGAATTCTGGGGAATCCCAAGAGCCAGGCAGAGCAGTGAAGGCTGCGCAGAACAGTACAGGGAGCAAAACACAAGGATGGGAGTCTTAACTGACTTAATTTTCAGACACATAAAATAATAAGTTTTCATACCCTTAGTAGAGTATTATATATTGTATATTTATTACATATGTTATATTATGTTATGTCATGTTATGTTAATGCAACCACAGATATATTAGTTAGTAAGCACAGCAATGGTATAAAGTTTTTTATGTTGAGAGAGGCAGCTTGTAAATGTGCATGGCAGGATGTGGGGTTTTAAGGCTGACTGTAAAGTGGCAGAGAGCAACTGGCAGGGAATGACACAAGAGGATGTTCAGTGATGCTGCCCATGGGAAAGAGCTAACAGCAGAAGGATGTGTGCACAGAGGAGAGTAGATCAAAGGCAGTATGTATGTAGTTATTAAAAAAATGTAGAAGAAATAATGAAATCTAGGAAAGACAGGGAATTCTGAGGAAGCATTAGAACCTGTGAGCATTACAGACAGATGGAGCATTTTAAACATACCAGAGTTAATCACAAAAAGGGTAGGGATTGAAAATGAATGTAAACAATACTTAACCACATGAGGGTAGGTTCAATGAGCTGAGGGTGAAGTCCTGAGAATGGGTATATTTATACTCAGAAACCTAGTTTTCAGATCTATGCCCCTGTCTATGCCCCAGCAGCATTTTGGGTGAGTCCCAGGTACTCGGCATCCCACCAGGCCTTTGGTTTCCAGCTGAGATCTACTAACAATGGAATAACTTTGCAGAGCTAGTACATAGCACACAGCACAGAGTACTTGAAAATAAAATGCACAATTTCTGCTTGCATTTTGACACTAGAGTTTTGGCTATCCTGCTGAATTCCCGTAAGGTAAATAGCAAATAGTTATTTGTGGGAGATGGGTAGAAGAAGGCAAGAGTCTACACTGCAGCATCACTAAACATAAGTGAGTTTTTGGCAGCATCCACAACTATTTATGTATGAATCTTTACAGCTGCATTTTTTACAGTTTAGGTACCAGGCCTTGGAAAGTTTGAGTCTGTAGCTATTTAAAGAAAAGATCCCAGCTGATCAATGCCATGAAGTCTTCAGTTATTGTTACATATTTTAGGCAAAAAAATAACTTCTTAGAATTTTTAGCAATTCTATAAAATAATGCAAATTGCTTCTGCTTGACAGCTGCCCAGCTGAAAGCCAAGTGAACTTTCTTCTTTCTGTACAGCCAAATAAGGCCAACAGGAATGACAAATCAGTAGTGGTTCAAGTTTTGTAATTGGTTTTAGCTTGACTAATCTTTTTAGTTTAAAAGACATGTGAGAACTGGTTTAAGCTATGGCTCATGATGCCCATGCAACATACAGAAATTATTCTAAACATCTCAATGAATCGCTTACTGTGGCTGTTTTCAAAATGGGAAAGACATTTAATCATCTCTATTTTATGTACTACTGGTGTTAAACACCTTATGTTTCCAGCTTAGCTGGCCAGGTTAAAAAAAGTTATTTTCAATAAATGTTAGCTGGCAGAAGTGGATCCTTTAATGGATTTTCATGAACAGAAAGGCATATATTTGCAATAGAAAGTCCCTTTCTTAAAAATGTTAATATTCCAAATTTAAAAGAAGATCTGAAGATTTACTAAAGGAAAAATAAAATAAAGTACAGGAATAGAAGGAGGAAATGCATATTTTAAATTAGTTTTCATTACCATGACATGTTTCATCCTGAGAAGAATGTCATGGTCAATTTTTATTTCATTATTGCAGCAATTTTAGATTTCTTTTAGGTATTAATGCATTTTTGGACAGATTCTTGATTGATATATTTACACATAATGAAATCTTGTTACAACAGAGGTTAGAGGTATGCTAGCCCTTATGGTACCAGATACAGTATACAATTTTTACTTTTTCTTAGGTCACAAATTTTTTCCAGTCAGCAGTGGCACTCACAGGTAACTGTACGGCTGGTGATGAGTAGCAGTGCTTTTTAAAAACTGTAGTATAAATATATGTTCAGTCAGTCAGTAGCCACGTTTTTGCAGATAACCTAAAACCAGTTCAGTTTGGGAATATGTGTATTTACAATACTTGCAGACTACATCATCACTGCATGAATCTGCTAGAAATAATATGTATGCTGTCTTCTGCAAACAATATTTGTTTTTACACAGAATCACATCCTACCTTTGATCAGAAAAACTGGAAGATGCCTAATACAACAAACACAAAATTCTGTCAGAAGCATCCTCAATGGCATTCAAGCAAACAAAACCAACTAACTAGCAGCAAAGGAATGGAGAAATAGTCGAAGCTGAATGTCAAATAGGAGATCCCCATCCAACTCAAAAGACTGAGTGTTTTGCAAAATAGGTAGGAATGACAAATCAATGGGATTTTGTGGAGTAGTAAGTTGTGCAGAGCAAAGCTTATTGCTATAAAATCACTGCCTGACCCATGATACAACAGCTGAACCCCCCATGCTCGTGCTGTCTGAGTACTGGCAGGTCAAAACTCAAGGAGGAGGCCTTTGGCAAGCTGGGACACAGAAAAAACTGAGAATTCAAAACAGGGCTGGCTTAGCTGGTATTTCACTATTGCCAAAACTGATTATGTAGAGACCTGCAGAAAGGCCCAACCCCTGTGGTGCTGCCGAGCCCACTTGGCCAAGGCACCCCTGCCTTGTGCACAGGCTCCGGGGGGGCCCACTGCCAGCAGGGAGGTACAAAACCTTCCCCCTTCTAGCTACAGTATATGCAAACAGCATGAACATGAAAGATCATGCTTTTCTGCAGTGACAACTGAATTTGGAAGTCATGGTGAGCCATCAAATGCTAAAAATGAAAAGCAGTTCAGTAAATATCTGGGATGCTCTGTGTTCCTCAGTTTTTTCAGTTCCTCAGCTTCCTCTAGGAACCTTTTAAAATCCCTTGTTCTCTCTCCACACACAGTTTTACAACCGTTTACAACCAATGGACCCAGTTGTTCATTGTAAACTCTTAAATATCTAAATTCAGAAAGTTGATTTGAAGAAATACGTTTGTGCATTAAAGACTTCCTACAACACCGGTACCTGCTTTTTATTTTATCAGCAGGTAAATCTACCAGAGTAGATTTAGGACTGGAGTTCAGGCTTACTGAAGGTGAGGAGAATATGTCTGTTTCACCAGAATTCGAATCAATTTTGAATAAAGAAAGACACTGTAATATTGAGATATACTAAAATAGATCAGTGTACTTACGTGCACAGGATGGACTGGTCTTCTCGATCTATGAATAAAAAAAAATAATCCATTAATTAGGGAAAATGGTTGTTCTGACAGAAGCACTTATGTTTATAAGGTTTTACATTGAACAGCCTAGACCTTCCAAAATCTGGCAATCCATCATTAGTCAAAAGTACTGGGTTCACATCTTATTTAATTTGCCCTTGCATTTAAATAACCATCTCTAATGGAAATATTTTGTACAAAAAATGAACAAAAGGTTAAGAGTTCAAAAATATTTTTTGTAAATTCCGTTAGAGATGAACTGTAATGAGGACAGCAAAAAGATCAGGCTCTCTGTAAGAAGATTATAACTGAAAATTTCAAGCCTGAAACTCAAGTTTTTACTACGCTTATGAAGTATGGCTAGCAGCCCACTTGAGACAAAGTCTGGACAGATAAGGCATCAAAACCTAAAATGTTTTAAGTTGGTCATGCAAAGCTTCGAATTTTGAAAGCAGAGCAGTTCAAATACCTGAATAATATACTCTCTATTTCATTTCAGAATGAGAGACAACTTTTATCAAGAGGACAAGTAATTTCTTTGAGATGTCCTCCAAAGAGTAAGATAAAACAAGATACTTCACATTTTTTACAAGAACATGTCAACACATACATAAGTATTCTTCATGCTTTTTACTACGATCCACCTTTTGGATCAAGATTTATAAAAAGGTGGGCCAAAGTGTCCAATGTGAGCCATGTAAGAGGTTTCTGCGCAGCAGAGTCCAGTACGCTCTAATGCTGCAGGAAGGTTTAGGATTGCATCCTAGCTCCATAACTTGCTCTTGCAGCATTCCTCTCTGCTTATGCTTTTGGAGTCAGAGTTTCTCTTTACCTTCAGAAGTTTTACACAGAATTTTCTACCAAAAGGCTGACCTCAGGCTAAAATCTCTAGGCTGTGGTGGACAGTGAACACCCACTGAGGTTTCACAATGCACCCCACAATGCTAAACTGTTTTGTAAAGGTCCACTGAAGCAAGACTTCCAGACAAGTCTGTGGTAATGGGAAGCTTTACAATTTGCCCTCTATGTGAAGATGCATGACTAGCATGTTTGCTGTGAGCAGTTCTGAACAATTTTTTTCACTGTGGGAATGGTCAAACATTGGGACAGGTTGCCCAGGGATGTGTGATATCTCCACCCTTGGAGCTATTTGGAAGTAGACTTGACCAAGGCTCTGAGCAACCTGCCCTGGCGTTGAAGTCAGCCCTTCTTTGAGTGAGGCTGTCGCTGTACAGACTGTAGAAAAATCTTCTGACTTAGGAAAATAAATTCCCAGGCAGGTCAAATACGTTTTTTAAAAGTGTGCAGAGTTTACAAATCTGAGACTTGAGGCAGATAATTAAGGCAGAAGCGAGTGTTTCTGTATGGTTTGGCGTTATTTATCAAATGCAGAGCTAGCATTAGCCCAGAGGAGCCTCTGGTCAGAGATTAAGACATGAACTCCTTCCTCCTTTTATTCAGTGTATGGGGTGACTCACAGGGCTACCTATCTGATTGCTTGCCCCTACTGCTGAAGCTGTATGTAATAAATACCGTGAGATAAGGAAGCTTTCTGTACTGTGTAAAGATAATGGAGATAAATTCAACCTATTAAACTTGCAAGTTGTAATTGCTGCCTGGACCACAGCCAGTCTAGGAAAAGCAGTAGAGGATTCTGCTAAGGCTTGGACTGATATTAAACAACTGGTTTACTCCCAGTTCCTCAATAGCTGTAATATTATCTGCTTTACTGATCACTCACATGGCAAATGGTGCCACTTAACTGCTTTATTCAGTAAATTGGTGCAAAATGACTCATTACATTTCTATTGGAGATATTTGTCAGCAATCAGCACAGCAGGACTCTTCCACATAAACATATGGGGAGAGAGGAGCTGTGAGCCATGTTTCTTTTTCACTGCAGGATACGAGCTAGGCTTTTTTAAAGTTAAAAAAGTGAGAACATGGTAGAATTTTTGCTAAAAATACACTGTTGTGTAAATAGAAACCAGGGGCATATATTGATATTGCATCACAAACCCATAAATACCATAAAGAAAATAGAAGTGACTCCTTAATACAGACTTGCCAGTGGAATTTCTGAGCATAGGGAACATTAGAAAAAGTTGGTCTCCTCCAAGCCAAGTATTTTCTCACTACTCTTTGCTGCCCATTGCTGCACTTGTTTTGCTCCCCAGTAAGTGAAAAAGCCTTCCTGAAGGTAGCTCATAAACTGGCTCGCCACAGGAGTTTGCATGAGTGCATGCCCATGGGCACTGAAGATGTAAGAAATGAAATGTAAGAGCAGAAGAAGGATTAGGAAGGTCAGAATTTGCACCAAGTACCCTCTAGGATAGAGAATAGGCTGTGCAAGCCAAGCCTGAGTTACTGAATTTCTTTGGACTCTATCAGCCTAGCCCCTCATGCAGATGCAGGGAACAAATCCTGCTGAAATGGCAATAAGAGGGAAATGGAGGGAATGGTGGGTCTTTGGTCCTGGAAGAACTCAAACTAAAAGCAGGGGCTGCTGGGTGGTTGCTGGCTTTCCAAGGATGCCTTCTGGTGAAGCAGCACCGTGACTCTCACTGACAGCAACTTGCTTGAGGACTACTGGGGGCTCTTGGAGGGAAAATAAAAATTATGTATTTGCTTTCAGCCTTCTCTTGTAGTCTGAAAGGCTTCCAGGATTGGACCTATGCAATTTGCCTGTTCTCTGTAGGTGAACAACCCCATGGCATCCTTGCAAGCTTCTTTCTTGGTCCCTGGACTTATACCCTTCTAACTTCCCTTGTGTTTGGCAGCCATGTGAAGTCTTGAAGCTTTCAGCCCTGCGTTGCTGAACGGTGCAACCTGTCCTGCAAAACCTCATGCTGACAAACTGTCCTGTGCGCATTCATGGAGGTAGAATTCCAGATGTTCCTCTATTTCCTTCAGCAGTTCTAACAAATTGCAAAGGTAAGGATGAAACATATCAGGAAACCTAATCCTATTCTGTTATGTCTTGAGCTGCAGATACTGGTCTCATTTACTTTCAAGGGCTCTCCTATTTGATTACTCCCATATTTGATCTGAAATATTTTATTCTATAAAATAAATATTTTATAAAATAAAAATAAATAAATATGAAAAGTCCTTTTTATAAAGGACTGTGCCCCATTTGGGGAGTCTGCAACTTTATGTGGGTAGATGTATGAAAAGAGAATTACTTGCACGAGTAAAACTCCTTAAACATAATTCCTGGGGCTTAAAAAGTAACAAAATATGTCTTCTAGATTCCAATATGGTTTTTGGTCAATGCCTTTTAAAAAAAATTTACACTACCTACCTCCTGTATGTCTATATTAGATGTTTTGGATATTATTTTATTTTCTCCTCAATTTTTAATAGCATGGAGATCTACATTTACATTCTAAACCCTACCAGCTTTGCTAAACATGCAGTTGACTTTTTTTTTTTTCTGGAATCTGCTTAGCTTTTTTACCAAACACCTCCAGAATGCTTGTAAGAATCATATGTCCCTCTGTTTTTGATAGACCAGCTAGCTCTGCTTAATCACAAACAAAATCAGATGGTTTATCACAATGAAGCAGCAAGTTGGCAGCTTTACCATAAAAGGAAAAAAACAGACTCAAACCATGTTCCAACACTCACTTACTGCTTCTTTACATTTGTTAATAACGACACTTCCTAACGGGGACATTTCTGTACAGTCCTGCTAAGGACATAGTAAACAGATAGCTTTTCACAGCAGCTTCCTTTTCTAAGATCTTGGGAACTGAGTTTCCCTCCCTTACCTCCCAGTAACTACCAGGTTGTTTGTTTTTCCATCTTTAACTCAAGCTTGCATAAAAATGGCTTTGCAGAAAATAGATTGCCTTCTTGAATCTGCAGAAAACCATAATATATCTTTCTATGATGATTTATTGCCAGAGAACTTAATAAAACCGTAATCATCCACATGAAAACTTTATATCTCTTACTACTGCTACATAACCTGACTTTTCACATTTGTATTGTTTATCACTTATTTGCTGTTTGCTGCATGCAGGGAAGATGGCAGAAGGCAGCAGAATTACTCATCCCTACTGGACCGGTGTCTCAGCTCCATCATCACTGGTAGCTGGTAGTGCTGCAGGGAGAACTTATCCACCCACCTCCAGTGCCTTTTCCCTGGCCTGCACTGCCCTCTCCTCACTGCTGTTACCAGCATTCATACAGCCGCACTGTGGACCAGGAGGGGTTGACCCACCTTGAAACTAATTCAGCAAAAAGCAAGGGATGGTTTTTGCCTGGAGCAGTTTTGAGTCATGACTGCATGAAGACTGGTGCTGGCAGTGCACGAGTTGGAATGGGGGTTGAGGCCTTCCTATGGCAGCTGTGCCACTGGGGAGGTACTTCGTTCAAAACACAGGAAAGACAGATAGGTGCAGAAGCATAGGGTGATTTTTTATGATTGCAGTCTTGAAGCATATTAGTAGTCAGCTAGCTTGTCTATAAAGACAGTCAGTGGGGCCCAGTTCAGTGTGGTAGCTCCTGGGGACAGATACACTCACAAAATGCTCTCGTGGAATGTTATATTCTCCTAGTCTTTTAGATTAAAAAAACCTAAAGTTTATTCTTGCTCTGGCTGAAAATGAGCATCAGTGACTGTGCCTGGACAATGTTCATACTGCATTAGTGACATGGTAATCGGTAGATTCAACGACATCCAGCACCCCGGTTTGAGCATGAGACAGCATGACTGTGATTTGTAAAAGGGTTTTAGGTACTCAGAACCACTTGAAACAAGTGGAAATTGTATCTCTGCTCAGCCAACATCTTCATTAATTCCTGCGTCCTGTGAGATGTCAGCTTTTCTGCATATTTGGAAGAAAGTCCAATTATCTGATTTCTGTTAACTGTGCCTAAGTGTTATGACCAGAATAACTTTGATGGGACTTAAACATCATCCCTAATGAATACATTGACCAAGTAAATCTCTAAAGCAGAGGAGGAGTGCAGTGTGCACAGTACATGTGTTTTGCTGGATGCTTGTGCCAACAGAGGAGAGCGTGAGAATGTGAAGGGCTGATTCCCAGATGATGAGCCTGCAACAGGACCAGCTATCTGCAGACACTGAGACTTGCTTCATGAAAGAAAAAGGTTCCCTGAGGCATCTGAACAAGCTGATTGCTGTTGGCCAAGTGGCCCTGGTCATGAAGTACCAGAATCTAAGTCTTGTGAATCTATGATATATTTTACTTTGGCAAGAAGAAACTATGCAAGTTACCCAGATAAGGAGCAATACTGAAATTTCACAAGGAAAACATTCAGTGCCCTGATCCATGTTTATGAGTAAGAATTTTTGTTTATATTTCATTTGCAAATACGCTTACAAAAAACTATGAAGCTCTCTATGTCTGTATGTGTTGCGTGCACACACACAATCATGTTGATGCCCACTTTCACCACCCCAATGTGAATATAATTTGGCTGAATAAAGAGTGATTTTGAGGTTTGCTTTAGCTTTATGCACAAAACTTGAGTACATTTTTACAAACAAAAGCACAGCTTCAAAACCAGCTGGGGCCCTCTTCAGAGATGGAGAGACTCCAAAATGGTATGTCCAAGTAAATAAGCAAGTAAAGCGTGGGTGTCCTGGGCTTGTGATTAGAAGCTCTTGTGGGACTGCTCCCCAGCTGCTGTGCCAGCTGTGCATGGTTAGGATGGGAGGTGGTGGAAGAGCATTCTCTTAAAGGTTCAACTGATGAGCTATTCCCTTCTCTTTTCTTTCTACTTGCTCTCTTGCTCCTCTCTGCTGTCAAGAAGAATTCCTTGCAAAGGAAGCACTTGATTAACAAGGCATAAAGCTTCCCCAAGAGTTGGTGGGGCCAGGAAATTCTTATGAGCACCAAAAAAGTGAAGAGAAGGAAACACACACTCTTGCTGCTTCCTCCTCTCAGCACCCAGCCTGGGAGTCATAGCTGAACCCAGGCTGTTCTAGGTGCAGTTAATGACGACAACGAAGGGCAAGCCAGCTCCAGTGGCTTCGCTGCTGCTTAGGAGAGAATGTTAGGAAGGACAGGAGACTCTCAGAGACAGGAAGAGTGAAAGAGGCCCTTATGCTGCTGGGATCAGGCTGATCTGTGCCGACACTAGTTTCACGTTAAGCAGAAAACTCATGTACTGTCAGGCCAAAACAATTTTCCTGTTTCATCATAGGCTATATTATTACATTTTTTTCTCTTTCCTGCAGATAGCCTGTGGCCCTTTCCTAGTTGTTTTTCCCCATACTGTTTTGAGGGACAAGTAGCTGTATTCTCCACAGCTGAATGAGAACAGTGCTAATGACCTGCAGAAGCCAGAAGCTTCTTGCAGAGCTCCTTTGCAAGGCTTGCTGCTTAAATAAAGGATCTGAGGAAAGAGGACTGCTCTGACTTCAGGACCTCAGGACCTGCTTGGAGCTCTGGACAGTGCTGGATGCAGAGCAAAGTGTTCAAGAGATGATCTGGAAAGCAGAAATGTGTCTGTGGTTTAGTGGGATGAGCTTATGCCAAGTAAGTTTCCTATAACTGTGGTTACATCAAAAATTATATTTACTGACTCATGTTATTTTAAAAGCACCTGCTCCCTCAGTCCTAAACATATTTTATATGCCTGTCTTTCTGACTAACTCTGCTGTTACAGTGTGAAGGAAGGTCTGTTTTCAGGATGTCTTTTTTTTTTTGTTGCTTTACTGATCCTCCTTCTCTGCTGTACTGCAGCTCTGCTTTTTAGGATGCACTCAAATAAAGGAATAGAAATAGCTCCTGGAAAGAAATGTCACATAAGCCATAGAAAAAAAAAAGGTTGATATTGTAAAGCAGATATCTAGTTCACTGGGGTTAGAGTTGAATTAGCTGTATTTCAAATACTTGTATCTAGAAATGTAAGATTCTGAAGTCAGAAACCTAAGTCGTAAGTAGGTAATCGACTTAAATAAGTAAATAATCTTCAGGAGTTTAATCTTCAGAAGTTCTAAGGATTTTGTTATCAGGATTGTTTTTGTTAGTGTTACAGTTACTACATACGAGTACTCAGGACTGTTTTGGGGAAAAGACCTGTTTTGTTGCTTTTGATGTTAATCACTGCTGGTGTGTGTATATATAAATCTGTGTTGCTTGTACCAAAATGACAGAGCTTTGGTTGGTATTTTCAGTCAGTAGAAGTCTGCCTGGGGTTGGGCAATTATACTTCTGTGGATTTGATGGCCTGGCACACGCATATAAGATGATCTTTTTTTCATTGTGGGGAAGGACTTTGTCTAGCCTAAATCTTGGTTTAGAAAATAGCAATTAACTATGATACACCAAACTGACTACTTGTAACTTCCAGTAAATTCATCAGGTTCATATTTCATGTAGGACAAGTACAGGAGTACTGCGATCCTTGTGATTACTATGTGCTGTGCACCTAGAGAAATACTGTATAAATTAATTTGCATAGTCAGATAAAGTACACAGTGGGTTTCAATGGATTAGTTTCTCTGAAACAATCACTGTTCTGTGTATGTATGTAAATATTAGAAATAAATCAATACTGGGTACTAATCTAGCTGCTAAACTGAAATTTGGAGGTGCAGTTTATTGTTTTCACCAGTCAGATCTAAACCCCATAAGTTTTAAACCCTTAAATCCTTAAGCTCCAAACTGGAAAGCCTTGCTGAGCCATAGTTACTGGCCAGAATTTCTGCAGGATCAGACTCCTAAGGAGGACATTTAAGTTTCAAAGTGTTTTGTAAAGCCCTAGTTACCTGGAGTACCCAAGGTTGCTGCGAGATGGCAACTGGTCATGTCCCTGTAGTCTGTAGGTGTTGCAGCCTCATACATTCATCACTATAGCTTTTTCATCCCTACAGTATGATTTTTCCTTATAGCAAAACCCCCTCAGTTTGTCGATAGTGACTGCAGAAAGAGGAGAGCACTGTGAATTTTGAAGGTTTTGTTGGCACCATTTGGGGCCTGACTGCTTTCCCATTGCTGCTCATTGCCATTATTGTTAGAAAACAGAGCACAACTCAACTCAGGGCTCCAAAGCATTACACTGTAATGAAAGTAGCCCCAAAACATTATCTGAATTTGCTTTTCTAGGGGAGAGAGAGAGAGGAGCAACGCTGACAGATCCAGCAGTGCTAGCAGCTAACTTTGGAATAGTCCCCACTGGTGGAGAGGGAGCATTTTCCATGCCCGTATTTGCCAAAACTATTTGCTTGACTTTGAAACCTTCCCACATGCCTCGACACAGATGGGTAAAAGGATTGTTTTTCCTTTTTGAGTCACAATGTTTGTGGACTGCCGTTCCTGCCAAGGAATTCCTCTGAAACTTCTAGAAAGGCCATGTCACCCTCCGTAACAGATCTTTTCTGGCTGTGCTTCTTGCAGGAGCACATGTGGAGTTATAAGGTGTTTTCTCCCATGTTAGCCGGCAGCAATTTCTAAGGACTGCAGCATTAAACTGGCCCACCTTGCAGCATGCTCCTGTAGGCTGTGTCTGCGATGGCATAGATGTGAGGTGGCATCTCATGCCTCTTCTTTCCCTTGTACATGTCAATAATCTTCTCCGAATAAATGGGCAGCTGTTTGTATGGATTTATCACAACGCAGAAGAGACCTGAATAAGTCTGCAAGGAAATTAAAATAAAAACTGGAATTAATATAATGTGCCATGCCTAGTCTGGGAAACACAGGCATTAGCTGCATTGAACTAACTGGATTTTAGCAAATAACACTCTTTTGTATTCTGCCTAGTGTAACAAATGAAGCAGCATTTTCTGAATTTATGTTTATGGGTGGTTTCCAAGCACACAAATAATTATTTCTAATAAGCAAACTGCTAGAAAGTATGTGAATTTAGTAATCTCTAGAAATATCATGATCTGATGTTTGAGCTTCTTCAGTTATTTTCAGTACATAATGAATCACCCTTATCTGTGATGATGTAATAATCTGTAATTAATGTGATGATGTAATAATCTACTGTAATAATACATAGTATTTCTTTATACATGTATTTTCATACCAGGGTGTGTCCTTGCATAGGTAGGGGTCAAATTTTGTAAACTGAAATCCTAGGGAAGAAGCTTGGATTGATGTTAGAAGGTTTTTTGTAAAAAAGGATAATATGAACACCATATAACAATGATTGATGAGAGTCCTTGAAAAAAGCTACTCAAGTTCCAATTAGATGTCTTAATGGAATAGTCATGCCTTTACTACATGACTATTTCTGTAAGAAATTTAAGGAAAAATGTCGTTTCTGTTCACAGCTTAATGAAGGTAGTCATATAAAAATACATACATAAACAAACAAGAATGGTGGCTACCAGCTGACAGCTGTTCATCCAGGTTTTTTTCAGTTGGTTGTTGGGTTTTGTGCTTTTTTTTTGCTTTAGTTTTCCTTTATTTCGGAATGTTCCAGGTATTGAACTGGAGCAGAAATAATAGCATATGATAATAGAAGGTGAGCCATATTTCATAAAAAATTACTAACAGTAAGCAATTTACAAGGGTTTTTTCATTAAAAATAAAAATTTTAAAACCCAAAAATAAAAAATTACAAAATTATGATATTATGATATTATAATTGCAGGAGTATTGTGATATTTAAGCTGGCCTATAGCTGTCAGTTTTAAAACCATGCCAGTTGAAAAAAAACTGAAATAATGAAATTATGCCCTTTCTGATTTAGGCATAAGTGGGTTTGGATTTTTATTTTTTTTTTTTTTTAATTGCCATGCTGTGTGAATGAGTGCTTTGTGGTGTGCAGCTGCTGCCATGCCTTAATCTCAGGGCTGTGTTCGAGGATGACTCAAGCTGCCTTGGTTCCCCCGTAGGAAGCACTGCAGCACAGGACTGTAAAATGGCATCTGGGAAGCTTGGCTCTGGGCACAGGGATTTCCCTTTCCTGACCATAATAGGAAATGGCACAACACAGTCTCGGCACAGCCTGAACACTTTATATGGTATTCAGCAAACACAGTGAGAGCATCCATCAGCCTCCGGCAGTGAGGAAGGAGCAGGCTGGGTGCTCCACATGGGGCAGGAGAACTTCTGGGGTGCTCTAGGTGGTGATCAGGGCCTCTCCTACTGTTTCAGGTCGTGACTCTGTCACCATAGTCTCAAGTCAGATAACAAGAAAATCAAGCTCAAGATCTTTGCCAGCTCTCAAGTTCCCCAAGCTACAACCCTTGAGGTGGAAGGTAGATAACTACTGTGCTGGATTTTCATTGAAGTTGGAGTTCAGAATGAAACTCTGTGCTAATCATGTCAAAAAGGACTTTAGTGCTGCGGGGACAATATAATTGAAAAGTGACAGTTTTTTATCCTAGAATGACCACCAAGGCCCTTAAGGAAAGGACAGCAGGGCCTTTTTTTCAGGAGAAATAGTCTTACTATATGTACTCAACTAATCATTCCCAACCAAGTAAAATAATAGGGAAGTAAATTTCCAATGCAGGAAATTTAGGCCTCCCTTCCCTGAGATTTCTAGGCATTTTCCTGACTTGCCACATGCAGGGCTATTTGCACACCCAGGCATACAGTAAGACACCTTTGAAGAGCTAACTTTTGAGGCACAAGATGCAGGTTATCAAGGCAGGGCAAAAGCCTGAGCTGATGATGTTCGGGAATCCCCATTTCTAACTGGACTGTGACTGCTACCATCTCTTATGTTGGGAAAGCTGACCAAGACCTCTTGGTTTCACTGACTGTAGTTCTAGGTATCTGCTTTGCAAGGATTTGGGGAAAACGGATTAATAGGTGTGATGTTTTGAAGGTAAGTAAGTCTGTGATTGGAAGTGGATGGTTTGCAGTTTCTGCACCTTAAATCATTCTCCCTGGGGTACAGTCTGTCCAAAGAGGGGGAGCCCCAGCTGTATCTCTCCCTAGGTGGTTTGGAGGCAGAATATGATTTGAATCATCTTAAGGATACTGTCCATAGGAGAGCTCAGCTTGTGTATCCCTTGGACAGCCACCACTGATGGGTATTTAAGAGAGACTGGCACAAATACACACACCTGCATTGTAAATGCCTAGGTTTGGGCAGAAGAATCCCACCTCTGGTTCCAGTATGCATATATAGTTATCTGTATTTAAGAAAGCATTTTGCACTGTTAGGCAAAGACTGAATTGATAGAGCCTATGAATACAGGCACAAGAAATTTGATTCTACTCACAAATACACTGAAGCTGCATTGCTATTTTAGTGATGTTTATATAACATTTTTTGGTCTAATTTGTGCGTGGACAAGGCAGATTCTGTTTGTTCTGAGTAGTGTGAAACATGAGTTAGTGGCAACACATTTCTGACCCTTGTTTCTTAATTATCTGTGTTGAAGGAAAAGGCCAGGGTCTTTTTCCAGTGTACAGTCACTCTGTGAATTTCTGCACTGAAACTTTATATTTAATAATATTTAACATTAATGCAAGGGACAGATGATTTTGGGGTGGGTTTTTTTTTTCTAGGTTGACTTTTTTCTTTAGCAGAATTGGGAATCCCCATTTGCATCAATGATGCTTTAAAGGGGAAAATGTTAAGGTCACATTTTCTTTGTGTGTGTGGAAGTCCAAGGGAGGCAATGTAGGCATTGCATGGCAGAGCCAGGAGATGGTTGTTTGCAGTTGGTTTTGCAAGTGGATGAGACTCTAATTCTGTTTAGATGCCCCCGATTTTTTTTAAAAGGTATGATGGTATCTAGTAGGGCAGCACGGTGTAAGGCTGGACAGTTTTAAGCAGGTTTTAGTTACTGAAAATACTAATAACTTGTTGCAATGCAAGTCAAAATAATTTCTTTTTAACTGTTAATTTACCACCATCTTAAAATCTAGTCTCTCGAGAAAGAAAACTTAATTTCAGATATACTTCTATTTTTGTCTCCATGAAAAATTCCTTGATTTATAATTGGAATATCCACTTCTGGAAGTTAATTTCCACTTCCTGTAGAAAGTGAAAATTCCACAAAAAAATCCACAAAGTAAACCTATTGGATATCCTTGAACATCTATGCAGAGTGATGCTGACAAGAACAACAAAGAAATAAACACCACACGTTATCCCACTATTCCTCTACTAATTCTTTTTAGAACTTGCAACAATGCAGAACATTTTCAGAAAAATTCTATTTTAGTAATTAATGTTGCATGTTCTGATATAATAGCACATAGGTCCATATGCTCACCTGCAAGCTTAAAATCAAATAAACTCAAATACTGAAAAGATGGAAAATCTAGCTTCTTTCAGAAATCTTGGTGATCTGCGTTTCAGTACATTCCTGAAGGAAAGAGCTTAGCTCTTTGAAGTTATGCATAACAGTTAAACAGTTTCTTTGTTGTACTACGTATAACTGTCTTATTTTCTGCTTCATTTCCTACTTTCCAATTTAGCATTCCTCATATCATTAATGAGAGCTCTGCTCCTGCTTCTAAAACCTTGTTACTTAAGCTCTACACTTTCTTTCACTCATCAGTGGTCTGTCATCTGTGCAGGTTTTGGCTGGGATGGAGTTGATTTCCTTCACAGTACCTAGTATGGGGCTATGTTTTGGATTTGTCCTGAAAACAGTGTTGATACCGCAGGGCTTCTGCTGTGTAAGCAGTGCTCACACAGAGACAAGGACTTTTCTGCTCCTCACCCCACCCCACCAGCGAGGAGGCTGGGGGGGCACAAGGAGTTGGGCGGGGACACAGCTGGGACAGCTGATCCCAACTGACCCAAGGGATATTCCAGACAATAGCACATCATGCTCAGCATATAAAGCTGTGGGAAGAAGGAGGAAGGGGGAACGTTCAGAGTGATAGGGTTTTTCTTCCCAAGTAATTCTTAGGTGTGATGGAGCTTGGCTTTTCTGGAGATGGCTGAACACCTGCCTACCCCCATGGGAAGGAGTGAATGAATTCCTTGCTTTGCTTTGCTTGCGTGCATGGCTTTTTGCCTTGCTTGTTGAGATGTCTTTATCTCAGTGAGTACTCTCACTTGATTTCCAATGGGATTATTCATTTACTCAAACAAGGTTTTACTTGAGTACCCACCAAACCAGAACTTGTCAGCTGCATTTCAGTGGGAGTTTTGCATGAGAAATGACTGCATGATTTGGCTTTTCCCTATGTTTTTTTTTTGAATTACTGGAAACTTGCTCAGGTTTGCACTGAAGTAATTCAAAAGTCCCTATTGAATTTTTTTATTATTTTTTCCCCCCCAAACAGCAGTACTGAGGTGTTGTTCAGCTATCGGAGTTCTTTCCAAGCCAACAATATCCTTTCAGAATTAGCAAGTTTGGGGGAAGAAACCATCATGTGTTTTAATTTAGTTAAGAAACAATTATTAAAGAAGCATGAGGGTCATGAAAATAAAGTGAACTAAATACATTTTTGGTTTAGGATGCCATTACTGGGAGGTTAGTGCTTGCACAGCAGTGTTACATGCAAGGACTGTATCCCTGACAGTG
This sequence comes from Elanus axillaris, assembly GCA_026212715.1. NCBI lineage: Eukaryota > Metazoa > Chordata > Aves > Accipitriformes > Accipitridae > Elanus > Elanus axillaris. The sequence goes on from JANZLQ010000064.1 coordinate 9,380,975, forward strand.
GGATCCACCTCGTTTGTGACGGAAAATGGTTAGCATGTAATCGGAAATGCCGTGTGCATGTTTGATTCTACTTACATAAATTAAACCTGAGAAGTATCTTTCCCTTAGATTGTGCAGCACTGAAGCTTCATTGAGGCAAGTCAGCTCTGCCATGTCCTCCACTTTGGAGAACTTTGGAGGGTTCATCTTTTGGATGTCATCCTTGCTCAGTGTCACTTTCTTTCCATTTTCTGCCAGTTCAACTGTCACCTCATCCCCTTTCTCTTCCTTGATACTTGCTGCTTCAAATCCATGTTTCTCTGATGGAATCCAAACCAGTCTTTTCGCTGACCAGTCAGCCTGGGCAAGTGGGTTGTTAATGAAGTTTTTGTCCACAAAGAGGAATTTTTCATCATCGCTGAGAGCTTTTTGAGCCATTTTGACTCAGTAGACACCTGTTGAGGAAGCAAAATATTCTGCTTTGAAGGGAGGCAAATGTGGACATGTTCCAGGCAAAGCACATTTGTCAAATCTGCCATGTGGTAGATCCAAAGCACAATTGGTCCTGTGTCATATCTCACATTTCTATGCAGATACTTTTGGGTGCCAGCTTAGATACCTTAGACTATTTGTGTTTGGATTCCCATTCTTTTGTTACTGTGTCTGAAATCACCTAAATTAAAAGCTTCATAAAACTAAACTAAATGAGGACATCTGTGCTTATTACTTTATTTTGTTTATGTTACTGAAGATCAGAAAGAAAAGTAAGGCATAACTAATGTCTGTGCAGTGAGACTGGCGGGACTGCACCAAGCTTATCAGCTGAACAGCTTTCTGCAGCCTCATCTCTTGCCCATCACAAAGTTAACTGAATTCAGATACATACAAAATTTCTCATCACCCAAATACTGTTGGGTGTGTACTGAAATATCAGTGCAATAATAATATAACTAGTAAAACAGTTTCCAAGTTGTGTTCCAGAAAGGACAGAAAAGAACTTTTCTTGCAAAGGACTATTTCCAATCATTCCAATACCATTTAATTTGGAGAAGAATAAGATTAAGAACAGGTCAAAAGAAAGAAACAGTGGAAAAAATCTTTATCAATACTGCTGGTAGAGGAGAACTAATTTAGATTTATCCCCTTTCCATGGATCAGACAGTAGGAAGTGATCATTTATGAAGTGTAAACATCTACCACATGACAGAAGAAGTAAAACAAGCCTGGAAATTGCATCAGCTATTAGATACTCTGAACCACAATGCTCAGATTGGAAGGATGGTGCATCTGCGTCGTGCAGTTGTATGTGGATAAAACAACACTGTGCAGTCACGCTTGGATAAGGCAACCGAATGTATCTGTTCCATAGGTGAGAGCAATGAGAGGGGTTTGGCTGCTTTGCACTGTGTTTGAGAGGGAGGCAGCAGCTTTTTCCCCAGCTCCAGCCATTGGAATTTAGGATGTAGATGCAAGACCTGTGCTGATAATGCTGGAGCTTTCATAATTGTTCTGCTCTATCCTATGGGGGGGACAGCTTTAAATGAGGAAAGGAGTAAACAGAGGATTTCTTGTGGTTTGCTACAGGGCAGGAAAAGAGCGGTGCTAATCAGGAAACCCACCATGCAGTGGAGCAGAGAGGGGAGCTGAGGAGGAGCTACAGTGGGGAGCAGGGAAGAATGTGTGCCCAAGAAAAACATCTCTATGAGACAGAGGCTGTTTCATTTCCTTATTGAGAATGAATTTAATATTTGCAGTATTCAAACAAACAGGAGTCTTGAGGGAGCTTGGACAACTGACTGCTAAAGATGTCAGCAATAACCCATAAGGAGAACGATATTTGTAAAGATCAAGCTCTGTGGTATGTAGCCAAACGGACACTCTGTGCTCTGGGAGTATCAGAAATCGGTTTCCAAGTATTTGTCCCTGAAGCCTTCCCACAGATTAATGTCGTTTTGCAAGGCCAGATTGTGTGAGGGGTCTGAAACAGAAGGATGGATCACGCAGAAGGTGACATAAAGCTTAAAAATAAAATAAGGATTTTAGAGGTGCCTAAGAGGGTTAGATGATCCCACTGAAATTCAGTGTAAATTAGATGCCCCAGTTCCTTAATCTCCCTTGACAATTCTCTCCTCTAAAAAAAAAAAAAAAAACAGCTTTCCTCTAAATGTACTCGTTCTAGAGCCACCAGCCTTGCCTGGAAATCCCCAACAGGAAAATTCACCCAGGTCGTCCATGCGCATGCAACGCTCATGGTGGTGCGGGTGAATGGGAGGGAGACCGTAACAGCCTGGATCTGTGCATTGCCACCAGCCTGTGTGCAGTGTTCCCCACTGTTGGGTCTCTGCAAGGCTGCTCTGTAGGATGTGGCCCTTTGCTCGCTCCCAGGGGATTCTTGGAAGAGCTGCAAGAGGAAACTATTTGACCTCTGTGTGGATTAAGGCAGAAAATGTTCCCTCCTTGCCAAGAGGGCTGGTAGAGGCACACAGCTCCAATAATGGAGATGGTATTCTCTCCAGCTGAGTTTCCCAGCTGGCGCCTGCAGGGTGAAGCCTGCCTGAGGAACGAAGGGAGGGCTGCCCCATTGCCGGGCCTGCTGCCCCAGGAGCGTGGGGCTGGGGGAACAGCAGGAGCATCTGGCCTCTCTCCTCCTGCTGCGCTAGCAACAGACAAGGCACATTCTCTGCCCCAGCAGCATGGGAGCAACTGCAGCGGCAACGGAGTGGGAGGATTTCAGTCCATCTTAGGCCCAGAAGAGAGCTGTATGGTCATCCTGAGGCATTAGGAAGGTTGGATTGTGCGGCTAAGTGCCAAGTGACAGCACATTCAAATCAATAGGAATTTGGTACTGCTGTCAGAAATGCCAAAAATTAGACTGAACTGCAAAGCTGAGCTTCACAGAGTCAAATCCTGCTACTTTGAGGCTGCCCACAACCAATGATGGTGGAAATCAAACTGCCAAATCATCCTGACCATCTGCCTCAAAAACCCAGTTGAAGATAAAACTACTGGCTGCTACAAAGCACATCACCAAGGGGATGACCCAAAAGTTCTTTGCTGTTTTGTTGGCCAAGGCCAAGTTCCTTTCCTTGTTACATGCTAAGTCAAAAAGATCTTCCACAGATTACAGCATGAAACGGAAGGCTGGTCTATATGCATTCTACTGTTCTCCTACTTTTTCATGCATGTAAAGCTTTCAGCACCTTGTTATTTAAATTGAGTCTTTCTGAAAGTGAAATGAGGTTGGAAGGTATAAGAGGTGGCATGAACTGCAGAGCTTGGAATACAGGTTTTTATGCCCTAGATCTAAGCACTATGTTTGACTAGTTTAAACATGGTAAGAATAGACCCCCTACAAGAAATAGGGAGCAGACAGTCCGAGCTGGATCTCACCACAGGTCTGAAACACAGTGAGGAGAAAACATGGATTTGTGTAAAAAAAGAACTTTTCATGACTGATCCTCTGGAAACTGAGTATAAAGTTTGAAAAGCAGCTGAGCACCACTGTAGTAAAAAAAGGAAATGTGGTTATGAAGTGTGGATTAATGAATACTAATAGTTTAACAGATTAATTGATATTAATTATGCATATTAATAACAAAGGAAGGTCTCTGAATGGAAGGGGTAGAAGATGAACTCCACAAACTCAACTAGATTTGTCATAGTGAGGTGCTGTGCACTGAACTAATGAGCTGCTGAAGCTTTCTGATTAATAATTGGCAGTAAACCTTCTGGCCAAACTCTGATCGAGACTGAACTGCACTGGTCCAGCATATGATTGATAATGGGGGAACGGGCCAAGGGGAAAGATTCATAACTGCCTATTGAGAACTTTCCCTGGGAAAGCAAAATTTACCCCTTAGCCAGTTCTTGGGCTTCATCTGTAGGTCTGGCTGAGAGAAACAGAGACCAATATTTTATCTGTGCGAGAGGTGGTAAGAGGTTCTCATCCTTCCTTTTAGGTGGATGATAGCCCAAATCACGTACAAGAGTAAATACTTTTATACTCAGAGGTGAGCTATCCCAAGGGAGGGAGGGAGAAAAGCAATCACAAAAATACTACTGATATGAAGTTTCTTGCCTTAGAAATGTGCCAAATCACACCAAACTGGATCCATTATACTTGTCTAAACCCCAAATATGCATGTACACATGGGTATGCATACTTCCACAGCTTACTTTCCGTTCTGCTGTCCCACTGCAGATATATCTAGCTGATCTTCACTGCCTTTTCCCTTATGTCAGTGACAGAAGTTGAATACTATCTTTACAGTCAGTTTATCCTGAGTATATTATTCCAAGGACAAAGTATAAATATTTCCAGGAAGTGCACTTTCATGACAAGGTTATTGGTCAAGCAGAATTGCCTTCTGGATCAGAGCTTAGAGGGACTGCTTTTCTCCTAATGAGAAGATAATGACACTTCTCCCTTCCTCTGCAGGATGTGCATGTCAGTATAAGAGCTTATCGCAGCCATACAGGGAATAATTATTAGAACAGAGGAATACATAAACAAGTATGTGAATTATTTTCAGAAACTAAGTCCTGATCTCATAAGAGGTTTCTGATGGAAGAGTGTAGCAGTAACTTGCTGCTTGACTCAAATTGCATTTCTTAGGCTACAGTAGTTCTTGACTATGTTCTCTCCAAGTTGCTTATCTTTTACTTTTCCAGTACTTAACTGAATTACCCAACCAAGCATTGCTTGAAAAAAAGAAAATGTAGGTGTGAATCCTAATCTTGTGATCTTCATTTGGGAACTGGTTCCCATCACAGTTAGCTTTGTTACGAGCACTGCTACAATCCCTCCTGGCCTTTGACCTCTCCCCCCGGTCACGGGGGCCACCATTCAAATGCTTACTTTCATGGACATTTTAATCTGAACATGGAGGTATCATCAGTACTAGTTTATGGATGTTCAACCATGGAAGAGGGAAAGCTGTATTTTAAGAACATTTTCAATAATTTCACAGGCTGATATTTTGGAGTTTTTTTTAATGCATTCTCCATGTACTTTAATCAAATTGTCTCTAAGTACCTTGGTCTCCTATCAGGTCTTCTCACCTCTGTTAATGCAAGTTACTGTATAACTCTAATTAAACACTTGGTAGCTCTTTTAATACTCCAAAGAAATTGATCCAGGTTATTACCTGTGTTTATAAACTGTAAAAATTAAAATGGAAAGAAAAAATACTGGAATTGCATCATGTGGGGATAGATTCCCTTTTTCTGGAAAAGACCAGCTATTTCACATACCCCCAAATGTCATTCTATTAAGTAAATCTGATTCTGCATGTTCATTAGAATGCATAAATAATCCCTATTTTAACTGGACTTTGCACAAGTTGGAAAGCTATCTCTAGCTCTTGGCTTCTTCTAAAATTAACATAATTAAAAGAGAAGCCAACAGATTTGCAACTAATAAGTCTCAGTGAATTATAAAGACTCGGGATCCTCTGCATACATCTATGCATGCTACCATATATGGCGATGTTCTTCTCAATACTAGCTGTTCCACAAAAATGTAATGATAACAAATTCAAAACAAATACCTTTTAGGGACTAGCGTGTCAATTGCAAATGAGATAATAAAAATCATTGTTTACATCTAAGCGAATGCAGCCAGAGGAGTATCATGTACTAAACTAAAGCGACTACTTGATTAAGTGCTTTCCTCTCAGGGAATTAATCATTTTAGCCTCTGTTTAAGTGGCTTGAGGGAACTGTGAACTTCAGGAGTTCAGCAAGTCAGTCTGTCAAGAGAGTCTTGTTGCAAGCTGCCTGTCAGGGCAAAGCTTTGAGTGAAGGAGAAGGTGGGCTTGTTTTTAAGCAAGTGTATTTTAGAAAAGGTTTTACTGAGACATATTTATTAGCTAATACTGACAAACCTTCTGATTTCCCTTATACTTAAAATATCCTGCGTTGCTTCTTAATTATGCATAGACATATGCCTCACATACATGTCAACATTTATATAGGTGTGCATGCACGCATATACACACACACCTATGTGTGTGTGAAAGAAGCCAGTGAACTTCTGGAATGACACTGAAGCTGCTTTCTATACTGCCATCTACTGTCTTCTTAATTTACTCACGGTATTTTGTTAAAAGTTTGTTGCTTTATTTTCCCTTATAAAAAAAAGGCATGTCACATTCGAAATTACTTGAATTAGTGTAGCTCAGCGAATTCTCAGATTAGTGTTGCTAAAACTTTAATTCCCAGCATATGACATCATGTAGCATATATGATATGATGCTAAGGCATTTTTGTAAAAATGTTTCCATTTCTTCTTCTAATTTTTAAGCATTTGTCCTGTTTAAAGAACAACTGACAAACTATTTTATTTGGTTATACTTTCTTTAAACAGCATGGGAAGTGCACTAAGTTCCCTTATTAGGACTGAAAAAGTAGAAATACTTAAAGAAGATCCGCAGCTCAGGCTACCAGGTTCGTTCATTACTGAATGCAGATGTTAATTGCAGTGGGTACCTGCCACCATCCGGGATTGTGCAGCACCCTGTGGGGCTGCGCTGCCGCGGACTGGGAGCACAAGTCATGCTCTGCAGCCAGCATCTTTAAGGCTCGACTCAGCAATGGCAGTGTTAGAAGTGACTAAGGAAAAGGCTAGAACATCTGTGCACGCTTTCAGAAGCGCATGATCTCTAAAGCATTTTAAATAGAATTAAATCAGGATAAACCATTTGAGCATGTCCGATAGGTCCGTTCCCATTTCTAATTTGTATGCTGTCTGCAGGTTAAGTCACTGAATGTGTTTGCAAAGTAGCGTAATAGCTTGCCAAACTGCTCCATCCCAAAGCACACCGAGCCCCCAGCCCCGTCCCCAGCAGGGATCTCCAGCCCCGGTGGTACTTACAGGTGTCCAATTAGGGGAGCAGAGGGTGAATTGGAGAGTCGGGAACCTGTACAGCCACCAGCCGGGACAGTCCAAGTCCTTGCTGCCTTTGCAACCTCCCTATATAGAGGAGGAGAATCTTGTCAATGGGGAGGGGCCCTGGAAACCACGTCCTGCTGGAAAATCCTCTTGGTACCTGGGTTAAAAAAGACAGCCTGAGCCAAGGACCTCATTCCCAGCAGGGCCTAACCCTGGGCTGCTGCCCCTGCCCCGAGCTGATCTTTAGGGAAGTGGGCTGGTTCTGGCTTTTGGAAAGCTGTGGAAGGGGTGCCCGGAATTCACAGGTTCAGAGGTTTTGCTTTTTCCTAGGGTGAAACTGCTTGGCCGGGCAAATGGGCCTTTAACTCCTTCCTGCCTCGGCAGCATCCTCGCTCCCTGTGGCCCCCAGCCTAGAAGGACAACACCAGGTCACAGTCCTGTGTGGCACAAGAGGTTTCCCACCCACCGTCAGTGTGTTTTCTTGGAGCTAAGACAAGTCCCTGAGTTCAGGGCTTGCTTGGGAGTGGAGGGTTATGCCTAACACAGCAGGGATGTGTGGGTGGAGGTCGCTCTGGATCTTCACGTGTTTATGTGACATTTGGAGGCTGGGGCTGGTTTGAGCCTCCTTTGCCCCCGGAGAGCAAGGAGGGTTGTTTCCCACCTCCCCAGCGGGTTTGCCGAAGTTCCTCCTGTGATCTGCTGCACGGCTCAGTTCTTGAGAAAGAACTATAAACACTTTTTCATATATAAGAAATACCTCCCTCTGCCCATAAAAGGAAGAAGGGAAGTGATAAATAGCTGAGGGGGAACAGTCCCTGGGATGCAGTGGAAAGAACAGGCGGCAGGCTCCATGCGCTGGCAGGGAGAGGAGGACAGGGCGCTGGGAGCCAGACCTGCAGGGGTTAGGGAGTGATCTGGTCCTCGTCAAACCTCGCTCATACCCCCCAACCCTTCAGTCCCCAGCTGTCCCCCCTCCCTCACCCGTTAGTATCCAACAGCCTTGTGCAGCAAGACCTGTGGATGGAGACATCCCAAAAAGGGAAAGCTAGGATCCTCCAGGAATTCCCATCAACGTGCCAAATACAAAATACCGAAACAACCCCCTCGCAGCAACAGACTAAATATGGTGTATACTCAAAGGATCAGAGCACGGTCCTGGGTGAAATAATTTCTCTTGACATTAACAGCTCTGTCTTCTCTGGAAAATAAACCCTCTTGGGGAAGATGGGTGAGGCTTGTATTGGTCTTGGCATCCTAAAAAAATACCTACGAGGAGAGGCTGGGCTGAAAACCTCTGCTGTCACTCCGTCAAAGTACCAGCACTTGCAGGTGTGACAGACCTGTAGCCCCTTCTTCTAGCTCTGGCCAGTAGTGAACAAATTTGGGCAAAGAGGAGAGAGGGGCAGAGCACAGGGGTTTCTTCCCTGCACCATTTCAGAAGCATCAGGTATGGACTCATGTTCAGGCCTTAGCTGGAGACAACCAGATTTGCCAACACAGTCGCACTGTCCCAGCAGTTGCAGCCTGTCCTTCCAGACGGAGGGTCAGTGTCTGCTGAGGTGCGGGGCTGCCGCACAGCCGTGCAAAGCCCTCCCAGGACCTGAAAGGCAGCAGTGTTGTATCAGACTTGTGCACGTGTGACTGTGCTGGAGCAAAGCCAGGGGAAATGATCACCAAAATGTAAATCCAAGAAATTTGTGATTGTTAGCAGAAAGTTCCTCACAGGGTAGTTCACCCTGTGTTTTGTTTTGTTTGGGTTTGGTTTTTTTTTTTTTCAGTTTCTCAGTTGCAAACTTGGTTTTTAAAGAGGATTATAATGAATATAAAATAATGAAATGCAAGGGGATCCTCTGAAAAGTTTGACCATTTTAACATTCATCCAAGTTACCCCGAGGAGTTGCTTTTAAACCCATGCCGCTGTTTCACAAAACCACACGCATTTTAATAGTAGCTTAAAAAGGAATGGAAATTACTCTGGCTGGTCTGCAAACCACTGCATGTGCACATGCAGGCTTGCTGCTTGAGTAGCATGTTTAGCAGAGGCAGTGGTGGAGGGTGATAAATGATGTGACATTAAACGGAGCTGGAAAGTCTAAAAAGTATTACTGCTGGGACTGAAACAGTTGCACTCTCAAGCCATCTGTGGTAGGAACTGTTAAGTGTAAGTGTGGCTTCAAACCTTCACTTAAAAGTTAATGTAAGAATATACTAAGATAATAGCCTGGTTGGACTTTCCTTCATGTTATGTGTTTTTTTTTAAAACTAAAGTTGCCTCAGAATGAAAGCTGCCTTTGTGACAACAAAAAAGTGTTATTTGACCTCCCCCCACCCCCCGATTTGTTCATTTGTTTTAATTACTTCTCTAGAAGAAAATAAAGTGTGGAGCAGCCTGCCCTTAAAATATCTCCTTGCTGAATTTGCACTGTAAACATTGTACTTGAAAACAAAAAAGAGGACTCTAGAAGGAAATAAATACTTTCAGCTGCCTTACCACGGTGTAACCTGAATACAGCGGAGGGGAAAAACAGAAAAACATGGATGGTGATGTTAGTTTGTTAAACAATATGTGTCAGGTATGCAATGCTTTTGTTTAAAAAAGTTTTTACCTAAGTTTACCAACCCTGTTTCTCTAAGCTGACATAGGTAATTTGAATTTACAAGTGTACTGGTGGGTTACCACCTGTGTTGAGCTGTGCTCTTGCAACAGGAGGGACAGTCTGTGTCCAAACCAGAACAGTTAATCATGAGAGTAGTCTGATGAGGTAAAATAGTTACTAACTGCTTAATACTAAGCTTTGTACTTAATGCTGGCTGCAGGTCAAGTGAAGTATGTGAAGCACACAGGTCAATTCTCAATCAGTTGGACACCAGCTGCTACTGAAAGGTTGTCTTTGCAAGTGTGAACAAGTATTTCAGGGTTTCTTTTCCTAAACATAATCACCCAATGATAATCACTCCTCCGGAAAACTAATCAACTGACACTGAGATTCAGCTTGATACCAAAGGGTGCTCAGGAAGGAAAGCGTAACTGACTCCTTGGAGCATGTTGATAAAGCTTAGAAAAAAATTTCCCCTGTGCATGACAGAAACTAATACCTCTGAAACAGCACTGATGCTGTGGAGTCCATAAACGTAGTTTGCTCTGATTCTAGGGGAGAGCAAAAATTTGGTTTTAAAGAATTTTTTATTTTTTTTAAACTTGTGGATCAAATTCTTCCAATGTGCTTTCCACATCTGATATCCACACCAGACTTCACTGGCTCCTTGTCACCTTCACTTGCGATATCATGCTTAGACAAAGAACAGCCTCTTTTAACTTAATTCCTGCTTTAACAGTCTCAGTTACAGTGTTTCAATGCCAATTAAATTCAGGAATGTATTTTGCTCATTAAAACTCCCAAACTTCTAAATGCTTTTTTTTTTTTTTTTCATTTTCTACTGTCAGTAGAAAGAATAAGGGCAGTTAATGCAAGACATCGCAGTCTGTATGTAATTAAGCTAGGAGCTTCTTAAATTATTTGAGAAAACTTTTGTGCAAGCAATTTCATCTAAAAACTGAACCTGTGACTCTAGGATTGTAAATTATTTTCATCTAAATACTGACCTCACTTAGTTTAAACTTTTAAGGAATTGTTTTTTTGGAAGGTGCAGCCATATGGTACAGGCTTTGCAATTCCTCTTCATCTGTTAACAAGTAAGGCGGCCTTTTCCTTGCTCTTGAAAAGACAATTCAGATCCCAAATATACCTAACACTTTGACCCACTGGTTTATGGAGAAACAGGGCCCTAGGATTTAACCTCTGGAAAAATAAAGTTAAAAATTCAGGGATTTCTACGACCAGACCAATCATGTCTGCATTGTTCAGAAGTTCGTTTTTGCAACTTTCCATAGAGGCACTTTAAGCTCATTCCAAAATGAAGGTAATTTGCAAAGAACAGCTTAGAAGACTATTTTTCTACTATATTTTTAGACAGAGAAATTGAGAGAGCCTAGTGACTGTGAATATTTGCATTCATGTGGCAGGAAAGACCCTAGTAATGAGGCAGAATCCCATGGTGGTAGGTTTTATACGGATGCCTCTTCAGCAAAGTAGTTGGACCCGACAGTGGTAACAGAGAGCAAACAGTGAGGGCATACAGAGATAAATTCACTTGCTTGACCAAATGGTCGATTCTAATGGACGCAAAGCTACAAAAGACTGAAAAGATGAATTTGATTGGGGTATGTTTGCAAACATGTCCTCCCCTCTTGGAAACAGTCCTGAGATACTTTCAAATCAGCAAATCAGGAGCTGGCAGCACAGCCAGTCACATGAAGAGGATGAACTAATTGCTGAGGCTTCAGATGGATAAATGCAACTTCTCCTTTCAACCCGTAACTGTTCTCTGCAGTTTCACATTAGAGGCTAGGCTGTTCATCAAAATAAAAAAATACCTGTAATGCTAACCGGGGCACATCAAGATAAAGGCAAAACTTTGCAGTCTGTACAATGCAGGGTCCTTTCACTTAAATTCACACACTGCCTGTTCTCTTCCTCTCTTTTTTTCCCCACTTACTGTACCACTTATCTAACAACTAAGATTTTTAAGAACGCAACCCTAAAAATTTATTTACACAAAACTCCTCTCGGTACCACTGGAAACACTAACATCTACACATTTTTTTAAAATGAGTACAGAAAAATAGCTAACCTATCTTTTTTTATGTATCCCTGTAAGTTTGGTTTTAAAATGAATTACCATTTCTAAACATGTAAATACCTCAGCTAAAAAAAGTTCTGGGAATCAGTAATCCACTATCAACTTTATTTTTAGCTTTGCTTGACTTTGAGTTTCATGTCATTTGGAGAGAAAAACAGAAGTTTCTCCCCTCCCATATACTCAGTGTTAGACCATACAATTTATAGCAACTCCAGATGGAAAAGACTTACCCTCATTTGTTTGCTGGCATGAAGATAAATATAGTCCTCATTTCCGGAGAATTAAAAACAACTATTCCTCTAAAGCACTTTAATTTTCTATTCAAATTTATTTTCCCATACTTATCCAAAAGTAGCAACAGCTGCTTTTTAAAGAAGAATTATTAAAATGCTTAGTTTGAAGACTTTCAAATTACCACACAGAATACTGGAAAATTTTATTCAGCAACAGAGGAAAGGCACACAAAGACATAACGCAATAAAGGAAGCGCAGAAATTATGTTACCTGATAAATTTTTATGAAGTAAACCCAGTATTTTTAGGCCAAATTCTAGACACAGACTTCACTAATCTGACTTCATATACAGTTTTCCTTCTGTCGGCACTGGAAGAAGAGAGCCTTTGCTAATATTTTTTTCATTGACAGTAAGTATGACTCTGTCCATCCTGTCTCATGGGTAGATCTAACAAGCTGAAATGTTCCCACTGGACATATTGGGGAAATTTATGCAAAGAAGAATTTCATAGATTAACTCTTACAGAACTTTACATGAGAAATTACCATATGGGAGACCTCATCTGTTTATACTTTGTAAAACGAGGGGCTCTTCGATGCTCACGCCAGCCATCCTTCCTGGTTCTGGAATTCTATCTGAAAATGAAACACATACATAAATATTTTCACACATCTGGAAATCCAAAGGCATTAAGTGTTATTTTCTACTATTACCAACTTGGACACAGAATATCATCACAGGAAACAGGCAATTTTACAAATATATTTTCCCAGGCAACGGTATAAGATAAGAGCTTTTTGTGTTACTAAAGATTAGGTTTTAGACAACTTCAACGCAGCTATAGTGAATGAACTAACAGAAGCACCACATTCCCCATGTTTTATCAGGATTCCTAGTCTGTATTCCAGTTTACTGGAATATTCATTCAACTAAGTAAGATAATTTCTAATGTGAAAAGCAAGTTAGATATTAAAATAAAATATGAGACTTGGAGGGTTCGGTTTATGAATGGACTTAATTACCTTAATATGCAGCCTAATTAAAATAGCTAGATAACTAGTATTGTAAATGCAGTGCCTTTAAGTCTCCACTAACATATTCCACAAACACATTGTAATTTCAGACTATAGTTACTTAAAGTTTAAAAGCGTTAAAACTGTTATATTTTTGTTTAGTTCAAAAAGCAATGTGCTATCATGTCTTATGATTAATCCTGAGTTTTGTAACTAACTCTACACAATTAAATCCCCGCGTGAAACTATATTGGAGTCAACAGGAGAAGGTGACCCTGCACAATCAATTTCAGAACTGAGGTACAAAGTTATACTTTAAAAACCAACTCTTCTATACACTGAATTTGTTTTTGAAAATGGAAAAATTTCTGATAGGAATAATTATTTTCTAACAAAGAGATCATTTATAGCAGTGTTTGGTATTGAAATTTTATTTCTTCAGCCCCCTCTTCTGGCAGAAGGGGAACAACATTGTCTCAATGAATTAACTTTTACAAGCGTTCAGTACCTCTCACACTTTTTCGATGTTACTAATATCTCAGGCCTCATATTTTTCAAATTCTTGGATACAAAAGAAATAACTAATAGTACTAACAAAATAGTACTAAATTTTCACAACAGAAAGTGAAGTAACATGCCAAGCAAACTCTTTGAAGGAAAAAAAAACTGGATCAATGATCATTGTGTTGGTTACACTGAATTGTAACCAGTCAAAAGGCAGACCAGAAAGGGAAACTAAGATTTAGCAGTGTTCTACTATAGAACAATGAACTTGGAGCTTAAGCTTCTGCAGTCAATAGGATGTGAATTATGTCCTCAGAAAAGGTTTATACGCATATACAAAATTACAAAATATACAGCTGAAGAGTTAAGAACTTTCTATAGAAATTAGGTAAGTTACAACAGATGAGAAACAAAGAGATAGGCCCACTATTTAACACACTTTACTGAGAATGTAGGTTAAATTCCTCTATTAAGTTGCCAGTCTAATAAGACTGTCTCTAGCTGACCCGCTCCCGATTTGTAATAGTGTAAGGGAGTATGATTTGGCCAGTTTAACTTTTAGGAAAATAGTAAAGCAATCCGGTGGATGACCTCTCTGATACTGAGAACTAGGATACTAGTATTTTCTGGTCTTTACCAGTAACTGCAGACCAGCAAAACTAGTTAGAATAGCACAGCTGTCCAATTTAAATGAGTTTTCAGTTTTTAACAGTCCAAAAGCCTTAAGAGAATAAAGCTAAACAATTAGGCTTTTTCCCCTTCCCTCTAATAACTAACAAGTAGCCACAGCTACCACAAGGTAACAGGAGCTTCACAGTACCTTGCACTGTTAGGAAATTATATAAATTGGGCTGTCTGCAATATTTAAAAATGTCTGCTTTATAAATAAAATACATTCCCATATAAGAGAGAAAGTTCTACTGCTGACACATTTGAAGGCCAGTCATGCACTTCCAAGAGCAATCAGATTTGTATGCTGTATATGCTGTCCCATTAGCATACTGACAGAGAGAAGCAGGCCTAAGGGTTGGTGTAAGTTGGTCACATATTTAAACAAAGGCACATATACAGATTGTTTTAGAAATCATGGGTGTGTCTTTCTTCAGTTGGATATAGTAGGACCTTTCTTAAATGAATACATGAGCAACAGGTATAGTCAGATCACACAGCTTAATGGTATTTTTGAAGCTATAAACACTGTTCTGCTGAAGAATTTTTCTTAGAAAAGAGGTGTCAGCTCAAAGCATTCCTTGCACAGAGAAGGAGGTACACTGTGTCCATCTGCATGTTTATGCTGTTATAAGCATATGTATCATACAGAAAATCTAGTCACAAATAAAACTTCGGCAAAGAAATGACCCCATAGCCACACGCACCTTTTTGATTTCTCTCAGTAGGTGGTTTGCCAAGGTTCTGCTTTGGGTAATTCAGCAAAGACACTTTTGGAATGGTATTCTGGGTTCTTTCTTCTTTACCACCATGTAAGAAATGGGAGATAATTCCATACAAGAGAGGTCTGTTTAAGAGAGAAATGACAAAACCAGTCTATGAAATACTGAGCATTAAAAAGTCTTTGCTCACAACTTCTGAGACATTAATGTTTACTTCTAGAATACGTGCAGATGTCTTTAGAGTAATTATTTAAAATACATTATGCTAAGTGTCATTATATAAATAAGCACAGAACTAAGCCCACCCTGAACACTAACACTGTCCTAAAAAACTCCCACTAAGAGACACTCTCAACTAAGCTCCAGATCCCCTGTAGGTGACGAACTAGAGCATGCTTAGCACAGGAGCACAGATCCACAGTCTCACTCGTGCAGTAGGAAGGATCAGACTTTGGCTGGGCTATAGCCCAGTCCACTGCTGCACAACCCAAACTTGGTTTTTCCTTAGCACCTGACAGATTCTGACAGCACAAGCTACAGAGAACACCAAACGTGTTTAAAGCTGCTTCAGTATCCCAGCTCATTAATGCAGTCATAAAGCAGCATTGTGAATTTATATCTAATCTCAGAGTACAATGATCTTTTTATTGCTCTACAGAGCAACTCACTGATATGCAAAGAGCATATCTGTTTTCTGCTTCTGACTGTAGGGAAGACTGTACTGGTAAGACTTGTGTTTTGGTGTGCAAGTACGCTATCTGGAGAATGCTACAGAGTTGGCAGAATTAAATGTTATTTTTGAGAATGTCTGAAAATGGCCCCATGTTTGCCATTGTGAGTTTGAATCCAGCATGTCAGAGCAGCCTTGTGATCTAGTCAAGTTTCAAGTGTTGAGAACATTTACATGTGATTTACTTTAAAGAGAAAAATAGATGCAGAACAGAATACACTGTGCATTCCAAAATCACTCCTTACACTGATTTTCCATTTGCGTCTTCGACTATGTTCAGCTCTTTGGCAAGAAATTGTCTATCCAAGGGCGCTTCAGGCTGGCCAGATTCTGGAAAAGAGATTTCCCCAATATTCTTAAGACTGTTTAGATAAACATCACCAATTAACTTTTAAAGACTGCTCAGGAGACTTCAAGAGAATGAGAGCGCACACCTCCCTTTTAGACTGTTACTATCTAACAGTATATTGTAATTCCAGGAAACTCCCTTAAACATTAGTGCTTCATACTCATATTATTTATAATAGCATATTACAATTTTTCCCTTCACTGTAAAGGAATCTGAGAAAAATATTAAAGAAGTCTTGGAATATAAAGATAAATTAATCAGGCAAACAACTCTTTCTCTAAAGAAGTACTGTTATCAAACAGATTCCATACATTAACTACTATATGGACTGTCTCTATTCCGTCTTCTTGAGATGAACCTTTCTGCCTGTAATTTTAATAGAGTGAAAGATATAAAATTATTAAATAGAAAATGTAATTACTGTATCTATGCACAACTACAGAACTTCAAATTTCAAATACAAGTTAGCAATAGCTGCAAAAATAAGTGCATGCTATACCATGTAAATTACGGCTACCGTTTAGATGTTGTAGTCTAAACAGCTCTCAAATATTAGTATTTTAGCACAGCCAGTAACTGTAATACTAAACTACAGTTGTTAAAAAACATGGACCATCTTCATAATCTTTTTTTTGTTATTTAGGCTGAGGACTTCTAACCACATTTCTGATACAGTCTAGATGCACAAATTTCCAGAATTGCTGTAATTTGGACTATCAATTACTTTATGTACATATTACTTTAGCTTAAATTATTCCTCAAAGAGATTTTATTCATTTGTAGGATTTCTATTTTACCCAAATGCCAATGAGAAAAAAACGGATATATGCTTTAAAAATAGTTAGCCATTTTCCAAAACAAAAGCAGATCCTTCAAGAAAGATATTTTGATTTTGCAGGCTGCTAGCAAGTTTTCTTGCTCTTGCATCAACTGCTCTGTCAAAGCATTTACCTCAAGGACAAGAAGCAAAGGATAAGTTTTCTTGATTTGGCTTAATGCTGCAAGTAAAGCTATGGAAAGAGTGTTAGTATCTTATTTATTTCCAAGGGCAGACAAGATTGTGCAGCTTGGTCCCACTTATTCATTTCACAGTATCAGTAGAATGACTCAACCAAACAGTAAATGTCTATTAATAGTAATGACAAGAATCCAGTCCCAATACCTGCAGTTAAAACAGATGCTGCATATTTATATTTGTTATATTCCAGGTATTCACGAATTAGTTCGTTGATTAAGAGATTTTCATGAGACAGTGGTGGCCGCGGTTCACTTTGGTCATCCAGTGCATTAAAAACTTCAGCTCTGATCCTTGCTTTTATTTGTCCAAGAGCACCTCTTTTTTCTAGTGTGTCCTTTAAAACTATTACCATAAAAAGCTCTGTTAATATAAAGCCAAACACATTCAAGCAGCATTTATCATCCACAACATAATTTCGGCATATTCACAGTGAAATAAAGATAAGGTATCTGCACCTGTGTATATGGCAGTAGGCAACAACAGTAGGAATGTTACAGATATAATTGTAACGTCTTCGAAGGCTTAGGTTTTTGGGGGTTTTTTTAGTAGTAACCATACGTTCTAGCAACTTCAGAAGTGGGATGTTACTGGACCGAGATGTATTTAACAAGTGAAAACCAGACCAAGGTAAGTAACAAGGGCAGCGTGCCTGTGTGGCGGAGGCGTAAGGACCTTTCTCCTGCGGCTCCTCAACGGGTGGTGCGGGGAGCCGGCGGCCCCCTTTGGCGCCCGCGGGGACTACGAGACTCAACCGGCCGCTGGGGATCTGAGGAAAGCCCGGCTGCCCGCCCCTGCGGCGGTCCGAGGTGCCTCCGCCGCACCCCCCGGAGCCCCACACCCTCACCGGCACCCCTCCCCTGCCCCCCGCGACCTGCTTTGAGCTCCGCTACCGTCGCCATCGCCCAACCGCCGCACCAAGGACCCGGATGAGACGGCCCGGCGGCGGCAGGCGGCTACGGCGCAGGCGCAGTACTGGGAAGCGGGCGGGTGCGCCTGTCGGCACCGCCTCTCGGCGCGCGCCAGCTAATCGGACAGCGCCGGCGGGCGGCGCGTGCGGTTCGAACGCGGGAGGGCGCGCTCCCCGTGGCTTGCGGCTGGGGCCGCGCGCTCCCTGAGGCGGGGCCGCGCGCTCCCTGAGGCGGGGCTGGGGTCCCCAGTCTAAGGGCGATCCCCTGTGCTGCCAGGCTGTCCGCCGGCAGGGTCAAGCCCGGATAAAGTAATTAGTAGGGCCTACGTGGTGCTCGTGGAGTCGCCGTTCAGCATCCTGCCCGTGCCTGCCCGTAGCTCAGTCCCGTCAGCTGTGGAGGGGGGGAACGGACGGCGCTCCAGGGCTGCTGTGCTTTTTCTCTCTAATTTCAGAGGTTGTCAATGTGCTTTATTGGGGGGGGGGGAAGGAAACGGGGAGAATGATTGAAAGTTTCTCCCTCCCTGGAGTGTAGCGGAGGAGCTTCGTATCGATACCCTGAAAGATGAACTTTTAATTAAAAGGACTCGCCAAAGTGTAACCGTATACGGGGTGTTTAGCAAGCCTGTGAGGATCCCTGGCGTGTCTGGAGGCGTGCATGTGTGCTTCACGTTGCCGGGATGAGTCGACAGTGTTTATTTTGTGAATGTATTATTTCCCAAAGGAAATTCAGCCAGTGTGGATTTGTCATGGTCCAGACGGAGCAACCTGCTTGGGCCTGAAGGAAAATGTGAATCTTCTTAAGCAGTAAGCCACTTCTGCCACTGACGTGTGGGGTGGGGTTTTTTTGTTGAGTTTTCTTTGTTTGTTTTTACATTTCCTCTCAAAGCAAACATTTATACTATGAGCTTCCAAAGAGTCTCTGGCAGGAGGCAATAAATAAACTCAGGAAAAAAAAATATCTTTAGAAGTAGTGGTGAAGTTAATCTATCCCTTTAATGTAGCAGTAACTTTCAGTGAGTCAGTAGCAGTAAGTGCCTCTGTCTATTCTAGGTATGCTGGCCAGATCCCTAGTGAGACTTTGGTGATGAATGACCACTTCTAACATGCATGGTGTTCTCATGGTCAAAACATTTTTCTCTGCATCCTTCCAAATTTCTCCATGCTGTTGTGAGTACTGTTCTATTACACCTAATTTCCAGTTGGTAAGTTGTTGCTGGTTTCCACCCTGTATTTCCTAACCATCTTTGATTTGTATCCTACGAAGCCAAGTTCAGAATCCAGAAGAGAATTATTTTTTTTTTTAAGATTGCAAGGAAGTGCTTTTTTATATAAGATTGCACTTCCTATTTTATGTATTAATCTGCCTTTGAAAAGATGCTGTTATAACAACAGTTAGTGAAATCCACATTCAGTGACTTTCTGGTACTGTGAGATGAGGGTTTTCTATCTCTATGCAGGTTTGAGCTTATGCGAGTTCTGGTTTTTCTCCTCCATAACAAATATTTTGAGTCTGTTACATTTTGCTTCTGAACTCTTCTGCTTCTGCTCACATTAATTGCTTACTCTGCATTTTGACTGCATTTTGTTTTACATCTTTGTTGTTGTTGCTGTTGCTTAAAGCTTCTAAGGGAAGGAGAATGGAATATTTGGAATGGAACTAATTTGAGGTGCAGTTCCAAGTACCTTTATTGGATGAGAAACACCATTACCTTGGTGCATGACCATTGGTACAAGGGCAGTTTGAGGCTGAAAAGAATTATTGTATGGAAGCAACTGGAAAGCTTGAATCCTGAAAGTGTAACTTAAAGTTTGTTAGTCTTTTAGCATACAATAGTATCTGGAGAAAAACATGTGTGGGTAAAAATTTATTGATCCTCCTCACTTCATGTTTATTTATTGTCTTCTGTTTTGAACAATCCCTGCTTATGAACTCTATAGCCTAAATAATTTTCTGCTGTATCATTTCAACTGTAAGTTTATTCTGTTATTGCACACAGAATATGTGTAAAAGTGTAAGCTGTTAGAGGTTGGATTATCTATTTAGCATTTTTTTCTGGTTTACTATTTTGTTAATAGCACTATTCATAAAAAAAAAGCTCTTCCAACTTAACTGTGGGATAGTTTGTATTAATTGTCAGAGCTGTTATAGTTTATATGCGCTGCAGAGCAGCCAGGAGAAAAAAAAAAGTATTCCTTACAGCTGAGGGGCAGTACGATAACAGATGTTGGAGGCTGTGATGTAACTTTTTCAACAGGAGTTGTAGTGAGACATCAAAAAACAGCCCATCAAGATATTTAATATGATTTTAAGGTGAATATAGAGAGTGCACGAAACAGGACAGAAATATTCTTAATAGAAATAAGGGGAATCAGACTTCCAACATTTAGCTGTTCTCTTGCAATATTAGAAAGATTTTAACATGGTATGAACTAGGGTATGGGTTAAACTCACACAAACTTGTATAGCTTCCAACACCCTGTTTCTTTGGTTTGATCTTTCTGTGATGATTCTGCTAGGTTCATCAGTGCATACGTGACCTCAGTATGGCCTGAACTCTGCTGCTGCTGCTCCTTGACTTGACACCCTGGGAGTGAGACAGCCGGGGGGACAGTCAGATGGACAGTCTGGTCAAAGCCGGCCACCAGCACAGCTCTGAAACTGCAGTGAAGGCATGCAGGTGAGTAATGATGCAATCTGTGATACATTTTTTGTATGCGTGATGCTTGCTTTTTAGTTACATTAGACAAATGAGACCCATCTCTCTTCCAGCAGCTTTGTTACCAGAATTGCTCTGGATGCAAAAGAACGTTTTAAACAGAGGTTCTTTATGTAACTCCCGTCAATAAAACTTTTAGATTGTGACTGTAGGGTAGTATGTAACCACCCTGCTCTTCCCTGCAGCATATGATGCCATTCCTACGTATGCGCCATCTGTAGTCCAGCTGGTCGGTCTATTCTAGTACCTTAGATAGTCAGCTGAACACCGATGCTGTCTGTGGGTTTAACCTATGCAGTTTAAATAGGATGCGCTGAGTGCACCGTGAGGCACAAGCAGATGCAACCACAGGGGCAGTGCAGTTATTTCAACCAGCACGCATTTTGGTTGTGGATGAAGTTTTACAGTGTAGTTTATGCCAGTCAACTTGAACTAGTTCAGGCTTTGAAACCAGTTTAACTGTTTCACGTTGAAAAGTGAAGTATTTCAAGGTGAGCCTAGGCTTTCCCTGCGGCCTTCCTTGGCTCTGTCCCGCGGGGCCCGGGTGCTGTCAGGGCGCTGCGGTGCCTCTCCACCCGGGCCCTGTGGGGTTCCCCGTGCCCGCGGGCCGGACCCCTGTCACGGGCACGGGGATGCCGCGGTGCCCACCGCTGGCTCCGGTCGAGCCCGGCGGGCAGGCGTGGTCCATGGCCGGCGGTGCCGGGTGGGAGGTGCGGGACTCGGAAAGGCTGCTGGGGGCGGCAGACGCGGGCAGGGAGGCGAGGCGGAGGTGCGCGGGGCGGGGGCAGTGGCAGTGCGTCCGTCCCCGTTACGCCGAGGGGGGCGCGGGGGATTTCGGTGTCGAGCACAGGCACGCCGCGGGCTCTGGCCGAGCTCGCTGCCCCTGCGGAGGCGACGGGCGCCCAGCGGGACACCGCCACCGCCCAGGCCGCCCGCGCCGCGCCGCCTTGCCCTTTGCCCGGCCCCCGCGCTCGGCCAATCGGGCGGCGCCCTGTTGGCTGTGGCCGGCGTCCCGCAGCACGGGTCAAGATGGCGGCGCGCGCGCAGCGGGGTGGCTTGGCGGCGGCCCTCCTCGCCGGTGCCCTGCTCGCCTTCGGCCGCCTGCCGTTCGCCATCGGGCAGGCGGCGGCGGGAGGCTCGGCGGCAGCAGCAGCTCCGCCGCACCGCCGCTTTGAGTACAAGTACAGCTTCAAGGGGCCGCACCTGGTGCAGGCGGACGGGACGGTGCCGTTCTGGGTGCATACGGGCAGTAAGTGCCGGGCGGGGGGCGGCGGCGTGCGAGCGGGGCCGGCTGGGCCGCGCAATGGTCCTGCCGTGCAGGCAGCTGTGGCCGGACCCGCGGGGGGGGGGGGGGGGGCAC
>JANZLQ010000064.1:9426358-9444060 GCA_026212715.1 Elanus axillaris
CCCCCGTAACTTCTCCAAAGTTGCAGAAGAAGTTGTCATGTGAAGAAGAGGAAATGCAGGAGTCTGTTTCGTGTAGCTTGATTACAACACACTTCAATATAGCTTAGTGGAGAAGCCAGGTTACACAAACATTAATTGAAAAATGCAAATATTGGAAACACTTGGCTCTGGCTGTTTAATTGCAGTACTCTTAATTATGTTTGGTGACTATTGTAGTTGGAAATACCTGAGTTCCTCCAATTATAGTTGATGACAAAAATCTAGAGGTTTGTGTGCCAAAGGAGTGGCTGGTTTTAGCATTTGTTAGATGCTGTTCAGAGCAGTGAAAGAGGGAGGAGAGAAATCTGCACTGGAATTGTGCAAGTAAATCACCTTTAGTGCCTTTGAAATTCCTCCAGCCTTCCTTTCTGCTCTTTTATTCCAACTAGATTAGGAGAGGATGTTAACCTGAAGAGTAGTTACAACAGGCAGCTGTTGCGCTGGATGTAGAACATGAGCTAGTTGTGTGCCTTTATGGAAACTTAAGTTTCCCATGGTTATTGGTGAATGAGATACAGGGGTTTTAGGGGCTGGTTTGGGATGCTTTTATGGAGTTTACAGATTTTTTTTTTCATTTGTGTGTCTGTTTTGATGGAGTCACAGCACTTAACTGCTAGAACAGTAGAACTGAATTCTTCATTTATGACTAACTCTACTGCATGTACATATTTATGTTCTCATATGGTAGCATGCCTTGCATTGATATAGGGAGGCACTGATCATGACATCTTGAGAGACTGTCTGGCCTGCACCATCTTATGAAATTCCCTCAACTATTTGTTGCGTTGTTGATATGGAACACTGCTATTCCTGTGTCTCTACTCTGCTAACAGCCCTGAAGCCATGCTTGTGTTTTCTGAACAACCTCTCAACAGCATAAATGGCAAGTTTAGTAATGTGAAAAAAAACCCACTATAAACAAAAGGAATTTCAAAAGCATCTTTTCTGCTTGCTTTGTTTCCTTTAGCACTGTATCAGTTACTTTGTATGTGGCTTAATTTATTTTTCTCTCCTTTAGAATCCATGTCCAGAGTTCAGTGCTTCTTTCCTCTCCAGAATCACATTCTGGTGGATCACTGGGTAAGATCAAGATGATGCATAAAGCACCAGTTAAAGTTAGATGGCATTTTGGGATCCTGCTTTCAGAGTTAAATGAGCATTAATCATGCAGTAATGATTTTGGTTGTTTTGTAGACAGATGAAATGGAAATTCACACCCCCCCCAATTTGATCAATCTTTTTTACTTCCTTTGTAGGGTCTTTGTAATTGTAAATTTGGCCAGTACATATTTAGTATGTTTGCTGAGAGAATGTAATAAAAAAAAATTCTTTGGGAAATATAAGAAGGTAGAAATTATCTGCTGTATTTAGAAACTAAGGCATTCAAAACTATTAGGTGTTTTTGTCCAATAGGTTCTTTCTTTTTCATTAACTTAGCTTTAGTCATGCTGTATGATTTGATCACAATACATGTCCTTGTGAATTAAAACACAGAAACATGTAAAATAATAATATTGGTGTATAGTTGTGGTTGGTACTTGGCCAGAGTTTCAGCAGAAAGCTAGATGAAAGGAATTGCTTTGCAAAATTGAAGGCTAATAAAGATTTTGAAACTTGTTAGGCATGGGAATATTAATTGCCTGGCTGATTTTCAAATGAGATCACTTCATCCTTTCTTTTTTTTTCCCTGAAACTTGAATCCAGTGGCATATCCTGGATCCTTAGATGTTTTGGTGTCTTAATTCTCACAATAAATACAGGAGGATGTATGTTTTAGCATCTGGACCTATGTTGCTACATGTACTAACTCTTGGATGCATTTTTGTGAAGAGCTGGCTCTGTTTTGGAGCTGGATGTAAGGATTACTGTCTTATGGCCCATGTATATATATGTGCATATATATGTATACACACACATATCTCTAGTGCTCTTAAATATATAGTGCTGATTCTTTCTAATACAGGTTGATGGTTCAAGGTTATCGGAGACCTTTGGAAGCCAAGGATTTGTGGTCATTAAATAAAGAGGACAAATCGGAGGAGATAGTGCCAAGCTTGGCTAGAAACTGGGCAAAAGAGTGGGCAAAGACCAAGAGGTAAGTTCAGTTGTCCTGCCTGGCAGTTCTTCCAAGATGTGGAGGTTCAAAAGCTCAAGTTACTCAGCCTCTTAAGCCTGCTTTTGCAAGGCCCAAATGGCAGCTCAGTATTTGTCCTTAAGTGCATACAGAACAGGAACCAAGTAAGGTGTTTTGTGTCTTCTTTATGAAGAGCTGCATCAAGATTCCCTTAGTCTTTCATGATCCAAAGCTGATTATTGTTACTTTTGATGTGTGGTTTTTCCCTGGGGAGGGAACATTTTCACACAGTCAAACTTCAGTCATGCAATTTAGGAGGTTGGGCTCTCTCTATAGTTAGTGAAGCCTCAGGGGGGCAGTTGAGGGTATAAAAGTGAGCTTATTTCTTTCCTTTGACTATATAGGGAGCCTAGGCATCTAAGCCAGATGACTAAAATTAGAAAGACTGCATGCCTGCAGTTTCCATCCTACTTTCATCATCCTTTACTGCAGCAAATAGAAGTACCTTTTCATTGAAGGAAAATTGCTTGCTTGCTTACACAGTGTTTTTTTACATTCAGCTTGTCCTCAGAGGTTCAGATGTAGTTTGACATAAGCCAGATGTATGAAATGAATGTGTTCAGTCTATTGGGGATGACTTGGCATAAATCTGACTGCAATCTTAACTCAAATGGTACAGTAAGGCCTTGATTTTGATGAAAATTGAGCACACTGGGCTAGAATAATCATGTCCTTTACTCTTTAAGCTAATACAAGTTATGGCCTTATTCCTCATTCCCCATTCCCCAGGGCAGACCTATAGCAGAGATTCAACAGGAATGTTATCAGTCCCTACAAAGACAACCATTTCTGAATGGCCAGTTCATTTAGCTATGGTTGTATGATTAAAAAGATATTTGATTGACAGTAAAACCCAGTTAAACTATTTACAAGGGCAATAAACGCTCATAAACATCTCATTTGTATACTATGCATTTTTCAAGTTGTCTTTATGCTTGAATAAAGGCTCCATTATATACCTTTTATTTCAGGCAACCATTAAACATGTTATACTCACCCAAAAAGCAGCAAAAATCCAGCAACTCAAATGGTGATGTGACAGAAGAGGCTGAAGCTTTGATTATAAAACCATCTCAGAAGAGCTCTGAAGCGTCTTTATTCAAGGTGTTATATAAAACCTTTGGACCATATTTTCTTATGAGCTTCCTGTTTAAAGCTGCACATGATCTCTTGATGTTTGCAGGCCCAGAAATTCTGAAGTAAGACCTGTATACTTTATTATTGTATTAAAAGTATGTGGACAGAATTTAAAACACACTGGTATTTCACTCACTAAGCTGCTTTGGCTTCAGTTGGTTCAATGGCGAAGAGTTGTCATGCAAGTTAGAGACTGCACACAGATTACTTTCGTCCATTGGTTTTCAAATTATAACATCATGCATTAAATGTTTGACCTTTTATGTTCCTTTCTGTCCTGGTTTCAGCTGGGATAGAGTTAATTTTCATTCTAGTAGCTGGTGTAGTGTTATGTCATGGATTCAGTATGAGAAGAGTGTTGATAGCACACTGAAGTTTCCAGTTGTTGCTAAGTAGTGGTTGGACTAAGTCAAGGATTTTTTCAGCTTCTCATGCCCAGCCAGCAAGAAGGCTGGAGGGGCACAGGGAGTTGGGAGGGGACACAGCCAGGACAGCTGACCCAAACTGGCCAAAGGGGTATTCCATACCCTGTGACATCAGGCCCAGTATATAAACTGGGGTTGTTGGCCTGGGCAGGGATCGCTGCTCAGGAACTGACTGGGCATTGATCAGCGAGTGGTGAGCAATTGCATTGTGCTTCACTTGTTTTGTATATTTCAATCCTTTTATTAGTATTGTTGTTTTATTATTGTTATTACTATCATTATTAGTTTCTTGCTTTCTGTTGTATTAAACTGTTCTTATCTCAACCCACAAGTTTTACCTTTTTCCTTCTGATTCCACCATCCTGCTGGGAGGAGGGGAAGTGATTAAGCGGCTGCGTTGTGCTTAGTTGATGGTTGGGGTTAAACCACGGCATTTTCAAACACAGGGAGGGCAAGGCAGGAGCAAAATCAACAATAGCAGCAGAGTTTATTTAATTCTAACCTGTAATGATTGTGGGTCTATACAAGTTACAATATGTGAAGCAACAGAGAGCTAAGGGGGTAGGAGGAATTGTATTGCTTTAACGTGAGAAGTAAAACAACTGTAAGCAGTTGTATTTTAGCTGGAGGGAATATGAGACTTTTTAGTGTAGCTGTACATGTAAGGAATGTGATATTTTGTCTTACAGCAGTACCTTGTTAGGAGGAGGGAGCGATGTGTGCTAGTCTAGTATAAAATGATCTCCAGTTTCTAAGAAGTTTGCTTAAGTGTTTTATCTAAGTTTGGTGCTTGCATGACCCATATAATGTTTGGAATAATCTAAGGCTGTAACCCTAACATTTCATTTTGATTTGCGTATATCAAGAGACCTAATTCTTCTCTCCACAGATTGTTAATCAACTTCGTAAATAACAAAGCTGCCCCAAATTGGCAAGGGTACTTTTATACGGGGCTGCTGTTTGTTTGTGCCTGTCTTCAGACACTGATTCTTCACCAATATTTTCATATTTGCTTTGTAACTGGAATGAGGCTCAAAACAGCTATTGTTGGTGTAATTTATCGAAAGGTAGGTGTTTCTTTAAATATACGACAATACCTCTTCATGACTATGTGAATACATCGCTTAAGTCTGAATAATTAAAGTAGTTAGACTCTGGTAGGCTGATTCCTAACTCTTAATATAATTAAGAGAGTATCTAATTTATAGATAAAGGCCTTGAAGATAGAGCAAATTTCTAATTTACTAGTTAAAGTTCAGGCACCTCCTTCTTCCCACTGTCAAACAACAAACTTTGTCTCATTAGACTAGGGGTGTGAAACTGCTGTAGTTTGTGCAGAAATTTAGGTGCATCTACATTTACAGCTTCATTTGGGACTTAGCAGTAGTGCCACCTCATCTTGGAATAAGCTGGAACATTTTAGAAAGCTGTGGACTGATTGCTCTGTGTGAGGAAAAATGTGTAACAAGAAGTAAAGATTCTGTTTCTTACACTGAAAAATAGAACAAGCAAACAATACCCCCCCCAAGCAATAAAGCCACCAACCAACCAACCCTAACCCCAAAGACTGCTTGTTGTTTTAATTCTCTGTTAGTTTAAACCCCGATGCTTGCTTGCTTCAAACCACATAACTTACATTTTGTAAGATATGCAAGGTAAACAGAATATTAAGTAGGAAAAGGATTGTTTGTAATTTTAAAGATGAAGCTCTCTAAAGTATTTTAATTCTGTGGAGAAAATGCAAATGAGTAAGTCTTCCATCAATTGCCTTAATTGTTTTTTATTTTTAATCTGCACCTAGGCACTCGTTATCACAAATTCTGCTAGAAAGACTTCTACTGTGGGTGAGATTGTGAATTTGATGTCTGTGGATGCTCAGAGATTCATGGACTTGGCTACCTATATAAACATGATTTGGTCTGCACCTCTCCAGGTGATATTAGCCCTCTACTTACTGTGGCAGGTGAGTATTGTATGTTGTTTCCTGTTTTGACTTGGGCAATGGGCTGCTTCCTACGGTTATGACTACAGACAGCTGTTATTCAGACCACTGGAGGGTTTACAGAAGTGTGGAGAAAATGCTGTTTGTTTAGAAGCCATTCAGAGCTGCTTTTGTCACTGCTGTCAAGAAGGAAGGCAGGAGGTTCTTAATTTGCACATCTGAGTGCATGTGAGGAGGATGCAGATGGGAGTTGCTACCTTTTGGGGGACTGCAGCACCTATAGTATCTCACTTGTCACTTGATCTAAAGAAGAGTCATCTTGGTTCTGCACTCTGGGAGTTACCATATGAGATATTTCCTGTTTCTAGTCCAGACAGTCACCAGGCTGACTCTTCCTGATTCTCACTGTCAATCAGAAAGGTAATGAAATTCCCCAAGGAGTCAGTCACTCCCTGCATGGGTCTCCACTTCAGAAGAACAGACAAACCAACAAAAACTAGAAAACTTTAAAAGATCTCCCTATGTGTGTATAGATACATAGAGATTGATCTATATCTATCTATAGCTCTCTACATAGGGGCTGTATATGTATGCTTGTTTCAAAAATCAAAGCACATAAACATCAACCCAAGCACCTCCTTGATCCTCCTCTTCTTCCCCCAAGCTGTTCTTGAAAAGGCAAGAAGAGGTTGAAAAGCTATTTCAGAATGTTCGTCTGGAGTATATGCAGTAGTTTGACCCAAGATTTTTAAAAATGAGTTTGAATAAATGTTTACAATTAAGTCCTTTTCAGAATTTAGGTCCTTCAGTGCTGGCAGGTGTGGCTGTCATGATCCTTCTGGTTCCAGTAAATGCTGTGATGGCAATGAAGACAAAAACCTATCAGGTTAGAACATTTATATATGTGACAGAGTGCTTTTAAGAAACATATTTTGTTTTTTGACTTGTTCCTGAGATTTGTCATTTTAAAATTTTTTTCCTTCCCTCTATTTATCCCTTATAAAAGGGAAGGGAGAGAAAAGTCACAGGCATTGTGTATGCAGAATAAACAAACTCACATATTTTTCAGCCTTACAGCATGTCTGTACATAATGGTCTAAAAATTTTGCAGTAGTTAAGACCAAGGTAGCAAGCAGGCTAGCCAGCTCCATGAAATGCCTGATGATTGGATTTGAAGTAGTTTAGTTTTTAACTTCCTGCCTAAGAACAAAAGTGCAAATGTAAACTGCTGTCTGCCTAATGAACATTAATGAGGGAAATGTGAATATTTCCAGGATGGTGTCTGCAGTGTTGGGGTGTATATGTGTATGGGTTTGTTTGGGTTTTTTTGTCTCTCCCCCCTGCTTCTTCCTGGAGGGATGAAGAGGGAGAAGTCTTAGTTGTTGGCTGGTTTTGATCCCTAGTTGATTTTATTCAGAGGGGATCAGTTTGTTAGAGAGAGTGCGCTTAAGTAAATGTAGACTCAAATTCTCATGTTTTCTATTGCAAAAACTACTTCCAATAGCCCCACCATGTGCTTTATGGTACAGACTTCACTATTAACTGAATTTACCAAATGTCAGAGAAGGTTGATTTGTGTAAATGAAACCTTTTAGCTCTGGATGTTCATAAAAATTCACCACAACATTTGGTTTCCTACATGGGAGAAGTAGGGATATCTAGCCTGTCACAGCCACACTGTCACTGGTAACAGCTGTCTGGGATGGCTGTCCTGGTGCAGTCTACTGACACTAGTGCCAAGTCAGTATATTGTTTCAGCTTTGCACTGCCCTCATTAAAATACTTTATTAAGATGGAAACTTCTGAAAAATGGACTTTCTTCTTATGGCTGAATGGAAAACTTTTCACCTTGGTGCACCATCAGAAAGCCATTGATACAGCTGAAAATGAAGCAAAACCAAGTTTGGTCTTCCGTTAGATGCAAACTGCACATCATTGAAGCTTGATTATAGTGGCTTATTTTTTAATTGCATATTGTACCTAGGAGGAACCCAAGTCCCAGGGTTCCCTGATGCAGGGTTAATCCATTTAAACCAGTGCCACAATTGTTCTGATCTTGGTTTGGATTTTTAGTTGCATGAAGCATTCTTTTAATTGGTTTAAAACATCTTGTTAATTCTGCATATTTGTTTGTTCAGATAGCATCTCAGATTTCCTGCTTAGGAAGCTAGTAAGCTTTTGATGATAATGAGGTAAATTTTGCCATTGCAAAATGCAAAGCTCAGAACTTTGTGGCTCTGCCAAGTATTGTGCTCTGCTAATTATTTTTTGCAATGTTGTTTTTAGGTGGCTCAGATGAAGAGCAAAGACAACAGAATTAAGTTGATGAATGAAATTCTTAATGGGATTAAAGTTCTGAAACTTTATGCTTGGGAATTAGCCTTCAGAGAGAAGGTATTAGAGATCAGACAGAAAGAACTTAAAGTCCTAAAAAAATCTGCTTACCTTGCTGCAATGGCAACCTTCACTTGGGTTTGTGCTCCTTTTTTGGTAAGTGAAACAAATTGACAAGTCTCTCCTTCCTGAGATCCTGCTTTCCAAGATAATGGTTGAGAACTTGTTCTGGCTTTGCTTTTTAATGAGTGGAAGGATTAGAATGCCCTCTGCAGTGGTGGGAAGTGTAACATTTATGTCTCCATTTCTCCATGAAAAGGCACTACTGGTTTCCCTTGAAACTTGGTAACATACAAGTTGGACGTATTCTAGAAGGTAGTGGCCAAAGTATTTAAAAACCTCCTCTGCATCCCCCTCTATTTTTGGTGGTGTACTTGAGGAACCTAAGATTAAATGTACTGTCAGATTTAGAAGAAGTTCCTAATGTGCATGGTACCCTCCAGTGGTAGCTGTGGCTGACAGGGTAAAACTTCCCTTATTTCAGCATCTTTCTGAGAGCATCCTTAGTTAAGAGTCCTTGATCGAATGGGACATTGTGTACCAGGCATACCTCTGTCTTGGGTTCTCCCAGCATCTGTTTAAGAATAATGTGGAGTGGTAAAGCCATTGCATACCATGGGATTGCTTCAAATTCTTATTTAAAAAAAAAATTCCTACTATGTGAAACATCCCCACTGTGTTTGTGGTTAGCTTACATATAAGCTAATAAAAGGGAGAGAAGGGTGAGATCACATTAAAATTGCTTCAGACCCTATTAGAACAAGGGACCATTGCTCTTTTCTGCAGAAGCAAATAAGAGCCATGACTACATTAGGATAAAATATGTGCTGTTCCAGTTAAGGTGTTTAAGTGTACTTTCCAGTCTCAGATTCCTTCCCTGCAAGCATTTTTAGTGTTTACATTATGTCTTCAGCATGATGAAAGGCAGAAGAAGCAGTGCCCTGGGTAGGAAACATCAGCTGCATTCTTAAGTGAATGCTTTTCTTAAAGAAGTCTGAGATGGTTTTAATATAAATACATTATTAAATGAAATTTCTAAATAAAACTCTGCAGGTGGACTCCTTAATGCTGTTCTGTGGAGTCTGAGAAGACAAATTTGCCTAATAGGTAGCTGTTGCAGCACACATTGTGAATACGTGGCAATGATCCTACACCTTAGGGGGTTTGCCACTGGGGCAGAAACAGTACAGCCTAAAGTGCAAGGCTGCTGTTTAACATGCTGTTTCTTGGATTTTTTGTTCTTTTGTATATGTTCTTCTGAACTTCTCATTAAAGAATTATTGCAAGTGCCTACTTGAAAGCACTTTTGACATACAAAACTCTATTTCCTCTAGTCCTCCTCCTGTTTCCAACTCCAGGGGTCTTTAAAACATTGTTTAATAATAGTGTCAGGAAACTTTTCATTTTGCAGTATCTCCCCTACTGCTATGTGTGCAGATAAGGGTGTATTCCAGACTAATTGCTGGTAACACAAGAGTGCAAACATGCTGCTTGTGAAATTATTCTTTAGACCCTGTCTTGTTTTTGATATCTGTGGGAGAACTTTCTCCCTGGGATATGGTTGTCCAAACTAAGGATTGTACAAACAAGCTACTGTACCAGGCACAGCTGAGTCAGCTGCCATATGAAGAGCAATATGCGTCTTCACAGCAGTCAGCTATTTAACAGAAATACTAATGTCTTCAATGGATGCTGTGCTTAGATGAGACTGTTCCTTAGGCATTTGAGCTAATTGTTTCAAGTCTTGTGGGGACGGGGAATGTGACAGTTAGCTAACCTTGATTTCTTGTTTTAAGTGGCAGTCTGTGGGAAAGGGTGGTTGGATCTTGTGATATATTGAGGCATGAGTGTTCATTACCATGGAAGAAGACACTGTGAAGGCAATAGATATGAAAGTGAGAATATCTGGTTTAATTTACTTTAATTTTACTGTAATCAACACATTTTTAAAAAATGTAAGTAAGTATATGGAATTTTTGAATTATTTTTATATCTTATGATTGATGATAATGTTTCAGTGTAGTTTTCTTGGTTGGCATTGATCTTAAGCTTTTGTTTTGTGAACTGTTTAGGTACTATAAAGCTTCATCTTTCTAACGCAGTAACATTTCAAGTTTCTTGGAAAACAGTCTGTCCATGATAAAGTAAGCTGTATTTGGAAATCTAGGGTTGTGGTAGTCTCTACAAAATATAAAATGGGTTAGCACTGAGGTGTTTCTAGCTTTTCTGTCTATATATGTTATCGATCCAGTATCTGGTACCATAGGGAGTGCCTTAAAACAGACAGCTGCAAGAGTCACTGGCGATCATTCCTCTCCTTCCTTTTCCTGCAGTATGACAACAAATAGCCTGGGACATTTGTGGTTTCACCCTTGCTATGTGAATAAAGCGAGCACTTGACACCTTTCCAAGAGGAGCCATCACCTTTTTACAACAACAGATTTAAATCAAATGTTTGTTTTGTAAAAAAAATTATCAGGAAGTTATCAGAACATTACTCTTTCTTGGATTTGTAGACCTCTGATTCCAGTTGTCAGACTGTGTGACTCCTGTGTTGGTGGCTTTAATAACTGTTACCCTAACTGTAACTGTTACACTTTGTTTCAGGTTGCCTTGTCCACGTTTGCTGTGTATGTCACAATAGACAAGAACAACATCTTGGATGCTCAGAAGGCATTTGTTTCACTAGCATTATTCAACATCCTCAGGTTTCCATTGAACATGCTTCCTATGGTTATCAGCAGCATAGTGGAAGTAAGACTTCAGTCATTAACAGGTGTTTCTGTGCAGAAGTAGCTACTGGGTGGAAAGGTAACATTCCTGTGGTTAGGGAACGACCACTGGTGAAATTCAGTCACCTCAGAAAGGGAGCTTTGCATTTCCTGTGTGTTAAGTGCTGTGCAAGCAAAATTATCAATCCCAGTTATGGTGGATGGGTGTTCCTGAAATCAACCCTATTTCTTGTGGTTTGGGAAGTGTGAGTTGGACTATCCAAGAAACTATGCAATGGATTTAAGGAGGGATTAGGAGTGTGTAAAATAATGATGTAATGCATATGTGGGGCAAAACAGTATGCTTTCAAATATAATGAGCAGAGCATAAGATAGTTTTCCATCCTTTTCCCATGCAGGCCAGTGTCTCCCTGAAGCGCCTTAGGGTGTTCCTGTCTCATGAAGAGTTAGATCCAGACAGCATAATGAGGGGTCCCATCACAGAGGGTGAGTTTCTTTTCCTGTTGAAAATCAGTGTGTGTAGGTTTTGGGTGGCTTTGCAGTGTTCCTTTTTGCTTTCTGTAACAAATTTACTGCATTTTGGTGAATTTCACTGCTAAATTTTAGCCAGAAAGCAGAGAAGGGAGTTTGTAAAAGGAAAATTATATAAAGTTTCTACCATCTTTTTGGGTAATTTCTTTCCGCTTCCCAACTCCTGTGTTCAAACTACAGAATGGTTGCATCTAGACACAGATGGTCACTTTAAAAATTACTTCTTAAACTTTTCTAAGTGTAGCATTTGAAATTTATAGGCAGTTAACAATGATAATTAATGCTGTGCCAAACCCCAGCATTTTGGAGAAGAGCAATTGTGTAACACTTCAACACCCTTGAAGGAGAAAGGATAAGTCCCAGTTCTGGCAAATGCCTGTACTTTCTGTTTTGTGCAAAAACTGTTACTGTATCCAGTGTTGCTGGTCTGGTTATATAGAGCTGTTCAGAAGATACAAAAGCATGAAGGCAGATTTTCTGACAAAGTAATGCCCTTTTTCTTGCAAAACAAAACTTGACATTAACTATGTCAGTAATTTCTAGATGCTTTTTCTTGCTTCCTTTGTACAAAGATAGTGAAATCCCCATCACTCCGTCTCATGCGGTTAGATGAGTTCTGTATCATTTTAGTCGCTTGGCTTTCGGGTAAGCAGTCATCTGCTGTATTTTTTAATCTTTTTTTCTCTCCCCTCTCTCAGCTGATAACCATGAATGCATTGTTCACAAATCCTTAGTGTGAGGTTTTGTTTTTTTTTGTCCATAATGGGTTGTACTTGCATACTAATGTGAATATTTACCTAGGCTAAGTATTTATTGCATACTTGGTTGAATTAGGCGAGGTGTATTTTCAGTTGTTGCTGTAAAAATCTACAGATGCCAGTACCATGCGACATTTCATTGAACAGTATTTTTGGTCAAAATTATTTTATTTGGTAGTTTGATTTATTTTGCCCTATCTTTCTTGTAGTAACTTGGCTTCACACAGGCAGTTTAGGTTATGCTTCCATTGAAGCACAAGTCAGATTGAGACTGCTAGTTTTTTGAAATGACTTCGCAGTGCTCCAGTGGAGCTGCCAGATAATGGAGGATGCAGCTGAGTAAGTCAGGATCTTTGTATAGCTGACATTGATGTACCTTCTGGTTACTGAATAAGTGTAACCTGAGAACCTCTGCTATCTTAATAAATTCAGTAAAAGGAGAATACAAGCTTTTGGTAAGCAGTGGGTTGTTCTGCTGGAAAAGTATCTTTATACCTCTGCCTGTGTGTGTTCAGACTGACTTCTTGTGGCATAATCCAGAGCATACAATTTAGCTGCTTGCATTGGCACTTTTATAAATAATGAATTTTCTCTTTGTCAGCTGAAGGATGCATTGTTGTAAAGAATGCAACGTTTAGCTGGTCCAGAAAGGATCCTCCTTCACTGAACAGGTAAGAATTAGTGCTGGTTCAAAATCTTGCTGCATCATAAATGATCTCTATTTGAATTATAAAATCTATATGCAGAAGAGTGTTACCTTAAAGGGGAGTAGCAAGAGGTATAATGGGAGGAGAGAAAACCTCAGAGATTTCAAGCTCTTGCTATGTGCTGCAGATGGGATGAGCTCCATCTAGAGCATGCAGCCAGATTAGCCCCTTATAATTATCCCTAGTGCCTCATGTTTGCACGATGTCCTCAGTCTTCCTTTTAAAATCTTACTCTTGCTGAACTGTAGCCATCCTTGATGCCCATGTTGGAGAAAACCAATGAAGAATCTTGCACACACTATGACTAGAAAAGTAACTGGGGTGATGCAGCTACAAGCTGTGTCTTCCCTGTGCCCTGTCCCCTTCCTTAATTTTGGCTGCTCTTTCTTGGGCCTTAAATTGCATTGTCTTTGGGACAAGGATGCTGTTTGGGAAGCATCCTTTGGTATTTACATTTGTGTTCACAGAACATTTGAGAGAAATATTGGACAGGTTGTGTCACAGTGCTGCTTTTAAATTTTTTTTTTTCTTCCCCTTTTGACTAATTACACATTAAGATGCTATGTCCTAAGTAAAAGAAGAGCTGGGTGCTTTCTGAATGAGAGGTTTGCATTTTCAAACAGTTAAAGTTTCTGTGCTGTGTCAGCATTTGCAGTGGGTGTTCATACTGCATCCAACTTTATATAGGCTGTTCAATAGACCATTTAACTACTGGGATGTGCCATCAAGCAAGGCTGAATTATGTGCTCTTTATTTCAGCATTAATTTCACTATTCCTGAAGGCTCCTTGGTAGCTGTTGTTGGTCAAGTTGGCTGTGGAAAGTCTTCGTTGCTGTCTGCGTTACTGGGGGAGATGGACAAAAAGGAAGGCTACGTGGTTGTCAAGGTGTGATGTGTCTGAATAATTGTTTAGCTATTTGTGGGTATTGAGAGAGGGATTCTAGATGTCTAAGTGGTGTGAAGACGGGCAGAGATAGCCTTTCAAATGAATGCATTCTTTAGCCTGATTTCCTGGCAAGACATGTATATGCTGTAGTCAGCACTCTATAATAAAGGCATGACCCAACAACTTCTATATCTGTTGGTTTCTGATTTAGCCAAATAGACATAATGTTGGAGGTCTCGAAGACAAGTATTCTGGCGAGTCTTGTTGGCAGACAGGAACCAATACAGCCAGGAGGAGCAGTATTTGTTCATACCTTCTTAAACATCAGAGAATTACAAGGGGAGAGGGTATACCCAGATATCCAAACATGGGTAAAGCTGCTGTTGTAGTTTGTACTTTCTTAGACATCAGAGGTGCACAGAGGTCACAGAAGAAAAATGACCTGGAAGTAAGTAAATAAGTAAAAAGTCCTTGTTTTGGATTTTGCTGCTGCTGCAATGTATGGAAAGAGAATTATTTTAAGAGCAAAACAAATTTGTTGCGTTTAAAAACATGCACATTTGGTCACCTCCAGAATTGTTCTGGAAAAATAAAGTAGGTGAAATCTGAATCACTGATTATTGGTGCAAAAAGAGCTTTTCTTGTGCAGAACTAATCTTCAAAGCAAAATACTTTGCAGTAGGTCAGTCTCTTCTTTGAAGTGACTTTTATATAAAAACTACTTCCCCTACTTTCTGCGGAAATTTCTGGGCAGGGGTGCATTTGTTAAACACTTGCATTCCGTAATAAATTGTTTCATGCAGTACATAATTTATAACTATATGAAAGAACTAATGACTTTTGACATTCAGTAATTGTGCAAATATATTCTCTAAACAAATGTTACCTCCAAGTTTGTTAGAGAATCATATTTTGTTTGAAGTCCTTTATTTTCCACCAGCACACTTGGTTACATTCAGTTGTAGAGAAGATTATAAAAATAACATTTTGGAGGAGGTGGTAGCCCAAGAACTACTTCATGCAGTTTTGAAATGACCATAGGTAATTTGTGAGGTGATTAGCACTGCCTGCCTCACAAAGCCCTGCTGTGCTTTGACTTTTCTGTGCAGACTTTTGGTCTAAAGTACTGAATAAGGAATGTTATTTTTCTTGCAGGGCTCAGTAGCCTATGTTCCTCAGCAAGCTTGGGTCCAAAATGCAACTCTGGAAGATAACATTATCTTCGGAAGGGAGATGAATGAGTGCCGGTACAAGCGTGTGATTGAGGCTTGTGCACTGCTGCCTGATATAGAGATTCTTCCTACCGGAGACAAAACAGAAATAGGAGAAAAGGTATTTAAATACCTGCTCTACCATAACGGAGTTATTGCTAGTAGTTAAGGCCATATGACTTCTCTTCTACTTTACCTTAAAGTTGTATTGAATTTAAAACATTCAGAGTAGAAGTCCTGTAGAATAAAAGACAAATTTGAACAGTATGTTTTCCTTGTCTTTAAGCCTCAAAGGGGGGGAAACCTGTCTTCAATTACAAATGCAAAAGCTTCTTGCAGTGACAGTTTTTAATTGCCTCTAAGTTGCCATGGTCACAGAGCAGGAAAATGTATGGAAACAGGAAGACAAGAATCTTCTGGACAGTTCAGCTTCATTTAAAACAAGTAAACACTTTCCCCAACCCCTCCCAAAACCCAAAAACCAGACCACAAAACCAACCACCACCCCAAAACTGGCCTTTGGTTGCAAAAGTATGTGTGATGTGGGATTTAGAAACTTGCATAGATGTTGTAGTGCTCTGCTGTGGGAGCAGCACTGGGTGTCCCCTAACCACGTGGCCAGCAAGGTATCTGTATGTAACCTGCTTGGTGTTCTGCTAAGCTGTTGTTCTCCAGAAGACAGGGATGTACAGGGATATGTGCTTTGCCTGGTGGGATATAGCTGCCAGCTGCCAGCCCCAGATTCAGTAAAGGGTGCATCTTTATCTTCCTTATGGGTCAGCAGATCAACCAAATTATAGAGTGTGAACAGAGTTTGTTTATTAAATGGGAGGCAGCACTACAGATACACAGCTGAGAAGAAAAGTAACTTCTGTGCAGAGTTAGGTAGGTCAGTCTGGATTAACTGCTTTACAAGACTAGCAAACACTTTTTTTATTAGTGCCTCCCTGACTGAGAACTCAAGATGTGCTTCATTCCAAGAGGAGATTGACTGTGACTACTTACACTGTTGTGGTAGTGAAATTATTTGTGATGGAGATCTGTTTCATACAATGCTGGAATTTCTATAACTTGCATAAATCACCTATGACTTGTCTTGCTACAGTTTGTGAAAGACACATCTCTTTTCAGCTGTAAATTAAGGATCATATTTTCTTGTTTCCTCAGGGTGTGAATTTGTCTGGAGGACAGAAACAGCGAGTCAGTCTTGCTCGGGCGGTTTACTGTAATGCAGATGTCTATTTATTTGATGATCCTTTATCAGCTGTCGATGCTCATGTGGGGAAACATATTTTTGAAAAAGTTATTGGACCAAAAGGAATCCTGAAGAATAAAGTATGTCATAATGAGATACTTGTCTCTAGAGAATGATTTGGTTTTCTTTGCTGAGTTCAAATGATTCCAAATTTGTCAAGTTGCATATTCAGACTTTTGTTTCAAACATCTGAAAACTTAAAGGATCCTTCTGAGATTTTTAGAGGACTCTTATAAAACACTGAGTTTTTATAATGAAATGTTCTCTGGTTTCTGTAATTCAAAATTCTTTTATGGAAAAAATGAAGACAAGGACAGTATTTTGTTCTTAAAAATGCTGCATGCCTGTCCATAGTTATTACTGTATTGTGTACAATTCAAGCAGCAAGAGCAGTAGTTCAACCATTGTATTAACTGATTTGAGGTTTTAGAAAAACTTTTTTCTTTTGCTATTTAGACACGTGTTTTGGTAACCCACGCAATCAACTATCTGCCTCAAATGGATACAATTCTGGTAATGTGTGATGGAGAAATCTCTGAGATGGGCTCCTTCCAGGAGCTGCTGAAGCAAGACGGGGCTTTTGCAGAGTTTCTTCGTACATATGCTAATGCTGAACAAAGCGTGGAGAACAACGGTAAGCTTACAGATAAATTCTTAGGGATGAGCTGATGTGTGGCATGTTAAGGGAGTCACGTTAATGGAAAAATAGTAGTAGTGGAAGGAAAGTTAAAAGAAATTACTGTTTCTTCTGATACGCCTATAGGTAGAGGTGCTTATTTCTTGAGGGAGTTGAAGGTTGTGAGATTAAACACACATTCTTTCTTAAAATTTAGGAAAATGTGGAGCAGATCTGTAGTAAAATTCCTCTCACTTAGAGCAGAATTCAGATGGTTGTGAGATCAAGTAAAGGCCAGCTGGGGTTTACACACCCTTCCTGTGTGCTTATTAGGATGTGTCATCTTTATGCAGATAATTCCTTTGGGGATGGGGAAGAGGAAGAAACAACTCATTTTTCTAGCTGACATCCCTGACTCCCGCTTCTGCTTTACAAAACAGCTGTAGAGCTACACTGATGTGGGAATATACTTTAGATATTTTTTTTTAACCTGCAGATGGTTGCAGTATTGGATTTTAATAAGGGAACTTTGTCTTTTGCCTCTAGCCTGTTTTCTTCACCAGCTTGCCTGTAGTGATTTCCCGACACTCCTCCATGTGCTCATGCCAAAAAGTATTGAGCGGTGCTTGCACTGTGATCACTGGGATTAAGTTGTTGGCATGTGTCATGGTTTAAGCCCAGCCAGCAGCTAAGCACCGTGCAACTGCTCGCTCACTCCTCCCTTCCCCAAGTGGGACGGAGGAGAGAATCGGAAGAAAAAGGTAAAATCCTGTGGATTGAGATAAGGACAATTTAATAGGACAACATAAGGAGAGAAGAAATAATAATACTACTAATAAAAGAATGTATAAAGTGATGCACAGTGCAATTGCTTACCACCTGGAACCCAATGGTCAGCCCATTCCCAAGCAGTGATTTTTGCTCCCCCCTGCCCC
>JANZLQ010000064.1:9456694-9484216 GCA_026212715.1 Elanus axillaris
AGAACCGGCTGGTATTGGCTCTATCGGACAAAGGGGAAGCTTCCAGCAGCTTCTCACAGAAGCCGCCCCTGTAACCCGCCCCCTGCTACCAAACCCTTGCCACAGAAACCAAATACAGTTTAACTTTCTGCTCTCAGTGTGGGGAGTAAAGAGGATTTACTTTTTTTGTTTCGATTCATATCATCTAACAACTCATTCCATGTGCAGTTGTAGCCCTTTTGGCTAGAGAACAGAGTTCCCTATGGCTTCTCTTTGCCATGCCTGTCACTTGAACCTGAGTTGAGTCGCTATTTTTGCAGCCAAACCTTATGAGGACCCTTTATAGAATTTTCTTCTCAAGTTCTTGTAGCAGACCAGTGTTTATACAGTTAAAAGGTTTTCTGTCTGGCACTGGCAGTGAATGCAGTGGGGTGTGTTCTCTCCTCTCCCACCTCTGTGGGAGGCTGAAGCAGTAGCTGTTTACTTTACCAGCCTGTTAATCTTTTAGTGCTTATGTCTCAGTTAAACTGCTTCTAGTTGCATGTCTGGATTCCCCAGTGGTTTCCTTACTGTGGTGGGGATCTACAAGCAGGTTATCTGAATACATGTTGCATGTGTGATTCTGCCATTGTAAGAGGAAAGTTTATCCAGCAAGTGGTACTTGTGACAGCAAAGCCCTTGGCTATATATAACATTTTATCTGCCTTGGGGCAGCGCTTTCCCTCTCTTCCCATCACCATCAAAGTTCCTTTTGCAAATTACACACTAATAAGGATTTTTCTTAGTTGCTTTCCTCGAGTCCTCTGAGGCCACATCCATTTGAAGGAGGAACTGATCAGATACGTTTGTGTGGGTTTTTTCAGGCTGAATGGAGTATTGAACAAACTGCCCCAGCGAGTACCTGGCCTGAGGAAGGGAAGGTTGAGTTTCGAGGCTATGGTTTACGTTACCGGGAAGACTTGGATTTGGTTCTGAAAAACATAAATGTTACCATAAATGGGGGTGAGAAGGTAATGAATCTGCATTTATAGTAGACTGGTACTGTTTATAAGTCTGCTTGCATAAGTCAGAGACGTCTATCCCTGTTCTGTAGTGTTTCTTGGGTCCTTAAGAACTAGAAGAGCTTCTGTAGAATCAGTCATCTTGTAACTGGCAAATGTAGTAGGCTTTTATCCTTTTCAGGGTGTATCCTGCAGCATGGGATAAAGATACACTGTATTTTGTGGGCTTGTGAAGTATCTTTTGGTCTGGTTTCATAAGGAAGTGAGGTTTATGCTGTCTTCTCTCCCCTTCCCAGGAAATTTTGCTAATTTGTTTGCCGTAAGCAAAGAGGACTACAGGTTGCATAGTGATTATGTTAATTATAGTCTCAAGAAAATGAGCTACTAAGTTGAGGGGGGGAAGCCTTGGTCTAGTGAGGCAGAAGTTGCAAGGTGAGACTTTCTGCAGTAAAAAAATGGGACTTCAGAGTAGATTCACTGGATCTGGCAAAACTGGTGGTGATGTGCGCATGTCTCTCCTGCTTCCTTGCACATGTGCTCACATGCATCCCACCCCAGTCCTGTGTGGATTTGCTGGTGTTTAATAATAGTGTGATCTTGCACGGCAGCATAAAAGGTAGCTGCAAGACAGACCTACTATCCAGCTTCCTTATTTGTGGTATCCAACTAGGCATTTGCTTTTTCCCTGAGTGCACACTTTCTACCTACAAATATAGGCAGAATAATACCTCAGGAGTGGTTAGAAAGGGCAGATGGCAAGAGATATACCAACCAACCAAACTAGCAATCTTTTATATTTATTTTAAAAGAGAAAAGAATTGGTGAAGACTTCAGGCTAACGGGGAAACAAAACATACAGTAGAACAGTATGAAACTGAGTGCTTTTGGTATATTTTTGCTATAAATTCAAACAAGATAAATGTCAAGGTAGCAGTTATAACTGTGAAGCGTGAACCAAACAAAGGATTAGGGAAATCTTGGCCTGCTCTACCCAATTCCATTTGCCTTTCTAGAGGAATTGAAAATTGTGATTGGATTGCAAGTTTTGAGACCGCTTTTTGTTCTTGTTTTCTTCATAGTCAGTGATTTTTCTTCCCCTTTGATCAGCCTCAATTTATTATGCTGTTTTGGGGTGTTGATAGCCCAGCAAATACGACAATCTTCTGAAAACGTGTCAGTTTTAAGCGGATGCTTGGAAATGCTGTAACTCTTCCCTGGAGTAAGTTGTTCCTGTATTTCTTCCCAACAGATTGGAATAGTTGGAAGAACAGGAGCTGGAAAATCCTCACTTACTTTAGGTTTGTTTCGGATTAATGAAGCAGCTGAAGGAGAAATTATTATTGATGGAATTAATATTGCAAAGATAGGGCTTCATGACTTGCGGTTCAAGATCACCATCATCCCTCAGGTACGTTTAAAATCGTGCTATTACCAGAACTTGTTTTGTAACAGTGCTGTTTCTCTAATGTATTAGGGAGAATATATTTATTCCTTTTGTGATCTGTAGCTATGAAATTGAGTCATTTCAGCATGCTCTTTCATGGTCTTGAATCCAAGATTTTTTCCTAGACTGGCTTTGATTTGCTTGTGCTGGGTAACAAGTAGGAGCTTGGCTATGGCCACGTTGTGGTGTGGAACCAAACCCTTGGCCTTTGGACTCATGGGCCTTGTTAGCACCCCATGCTGATCACTTAAATGCTATAGTCAGCTTAGCCTGAGTGGGGAGGTCTGATCTCAGTTGAACACCTGGTCAGGGTCCTTTAGTTAACTGGGACCATTGCTCTTTTGGCCAGTGGAGGGGAAGTAAAGTCTGATTATTTCCATTTGTGGAGAGTCCACAGGGGAGTTTTTCTAGGGATCTGTTTCCGCCTTCATTTTAGGTAGTTCCATTCTTTCTAGAAATGGAGTGAAGGTACTGCGTAGTCTAGTTGTGAGGGACTGGGATTTTATGTTGCTATTTCAGGCCTGATATGCACTCTTTGGGCCTTTGCGCAAAGCATTCTGACTTCGGTAGGATCTCATGAGCGAGGTATGCAGTACTGTTCACTCACAGAAACAGGTACATAATCATACCAGTCTAGCCCAGCAACTGTGGGTTTGATAGTTGAAAACATTTGGAAATAAGGATTTACAAGCGCTGGATTTGCAGTCTCAAGTCTTCTTATTCTTACCATGTAGCCTTTATTGACTGCCTGTTCTTATTCAAAGACAGACCATAAAATGTGGTTATATAAATCACCATTGCAGCACGCTGGCAAAAGCAGGTGAGCACACTGTGGATCGCTTTCTGCACCACTTCTTTTGGAAATCTGGGGGGGACTTTGCTTTGTCCTTTTGATCACTTTGAATCAGTCTGACATTAGTAGGTCAAAAGTATTCCCAAAGTAGTATTTCTCCATGTCCAGGAAAAAATGCATTTGTTTCACTAATACTGCAGCTGAAGACTTTTGAAATATTTACAGATGGTATAATTCTCTAAGAAGTGGAAAGTTGACCC
Source organism: Elanus axillaris (assembly GCA_026212715.1). Taxonomy (NCBI): domain Eukaryota; kingdom Metazoa; phylum Chordata; class Aves; order Accipitriformes; family Accipitridae; genus Elanus; species Elanus axillaris. The sequence continues at coordinate 9,460,172 of JANZLQ010000064.1, forward strand.
AGTAGTCCCTGCTGACAGAAAGTTAACTTAGTAGTCCAGTAAAAAAGTTGGCTGGTTGTGATTTGTTTTGTTTTTGTTGTTTTTTTCCCCCTGGATTCATGAGTTACTGACTCATGGAAAGGTCTGGAGTGCCAGAGTCTGCAGAGGTCAGGTGCCCAAGAGGCATAAGGAATAGGGGTGAGGGAGAATAACTTGCTGTTGGAAAAACATGAGGTCTTGCTCCTAAACTCAGGAGATTAGCTTGCAACTGCATCTGGACGTGTTGTTTTCCTTTCACTATCTAAGAAATATCTTTGGAGCACTTGCCATGGCCTGTGTACATTGTCAATTACCTCTTTCTATGACTAGGATCCAATATTGTTTTCTGGCTCTTTGCGTATGAATCTTGATCCTTTTGACCAACACTCTGATGAAGACATTTGGAGGTCTTTGGAACTGGCTCACCTGAAAAACTTTGTATCGTCCCTTCCTGATAAACTTAATCATGAGTGTGCTGAAGGTGGTGAGAACCTCAGGTATGTCAAAGAACCGCGCTTGTGAATATTGCCTTAAGAACTGAGTGAGAACTGAGAGGTGTGTGTGTGCCCTTCCATCTGCAACTAGGCTTTCCACTTCGAGGAACCTTGCAGCTCACTTGGGACAATAGGTATCTAGACACTAGCAATAGCAATGCAGTATGGGGCTCCTTCCCCTTGCCCTATATGAGAATTTGGGGACGGAGTTGGGGAATTCTTAATGCATGACCAGGCAATCAACCAACTAGGTTTTATTCAACGTGTTTTAAACTCTCAAGTTTGGGAATTTAAAGTAATTTAAGAAATACTCGTAATGCTGTGAGGTTTGACATGTTGGGCAGTCTTGGGAAGGATTTTAGTAGCAGCAGGCTGCTATTTATAGTGGATGCTCTGAACTTACCATGGCTCTTGCCCAACAGATACAATTTCTCTGAGGAAGTTGTTAGCTTGCTTTTTGCACTGTAACAGGGATATATGTTTGGTCTGTAGAAACCATGCAAATTCCAGTCCTCAACACTGCACTGATTCAGTGAATCAGCCTGGTGCAGTTATGCTGAAACTATTTGTAATGTATTCTCTTATTACATTGCCAGGACTTCATTGTGAGGGGATGTATTTTCAGATGCTGTTAGATACTATGCAGTGAAGTAATAAGACCAACCTTACCTATTTTGCTGGATTCTTGGCACCTGTACGTTAGAACAAGGAATTGCTAGGCTTCAGAATGAATACTCTAAACTTGTTCTGACTTTTTTTCCCACCCTCCCGTCCCATCGGCGTAGTGTGGGACAGCGCCAGCTGGTGTGCCTGGCACGAGCTCTGCTCAGGAAGTCCAAAATACTGGTTCTAGATGAAGCCACAGCTGCTGTTGATCTTGAAACAGATAAGCTTATACAGTCAACAATAAAGTCTCAGTTTGAAGAATGTACTGTATTAACTATAGCACATCGTCTGAACACAATAATGGATTACACAAGGTAAAGTAATACCACTTTTATCTTGAAGAATGGCATGTGTGACTTGCATTGTGCTCTACTTAAATGAGCATCTTTGTGTTAGCTTAATGTTTACCAGTGCATTTTTAGCCACCTTTCCACAGAGCTGCTGGAATACCTGTTTTGATGGGTGGGGTGGGTGTGTGTGTTTTTGGTTCACAGTGGCTGTGTTTGGCCCGGGGAACTCTTCTGATCCCTCTGTTGCACTGCTGTTGTGCCATTCCTGCCCAGGCAAACTGGGAAGGGCAGGGAGCCAAGGGTAGGAGTCTGTTCCTGGGTCTTGCCCTAATTTAGGCACAGCTGGAAGAGGCATCAGAGCTTTAGGGAGCTCATACCCTAAACTAGGCACATGCAGCGTAAGGAAACAAAGGGGAGGTCCTCTGCTTGTTTGAAGTTTATTTGATGCTTCTCTTTCCATCACTTATGGTTGTAGTTCATACAGCCTCTCTCACCTTCAGCTGCCTTGCTAAGGTGTGGTTGAGGGCAGAGTTGTTGTCTCATAATTTCAGTTTTAAGCTGTCTTGTCCTTTTTATCACTGTGGCAGAGAGAAAAGTGACCAGTGATAAGGTTTTTGTGTACTTCTGTGACCCCTGTTTGTGCTGTCAATAGTGAAAGATGATAAACAGGAACATTGCCTGTGCCAGGCTCAGCACTAGCAGTAGTGTCACCAGATGAACACCCAGTTCAGTCACGGCAGTGGGTAACATCATGCAGCAGCACCTGCTAAGGGCTTAGTGAGCATCTCTGCAGTGTCTGGCCAATTAGTGGAGGTAGCTAAAGGCAGTATTTTAACTGTGAGCTGACTTTACTGACTGCTGTAACTTGCTTTGTAAACTTCCTAATTGCAGTTGCATGTCTGTTTTGCATAAGCTATGTCTGCATTTGTATTTTGTCAGCAGAAGCTGTTTAACAGCAGCTGATGTGGTGCAGTATTATGGGAAAGTTATCCCAGATCTTGGAAGGTCTTAGGGGCCCTCACCTTTACAGGAAGTGCTGCCATCTAGTTTCTGGCTGGTTGAAAGCACAGTCAAAAGTCTCATGGCTACCTGCAAATGACTGGATAAACATATGCTACATAGAAAATAGACCAGACAGACCATCTGCAATGAGGTCAGGAAGGACAGAGTTGAGAATCTCTGTCCATTCATAGTCTGGACTGTCTTCACTTGCATATAATGGCTGTGCTACAGTCAGTTTCTGTCTGTACGTATATATCTGTGTTCACTGGCTTTCTGCATCTTCTTATGACCATGTTTTTTTTTCCTTGTTTTACAGAGTTTTAGTCCTGGAGAGAGGAGAAGTGGTGGAGTGTGGTAGCCCAGACCACCTGCTTCAGGAAAAAGGCATTTTCTATAGCATGGCCAAAGATTCAGGCTTGGTGTAGCATTTGAACTTGGTTAGTTCTTGTGGGAAAGAGGGAAGTGATACAGTTAGAGAACTCTAATTTCCCCTGAGCTGGTGTGAACTGTACAGTTCAGTTTCAGACCTAGTGAAAGCAGATAGAGCATGGTGATGGAATTAACATAAAAATGCAATTTTTTTTCTTTTTTTATTCGCCTTAGTATTGATTTTAGCCAGTTTTAGAAGCACATACACTGTGCAAAACAATTCAGATACTTTTAATTTTTGCCTGAAATCTGTCATTATATCCTCAAATGTAAGGTGGAGTGATTAATCAGAGAAGTTCAGAAAAGCTTTTTCTTTTCATCTGCTCTTATGTTCTGAAGTTCCCCCTGCCTCCCTCCCCCTTTTTGTTTTTTTTAAAAACATTTTTGCAAATGCTAGTTATTTGCTTGTTTGCTGATTCCTCATTTGATGAGCCACCTATTGTGGGATGCACTTGGAACATTTTGTGGCATATAGAACTATAGTCCAAAGATTCTTCTTGTGAAATAACGTGTGTGCCAGGCTTTCTCATTATGGCATTTACTGTACTTGGCTAATGCTTTTATGCATTGTCCTAAAGGTTTCATGTGTTTACAGTGTATAGCAGTAAGTTCACTATAATGTCAGTAGTGCTGATGTGAAAAAAGCACAGTCAACTTCAAAGCAGTATTTAAGAATGTCTAGAATGACAATTGCTCCAAAACCAAATTCGTGCAGCAGTTGGTGTGCTGCAGTATGCAGTACCTGGTCTTACACCCAGTTTACTCAGGAATTCTGACTTGGGTGGCAAATCCTAGTTATGCCTGTGGGGACTAGGCTGAGAAATGAGGTTTTGCATGGGCAGAGGTTGCAGGCTCAGCGTGATACTGATTGTGATACCTTTGGCTTTGGCAGTTCTGTGCTTTAATAGAAGCTCTGCCACATCAAGGACCATTAGCCTTATATCAAAGAAACATGCCCTACATGCTGCTGCTGTTGACTCTTAAATTTTGGGGGAAACTTCTGTTACAGGTGTTTAAAAAAAGAAAGTGCTACTGTTTTTAAAGTTGCGTGTCAGAAGGGTCTAACAATTCAATTAGCAATGGAGTCTGGTTTTTGAGATCTATGTTGAATGTTCAGTTTTCTGTGGGAAGAAAAAACTTACTTTTCTCATGTTCTGATTAGTCTTTTTTTTAAAGGAAAATGCTGGAAGAAGGCAAACGAAGTCAGATGGACCCCAATACTCAGCACCCTGAGAATGTGGACTTTGGTGAATGATATTGCTGACCTTAATACTAGACAATTGTCTTCTTTAGAGTAAAACTATTTATTTTTTTGTAAATTATGACTCTTTGAAATTGAATAGACTGAAATTTTCTTTGGTATTTTTTCTAATGACTATACAAATATTTGCAAAGAACTTGAAGTAAAAAAAATGTTTGAAAGATAGCATGATGTGTCATTTCTTGTGTTGTATTTGACAAAGGGTTTGCTTCAGCAGTTAAGGTTTTTGCCTTGAAAATAGAAATTACTTGTACTGCTTAGACTAGCCAGGCTGCTAGGCCTGATGTCTGGGGAGTGTTAGGGTGGGTAAAAAACCTTGAGTGCAAATAACTATGTGTCTAGTGACCTACTACGCCATCTGGACACTCCCAGATCCATGGGACCAGATGGGATCCATGCAAGAGTACTGAGGGAACTGGCGGAGGTGCTTGCCACTCTCCATCATCTATCAGCAATCCTGGTCAACGGGGGAGGTCCCAGATGACTGGAGGCTTGCCAGTGTGATGCCCATTTACAAGAAGGGTCAGAGAGAGGATCCGGGGAACTACAGGCCTGTCAGCCTGACCTTGGTACTTTTTGAGAAGCTGGTATCTCATGGCTTAGACAAATGTACTCTATGCTGGGTGGAAAAACTGGCTGGATGGACAAGCCCAGAGGGTTGTGGTGAATGAATGGAGTTAAATCCAGTTGGTGGCCAGTCACAAGTGGTGTTCCCCAGGGCTTGGTGTTTGGGGCTGGTTCTGTTTAATGTCTTTATTGATGGTCTAGACGAGAGCTGAGTGCAACCTCAGCAAGTTTGCAGACGACACCAAGTTGGGAGGTAGGGTCGATCTGCTTTTGAGGGTAGGAACGCTCTGCAGAGAGATATGGACAGGTTGGATCAATGGGCTAAGGCCAGTTGTATGAGGTTCAACAAGGCCCAGTGCCAGGTCCTGCACTTTGGTCACAACCACCCCCGTGCAGCGCTACAGGCTTGGGGAAGAGTGACTGGAAAGCTGCCTGGCAGAGAAAGACCTGGGAGTGCTGGTTGACAGCTGGCTGAGTATGAGCCAGCAGTGTGCCCAGGTGGCCAAGAAGGCCAACGGCATCCTGGCCTGTGTCAGAAATTCTGTGGCCAGCAGGAGCAGGGAGGTGATTGTTCCCCTATATTCAGCACTGGTGAGGCTGCACCTTGAGTACTGTATTCAGGTTTGGGCTCCCCACTATAGGAGAGACATTGAGGTGCTGGAGCGTGTCCAGGGAAGGGCAACCAAGTTGGGGAGGGAGCTGTCCCACAACTCCCCCAAGTTGTGGGACTGGAGCACAAGTCTTGTGAGTTGAGGGAACTGGGGCTGTTGAGGCTGGAGAAAAGGAGGCTGAGGGGAGACCTTATCACTCTCTACAACTACCTGAAAGGGGGTTGTAGTAAGGTGGGTGCTGGTCTCTTCTGTCTGGTGGCTGGTGATAGGATGAGAGGTAATGGCCTCAAGTTGTGGCAAGGCAAGGGAGGTTTAGGTTGGATATTAGGAAAAATTTATTTTTTCCAGACATTCCTTTATTCCAGACATTGGAATAGGCTGCCCAGGGAAGTGGTTGAGTCACCATCCCTGGAGGTATTAAAAAAGTGCATAGACAAGGCACTCCGGGACATGGTTTAGTGGGCGTGGTTGATGGTTGGACTCGATCCTGAAGGTCTTTTCCAACCTAAATGATTCTATGTGTTGTGGTAGAGCTGGATCACGTCTCATGATTTCTCTTGTAATTTGAGTGCTGCAGTTTGTTGAGCAGACCAGGTAATGATGATGGATCAGTAGAACAGGATTCAGTGGTGCTGTAGACCTTTGTCATACCTGTGGTGTCCATGGCCTATGTCTGCCACATTTCCTGGGCAGCTTGGTGTTAACTTCCTCTGTGGAAATGGAATAGGCAAGGGGTGATTTGGGAGTTTGAGGAGGAGCAGTAGGTTTTGGTTTTTCAAATCACCTAATGTTTATGCAGCATTGTGACAGACAGAAGGGTGGAAAGATTGGAGCAAATGGTTAGTAAGGAGCAGAGTATAGAGCAGAAAAATGAGCTTGTCAGGTAAGGTGCGTGGTTGGTGTTGGTTTACTCAGTTGCATTAATATGGAGGCATGTATTTGCAGAGGAGACCCAGAGGAGGAACTGTGAATACCACCATGAGACCTTTCCCACTTGGGGATAGTCATCCTCCAAGAACTCTTTGTGATCCTTCCCCTTCCACTCCTTCCTCAGAGAGCCCTGGGAATGAAAGGGGAGAGAGGCCACTGGCATTGGACAACCAGACAGTAAAGCTCCCTGTGTTCTCTCTTTGCCTGTACAAACTAGTTAGCACCAACACCTTCCTCCAGTGAAGGAATTCAGACATGATTTCAAATACCTTTGAAAAGCCTTGTGGGTTTAGTGCAGCTTGTACTGAGGTGGGGACTCAGCAAGTACTCTGCAGGTTTGGGATTGAATTCAAAGGAGATTGTATTGCTAGAGTTTTTACTTAGGGGATACTGATTTCAGATCTAAGGAAAGGATGCTTTCCATTGCACACTGATTAACAGATGTTTACAAGCCTTGACATATTCATGTGAGTAAGTCCTTTGAAAACAACGGAACTGCACTTAAAGAGTATGGTTTGTTTGAAATGCAGAACTTGCAGAATTATGCTTCCACTGTGTAAAATGTTTGCAGTGGAGGTGTCTGTGTGGGAATGATTTAAACTGCATTTGCAATTTCAAACTGGGTACACTGGAAAGTGTCACTGGACCTTCTCTGTCCTATTCATGGGCTGTTTGTGATCATTTGGGGAACTGCGTGTCCAAAATGCTGTATTTTGCAGTATAACCTTATAAATAGTGGAGCAAGGGATCGGAAGACTGCTCTTTGTGTGTGCTTCAGTCTTGTTCTTTTTCGATCGTGGTGATTAATATGCATCACTGTGTTCTCCCAGTTCTATATATTTATGCACTTGCTAGTACAAACTGTTCTGCCCCAGCTCTGGAGTAGATACTCTTTTCTGTTTGTCCTAAGTGCCCGTCCATGCTTTGTGCTGTTGTTGCATTGATTCATGATCCTGATTTCAAATGTCTGTCCTCATAAAAATGATGAATATCTTGTCTGGATTTAACTTGCACAAAACTGTATTATGGATGATGAGGATCAGTCTGAATTAACCTTTTACTGCACACAGAGCTAGCTGAACAAATGCAGCTTTCTTCCCCCAGAACCTATGTGTAAGAGCAGTGTCCTGTAGGTACTTTGGGGTACCTTGAGGTAGGAGCAGTGTAGCTGTGAGATCCTGTTTCAGCTAGGAAAGAGAGGGCCATATGCTGATCACTGGGACCAACTGCAGAAAATGATACAACTTGCTGCAAGGTAAACTATTAGAATCTGGCAGTAGAACCAGCGGATTTTCCTTATTTAATCTGTTCTTGGTTTTGTGCGTGCTGTTTGGACCTAATGCTTATTTAGTACCTGGGACACTGTCAGCACTCCTGGGTAAGTGAAATCTAGCCTGACAATACATGAGCTGCAGTACAAGGGAGTGTTGCCATCCAGCAGGGATCAGTGATGTCACAGCCCAGGGCAATGAGCCTTCCCTCCAGCTGTTGGGGTGTGGGGGGCAGCACTAGTAAATTCAGGAGTGTGACACTGAATTCCAGCAGCTGAGCTCAGTCATGTAGCAGACACCTATTTTCTTTGAGTGCCTTGATGTTGCATATTTTCTTTTACGCAGCAAAGCTAATGCCAGCTCTGAAAGACAGCATCTGGGACAGGCGGTGGGAACCGTACCAGGAGTGTGGACTGCAATGAGCAGCTTAGTTTTTGGGAAGGATGTGAGCTGGGCACCTTCATCTAGCTGCTGCAGAGCAGGGTTTCCCTGAAGTGTATTGCTGTGGCATGGCCTGAGTTCATCCTGTTCTCATCCCCCAGGTCCCCTCCTGGTGAACGGGTAATTATCTGCCCACCAGGAGGTTCTTCATAGCTGGTAGTCTTGTGCTTCTGTAGGTGGGTAGGTTCTCACTTCCTACGGAGCATGTGGAAGCCTAGCTCTATGTTTTTTTGGTTTGTTGTTATTGGTTTTTTTTAATAAAAATGGCACAGTTAATTTCATTTAGGTCAGCAGAAAAAATGGAAACCTTATTTAGCTGCACTGCTGGCTATTTTTGTGTGTTTTGTGGAAAAATTTGCCAAATACCTGTCAGGTCTGAAAGTAAGTGGCCAGACTTAGCATCCTTGGTGTTATCTAGGGAAAGGCTGTGCCTGTCCCCAGTTCGTTCTATGTTCTTTGCTTGATGGACCCTTTCTTCTAGTCTTTGAGAAGACCCTTATCTTTTGTCACGGTTTAATCCCAGCCAGCAACTAAGCACCACACAGCTGCTCATTTACTCCCCCTACCCCCTCCCAGTGGGATGGGGGAGAAAATCAGAAAAGTAAAACTTGTGCGTTGAGATAAGAATGGTTTAATAGAACAGAAAAGAAGAAAGTAATAATGATAATGATGACTAATAAAATGACAACAGTAATACTAAAAGGACTGGAATTTACAAATGGTGCACAGTGCAATTGCTCACCACCTGCCAATCGACACCCAGTTAGTCCCTGAGTGGCGATTCCCTGCCCCCACTCCTCCCAGTTATTCCTTGATGTGACATCCCATGGTCTGGAATACCCCGCTGGCTAGTTTGGGTCAGCTGCCCTGGCTGTGTCCCCTCCCAACTTCTTGTGCCCCTCCAGCCTTCTTGCTGGTCGGTCATAAGAAGCTGAAAAATCCTTGACTTGGTGTAAACATGACTTAGCAGCAACTGAAAACATCAGAGTGTTATCAACATTCTTCTCATACCGAACTCAAAACATAGTACCAGGTACTAGAATGACAATTAACTCTATCCCAACTGAAACCAGGACATCTTTAAAAGCAAAGCTCTTTCTCTCAGAACCATTTTGTTCTGATCTGTTCATTAAAATGTTAAGGATCTGTGAAACCAGTTCAGATCCTGCTGTGCTGTAACTTCTATTTTACAGCAGTCCTGTGTGCCACTGCAGCCCATGTAAAGATAGTGGTGGTGGTAACAATAATAAACATTAACATTTATTGTAAGTGTGTTTAATATTTATAAAAGACTAAAAGAAGACTGTTGAATTTACTGTCTCAGATTTCAGTGTGTATAGATATATCCTGGCTGACATTATTTGCTGCACCATGGAAGATATCCCACATCTGGAAGAGCTGATTCTGCTGAGAAAACAACTTGGGATTTTCAGGAGACCTGCATGTAAAATGCTAGTTCTTCATGTGTGTGAATACAGCTGCTTCTGTAAAACTGTTCCCAGTCTTGAGACATCTCTGAAGATATCCTTTAGTGGTTCAACTGCAATGCAGCACAGAGAGTTGTTCTCTGGGTCACTGATGCCTTTAGCATTTTGGCAGTCCTGTGCATTTTGCGACCATTTAGGGAACTAGGTGTGCATGAACTTGGTGTAAATCAATGCACATCACCTTCCTTCTTATTTTCTAGCTTTAGCAATTTTGGTGGAATCATGGGACCAGAATCTTTTAGGTTGTTTTTCTCTCCTGTGTATGCTGTGCTTTTACTCTGAGATAGCCTTAAATGAAGAGGAAAAAGAAAAAAAAAAAAAACCTTGAAATTGAAAGCCCTAACTCTTAATGTCCAGATTGGATAGACATCTGGAACAGTGAAAGTATTAATTAAGCTCTTGACTTCATTTCATATCATTGCATGGGAATCCTATACTGGCTCAACTGGCAGAGCAGGCGGCCTGTGTGGAGTAAGTGGCTTTCTGAGGATGAAAGGCTGCCGTGGGTAGGTGCTCTGGCTGGGCTGGGCGGTTTCCCAGGGGCGGCATAGCCATGATGCTTGCTGGCTTCCAAACCCCCTGGTCTGGGTTCTGCCTCTATCCGGTGGCCTGGCCTGGCCATCCAGCCACAGCCTGCCTCAGGTGGGAACACAGCTCAGCCTGCCTGGCCAAGAGAGTGGTTGGAAATACAGGTTCTCCCACAGAAACGTGGGGGCATCGTGTGTTCTTGCTGTGGTCTAGGTAGAAACTTGTTTTTTCTCTAAAGTCCCTACTGGACCTAGAGTGAAACACTTCTTTTACTCCAAAGAGAAAAATAGAGTTGGAAAGCTACTGAGATGTCAATAAATCCTCTTTAGATTAGTGGGTTTTATTTGGACTTTGAGTGGGTAGCTACTGCTGAGCTAAAGACAGCTGCTCCGTGTATGTTGCACTTACGCTACACAATAGTTATTAAAAATTAATGCTGCAAAAGTGTAGACATGGCAAGTGCAGGCACTCCTCTTGATCAGCTCTAGACATTCAGATTATTGGAGGTGTTTGACAGACTTTTTTAATATTTAAAATTTCTTCAGAGCAACTTATGAAATAGGCTATTAGCATAGTTCTGAGCCTGCTGTAGTGACCTGCGAAAACTGCATAATTCAGTCAGTCTAATCTAGAAAGAAGTACCTCTGCAAAGACCCAGCAGACCTGTCCTTTTAAACACCACTTGCTGTTCCTTGCACCAGATTTTTCAAGAGAGGATGGAATCTTCAAGCATTAACTTCTTTATATATTTTGCTTTAACCAACTTCTAGATAACTTCCTTCTGATGACTATTACCGTTTTTGTGAGACTTGAGCTCCTGATTTGTCACTTACAGTACCACGTGGACATAAAGTTGGGGACTCCATTTCATCTGAAAAACAGGAGTTTTGCCACATGTAATTTTGGGAATGCCTTTTCTTTTGTTCTTTCAGCACAGCTTGATGTGTGAAAGCTGACGGTATTTTTGTTTGCTCTTTGTGCAAGCCAAGAGCAAAACTGTGCCTTTTCAAGATTACCAGTCTGAAAGTATGTTTTGATTATTTTCTCCTTCTGTTGTCTTCTCTCTTCATTACCAATTCAGGAACAGAAAGCAAGCATTTAAAAGATGTTTATATCGGAGATTTAGCATACTGCTCAAAGATGTCTGTTTCAAAATTACCCAGCAACATGGGCACTTCTCTTTCTCTTTGACCTCAGCTAAAAAGAAAGACTAACTTTTATCTCATTAGTTGTAAATGTTCCTGCTTTTGAGATCCATTGATAAACCTTTAGAGTGCTCATAACTTGGATCTGTTGTTTGGATATTTTTTTTGTCTCTGCCCTTGAGTAAGTTTTGGAGAAAGTAGAGGAGAAAAAAAAATGCTTCTTTCCTGTATGGCAGCAGGCACTGCACTTAGCTATTTTAGCCAGTTGTCCAGCAGTAACTGTTAACTGCTCCTAACGTGCGTGAAGAGGCTACTGAACAGCTGCTGGAGAAGAAACTGCTGGGTTTTGCTGGTCTGGGTTGACTCTTGCCAGTTTGAACTCTCTCATCCCCTCCCCCATTACTCCTTTTTGTATTATATTTACTTTCGCTTATTGAAGAGACCCATTTCAATACTTGATTCTATTTTTATTTCAGCTTCCTAGAAAATGAAGTGCTTTAACAAAAGTCACAGTAAACAGCAGTATCTCACAGTGTGATTTGTTTGTCACATTGTCTTGTTGTGCTTCCTGAGAGACTTGGGACAGCTCTGACCACAACTCCTCAGCACTGTGGGAAGCCCAGGAAGGCTTTGCTTTCAGCTGCCATTTTGGTTTGTTAAAGTAACATCTGAAAGATGATCATGCCAGAGGCTCTGCAGCACCAGGCTGGCACATGCAGGAGGTAAACTTGCACTCAAGAAGAAAACCAGGAATGAACCACCAGGTTGACAAGTGAGTCCCTGCTACTTTTCCTATCTGCCAGACTGCCATGCTGCAGGGATCAGAGGAGGACACTTTCCACCACGCAAATTCCTTGTGGCCAAATTTGATCAAAAAATGCTGGTATCAGTGTTTGGACATGCTCTGCTGTGACCAACCAGCATTTGGCAGCAGGGCTCCTCCAAGCCTTTAAGCAGAAGGTACAGTGCTCTGCTGCCCACTCCCAGCCAAGTTACTCTGTCCTGCATCAGTGAGCCAGTGTCTAAGGTGTCTCTCTTCCCCCACACAGTCTGTCAGCCCTCTGCACAGCACGATTCACATGGGGCCCCTCCAAAGCTGACACGGAAAGACATGCAGTGGATCTGATCCCCAGCTGTGACAACAGGCAGCCCACAGGCAGCTGTATGCTCTCCTGCTTAGTGGCATCCCGCTTCCTCTTCCCTACTCCCCCGGTGTTTGTGCACTTTGGGTGACTAGATCCAGCTGCTGCCTTGGAATCCACATCTGTGTAAAAACAGCACTTAGGTGAGCAGTCCTTAAGACACTGGCAGAAAACTGAATTTGTTCTGCCTGGAAATTCAGACAAGCTGTGAAGAGTTAAGTTTGCTTGCTACCAGTTAAATACTTGCAGCTGTCCATAAAATCTTGTTGGCTTTTAAAAATAATCTGTGTAATCTTTAAGTATGGCAGTATATTTGAGCTCCATTTATAGTATAAATTGGAAATGCTGTGGTCTTTTCCTTTTGGCTTGTTTGTTTTTATACCATAAAGGCAACAAGGTGTTTAAGTTCGGACTGGCTCATTTTCAACAGGAGAATGAGGTTTTGGTATCTGGGAATATAACAAAAATGGAATTGCGAAGTTTCCGATGGAAATAACGTGTATCCCAAGTCATGCCTTTTCTTCTACTCACTGTGGTTGTAGCTCAAACAAGATTTGGTTGGGTGTCAGGCATTTTAGAGTGAAACCAAGATAACTCAATTACGAGATCAATTATTCCTGATAGTGGTGGCATTACGGTATACTCTGTGAGTCATACAAGGCCTGATTCTTCCATCAGTCTGTAGAACAGTCCCTTCTGAGCTATTAAGTGTTCCAGAGTATCAAATTCAGCTATCCGACCATTTTCCAAGACTAAAATCCTGTGAACATTAAAACAGAAGTGTAAGCTTGGGGATACACTAGCAACTGTAAGAAACTTAGTTATTTCTAGTTATTTCTAAAATAATTTTCAGTACTTGCTTGTTATTGAACCAAGCTTTCCAGCAGCTTTTCAGCTGGGAAGCAGCTGTGGGATAGAAATAGGTTTCCGATGAGCAACTATTCAAATACTGAGTTTGTGGGAGGAGAGTTTTTTGGCAACTGAGACTGGAATAAGATTTGTGAACGTGTAGTTTAGCTTCATGATTTTAAGATGAAGCAGAGAACTGTAGCTGTGGTTTTGCTGTCAGTGGTGGGGGAGGGGAAAGGGATATGACACAGCATGAAATGCATTATGTGGGAATAAATGATCTTTGATTAGCCTATTGGTGCCTAGCTGATTTAAGCAAAGCTTTGAGGGTTAAACAAGAAAAGACAGAAATGAAATTGCTATTCACTAACACTGTGTGGTTTGTCTGGTTCACACAGGTCTTCCTCCCTCTTTAGAAAGTGGCTGAAGGTATTACCTGTCACAGTCCATGACAGTGTTTATCCGGTGAGCTATTGTTAACACTGTGCTGTCTTTGAACTGAGTCCTCAGGGTGCACTGAATCTGAAGATCAGTTTCTAAATCTACTGCTGCTGTGGCCTCATCTAGAATGAGGATTTTGGCTTTCCGAAGAAGTGCTCTGGCCAGACAAACCAGCTGTTTCTGACCAGTGCTGTAAGTAAGAGGAGGGATGGTAAATTAAGAGCAGTAATCAAGTTTTCCCTGGGGTCAGAATACGTGATTAATTTGAAAATAGTAATGAAAACGTGATTGTTCCCTTTCCCTGAAAGGGTGATTGAAGCTGGTGGCACTGCAGGTAACAGCATGAAACAACCAAAGAAAATCAAGGGAGTGTATTACTATAGCACCCAGATCTGTACTTGGAGTAGGATTCCAGTGGTTTAAGTACTGCACAAACACAAGCCACCACAACGATTAAGTTTCAGAGGTCTTTCACTTGGTGTCTTATGATTTGATTTCATGCTGCTAAACAGGACGATAACACAGCAAATACTGTCTGGGCACTTTTTTTTTTTTCCTTAAATGAATTGGACTCCTTGTCTCACTAGCTCTATGTTCTAGCCCATGGGCTGGCACTGCCCGTGGCCACTGTCTTTCTGCAGATAAGGTACCTTAGGTTTTCCCCTTGGTCAGTGCACTTATATTCCAACTGATCGGGCAAATCTGCAACAAAGTTCTTGAGATGAGTCAGTTCCAAAGCTGTCCAGATATCTGCATCAGTGTATTGGTTTAATGGGTCGAGATTCATTCTTAGAGAGCCAGAAAACAAAACGGGATCCTGAGCACAGAGACAGTACAAACAACTCCTGAAATGAATTATAAGAACGAGCTCTCTGGTTTTCCCTGATGGGTGCAAAAATCTGTGGCTAATGTTACATTGCATGGGAGACTAGCATGGCATAGAAGCTATTCGCAACTTTGAAATTTCTGAATGTCCCTCCTCTTGCAGAATCTTTATAAAACCTTCCTAGGTGTTAAGACTTACAACACTGCTGAAGCATTTTGGAAATTAATTTCATACCTGGGGAATGACAGTTATCTTGGTTCTAAGGTCATGGAGACCTAGTTGAGCAATATCTAGTCCATCAATTAGGATCGCTCCTTCTGCAGCTTCCACTAATCGCAGCAATCCCACAACAAGAGTAGATTTCCCAGCTCCTGTTCTTCCAGTTATGCCAATCTGTAAAGTGCAATGGAAAGCTTTTGGTTTTGATGTTGATTGTTTTCCACTGTTGGACAGACCTGTCACATTGTTCCTCTTGGCTTTTTGAAGAGAGACAGCTTTGCATGGATCAAATCTTCAGGGCTGGTCGTTCAAGACTCACATAGTCTAGCAATACATTCTTAAAGGGAATAATTTATAATTTGTCATTGTTTTATGTGAAAAGGAATCTTGAAGGCCTTTCATAGGAAGAATAACTACAAGACTTAGGAGCTAGAACAGGGCTGTGACATGACACTAGATTTAAAAAGTGGAATTCCTTTGCTGTAACTCTGCTAACCTGTGAAATGAAATTTCACTCAGAAGAATGTCTAGTGTATGCAGCAATCCTGGAAACACTCCTTTGACTAGAAGAGGTGTGCAATGTGATAGATGAGCTCATACTTTCCTGCAGCTTTCACGCTTACAAGTTACTATACCTTGGTGTAGGGCAGGGACTGTATCTGCCCAGATCGGATCACTACAAAGCACCACTCACACTTTGTAGCTCTTCTGAAACAAGTGGCTTTGCTTACCTTCTCTTGCCCGTTGATGGTTAGATTGACATGCTTCAGTGCTAACTCCAAATTTGGCCTGTATCGCAAACTATAGTTTCTAAATTCAATTCTTCCTTCAGTGAGCCAAACTTGACCTTGAAGTTTGCCATTCAGAGTCCAGGGTGCCTAAATGGATTGAAACAAACAGCAACGTATAAAGCTGATTTAAATTACCAAATCAAGTGGCCATACTGAAACAGGAAGCTTAAGAAGATATCTGTGCCAAATTCCCCTGATCTATTTACTGTTTCCAAAAGAGAAAAAGGCCTCAAACTTTCATATTGCAAATGTTGACTTTTTACTTTATGCAAAGCTGCCAGTTGTCTTAACTGAAAATAGGGATAAACGTTTGTTTGCATGTCAGAGTTCTGACATTATGTGTGGTTCAATAAAAAAGATTTATATTAGCCTACAAAAGGGACCATGAAAGTCTCCTTTAGTAGGATCTCAGGGCAGTGTATGGAGAAATAATTTTAATGAATACAGAACAAAAATGATTGCACTTGAGACTTTTAATGGCTAAAAGGCTATCTAGCGGCACCAGTTAGTTATCAGAGAGTAGCATCTGAACTTGTGCAATAAATACATACTCCAAATATGGGCAGAAAATACGGCTCATTCCATGAGTGTTACCAAGTGAAGCTATTTTAATGGCGATCTAATGCTTAACAGTCTTAAGGAAATAATGATGATTGGAGGTTATAAAACAAGTCCAGTCAGTTGGATAAAAACCAAATGTTGTAGTTCCTTAAAGGAAACATAACTGGCCTTTTAGAAAGGGAAAAGTAGGGGGTTTGTCCAGGTGGAACAGAAAAGTTACTCATGTAGTTTGCAGAGATGTTCACCTCTGCTAGTAAGGTCAATAGCTGTTTAGCTACCTCCTTAGGAGTCCACAAGTATTCTCTCACTCTCTCCACAGAAACAATGTTGTTCTCTATTTCTGTCCAGGAGCGCACCATCCAGTTCAAAACACCAGTTATCTAGCAGAAGGAAACAGAAGCATTAGGGCAGATAAAGTTAGTCTTGACCGGTGCTTGTGAAGTACCTAGTACTTTGTTTTATTTATAAAGACCTCCTCAGCTAATTACTTCAGAAGTCATTCCTTAAAAGGCTGAAAAATAACCATGGATCCTTGTGAAGGTTTGTACAGCTGTATTTGAAGAGCCTAGCCAGCTCCCCCATAGCTTCTCAGCAAGTTTATAGAGAAAGAAATGCTACTGACTTGAATGCTAAAAGATAGTGTAGCTGTTTCTTAGGCTATTGTGTAACAAGCAGGTAAGACAGACACTGAAGACCTTGCTTCAGTTGCTTAGAGGATGCTGTGACTTCAGTATGAGTTCAGATGTAGGAGGAAAAAGATGGCTGGTGCATGTGTTTGAGGTTCATTCTCTAAGGGACCATGTGCTCCAGATGCTCTGGGTTTCAGCAATGACAGCAGGTTTTGGTAGGAGAAGGCATCGAGAAAGCCACAGAAATAGTTCACAATTTCTTAGAAATTAAAAGAGTAGCAGAAATTAAAAGGTATGTTGCTTTTGATGAAAGGCAAGCATGGTATTACTCAGTGCTGAGTTACCTGAAGAGCATATGAAATAGAGAAGCCAGCAGTTCCTGGACTAAGATGCGTTCTGCCCATTGCTGCAAATAGTGCTGCAAACAACACAATGCCATTGCCTAGAAACTCCAGGTTTGTAGCAAGCCACCTGCAAGAGGAGAAGAGTACATGGCTGTTGCTGGGTGCCCTCTTCCCTTCTCCCAACAGGATCTGTGATTACTTTGCAAAACACTTGTGGAGCTGCTGGGGTATAGGATGCTCAACAAAGCTCTAGTCACACCCTGGTTGCTCTTATCCGGCCACCTTGGAGCTCATGAATGGCTCCAGTGTATCCAAACTGGTTGGCTTATGGTCTCTGTTAGGATTTTCTCCAAGGCCTATTGGATGAGAGCAGCCAGCATGCAGTTTCTTGGATGAGTTGGTCTAACATTTCTCACTCCTGGTACTCCTCACTTAGTTCATGACTGGTGGATGATGGCTCTATTATCTGATGAGTTCTGCATATGCCACTGGCCTCACGCACTCTGTTGTGTGATGATGGGCTTCACCAGGCATGTAATACAGTTTCCTGCATTTTGGACACCCAAGTGATACCTCTAGCAGTGTGTCAGCATGTGTGTGTGTCTAGCCACACAACAGAAATGGGAGCATATTGGTTGTGAGGGGCACGTTGCCAGAGAGGGGTGCATTGTGGGTGATAATGAAAAAGACTACCCTAGCCCCAAAACATTGTGCACAACTGTCTCATCTTCTGTGTACCTCCAGCCAAGCCCCAAGAGCAGCTATCTCCACTCACCAAGGCCGTGACCATAAACTATCTTTTTTTTTTTTTACACTGCAGATTTGTACCTGTCAGCAACTGCTCCAGGGAAGCATATTCGCTGATTCTCATCCACTAGAAAATTGCTCTTCAAAATAAACCTTTCCTGGTCCTTGTGAGCACGGATTACACTGCTCCCTTGGAAAGTTTCTGAAATGTGGGAGTAGATGGGTGATCTGCTGGCAGCCTCCATGCGTCTCAGCTGGCAGGAGGTGATGACGTAGAAGTGCTGGTACAAAGGGAAACAGAACAGGAAGTGATTAGAAAATTTATGCCTCCATGAAGGTGCTCCACAGAAAATGTGGGAAGGCCTCAACAAGGGCAATAATACATACTATCCCAGTGCTATAAAACCTCATGTGCAGGTAGGAGATGCCCTTAAAAGGTGAGGTAGTGTTTCTGCCTGTGTTATGTCCTATCTTCCTTAAGAATAACCTCATGGTTAGTTAATGCGAAGAAGGCAGGGTACTCTGAACTCACAAAGCCTCTAAACTCACATTTACTTTCTCCTGTAGACCAGCCCTTTGTTTGATGGAGAACAAAGGCATACTTGCACCCTTACTTGCCCTTCCCTCATGTTTAGTCTTAGCCGGCAAAGTGTTTGAGGTTTCAGAGCCCAATGGGAGAGCTGCATGGCATACATGGATATATTAAAAAGCAGTGTAAGAATTCTGGAGGAAAGGAAAAATGCTTTTGGTCTTAATATGATTGCATTTACGCTAATTGAGACAAGGAATATAGCTCTAGGTAGGATTTGATCTGACATCAGAAAAGCACAAGCCTCTTTGTGAGGTCTCCGGGATGCTTTGGAAGGCTGAGGTAATGTGGGAAGAGCCACTGATGTTACTCTTGTTCAGTTGCAATTCGAGATGATGAAACTAGTTTCTGCATGTCTCTGCTCTTAAGAAATGGAAGGAGGCTTTCTGCAGGGACATGGCCATGCTGCTTCAGCCTCACCTGTCTGTGTATCTCTGAGCTCCTACCTGGAATGCAGCATAAAGAACAGTCAAGGGCACTATGGCCATTGCTGCCCTTGGTGTAGCCACTATAATCACAAGGTAGATCTCTAGCAAGTTGAACAAGAATCCCAGCAAGGACTTCAGCTTGTCAGGGATGACAGAATCAATAGCATCCATTTCTCTGGAGAAGTGGTTCAGCAAGTTTCCAATGGGTGTTTGCTCAAAGAAGACCATTGGGGATCTAGCAACGTTCCTCAGCAACTGCAGAAACAGCTTGTGTGATGCTAACACGCCACCTAGAAGGACTGCTGCTGTGGAGGCAAATCTGCCAAGGGCTGTAATACAAAAAATAGTTATTAGAAGGTCTGAACAAACTCACCTTGGAGTTCTCCTTCGCAAGATGGTGATTTTCACTTAGTACTGTGAATGCTATACTAGTGAAAGGAGCTGACTTCCTCTTTGGTAGCAATGAAGCCAAGACTTAGAGCTGCAGGGTAAACTACCTTTTCTGTAGGGTAGTTACAGAGGGGTTGAAAACCTTCTAAGCAAGCTTGATGGGGGCCACGGATTCAGCAACTTAAACACACAGGACAAATTCTTTATTCTTCACAAAATGAGCTTGACTGGAATTACTTTGAATTACTTGAAGTCTTAGGCCTCCTGCCTACAGATTCACTGTTAGCACAGAAGGGTACCCAACTTTCCTGCTGAAAGGCACAGGAGAACACTTCTAGCATATCATGAAGTAGAATTTCAGGCAGTAACACTGGAAACATTATTCAGATCCCTTAGAAATCCCCTCTGTGCGTCAGAGCCTGTAGTTTTGGGTCCCATGCCAAGCCTTTAGGGTTGGTGCCAAAAGCCCAGGAGGCTAAGAGCCCATGGGTATGCACTTGTTTATATTCTGCGAAAACATCCTGGATATGGGAAAGGGAGATGGAAATACAGAGGAGAATTAGGTGAGCAAGTTAAATGAACCTTGAATGACTCCTAGTGCACCAAAGACTCCAACTCTCAGCTCTGCATGCTGTTGTGTCCTGTTGTGAACAGGATCATCTGTCCACATGCTCAGCCAGTAACCACGAGAAAATGATACAGCTTGCTGACACGTGAACAACAGAATGATGTACACACACAGTGGTAAGCCTGTCGCCTTCAGGTAGGCTGCATAAGTTGAAGTATTAACCTAGAGTGAAACAATTGGGCGAAAAAATAGGAGAGATTGGGAGGATCAAGCTTGTTAGAAAGGAAAAGCAGGTCTGAAACAAGGAATGATTTATTATGGCATATCTCCTCAGTTATATGTCATAGGTCATAGCAACCATGTTAATGCTTTTTTTTTTGTTTTCCTCATGGATGAATAATGAAGCCATACTTAAATAAATCCGTGGTATTAATGAGTGATTACTATCAACTGATGAATGATATTGCAGTAGGCTCTTGTTACTGCTGGAATACACATAGGGCTTTCCTTATGCCAGGCAGTGGTTTTCATTTGTTCTTGGTATGAGTGAGAACTGTCACGTACCCCACTGACTGCTTGTATGAGTAACTGCTGACCAGCAGAGGTGAGGAGACCCCAGTCTGGCTAATACTGTGCTTTCACAGGGGAAAAGCTGCCTCTTTTGGGGTGTCTGACTTCTTACTCTCATCTCATCTCAGTACCAGTGTGTAGCCTCAGCTATTTGTTTCCTCCCCATGTTTTACTGCTGCTATAATGTGCACTGAATACATACCTCATCCATGCCTGACTCCTCCTAGCTGGAATCCCATGTGTGCTTTTCTCCTTTCACAGTGCCCTCCTTGCCTCAGCCTTTTGAGGTGTTTCCCTTGGGCAAGATGAGAGCAGTGATGTGCCTCTTTCCTCCTTCCCACCAGCCTCAAGAGTTGGTGGACAAGTCCCTTGTAATCTATACTCTTCTGTCTCTTACCACCACATCACCCTGATTGCCTCAGTACGCTTTCCCCCTTCAGGCCAACTCTTGTATCAGGATCTCTCTCCTCAGGTGGTCATAAATTATTTTTCCCCTCTCTCATTTCCATAATGTGCTCTCTGCAATGTACATTTATTACTCTGATTTTGGAACCAGTACTTGGATTGGGGCATCCGGGGAGATACAGTTTGCATAGAAGGTGCTGTGTAAAATAATGCGGAAATGACTTTGTCTCAATTATAGGGCAAACTTGTACAGCTCAGCTGACTCCCCTGGAGTTGCACTGGTTTAACTTAGGCAATGAGCTGACCTGCCTGCCATGAGTGGGTCAGTAATAAACCCACGGTGTGGGTCCTTGCCTTCATGGGAAGGTGCTGTGCTTACCCTGCCATGCTGGGTTTTCTCTCCCTTGGTTAATCTTCCTTTGGTGGCTGCAGTAGTGGTACAGTCTTGACTTGCAGGAATGGTCTCCCTTCCCATAGCAGAAAATTTGCGCAAATTGTCACTTCATAAAGAAAACAAAAATCCTTTCAATTTTTAGCCAAGGCAATGAGTATTTTAAAGCTGGATCTCCTTACCCACCCCCGTCTATATTCATGCCTATTTTGAGGGCTGCAGTTTTCGCAGTCCTCCAGACTGACCCCAACCATTGTGCATATTTGTCACAGGGAATGGGCTTTGTCAAGCTATTAACAAATAGAAGCTTTAAGCATTTGCTAGCTGTGGCTTGAAATGAGTCAGACCTTACAGCCCCACTGGGAAGTGAACAGCAAGCAAATGTATCAACACGCCTTGTATGTGAGCTCTGGAACATATTCTTGCTCCTTGTGAAATATGGAGAAAACGTTAGTTAGCCTTCACATTCAAGAGTAGTTTCTTACCTGTGGAGCAAGTTCTTCAGTGTCTGAGACAGCTTTAAGCTTACCTAAAGAGCTTCTCCTGTGATAGACCACTTTTAGAGGCGACGGTGCCTTTGGTGTCTCCTAGAGCTGTGAAATAAATGCTTTTTTTTTTAAAATGCTTTAGAATCCTCCTTTGTCCTGTATAGCCTTTGAGAGACTCGTAATACAGAGGAAAGATTCATTACAAAGAATTGTTTCTAAGTGTAGAAATATCAAGGTGAGGCTCGGAGAATAGCACATATAGTAGGTAATTCTGTTTACTGCATGATTGTTGACTACTAAGATGGAACTGTTCATTCAAGAACCATTACTGAGGTGATGAGGCAGCTAATTTGACAGGCATATTTTTCCCCACACAAAGTGACACCTTATTGTGATTGAATCTTGGCTTTAAATGTCCATAATAAAACAAATGTAAGACTGTTTTTTTCCAGTTTTCTTTTCCCTCTTCCCAACTGTGAACAGCAACAGACCGCTCTCCCCCCGCAGTTCTTTAAGTATAATATTAAGGAAACAGTTGACTGATAGACATGGGAAGAATGATTCCAACTCATTTGGGTTACCTGGAAAACCAGTGCCTGCCTTCTCTTCTGCAGTAATGTGTGAACGAAGAAATTCTGCAAATGCCCCATTTCTCCGTAGAAGTTCTTGGTAGGAACCTGTCTCTGAGATCGTTCCATCCACCAGAAAAACAATGTTGTCCACTTGAGGCAAAATGTTGATTGTGTGAGTCACCAGCACACGAGTCTGCTTGAATAAAGATCGAACAGTTACAACTGTTCTGGTGTTTCCCTGCTCACTCGAGTTTTGCAGTCAGCTGTCTTCTGAAGAAAGACATGTACTCAGTGTGAGCTATGATTTTTACTAACTTGGAGACAGTTTTGTTATTTATTCCTGTCTCTTCTGACAGTCTCTTTAATGAAGTTTACTTTTGCAGTACAGCTTTGTGCCCATTTTGAAAGTGCCGAACTTGGGAGCGGTGAATCAACTTGCTTTGTGTCATGTACAGCATAAAAGAGTGAGGATGGGAACTGAAGCCTGAAGTCCTAGGCTAGCACCCTGTGTGTAGGAGGACCTTTTGCTTGGCTCACTGACCAGTTCCATGTTATTGATTCCCCTCAGGCCGAAGCTCTTAAGTAGAATGATGTTAATTGGAGGGTATGTCACATTTATTGTCACTGATATCAATATTTCAGAATCAAATTTGTGCCTGAAAACTTCATCAACCTGAATGGAGTTAGAGTGCAGCTCCTTTACATTTAAATTTCTGAGCATATTTGCACAGGTAATTACAGGTAGGAAAGGACATATGAAAAGTAATTTTTCCCTAGATAACAAATTGGCATGTTCTGTATTTCTAATATATAATCAAGCCCTTTGAGTACTGCTTAAGTCTGATACGTTCTTTGTCAGTCTTTCTGTTTCAATACAATAATTACATTCTGATATTTGCAACCAATCCAGGTGAAGAGAAAGGTATTTGTTATCAGACATGTCTGTTTTAATTGGACTTTCTGATGAAATGAACTATTTTCCTTCTACAACATGAAATTGAATCAAGTGTTTGTAGGCAATTTATACCATGAAGCAAATAGAGCTGCCCTAGCATCCCTTCTCATGTAGCCACATTTATTATCCAGATTGCTGGACAGCACAGAAAGACCAAGAAATAACAAAATGCAAACAATAATGGAAGAGAAGTGTTTAAGATGGATTTTAAGACTGAAGTCTAAGTGATGAACATTTGGGTGATAAGAACTGTAAAGGTGCCACTGAACAATTCAAAAGTGATGGGATTAGACATTATGATAAGATACAATGAGCTGGAAGAGATCAGACAGCTCTTCCTAACTATACTAGAAATAAATTTTAAAAAGCAAGAAGGGTATTATCAATGAAAGACCAAAGAACTATAAACTTGCTGTAGAAGTAAGGCGGGAACTAGGCATGTGGTTTGCATGAGGATAAAGTCAGTCTTTCAGGAAAACCTAACTTTTCAGTCTTCCTCCTAGGTGAGATTTACTGCAGAACTTCCATGTGCTGTGTAGACTGCAGAGGTTACCCATTCCACTTCCACTGTTGCTAACAGTAGTACCTGCTGCCGCTAACAAAAAAAAATTTGGGAGCCTTTGATAAAGTGAGTAACCACCTTACTTGAAACATTTCAGGGACCCTGATGATTAGATACATTTTGCCATCTTTTACAGTTTGGGATTTATAACACACCTTGTCCTTCAGTAAGCCGTTGGGTCCAAGAACATGTTCAAAAATGTGCTGTCCAACATGGGCATCAACAGCTGAGAGGGGGTCATCAAGTAGGTAAATTGAAGCCTTCTGGTACACGGCACGAGCAAGGTTGACTCTTTGCTTCTGCCCTCCAGATATATTTATTCCCTGTAAAAATGTATTGACACTATTTATTCCAAAGCTACAGCATGTCTGCCAACTGTTGGCTCCAGTTTACACTAAGGTTTTATGACTTCCTTATTTTTAAATCTCCCTCCCTCCC
>JANZLQ010000064.1:9484316-9498764 GCA_026212715.1 Elanus axillaris
TCCCTCCCGCCCCCCAAATAGGGCTCGTGAGATGCAGAAGCCGATTCTTCAGACCAACTCCGCTCTCCTGCAAAAAAGGACCCAAGAATGACCTGGAATTGTTGATTCTTGTCTTAAGCATCTCTCATATCTCTGGTTAAATTAACTGTCAGGAGGTGGGCTTCAGACCCTGTTAAATCATGGCCTGACTTCTCAGGAATTACTGAGCACCTGTCTCCTGCAAGCTTAGTCCTTTTGTAGGTGTTTTAAGCAGGACACCCAAGTTGTAGCTACTCATGGAAAAGTTGGCCAAAATATAAATCTAAGCCAGTACCTTCTCTCCTATTTCACTCTTCTGCCCTGCAGGGAAGCTGTCCAAATCAGGTTGCAGTGCACAAGCATCTATCACTCTATTGAACCATGTTTCATTCATCTCTTTCCCAAAGAGAATATTATCTTCCACTGAAGCATTTTGTATCCAAGCTTGCTGGGGTACATAAGCTGCAGTGTCCTATGAAAAAGGAAGAATGTTAACAATCCTTTTCATAAGCTCAACTTGACACTGTGGGAACCTGTCTTTGAAGTAAAACTCTCCCATTTAGATTTATAGTGATCTGAAATGATCACAACCATTGACAGGTCTCAGAAAGCTTTGCAAAATATGAGTCTGCACTCTCATTATCTTACAGAGGAGGAAACAGAGGTGCAAGTACATGGCATGATTTACCAGGACACCACTTCAGGTCACTGTCAGAGTGGGAAATGGAACTGGATCTTTGAAGTCCTGTTCCAGTTCCCATTCCCAAGGTCCAGGCTCATCTGAGAGGTCTTAAGCACCCTCAGATAATTGAATGTGGTCTGATACGTACAGCCTTTGTTAAAATTCAGCAATAAATGGTTAATACCTTACCATTCCTGAAGACAGCCTAATTAGAAGCAAATGCTCAGGGGAAAATTTACCTCCATGATCATGCAGCCGTCTGTCTTCTCCAGCTCACCAAGTAATGCTGACAGCAAGGAGGACTTCCCAGCACCTACCTGGCCAACTACAGCAAGCAAGGAGCCTTGGGGCACAGTAAGATCTATCCTATAGACAAAAGTTTAGTCTCTTACCACCTTTTAGATACACTTTCTGAAAAGAGAATGGCCAAAATTCTTGCTATTGTCATGTAGCAATAAAAATGTACCAACGGAACTCCCTAAATTCATACTTGAGGCCTCATTTGCACAGGGTTACTGTTACAGTCATGCTGACTTTTTGCAGCAGGAGTCATCCCTTCAAAGAAACCTCAAACCAGAAAGTCTTCATCCACATACTCATCTGAGTTTCAAACCCAGATCCCCACTCTGGAGATAGGCTAGCCCAAAGCACTGGATAAAAAACGTTCCTGAATGTCAAAACTTTTCAACACTATTTCTTTTCTAAAACTGCAATGCCTTTTGAAATAAGCATGTAGTGATGCCATATATAAAATCTGTATACCATCAACTCTACTTTTTTGACTTAAATTACTGTAATTTCATATTTGGACAAGAAATTTATGTAAAGAAAGCAGTCTCCATATATTAAGGCAACATCCATATACAGGCACCTTCCTATTTATGTGCTCCAAATCATAAAAGCAAGATGACATTTTGTCTGACTTCAAAATTTTCAGAATTCAATGTTAAATATGAAGTAAACGCAGAAGCCTCTAGATATTTCACAGTGGTTTCACTGATTCCCCTGAGGAATTAGTTCATTCAGTATCCACCCTGACCTACAGAATTGAGATGACTAGGGGTAAGTCTGTACCTTCTAAGACAAGGAGAGGATTCTTTGCTCCAGCAAAAAGTCCCATTTCTTATGGTGATACTTGCCTGTACTAAAATATGAGGAGAAATAGAACACTTGTAATTTCAAAGGTAAGTACAGAAACATCCCTGTTTATGTGACTTTGTTTCAGTGCGTATTTATATTACATAAAATGAACCTTCAGTATGAAAAGAATCGGTTAATTACAAGACTAGGTTTCATTATTGGAAATGAAGAGGCCTGAGACATAAAGTGACAGTAAGGGGCAAACATTTTTTCTCTTGACTATGGTAGGCATCCTGAGAGTGGAAGCTACTTCTCTTATAAGACAACAATGCTAACACAAAAGCTTACCACAGTCAGAAGTGTTTCTGCTTGAGCTCTCAGGATTCAGTTCTTCCAGATTCAGAAAAGCTGCTAAGCGGTTTAAAGAAACCTTGGCCTGAAATGAAGCACATGAAAAATTTAGAACAGAAAGGGAGCTAAAACCCAAAGTGAAGACTCAACTTGAAGACCCACTTAAAATGTTGACTAGGTACTATGTTGCAGATGCTGTAGGCTTAGATGGACAAATGCAGTTCTTCCTTAACTGCCTTTATTTCCACTTAGCTTAGCAAAAAAATCCATATTCTTCCCTGTGTTTTCTGTTCACACAGTGAAGTTGGTGCTTTTTTCTCCAATTCATCCTGCAATCTTTCCAGTGATTGCTTCTGTACATGAAGAGCTGTGACAGTCTTCCTCAGGTGCAAGTAGGAAATTAATTTCCCAATTTTGTACTGCACAATGACTTGCTTTTCTCTCTGGTCTGGGCTAGCAGGGTTTCCACTGCTCTCCCATGGAGATTTTGCTCCATCTATTCTGATTTCCGTGATTAAAAACAGAACTGGAAGCACCTCTGAGATCTAATGGTGGTTGTGATTGGCCCCAAAAGACTTGAGTTGTTCTTGGTGACTACTTTGTCAATATATGGAGCCTTTCTGAAAAACAATAGTACAAAGTACTTTCAGCTGCAAGTCCTTGCACTTTACTGTTCCACAATAGCAATTAAATAGCTAGCCCTGATGTTCAAAGCCCTAAGAAATCCCTACCTTTACTTGTTAATTATGATCTGCATAATTATATATATAATCTACAAAAAAACACTTATGGCCAAAACAAAAGAAACATAGCCTGCAATTAACCTGGACAGCAGCATTTATGGAGAATGGCAGGAAGGAGTGCGCAGTGTTGAGAATGTTGATCAGTGTTAAAGATACAAAGGCCTTCTGAGCATCCAGGATGTGTGTGTTATCCACCAGGATGTAGACAGCAAACATGACAAATGCAATCTAAAAGGGAGCAAAGGAAAAGCAAACCATTTGCTTCAGACAGGGAAGAAAATGGTTCAAGGGTAACATGCACTTTCCTAAAGACTCTGGAACACATTTAGTTAAATCCAGGCTATCACCAATATAGACGGTACGCATCCTGCAAATATCATAGGCAAGTGTCTTGCATGTTGGTGACAAAACAAGTCTGATCATTTGACATTTGTTCTGCTTTAAGGAAGTTTTGGTGCTGCAACCACAGTGACGTGAAAGCACAGCCATTTTCTATTGAAAACACACATTGAGCTGCAACAGCAAGCGCAAAAGCGACTTGTGCAGCTACTGACTGTGCCATGAACTCTGTCTAACCTGGAGGTCTCCAGGTTGTTCTTGCAAAGCAGGCTCAGTCTGCCTGGAGCACACTGTCAGACCAGACAACTTGTCCATGGAACTGTTAGGACATTGTAAATGTCTGTGTGGCCCATTCCACTGGGGCTCAAAAACTCCTGTGAGACCACCAGTTCCTCCGGGCAGAGGAACTGCTGTCTGTAGCTGTCCCACAAGAAAAATCTGTCCAGACAGGAGTACAAAGAGAAATGGAAATAATAGCACATGTTTTATGTAGGAAGGTGAACCACTCACCAGGAAAGTTGATGAATGGAAAGAAGCTAGAGATGCTGAGAAGAGAATCTGAGATCTTTTCAGGGCCTGAAGTTCTTGCTTCCGGATACCAAGCACTTTCTCCATGAAGGTTTTCTCCCAGCCATACAGTTTGATTACTTTAATGTCACTTAGAATGGCATTGGTGAGTTTGGCCCGCTCATCTTTATGTTTCATCTGGGTCTCCTGTAATAAATGCTTGAATTTTATCATTTAATAGGTTGAATGTTTAATGGTGCAATTATTCTGAAAAACCCACTTTATTCCTGCCTATGAATTCTGAATAAATTTCCCTGCAGTTGAGCTGTGCATACTGTTTTGCTTATGAATCTTCCAGGCTGGTAAATATTTTGCTTTTCACCTTCAGAGCTTTATTTTTTCTGGCAATACAGAAAAAACACAGAAAAGACAGGCAAACAAGGTAAAAGACTTAACATGCAAGAGCTTCCTCCAAACTTCAAGAAGTTTTCAGGCTTCAAATCCTCCTACGTCCCTTCAGATAGTCATGGTAAGCATGAATAATAAATATTAATTAAATATTAATAAATATTAAGCCATCACTTGATGTGAAATGTTAGTGATATACTACTTTTTTTTTTTTTACTGTAATCATCAGTAGCCTTGGGTTCTATGTGATCCTTTCTTGGAAGAGCATGGCAGCCTTAAATTTAAAAGTAGTATCCTAGCATAAGTCAAGTCAGTATACCACTTCATTTTTATGAAGCAAAATGTACCTGGAATTGACTCCTCTTCTTGGTGATCATGAAATTCAGAGGCAAAAGTAAAAGGAATACAGCAATCGAAGTCAAGGCAGATGGCCCAAGAAGCTGCCAGGAGAGAAAATGAAAGAGGAAGAACTTCTGGTGATTAGTAGAAATGACTGTTTTCCATTCCCCTTGCTCTCCTTCCCTCTTATTTGAACTTAAGCCTAACATCCCTCATGGCTAAGCCTTTACTCTACTCTTGCCTTTGCCCTTCCTGGGAATTGTGCTTCCTAAGCACTGTGGATTGTTAACTCTCCAGGCAGGGTAACTCTTGTCATCATGCTCTGCTGAATTTATTTGCTTCCCTTTTAGGAACTAGATTAGTGCTGAAAGCAACCCAGCAGCACTTTGGCAAATCAAATAATTTCTGTTGCAGCCCATCGTTCTTTGACGTGTTAAGGAGGACATCTTGTGGCTGGCACAAGTAAGTGACCCGAAACGAAACCAGGTTTTGTTTAAAAAAAACCCTAACCCCCGACAAACTATTCTTGCAGCATAAGTAACCCAGCTTGCGTGAATTTACATCAACTAGTGAGATGAAATGGTAGCACTGCACCGTGCCATGAACTCTTGGGACAGCTCTTGGATTCCAGGGTTCATAATGACTTGCGTATCAAAACAGAGAGCTTGTTTCTCATGGTTTAGTTACATCTCTCTACAAATGACTTACATTTGCTAGAGAGGTGAGTGCTGGTATACACAGAGAGATAAAGTATTCTCTACACAAATGGTCTGTGAACACTAGCAAACGAAGTGTTAATTATGCTCCAACTAAATGCAACCACATTCAGCTTGTCAATATCGCTAGAAAAGGGATGATTTTTCAACAGTCTATAACCATGGCTACTAATTTTCCAAGGTCATAGTATCCTGCCAGGCACGAGGTACAGTCCATCCTGGTTAGCAAAGGAAGGTCTCAAAGGTCTCTGGAAAGCTCCTGGGAATCAACTGTCTCTATGGTGCTCATACTTCCATTTGGTGTGCTGCCAAAACCAGGGACTAAGAAATAGGGCTTTATCCTGCTGAGAAAATACCACATGTGAATTAGGGGGGACAAAAGGATCTTTTAGATTATCATCCTTTATTTCTAATTCAGGTTTTGCTCTCTCCTTCCTAAACTCCTTGATATCTATGAAACTCAATGTATCCAATACTCCTTTTGAATATCATATAACTTTGCTTCCAACTGTTTCACTGATTTTGTGGTAATCAGACTTTAGGATGAAGTATGTCAAGTTGCTATTTCAGACCGTTCCCCTTTATGTTCTGTAACTATGCTAAGGAGCTGGAACTGGACTCTCCAGCCTGCACTGGGCCACCACATTTTCGTTGAAAAGAGAGGTGAAAGAGGAAAATCAGAGGCAGAAGTTTTTCAGTGAGCTCAGAATTACCATACTCAGTGTCTTTTCCCTAAAAGAGGCTGAATACAGAGGTGAGAGGATGTAATGAAGGATCCAGGTAAGGATTCTACATCAACAAAAGTATGTTCTAAAAAGAAAAGTGAATCTACCATGCTGCAGAGGTAAGAAAAACATGGCAATTTCAGGTTATTCAAACCAGCAAAGCTCTAAGCAGAATTCTGAAAACTCCGCTTTCCTTTGATATCTAAAATAGAAAGGGATTGTTAAGTACTGTTATCATATTTTACCTGCCACAAGAAGACAAAGCAGATGATAATCCGCATGGGAGCAAGCCAGGTCCCATTAAAATAGATAATCAGGTCTATTAGCTTTTGGACATCAACAGATACCAGATTAACAATTTCACCTACTGTCGCTGCTTTCTTTGATGCATTTGACATAACTAGGATCTAGACAGGATAGAGAAGAAAGCAAAGGCATCATAAACCAACAGCTTTGGTCCAAAAATCAAACAACTTTCTTTTCCTTATAAAGAAAGAAGAAAAAAAAGAGAGGGAGAAAAAAGTCAAATCCTAGGTACTGAAAACGGACTGTTGCCTGGGATATGTGACTTCACTTTAAGATGAAGAATTTACTCCTTTCCCTAACCGTAATCTACAGCATAACAAAGTGCTTTTTTCCTCTTTCCTTCTCTTGGCTTTTCCTTCAGAGGTAAGAACTGAACACGAAATACTAAAATACTTCCCACTTACTGTTCAGAGATGAATATAGCACAGAGTTACACCCTAAAAGTAGTTTCGAATAACATTTCCCCTGATATTGTTAAGAACAATGTACCAACAATGTTGTAACTACTAATGTAGGGCTAGAAAAAGATGAAGCTGAAAAGGAAGCTACAGACTCACCTTCCTGTACACAAGCCCTGTTACTGCAGTTTTCAGTCTCAACCCCAGAACAAGACACATGTACATATACCGTTGTTCAAACAAAGTCTGGAGACAAGCCAAAAGGAACATAGTGAAGGCGTAGAAATAACCATGCCAGCTAGGTGCTGCTTGATCTTCAATGAACTCCAGGAAAAGGCTGCAAGATAGGAGCAAAGTATTGATGAATCCATGTAGAACTGATGAAGTATCAGACACACAGAAATACCAGGGATTTTTCTGTATTCTCTCTGGCTGATGTTTATCAGTAAAATAGCAGAAAAATTGGAAAAAAATGCTGAATATCCTAATGTCTTATAATATCCTCATTTTTGACATTTAGCCTCTTGGGTTTGAAGCAATTTTTGATCTCAGCATCTTCTCGGAGACCTCATTTTCAGTGTTAAGAATGGCTCCTTAAATCCATGAATTTGTCAGAAATATGCAAATTGGGAGCCATAATCTAAGGAAGTCATTGATATTTCTAGAACTTCTCTTAATGACTAAGAAGTGATTTTGCCCTTGAAAATACACTGTAATGCAGGTTTGTGTGGTACCAACGCAATCCACAAAGCACTATGTTAACTGCCTGAAGAAGCTATTTGACATGTGTAGGATGCACAGCTGTGCTCTTTAAAATTAGTCAGGGAACATGGAGCCTTAAGACAACAGCAAGTGGCTGACAGCCCATGCAAATAATGTGATACGTAGAACCATCAAATAACTCACTCATGTTCCACTAAAGTTGTCAAAAGGCTTAGTGCAGCCTGTCCTTTCCACTACTGGAATACAGCAGTGGAGAAAGTGTGCACAGCTTTAGGCAGTGGTTTGGTTTTCCCCCCCCACTGAGTTGACTATAGGCTTAGCACAGGTGATAATCCAGCTCTTTACATCAGCAATAGGAGATTTCAAAAGATAAGCGTTTATGTGTCCACCTCTGTGGGTGCTGACATGACATACACATCTCTCTGTGAGCTCATGCACAGAGCAATCTTGTACATGTGATAGAAATACATTATAAATATGCACATACCTCAGTAACTTTGGGATGGAGAACAAGAAGACATCACAGATAACTAAGCAGACAGTGCTGAGAAGGAAATAGG
The DNA here is from genome assembly GCA_026212715.1 of Elanus axillaris. Lineage (NCBI taxonomy): Eukaryota > Metazoa > Chordata > Aves > Accipitriformes > Accipitridae > Elanus > Elanus axillaris. Next base: position 9,492,212 of record JANZLQ010000064.1, read on the forward strand.
TTCCAAACATGCTCCAAAACACTTTCAGTAAGGGTCCGCTCTGACTGTCCGCTGATTGCAGTAGAACCTCTGTCTCCTCAGCTTCTGCTATGCCAGTTTCACTCTTCTGACCCTTTTTAAATGTAGCAGACTGCATTTTTCTAGAGAAAGAAACAAGAAAGCTAGCTGCAATTGGAGAAAGCTTGGGGATCTTATGCTTTCAAAAAATCATTAAGTATCTCACACTGGGTCTCATGCCATGTAGAGTAAAAATGCTCATCAAAAAGTGATCCCTCTCACAAAAAACTTACAGTTCCATGCTTCCAGGAATGGAGGGATGTTCTCTAGCAGATTTCAACACTTAAAATCAAATTTTGCACACAGGAACACACTGAGTGCTCACCTACTGAAGAGTAAGGAACCCCAAGTTTTCATAGTAGAGCATTACTTGGACCATTTTATGTATGCTATCCTTTTCTTCTTGTTGTTTTAATGGACAAATAATTCAGTAGGATTTAATCTTTCAACCATTCTCTTGTCCAGATAGGAAGTACCTAGCAGAGCTTCGATTCAGAGCCTGAATATGTGCTGAAGCAGTCTGTTTAGCACTCTGTGGGGAACAGAGGGCATTAAAGCCTGTTCTGAGATGGCATACCAGCACCTGTAAGCCTAGTTTTTTATATAATTGGGACGCAAGACAGACTGCCCAGCTGAGTCCATGACACACTCTTCTAGATCAAATACTCACTGCTGGGTTCTGCTATAACATTTCTTCCACTCTCTCTCAGCCCAAGCAACAATTTCTTCAGAGGAGTCTTCTTTCCTCACTGGCCATAAGTCATCCACCCTCAAGGACTGCTGACAGCCTTTCCAGACAAGCCTGGAAAACACAGAGACTGCTGTAAGGTAAGCACAGAAGGATTTGTTACGCTTGTAATGTTTTCAAAACAGATGGTCTTTAAGTTAGTGCAGCACAGTGAGCACATAGGTACTTACATAAAACACTATTCAGGGACTACCCTTTCCCAGAATAAATATGAGTGCTCAGGAACAGCAGTTTCGCTTCAAATTCTTATGCTATCTTCTGTTAACATAATGAGGATTTGCCAGTAAGCCCTAATTTCTAGTCCATACTGAGAGATGGGTCTCAGGCAGTGAGGGGACAAAGTTTGGTTTAACTTACTCTGTGACTCAGTAAAACACAGATAAGGCCTTATTGTAGTGGATGTTAAGCCCAAGGTATGTAATCATTTTACTTCTGAATGCTAAGCAGCAGGCTGGGCCAATGTCCTCATTCCCTATTTTCCCCTTGCCCAGCATTTGTTACAGGAAGGTCTGGCAGGCAAATAGGGCTGTGGTTGGTGTACCGTGATCTTTTGAGATTGCTGGGGTCTATTTGAAAATTGGGATGGCACTGGAAGAGTAGTTGGAAGGGGGAAGAGAATTATCTAGAATCACAAATTTGTGTTTTGAACTGTTTTGAGGAAAGTAAGTTAAATTTTCACAATTTGATCTTGTGAAATACCTGAAGTCCCGAGAGAAAGAACTTAAAATACTCACTGCATAAGCTAACTCGGGGGCTGAGATATTTCCTACTGGCTGTTGTCTACACCCTCTCTTATGCCGCTGTTTTTTTTCTGCTTTTCTAGCATAACCACATCTTTTTCTGTGTTTTCTTACCCAGAGAACCACCAGTATGTGATTTTGGAAAGAAAAGAGGTGCTGGCTTCTGGACACTGATTCTGATGGGAGGAAAAACATGAGTGATATTTATATACAGAAAAGGGCATGTGTCAGATGAATATAATCCCCTTCTGTGGTCCCAAAAAGTTACATACACCCTATTCATTGACCCTGACAGTGCAGATATATTGTGAAGGATCAATGGGATTGGGAGACTTTGAAGAATTAGACTTTGAATGTCTCCGATGCAGGAACAAAGAATATCATTCTTAATACCCAAAGACATTTATTTTCTGAAGTACTGAGCTCTGCCTTACTCTGAGAGTACTGCTGCACAGGAGAGCACGGGGAAGCAATATGAGCTCTACCTACTGGTTTTGATGAAAAGAAACATAAATATGGATAGAAGAGTTTTTTAGTTTTTTAAAACACACACCGAGACACAGAGTACTATTATTTCAAATTCTGCTGGTTACCTTTTAAAACCATCAGCCTTTATACAGAATGATGCATCTTACATCTCCCAGATACTCATGTTCCTGTGTATTCCCATAAATTCCTGTTTGAGCAATGAAACAATGCATTACGAGAAGCTACATTATACTTACAGGACTGTTGACAGCTTCAGAGAAGAAGGGAGGGTGATCAACTAAGCAGAATAACACAAGTTCTCCTAGCACCAGGCTAACATAAAGGTAAGTAGTAACGTGGCGGAAATGGTCTTCCAGGAAGCCCTACAAAACAGAATACTGTTAAGAATGAGGTAAGAACCTTCATAAGAAATCAGTGGAGAAAGATGGCTTCTCATGTGCTACCAGCCATAAGCTGAGTTTTGGTTCAAAGCATGAAGTCCATTTATTTAAACTGTAGTTATGTAGAGCTACATAAACAGGTAACTCCTGCAAGTGGAGTATCAGAAAATGCTAAATAATGGACATATGTATTATTTATAGTGACGGTTTTGTCGTAAGGCTTCACAGAAGTCTAGTCAAGTCAGATGTCGACATGGCATCGTTATTCAGTGAACTTTGGGTGCTCTGAGGAATAGAAGCTCCTTGCTCACCTACTGGGATGAGCTGTGGATATAATAAAACAGCTGCCAGGTTTTATTATAAATGGTGTGTCTAAGGGGCTCCATGAAGGGCTCTCTAATTTTGTGAATGAGAAAGAGAAAAATCAAGGAAAAAGTCTGAGTATTTTTGGAACTGTATTTTGGTAGCAAGAAGCAGCAGAATGTTATTTCTACAAGAGGCCTGGTGTCTGAGTATCATTCAACGCAGCAGGAACAAGCAAGTTCCTAACTGTCTTTTGTTTAGTGGCCACATGTTTTCCCCTATTACTTAGACACACAGGTAATGTAAGCTTTTGCTTATCCTTTGTTGTGATGGAAAGGTACAACTGTTTGCCTGAAGAAAATGGCCACTGACAGTAAGTCTCAGATGTGTAAACCCAGCTAGCACTGCTCCACAAATAAACATTCACCACAAATATCCAAATAATAAAAATGTATAATATACCAACATATTTATGCTGATACAAAATCTGGTGTCAGGCCAGTTTTTACTGACAGCATTTATGTTCATTTTGCTTTTATTCATATATTAAGTCTGCCAAACTCTCAGAAAACCACGCTCTGCCTACATTGAAAGGGACAACATGGATGGAGATGACAAAGCATCATTGATCATTTTTCTCAGCACGTATCTTATGAGAGGAATTTGGTTCTCCATCTTGCAATCAATGAGGCAAAAAGCCTGGTTGTATAGAGACTTCATACCCCTGCACGTTAAAGATACGTGATTTCACTTACTCTTTCAAGGGCATGTTGGACTTTGGAACTAAACGTCACAACTGCAGCCATGAATGAGAGCAGCCAGTAAATCAGCAGGATGCCTGAAGACTGGATGCCCATCATTCTTTCCGCCTGGGTAAGGAACATGGCAAGGATCTGCAAGGAAGTACAATTTTGTCCAAATAAATAGCTGGTAATGGAAGAAAAATCAGTTAGTTTCTTGCTCAAATATTTCAAGATATTCCGAGCTGCAGTATTGTTCCTAAAAGGCTAAAACTGAAAAGCATTATGTGCAATTTTGCACTCAAGAATGTCTCTCCAGAAAGGGCAAATAATAAAACTACAAGTGGGCCAACAGGCTGGGACAATCTAGGCTATGAAGACACAATGACAGACAGGGAGGATAGGCATTTAGGTTGAACAGAAATCCCATCTCATCCTAAACCATACTAAATCGCATACCATGGTTATGAGAAACTATATCTTGTCTTGTTGTTGTGAGGCCTCTTTCTAAACACTCCTGCTACCTGCATTCTTGCGAGGTGTACTCTGCCCACAGGGCTTTATACTGTAGCTGTAGACCCAGTGGTCTGCCCCAGCTCCAAGCCCCTGCTGCATGCATCACACTGCAGAAACTCACAAAGCACATGTCTAGCCTTCTATTCTCCATCAGCTATCTTTGTGCTCAGAGATACTGAGAAACATGGGAAATACAATTACCTGCCCCAGGAGGGCTAAGCTAGGCCACACACAGACAAAACAAAAGAAGAATTACCATTGTGATTCCCACCACAGCAGGGCTAATGAAGAATGCTGGAGCCCGTGGGATTCCTTGGCTTATTTCCCACAGTACGAAGAAGACATTAGAAAAACACAGTATTACCAGGATGAATCCAAGGACCTGGGGCAGAGACAGCAAACACATGTTGGAATGGACTGAAATGGTGATGGGATAATCCACCAAACTGAATGCTCCAAGCAACCTAGGTGGTTAGACTGGAGAGGTGGAAGAGCAGGTTTGGGATAGAGAGCGTTACGAGAAGTAGCAGGGAACTGAATGGAAGTAGAGGGGAGAAGATCTTAATGACAGCTCTTCCTAAAACTTTGCTTGATTTATACTGACCTAGCCTTACCTGAGTGAGTAAATGTTAAAACAAACACAGAGACAGATCATCAGAAAAGAGCTAATGATTTAGAAAAATTAAGTTTTGCATTGAAGTTGCGATGTTAGGATCAAACTCCATCCTCCACCCTTACCATTTTGCTTTTGAAGATGTGGGACATCCTGATGTAGCCTTTGTTTTTGTGTCGAAGATACAAGTAGTAGAAAGGAAAACAGATCCAAAGATAGGCACAAGGGATCCAAGCAATGACTGTACTCTCAAAGCACCACGTAAATCTTGGGGCGTTTGTATACCATGTCTGGTTCCAGTTCTGTCACAGAATCAACACAGAAGTGAAACAGTAAAGCTAATGTATGCAGAACTTCACCAGCTAAAGCAAGTTGCTAGTGCTACAACTAAGACCTACTGTAAAGTTAGAGGAACTTGATTTACGGTTTCAGATGTAAAAAAATTTTGGCCACGGAGGGGCTGCTGGAGAATAGTAAGGTGTCACAGGTGAGGGAGGGAGGGAGGACTCAGCAGTGGCATTTTGGAGGGAATGGAAGTAGAAGGAGGGGGGTTGGAAAAGTGAAAGATGCCAAAGAAAGGACATCATGTATCGCAACTAGGGAGAAAAAAAGAGAGGAAATTTAAGTTATTGAATGTGGAATGACAAAAAGTAATTTGGGAATGAAAAGTATTATTGGCATTTGGGAACCATCAGAATAGTCAGTAGGGAATGACTGATGAAATGGAAGAAGAAAGAAGTGTCCTAGTACATAAACTGCATTGTAACTGCACTTCCTCAGCTGTGTTTATAATCCACTTCTAATTTTTTCTGACTGAACAAATAGCTGGATCTCATCTACTAACATAACAATATTAAAAATACAGCAACTGTAGAGAAACAGGCAAGTGTATTTTTTCTTCAGCAGCTTGCAGAGGCGCTTTGAGTCCTTTATGTGGAGGATACAATGCAAAGCAAGGCTAGGGGAAAGAAATCCCTTGATGAAGAGAGGAAGCAGATAACGGCTCACAAATTATTATGAGAGTTTATCGACCTTGAGGATGGGAATCCACATGAGCCTGCACTGATCAGCTCAACAGAGCCCTTTCAAAGGTGTTTCTGTAGTGGGTCATTCAGCAGCTAACTTTCGGAAGACAATAAAGGGGCTAATTTCAATACCCTTCCAGCAGCGCAGCCGGACTGCACACTCCCATGCAACTCTCATCGACTGTACAGTACCTGGAGAAAGACCCGGGCGAAAACTTGTCCGTGGGAGCAAAGTCCCCAGCGCCAGCCCCCCCCCGACGGACGGACATTTCCCCGCCTACAGCACGTCTGTCCGCCGCCCTACTCGAGTACCACGCTGGCAATTGCTCGCCGGCAGCAGGGGCCGTGGGTACCCACCCAGGCAGTGCTGCCCCGCGGAGCGGCTCTCCCGGCCCCGCGCACCCCGCGGCAGGCCCGGGGCCGCCACCGCTCCCTCCCTTCGCTCGCAGCGCGGGCTGCTCGGTCCGAGCCAGGCTCTGACAGGGCCTCGGGAGGGGCGGCCCGGCCCCGCGACGGTGCCGCGGCGATCGCTTACCCACTCACTCACCCAGAGCCCCGCGGAGCCCTCCCGGGAGCCGCACAGCGCACCGCCCGCCGCCATGCCGCCCGCGGGGCAGGAGGCCGGGGACTCGCGGCTCGGCTCGGCGGCCGGCGGGGTCTCTCTCCGCTCGGGGCACCGGCCGCCTCCTCAGCGCCGGCAGGACGGGCGCCTCCTCAGCGGGCAGCGGCCGAAGGCCCGGTTCCCGCCGGGCGCAGGGCGACACCGGCGGGAGCCCCTGGAGTACCCCGTCCAGTCCCGGCTGGGGGCGGCGGGCAAAGTCCGGCCGGGCGGTCCTCCTCGGGGACGCGTCCTGCGTTCGCGGAGTTATTTTTCATCTCACTCTGTACCTGCTCTGACCTTGATCCTTCCCTTTTTGGTTCCTGAATTCAGAATCATGGTCA
>JANZLQ010000064.1:9498864-9549343 GCA_026212715.1 Elanus axillaris
GGTCCCGCGCCTTTGCCTCGCCTCAGCCTCGGCGGGCGGGCGGGTAGCTCGGCGGGGCGCCGTGTCGCTTCGCCGGGGGGGCAGCGGCAGGTTGCATCACAGGGGAGCGGGGCACGTACGAAGTAGGGGTAACCCCCAGGAGGGGTCCCGATGAGGGTTTCGCAGCGGGCTGCCCAGAACTGGCTGCGGAGGCGGGACAGCCCGCGGCGGGGAGCGGGCCCTCAGCCCGCCGGGCAGGCAGGGGGCAGCACCCGCCGGCTGGGCCCGGCCCTGCCCGGCCCGGCTCGGCTCTTCCGGCAGGGCGGCGGGCGGCGCTGAGTCAGGCAGGCGGCGGTGGGATGCGGGCCTGGGCGGCGACGCTGGTCTGCGCGCTCTGCTGCGCCCTGGCGCGGGGCTCCGAGGACATCGTCGTGGGCTGCGGCGGCTTCGTCAAGTCCGACGTGGAGATCAACTACTCCCTGATCGAGGTGGGCGCCGCCGCCCCTCCCCTCAGCCGGCCGGGGCTGGAGGGGGGCGCCTGGCGGCCCTCGCACCCTGTTCCCTGCCCGGCTGTAAGGGCTGGGCCTGGGCGCCTGGCTGCGCGGCGTGACCGAAGCCTTGTTGCCCTGGCCGCTGTTTGAACTGACCGTGGTCGCGGCGTGGTTTCGGTTGAAGTGAGGTTCTTTAAAAGTTTTCTTCAGAGCCCGGGACTGGACTCTGCCGGATTTGCCAGGCGGATTGTAGACTTCTTGCAATAAACCTTTTTCCCTCTTACCCCTGAGGACGCGCGGGTGCTGCTGTGTAAAAGAATACCTGGTTCTGGCTTTGCTCACGTTTTTTTACAATACTTTTCCGTCTTTTTTTGGTTGTTTCTTTTAGATTAAGTTATACACAAAACATGGTACTCTGAAATACCAGACAGACTGTGCTCCAAACAATGGGTATTTCATGATTCCCCTCTACGATAAGGTAAGAAACTGAAATGCTAGTGCTCTCTCCTCTATGCTGGGGCAGGAGCTGACTCCACACGCCGATCTGCCGGCAGGTTAAACGTCAGAACAACGCCCACCCATGAAAACGTTTGAATGGGGACATAATTTAGGTTTTTTTGCACCAAACTTTCATCTGTTTCTTTTTGTAATGCAACTATTTTATTTCTCAGCGCTAAGTATTATCATGAGAAAAGCCAGGTAACTTCAGCTGCTGTGTTGCGTTTGTGCTGTTTAGCTGAGTGACTGCAGCATTGGGAGCCTGAGTTACTGCCAACAACCATGTGCTAGCAGCTGTACAAATACTGTGCAAAAAATACAGGTTCCTACAGAATACGGATAAACCTTTCGGTTATCTACTCGTAGAAATTAAAATAAATCTGTATGAGCATGTATTTTGATATGACTGAATTAAAAATTGGTTGACTGATTGCAGGTGTTAAAAATATCTTAAGAAAATAACAATACAGGAAGCTCAGAATGTATCAGAAGTTTGATGTCTCTTTAGACTGGAAAGACATTTACATTCAAATTAAATACAAGCTGCCCTCAGATGGTCCAAGTGCTTTGCTCTTTTAAAGAGCTAGTTAACTTAGGGATCAGAAGTAGAAGCATAGAATGGTTTGGGTTGGAAGGAACCTTTAAAGGTCGTCTGGTCCAACCGCCAAATAAATCCTTCCCTTCCCAATCTAAGAACATAAGACGCTTTCTGATCTCAGTGATTTCATTCTTAGGTCTTTCAGCCTTTCCATGGATGACCTTCAAAACGTATGTGGCGGAACATATGTAGTGCCCACTGATGTATCGAGGATCTCTGTGTAGATTAATACCCTTTTGGTGCACATCTTTTAATAGGATTGAAATTTTGTTATCTTGTGTTTGGGCAGGATGGTTGTGTAGGACCTCCTAGTGGAAACACTGAAGGCTTATTTAGAGCACATCTGTTGGGGCAGGTAGAGATAGATTTGAACACTTTCTAACACTGAGCTGCTTGAACACGAGCCAGGTTTGGTCTGGAAAGTATAAACACGGTGAAACTTAATTTTTGCTCTTAGCTGGCTGGATGTGAGCCTAGCATCCCAGCCTGTGTGGGTAGATATTGTTGCTGCTATGAACAGAGTATCTTAGGAGGAAAGGAGAATGGGACAATTGAGTCTTGTGTTACTGTCTGCAGCATGATGCTTGTGTTCTGACTTCTTTTTTTTCATCCTTTAGCTAATTTAATTTAGATCAGTGAAGACAGTTATTGCTTTTTTATTTTTAGGGGGATTTCATTCTTAAAATTGAGCCTCCCCTAGGTTGGAGTTTCGGTAAGTGCTCATATGTCTTCATACAATAGGACAGTATATCTGCAATGTGGGACTTAACTATGTTTAACTTGCAGTTGGCAGGGAAAATCAGGTGCTTTTCAAAAGAGATAAGCCCTACTGTATGGTTTTAATAACTAAAATGTACTTACTATACCAGCGGAGAATAAAGCTATAAGGTAGGCACTGACAAAGTAACTCATGAGCTGATTTGAAGAAATTTGGAATTTTTGACAGAAATGGCTGCAGTGGGAGGGGGAAGGAGGATTTTCAGCATCAGGATCTGTGGGTCCTTTAACTTTGCCGAGGCAAGACTTTCAGAGCAATGCTTGTGTGCTTGAGTTAATGTGTTTCTGTGAGAGTTTTGTAAAGCTAAAGAAGAATTGCTTCGTGATTGCTCTCTCACTAACTATCTTGCTGTCTGTTGTTCTTCCTCTCCAGAACCAACCAGTGTAGACATCCATGTGGATGGCATTAATGACGTTTGCACAAAGGGAGGCGATATTAACTTTGTGTTCACAGGTTTTTCTGTGAATGGAAAGGTTAGACTCCTTTATCTTTATTTATTCCATCTTATGCTAATTCTACCTTCATAAAAACATTCTACTTCAGCTCTGCAAGTTATTTTTATCTATTTATACTCTGGCTTCTTTTCATTTTGAACAGGTTCTCAGCAAAGGTCAGACATTAGGTCCTGCTGGAGTCCAGGTTGTACTGAGAAATGCTGGCAGTGACATAAACATACAAGCAACTGTTACACAACCTGGCGGAAAGTGAGTGTGGGTGATGCATACTTAATTCATTTGTTCATTTACACAAGATTCTTCTAGTTCACCCCATCGACTGGGATTATAGTATTTCTGAAATATTTTTTCTAACATGTATAGAGTCTGAATTGTTTTTCTGTAAATGAATGTTTGTGACTATTTCTGAAGAGACGTAACCCCTGTCTTGCCTTACAGGTTTGCTTTCTTTAAAGTCCTTCCTGGCGAATATGAAATCTTTGCATCTCATCCTACCTGGATGTTGAAAGAGGTTAGAGCTACAAAAGTTCTGGTTTACCTGTTGAGTGAGGGTGGATCTGCTAGACCTTGTCTTGATCAACTAGTGTGAGGAAGGGTTTTTGTGAGTGGACAAGGTTAATGGAGTTTTCATAAATTTAATTTAGGTAGTCAAGAAACTGTCTCATGCAGGCCCAGTTTGGAGATAGTGGAGCCAGCCAGGGAAGGACTGGCAAATGAGCTCTTGCTTTTGGTCTTCTAATCCTGTACATTTTGCAGGAGCTTGGATATTGTAGCAGATGCTCTAATCCTTCCCTCTCAGACTGATTGCGTTCTGAGGAGCTCTAAGGTCCGGACCAATTCCTGAATCAGTAAAATTGGAAAAATACTGTTTTGCAGAGTATCTTTGCTTTAGTGTCTTGTGTTTTGACTAGCCTCTGGACCCTCTGAGTACTGCTGCTCTGGCCTTTGTTTCTCTTGAAGCAGCTTCTGATTGGTATTTAGGTGCTGTAAATGAGATCCAGGCCTACTTTTGATGAAATTGTATGTGTTTCTGTATTTCAGTCAAACACAGTGGTACGGGTGACGAGTTCTAATGCTTATGCTGCCAGCCCTCTGATTGTTGCAGGCTACAATGTTTCTGGATCAGTAAGGAGTGATGGAGAACCAATGAAAGGGGTCATGTTTCTCCTTTTCTCTTCTTCGGTCACTAAAGAGGTAATGGTGTGTCAGTACCTTTTCAATATGAGTATGGACATAAATAAGAAATGGCTAAATAGCTTCTAGATTCATATTGCCCTGATACTGATCTCTGTCCTTCACTGAGCTTGGCTTGTAGAAAACAAACTCTGCAACTGCTCAAGCTGTATTTTGTTTGTTTGTTTGTTTTTTGAGGTTTGTGTTTGTTCTTGTTTTTTCCAAAAAAGCCCTTGTATTGCAGCATTTGTATATATGCTCAGTTTTCATGTGACCTCCATGGAAATACTCAGATGTGTAACGCAGTAGCCATCTGTTTAAATGTTGGCAAAATTGAGGCTATATTTTTTGGACACAAGAAATAAGAAAATTCTTTTAATTTCAGTTCTTTTGAACTCTTCATTATTGTTTTCAAACAACCAGGTTCCTCAACAATCAGGCTGTTCGGGGCATAAAAAACTAAGACCTGAACTGAAGCATGCAACAAGTGCAAAACATAATACGGTTCACAGCATGTTATTGATCTGTATATTCCCTGTCGGTCAGTGGGCTTAAGGGCTACTGTTTTAAGACAGTATTTTCCCAGTTACACCTTTTTGCATGTTAAATATTGGTTAGTAAATGTATTCCCTCGTGAGGATGGCACTTCTCCGTAGTGAAAGACCACCTTCTGGTACAGGATGTTTCCAGACAAATCCTGAAATTCACTGTAGAGTAGCTGCAGTGTGTCTTCGGCATGAGGTCTTAATTGCTCTTTGCCCTCTTGATGTGAAGACAAAGTTCAACAGCTTCTATTGCCACTTGAGAAACGTGTTATGAAATGAGTGTGAAACATTTGTTCATGTACTGTGATTTGTTACATAAAGTAGAACTCTGTTCTGTAAGGTTAACCTCATCCACAGAACTGAAGTCGATTACGTTAAGACATGCAGTGCAGTTCTGGGGTACTAGGGGTTGTTGAATTTCCCAGTTTTCTGTCCTTGTTACCATAAAGTTGATTATTGGCTTTTTTTTCCTCTTTTACTTATACATGAAGTTTAAGCTATGCTATCAAACTTTGCCTCTAAAATGGTTTTGTACTTCCCATCCTTCATTCACAGTACAGTATTTTGAACCCTCCTGCATACTCCTTGAAGTTATTTTCTGTGTTCTCCCATGAGGAAAAAAGTTGTATTGCATTTATTGTCACAGGATGTTGTGGGCTGCAGTGTTTCTCCTGTGGATGGATTCCAGTCAAGAGATGAATCTCTATCCTATTTGTGCAATGTTGTATCAAAAGAAGATGGATCTTTCAGTTTTCTTTCTCTGCCAAGTGGGAAATACACTGTGGTAAGTAGCTAGAAAGTTCATTGCTTGTCTACCCATTGGGTTGTTAACTTTCATTTTCTAAACTAGGTGATGCATAACTTTTTAGCTGTTAAAACAGAAACAGTTGAAATCTTTTGAATTGGGTGAAACAATTGGAATACGAACCTCCAGCCTAAAGTATATGACAGTGAAGTAAGTTGCTGTGATAGGGCTCTGAGGTGCGGTTTCTGAGGAAAGACTTACTTGCGAATCAGGCTCTGAATTACCTGAATACATTGGCTGGTCATAGAACAACACCTAGAGGCTGCTGGGAGACTGAAAGTTTCAGTTGGCTACAGGCACCTCATGTCCTTTAAGTTCTCTGTTTTCTTTTTTGCCTATTCTCTTTATTATGTCTGAGTAGTGTGGGAGCATGGTTGCCTGTGTACCGCATAGAATGATGGTCCTGCATTCTCTGTCTGCACGCTCTAGAAGTGGGATTCAAAATTTCTCATTCATTTAATCCTTCTAGCAATCTTAAAGTATCCCATCTGTAAGCTCTTGCACATCTGAGTACCTTTGCCATATTCTGAGTAGGGGGTTTATTTTCTCTCTCTTCAGATAATCTCATATGTTTTCCATCAAACAGTATTGAAATACTGCCTTTATTCTTGTCTGCATCCCTCTTGAGTTATTTTTTCCAGGAAGTTTGAAGCCCATTTGGCCCTTCATAGAGGTGTCTGATGGTGATAAGGACATGGAAATTGGTAAAGGAAAACAATTTTGTCGTCGTAGCTTCTTAGGAGTCAAAGCAATGTGTCTTCTTTCAGATACCATTCTACAGGGGAGAGAGAATTACCTTTGATGTTGCGCCATCTAGATTGGACTTCCTTGTAGAACATGACAGTTTACAGATTGAGGTGAGGCATTCAAAGGAGATCATCTTTTTGTGCCATTTGTTCCTGTAAAAGTATAACTGATTTTAGCAGAAAGCAGATGTATTATGAAAAAACGTCTTTGTAAGAAGTTTGAAGATGTTTGTTACGCATACCCTCTTGCACAGCAGGTAGAAGACAGTATCTAACATCATGCTATATTTCATCTTAGTAGGAAGAAGCAAAATATGGAAAAGCTGTCTACTATATTCTCTTTCATGTCCATGTTGCAAACAGGCAGTGATCTTTCAGGTTGCTTAAATTCTCCCTTTCACATTGTCAGACCTCTGGAGAAGGACCTGTATGGTTTGCAGAGTACCTTGTGTAATGGCATTATGATCTGTGGTTTGGGCCTTCTGAACTGTGTTGATGCATAGAAACTGAGAATCTGTTCCTGTACTTAGGGGAGCAGCATGCCTGGAGATTGATATATACTTTCATTGTGATTATCCTGATACATTCTTTTCCCAAAGCTGGAAATAAATTTACTTTGTGTGTGTGTGTGTGTGTGGGGAAAACAGTCGGTGTTGATGGCTATAGGTGTGTGCTTGCTTTTACTGAGTAAAGGTTAATGTTAACTTTTTTCCCATTTCAGCCTGTTTTCCATGTGATGGGTTTCTCTGTCACAGGCAGGGTGTTGAATGGTCCTGAAGGAGAAGGAGTTGCTGATGCCACTGTGACTCTGAACAATCAGATTAAAGGTATGCAGTGGTCTTGGTTTTTCTTGCTACAGGGAAGCCTTTATTAGGCTCAAGTACAGGAGTAGTGTGTGAGATGGAATTAACCCTTCAGGATAATACACTACTTTTGTTGCAGTTGATTTCAAATATTAAAGTGGTTTTCATGCAGTTGATTAATTTTGCATTTTCTGGCTTAGATGAGAATACTAGGTATTCATTTGTTTTGCTGTTGAAATTTTTTTATTTTCTTTCAACCTTATGCCAAATTTGTGGTCTAGTAAGAAAATGTAATACCATTACTTTGTTGTGCAATGTAAATTAAAAATAGCCTAAAGCAGTGCACGCGCTCTGGCTCTTTTTGACACATAAGGGTAGGCGGTCAACACATGCTCTGTTTTTTAACTTTTCTTGTTATTTTTTACAGTAAAAACAAAAGCTGATGGCTCTTTCCGCCTTGAGAACATAACAACAGGTACATACACAATTCACGCCAAGAAAGAGCATCTGTTCTTTGATACTATTACTGTGAAGATTGCACCAAATACACCTCAGCTAGCAAACATCATTGCAACAGGGTTAGTACTGGTGTCATGATGCAAATATAATTTGATATGTGGACAAGGTCTTGAAAATGGGTGGTCCTTTTGCATGTCACGCCCAGACTTGTGTACTGTTATCAGGACCTAAATGTTGCTTGAGAAATCCAGGGTAATCAGGACAGCATGAGTGCAGGATAATATTTTGTCCACAGTATTTTGCTCAATACTAGTTCAGGTTTAGAGCACCCTTTTAATAACCTCTTCCTTGCAAATGAAGATGCTAAGACATGGGTATGTTGAGCAATTTTAGAACAGCAAGTGAACCAAGAAAGGAAGAGGGAGGCTTTCTGCCACGGATGCGGCACTTCTGATACCCTCCTTCTGTGTAAGAGTGGAGTTTCATAACTGTCTGATGCAGTGTTTTACTGAACCTCTACATTTTATTGCTCATTCTCAAGGTCATAGTTGTCCAGTAGGAATTGTTTCTTGTTTGTGATTCTTTGACTGCTGAGTGTAAGCCTGTATAATGGTGACAGGATGAGTTTGGGGGTGTAAGGCTGCGCAGTGGTAGAAGATGCGGTGTGAGCTGAGGAAGACAAAAGGGGCATGGCTCTGTGTCCAAGAGCTTCTCCTGAGGGGGAAATAGTGGCAACCTTCCAGAGGAGTGAAAACTAGGAATTTACTGAGGCAAATGGCAACTAGCTCATACAGACTTAGCTAGCTAATTAGAAAAAAAAAGCGTGCTGTTAAATGATCAGTTACAGTTTTTTCAGTCACTGAATATGTTGCGCTGTTGAAGGTGAAAAGTAAAACTTAACAACTTCTCATTTGTCGTCTTGTGTTTTCACAAATGTAGGTGTACTGGGGTTGTGTTCCAATGAATTACCTGTCATATTTGAGGTCTTTGACTCAAAACATTTGAAACCATTTAAAACCTGAGAAATGGCAATCCGAAGTCACTTGCCTGCTTAGCCAGAAAAAATGCTTGAAGTGATTGGGTTGGTGAAGGGGAAGAATGAAGCAAGTTGCTTGCAAATCAAAATGTAACATAACATCATGGTGCCTTCATTGTAAAAGAAAAGTTCCCATTAATCGTACATGAGTTTGCACTTGTTCCGCTGTGTTTGCTTAAGGTACCTCTTTGATATGAACCCTCTTTCAGGAGACACCCATTCTAATTCATGTGTTAGTACCTCAGCATAGTGAGGTTTACTTTTTAAGGAAGTTTTCAGAGAAATATTTTTTTATGAGCTTTGTCAAATCAAGATATTTATTCTCATGGCTGGCTTTTATTTAACAGATTCAGTGTGTGTGGCCGGATCTCAGTAACCCGTTTCCCTGACACAGTCAAACAAATTAGTAAATACAAGGTAACCATGATGCCTCAAGACAAGGACAAAGCATCATTGTTTACAACAGAAACTGACCCTCACGGAGCATTTTGTTTTAAGGCAAAATCGGGTATATACAATGTCCAGGTAAGAATGAGCTTCCGTTTCTTCATTGTAGGACTCATGAGTTTTTAGAAGGTTTTAAACAATCA
The DNA here is from genome assembly GCA_026212715.1 of Elanus axillaris. Classification (NCBI taxonomy): domain Eukaryota; kingdom Metazoa; phylum Chordata; class Aves; order Accipitriformes; family Accipitridae; genus Elanus; species Elanus axillaris. Next base: position 9,507,821 of record JANZLQ010000064.1, read on the forward strand.
GTTTCTAAAATTTTATAAGTTGAATTTAGATTTTCCTGGTCCTTTTCTCCTGTTAGCACTATTTAAATGATGACAGTTATTTCCTCCCCCCCCCCGCCCTCAATAAGCTGAGATTCCCATGCTCCTTGGCCTTTACACTTGTTTAAAGGACATCAGGCCATTGGGGTTGAAAGTTCTTCTTTCTCTCTCCTCTTAGTTGTGATGTCCCTTAGATAACTTATTATCATAATATATTATCATGTGAGTGAGACATACGATGTGTACCTTTCTCAGGTGCCTAAATAGTTCCTGAGACTATAGATCACGACAGAACGTGTAGCAGAACCACCATGAATTTTGCATTGTGGGGGATAGTGCAGGCTGGAAGATAAGGAAGTGCATGATAATAAGGCCTCTAACTATCCTCATAGATAATGAAATAGCCTAATGTAGAAGCAGCAATACATCCTGAAGTGAAATTCACTCAGACTTTTGAAACTAAGCTGTTGGAGGATTTTTAGCTCAGTTTTATTGCAGTTCTTTGGAGGATTTTTAATACAGAATTTTGAAAAGCATATTTGGGAGGCTGGTTTTGATTTACAGTAAATTTCCATTTTCTGATTCCTGGTAAGTGGATTGAACTCAGCAAAGTGGGTGTATTTGGACTGGTGTCTAAAAGCTGGTGATGTCTTGATGTGATACACTCTACAGGTAATTATTCCAGAGGTTGAGACCAGAGCAGGATTGGCATTGAAACCCAAAATGTTCCCTGTTACTGTTACAGACAGACCAGTAATGGATGTGACTTTCTCTCAGTTTTTGGCATCTGTCTCAGGGAAGATCTCTTGTTTAGGTAAGCCAGTTTTGAAAGTGAAGTGGAAATGGGAACAGAGAATGTTAGCACTACATGGGTGAATGAGTACCGTTTAGATCAAGACACTTGCTGTGGTTAGCCCCATCAGCAGGTAATTAAATTTAACTTCCAGCACATAGGTAAAGCAGCTCTTTTTTCAGGAGGCCTTTCAGCCTGATAAGGTACTTAATGAAGTTTGGAGTGAAAAGTTCCGTACCTACTTTTAACACTTGCTAAGAATAAGTAAGTATTCCTTCCTCAGGAAGGAAATCCGACCTGTTTGCCTTCCTCAGAAGATGGGTAAGTTCTGGAAGGAAATGCTCCTGGCTGACATTAGCGATACTGTACATCAGTCTGAAAAGTACTGGAAGCAAAATAGACATTAAAAAAATAATAATAAAAGCAGCACGTGTAAAAGTCTGTAGGATAGAGGCTCAAGGTGTTGACAGAAGCTTGCAATCTGTTCTTTCATAAGCTTTTGTCTTTATTTTTTTATTATTTGTCTAAGGTTCCTCTCTCCTGCTTTTTTCCTTGATTACCCACTGATTTCAGCAGATGATGATTGGAGCTTGACTTTTGTATTTTTTTACCCCTCCCTTTTTCCACTCTGAATCTCCTCTGCACTTCGTGTTCTGTCTCTCAGGTGTTTACTGGGCCCTGTAGTCTCTGCAGAGCAAGGTGGACCCAGGGATTTAATGTTGGCCTTTGGTTGTTACTTGCTGTTAAATAAAAAAATATGATTAACAGTCTGAAACTTCCTGAAAAATGCAAAAAAAGAAATAAGAGTCTTAATTGGAAACATTCTCTACTAGAAGAGAGCAATCATTTTAATGTTAGTACACATGAACCTTACTTGGAGTGGGGAGGTTTTGGAGGCAAAGCTGGCAAGCCAGAATGCAGCCTCATTTTCTGCTGTCTTTTCTGCATAGATGCTTGTGGTGATCTGATGGTGACATTACAGTCTGTGAGCCGCCAAGGTGAAAAACGCAACCTGCAGCTCTCTGGAAACATGGACTCAGTGGCCTTCACGTTTGAAAATGTGCTACCTGGCAAATACAAAGGTAGGATTATGGGAAACTGCTTGAAGTGTTACCTTAGAGGCTAAATTTGTGACTTAATCTGTATACTTCTGTTGTTATGGATACTGTTTACAGTATGCCTAACATGGAACTAGTTCTGAAACTTGAGACAATCTGGAAAAATACTATACAACAGTGTATCACGTGTTCTTAATCTTGTGTATTTAACACTTCTGTCAGTTTACAGGTAACTGCTCCCCTAAGTTTTAGGGTCTACATGGCTGGTTCTGGGGAATGGTGTAGAATGACTATATACAGATTGCTCTTTTTATGCACGAGTCAGAACATCTTTCTACCAGGAGAAATTGGAGTCAGGTTCTGATGTCCTCTAGGCTTCTTTGACTATCACAATGATAGTGCACATTGCAGAACTTTCCAGGATGATCAGACTCCATTATTCCTTTTTATAAAAAAAAAAAAAAAAATCTGTTACGAGATATGCTGGGTTCCTGGTGATACTGCGGTGCTGTGAGCCAGGTCTATTGTTACTGCAGTTGTTGTATATCTGGCTTTGAAGATCATCATCAGGGAAGTTCGAGTGGTACAATCTTTTTATACCACAAAACCTGCCCTCAGTCACACGTTACTAAATGCTTTATGTGGTTTGTATTCTAGTAAGCATTGTACATGAAGACTGGTGCTGGAAGAATAAGTCTTTGGAGTTGGAAGTCATGGAGGAAGATGTTTCAGGAGTCGAATTCAGGCAGACTGGATATATGCTGAGGTGTTCTCTTTCTCATGCAATTACACTGGTATGTAGGTAACAAATGTTCTTGTCTTTTTTTGATGAACTTGTGTAGGTAGGTTGGATTATGCTTGGAATCGAGGCTTTCTCATGTCTCTAGGGAGTCATATAGCACAGCAACTTTGATGTTTAGAGTGATTTGAGATTTGTCTCTTAGATTTGGTAAAATGGTCTTTTGTTGTTAGCTGCTATAAAAGAGAAGCATTAATGTATCTTTAAGGAAAATACCGTTTTCATTTTGTTGTTTGGTAGTTACTAATAGTGAATTGTCTTGTGGCTTCGCAGGAATTTTATCAAGATGGAAATGGACCAGAGAACGTTGGTGTTTATAACTTGTCTAAAGGAGTGAATAGATTCTGTCTTTCAAAGCCAGGTAACAGCACTAAAACGTTAGTTTAAAAAATGAAAAAGAACGAATCAACTAGTACTGCTGGGAATTAAAAAAAAAAACAAAAGCAAACTGTTGTGGTTTCTGAGAGGTGTTGTGTTATTTACATCTGTATATAAATGCTCTGTTCTAAGTTTTTAGAATTCTCTGAAGTAAACTATTTTTTTTGTTTTGGACTTGGTGAAGGGCTTTGATCTTTCATGAATGAAACACGTTAAAATAATCCTGTTCATATGGGTTCTATTTGTCACATTAGAATGTGACTGACAAATTGAAGTTTCATTTCAATACAGGATTCTTCAGGGATAACTGTTAAAAGTACCACAGGGTTATCTATAACAGGAAAAAAGAATGTTTTAAGATTAGATATTTTTTTTTCTCCTTTTAATGTCTTGGAGCTAATTCGCTGTTATGGTCTCTTAGCAAAACAGTTAAGAAATGTATTTGGTTTTGATTCAGTTTTCGGCTTTGAACGTTTCATCCTTACAGCCAGTGGTCTCATTCACAATACAATAATACAGTTGTTCTATAATCAGTCAAAGGGTATCAGCTGTGGGACCACAACAGGTTACTTCTGAGCTTGTTTGGTTTGTTGTGTTTGTAATTAAGTTTATCTGTAGTGATGTCTATTTGTGTTTTGTATCAGTGTACATTAGAAACTGTGCAGCTTCCAGTGATGATCTATGACTGAACAGAGGTGAATTAATTTACAAGTGTTTATGTGAAAGGCAGTAGATACATAGTCAAATTTTGTAATTGTTTCTATACCTCGGGTCTTGTGATCTTGAGAATTCAGCCAACAGTAAGCTTGAATTTTTACAACGAATCATTCTTTGACTTTGACATAATCATTCTTTGACATGTTTATAGGTGTATATGAAGTGACCCCACGTTCCTGCCACCAGTTTGAACATGAGTATTACACTTACGACACGTAAGAGCAAAATCTGGTTTTGATCTTCTGCCTATCAGTATGGTTTCATAAAGTGTCCTTCTGCTGCAGCTGCTTGCTTTCAGCAATTCAGGATGTGTTGCTATGACTGTCTCTAACCATTAGAGGGAAGCTTTAGCAAAATGTATCAGATCTGTTCTCTTGTCCTTTGGAGTCTTAAAAAAGCCAAAGTCAACTAATGATAGGCTTTAAAGATGCTTTTGCTACTTAAAATGGATTTTTTTTAGGTCAGCCTTCTGTCTGTTTAATGTTGGTTTTGCTGTGTAACAAAGGAGAGAGATTTCAGTGGAAACTGTTGATCACTTGTGAGAGTTGAAATGTAAAAGATAGGATAGTAAGTTTACTAAGAGGCATGTATGACCATTCTCTGTCCCTAGTGCCATGATTCTGTGGTGATTTGATTCTGCTCACCTCAGTTTTTGCAAACTGAATAAATATTCACCCTAATCACAAGTAAGCAGTGCTGATCTTCATAAGTCAGCCATGTTTTATTAGTTATTTGCAGGTCATGGTCTGGCAGTGTGCTTAATGGCTGTATGCCATTAAGAGAGGATTTCTGTTCCCAGACTACTTAGAATTCATGAACATGGGAGGAAACGAATTCAGCACTAAAATCTGATTCCTTTCTACTGTGTTAGTGAATTGAAAGTACGTCAAAGAGAGAGATGCTCAACAGGAGAGCCAGCACAAAGTGAGTGAGTGGATAGAAGCAGAAACCCTCTTTTGGCAGTAATGCATCATTGGACTTGGGGCATCTTGGTGAACTATGTCTAACAGGACAAACTTTTCAGTGTCCTTCTGCTGTGTGTAAAGGGATTGTACATGTGAAATCAATCAGATAGTTTTAGCTTGAGAGGAAGCAGGAGGCACAAAGGAAGGAATTGATTTGGCCAATATCATGCAGTGGTTTGGGGTTCAGAGCTGGAAAATGCTCCCTTTTCCGATATACTATCATCTCAGCACTACAGCTTTGCTGTGTAATTTGTGTGTCTTCTTTTATAAAGCACTTCAGACTTAGGGATGGGAACACAAACTCTGCCAAATAAGATTTGGTTATTTTCTGTAGGAGGGGAACCTTGAATTCATCTCTTTGTTACTTTGATTTACAGGTCCTCGCCTAGTATACTGACGCTCACTGCAGTTCGACACCATGTCCTTGGCACGATTGTAACAGATAAACTGATGGATGTGACTATTACCATTAAGTAAGAACAAAGAAATCTCAGGGCTATAAAAAGTGGAAGAAAAAGACATATCTCTCATAAAGTTTTGCTCTGGTTTTAATACTGCAGTGGCTTTCTAAAGGGATGGCATCCAACTCTAGACTGCAAGAGGTTTTTATGCCAAGCTGTACGTTGAGTTCTTTGTAGATAGATAAATAATTCCCAGCCCTTATTTTGAACATTGTCGCTTCATTTTAATATAGCCCCTTTCTACTTGTGTGTCATGGTAAAAAGGAATGATTTTTCTCAGTTTTTATACACTTCAATGAACTGAAATCTCAGAATTCAGAGGGTATTGTTTTAGCTTAGGTCTGAGCTCTTTAGCACTGGCATGTATTTTTTTTCCTTTTCTGTTTCCTCAGAATGAGAATCTGCTGCTTTAGAGCATTGTTACTGGCATGAAGAGGGTTATAAAAGAAAAACCATGCAGAATGATTACACACTAATGCGCCAATTTATGCGTAGCTGAACAGACAGCTCACTAGGGAGCACTGATTTGTGAACAGCTTTAATTGTATGAGGTGCCAGATCTGCCTGGAAGTGTCTGATAATGTTAAGTGCTTTATTAATGCTCTGCTGATGTCTACTTGTTCTAGACTGTGGGTTCTCAGACTTTGTTGAGTGTAGAAAACATCTTTTCAGAGAACAGATTACCTGCAGAGTATTGCCTTGAGTTCCCTGAGTTTAATGAACCTGTAACTGCAACTGCTAGGTGACTACAGCAGCTGGAAAAGAAACACTGAGGCAGCAGAGAGCCATTAGGATTTTAAAAACAACTTAGTGAGGAGGTGAATATTACACCAACCTTCTAGGCTGGTTGGGTTTTTTTCTGACTATTGGCAAGTGCTTTGAAGGCAGTTCAGTTGCCACAGACCATCTCTGTTCAAGTATGCCTGAAGCTTTTGAGCCAAAGTCCAATTTGTGAAATGCCATCAGTGTAAAAGGAACAGCTCTGGATTTAAAAGCAAGCCAGTTGTTTTTACAAGTCTCTGTTTCTGTACCAGATCCGTGGCAGTGACCTGTTAACTTTTAGTTAACCAAAAGAACCCAAACAACCCCAACCGAAAATAAAGCTGATTCTTAACAATTTTTGATGATGGCTTGTTATGTTTGAAAAATAAGACGGTAGTAATTTATTATGAATATCATGAGACTCTGTGTGTGTCTGTACAGATTTTTTAATAGGTTTTAAGACAAAACCAATTTTTTTAATATGTTTCTGTATTGTCTCTGGACTGCAGAGAAAGAATTTAAAGCCTTGATGAAACTTAGTGTGATAGAGCAATAGTATCTGTTTTTCTTAAAAAAGACAAAATATAATATAGGTGAAGACTGAAGCAGGAGGCAGAACTATCCTGATAATCTAAAGTGGTTGTAGGAAAAGCAGTCGTGATTATTTCAGTTCACTTGTCGTAGAGAATTTTACAATGTTCTGCAACAGTTTTTCAGAGTATTGTAGAAGAGACGGAAGATAAGATACAAAGGATGGTTGGAGAGTAGAAGAAATTGCTAGGGAAGAGAGGATGTAAGATCAGGGAAAATGAAACAAGATGCATTGTTCTGAGCTGATTTAAAGAACTTGGTTAAACTTACCTAGCGATCTGTTCAGTGGACAGTGACAAGATAGCTGGATATGTTTAGGGCAGATGGGTTAGAACTCAGAGCTTTTCCTGAGAGTTGCCAGCTATTGAAAGTATTTATTTGTGATAAGAGTTATTTTCTCCTTGTATATACTCTGCTCCTGAGACTGCAAAGTGCTTGAGATGTAGGCATGTGACACTGGCTCTACAGTGGGATGCTGAGGCACAGCAGAGGGGAGAAAGGAGGCAACAGGGCCGTAACTTCTTGAATAGCATGATGGGGCAGAATTTGTGAGAGTTGTAAGTAGGTCCTTTCCTGCTAGGCCAAGTAGGTTACCTGTGCTCCCTATGAATGAGCCTTTCTAGTAGTAAGTGATTGATATGGAGGTTAAAAGTTGTAGTTGTGCTTGGAATAAATAGCAGAATTAAAAAGGGATGGATTAAAAAAAATATCCTGGGACTTGTCTGCTGTGGTATAAAGGCAGTAATTAACAGGTATAACAAGCTCTTATCCCTCCGTATGAAAGCAGATTATTTTATTTTCTCCTCCATGTCTTCAGGTCATCCATTGACAGTGAACCTGCATTAGTTTTAGGGCCCCTGAAATCTGTACAGGAGTTACGTAGGGAGCAGCAGCTGGCAGAAATTGAGACCCGCCGACAGGAGAGAGAAAAGAAGGGTCAAGAGGAGGAAGGAACAAAGCCACCAGTGCAAGAAATGGTAGAAGAACTCCAAGGACCATTCTTATATGAATTTTCATACTGGGCAAGGTAATACCAAGCTCCAGTGGACAAGGTGTATTCTCTGTACTATTGTCTGGTGTTTCCACCGAACAGAGTAGTGATATATTCCATACAGGAAAGAGCTGCTGTATCGGTACCCATACTTGTTCTTGTTGACTGTCAGCTAAATGGGAACTAGTACCACAATACTAATTTTGCCTAGGTTATTGTTGATACCTTTTCCTTGGGGTATTTAGATGGACTCTTGGGTCAATATGCAGTACTCTGTTCTACATGAGAGCTGCTAATTCCATTTTCTTCTAATTTTATCTTATTTGTGTTTTACAGGTCTGGAGAGAAAATTACTGTGACACCGTCATCCAAAGAGCTGCTTTTCTACCCACCTTATGTGGAAACAGTTGTTAGTGGAGGTAAATACAAATAAAATCTTGTTTGAAAGGAGTAGATTTTTAAGGCAGAAATGTATCCTTATAGATGAATGTATGACTAGCTCTTCAAAGGTAATATTAGCAAAGTTGCAGTTGCATCTACTTCATTGGGCCGGTTTCACTCTGGAATTTGGAAGCATGGGTGTTTGGTAGAGGGTACAAGTACAGTTTTTATCAGCAGAGTATGCCTTTAAGTGCTGAAAGAGCACCTGGCATGAGAGGAAGGGCTAGATTTCTGGATATTACACTAGATTCTCAGAATTGTTCACATTGCTCTCATCTAGAAAAATAGTTGTGCAAAAGCAATGTTTGCATTTTGAATTTGTTACCAAATTCAAGTTTCTGTTAACTTTTTCTTTGTAGTAAATGAAAATAATAAAAATATTCACAAAAAAGCAAACTTCAAAATTGTCAGCTATCATCCATCAGTTGATGACACTTGTAAAGTCAGTGTCCATCTTGCCATCAGGTTCCTAAGTGAACATACTTTATTTGAAATCACTAGAATATGTTAGGTACCCCTTTTTATATGCCTCTTTGTTGTGCACATTCTAAATATATCGGGGGGGGGAATAAAATTTTAGTTATGTCATTAAATATGACATATGCTGACCTGAACTTGATCTCAAAAAAATTTGTCAATGTTCAAGTGTAATATCAGCTAGAAGTGAGTATTATTGGAATCTTCTCCATGTGGCTGCAGTATATGTCATTTAATGAATCCTCAAGGCACTTAGCAAATCCAGAATGTTTGTTCTGAAGAGGTCCTTATAGCTTTGGAACTTAGTTACTGATTTTGGGAATGTTCAGATGTTTAAAGATGTGTTGAGAGGCCATACAATTGTGTGGGTTAATCTGTTATTCTAAGGTAAAAGAACATCAACTGATCACTTTGGAAGTAGTTAAATTCTTGCTGTAAGACAGAATGGTGAGTGTATTTTTAACGTTCTTGTTTGTCTTAAATTTCCTTTGCAACGACCAAGAGAGTTGTCCTGGAAAGCTGATAGAGATTCATGGAAAAGCAGGCTTATTTCTGGAAGGGCAAATTCATCCTGAATTGGAAGGTGTTGAGATTGTCATTGGTGAAAAGGGAGCAACTTCCCCGCTCATCACTGTTTTTACCGATGACAAAGGTGCTTACAGGTATTTAACAGATTTGTTTTGATCTTTTGGATTCTTTAGTTAAAGTGCGATGGTGACTTGACAATGTGTGTGTGATATCCAAGTGCTTTTTTTAAAACAAGTTCTTCTTTCCTTTTATTTGAAGTGTTGGGCCACTCCACAGTGACTTGGAATATACAGTTACTGCTCAGAAAGAGGGGTTTGTTTTGACTGCAGTAGAAGGAACAGTTGGGGACTTCAAAGCTTTTGCTCTTGCTGGGGTGACATTTGAGGTAATGTCCTAAACACTCTGGGTTCTGAATGAATGGTGTGCGCAGTTAGAGCTAGACAGGCAAAAAGTTAACCAGTATGTCTCAGCCAAACACAAATGGGTGTGGGATTTGGGGATAACAAAATTTTGTCATGGGGAAACAAATTTCAGTGGATGAGCTTAGTTGTATGTCATGACTTGCCATGCAGAAGATACTTTGCAAGGTTTATAAAGTGAAAGTTAGAGCCTGCAGTCCAAAAGACTGGCTTTATTTGCTTTTGTAGAGTTGGACCACCTTCCCTTAATGAGTTTTATCCCTCAAGGTGATTTTTTTCACGTACAGTCTGGTCTAACTACTGCCCGGTTCTAGTCTTTGGGATACTTTGTTCTGCTGCCCCCCAGTATGTCCTATGAAGTGACAGAGAATGACTGTTCTGGTGACACATGATATGTGTGGCTGTGACTGCCCAGATGTTGAGAGCACAAACTTCTGTAGCCCTGCACCCTCACAGGAAGGGATACACTGCAGATGTGGTTAGTTTTCTTCTGTTTACAGCTGAGTGCTGAGAACCAGCACATCTGTGCATTCTGTAGGGGCCTTGTGAACTGAACCCTTCTTCACAGAGCAACCCTTGCTTCCACTTGAAACTATTGCTTTTTCAAAAATAGATCAAATCAGAGGATGACCAGGCTCTTGCTGGTGTTCTCTTGTCTCTCAGTGGAGGGGTGTTTCGGTCCAACCTCCTTACACAGGATAATGGCATGCTGACTTTTTCCAATCTGGTAAGTTGAAATTGATTGTTCTGAATGTGGCTGCATGTGTGACACTGTGTTACTTTGCTGTCCAACATAGAGATGCTATTGGCTCTCTTCAGTGGCAGGGGGATGTATAGTCTCCTTTGAAACTGTAACCCACAGTGAGAGATGTTGGTCCTTCAGAGTGGACAGCACTTAAAATCTTAGCAAGTGAAAGATGTGAAATCTAACCTGGCAGGAGATTTCTCCCCAACAGGTAGTAGATGATGTTGATTGATCTCAGTTACTAAATTGCAGTCTGTAAACATGAAACAAGCCAATTTGTTGACGATCATTTGTGAGTCTTTAGAGGAAAGAAATCTAATGAGACTATTGATCTGTACATGTGTGTAGACATGCCTGAATAGTTTCCTTGCAGACATCCTTCTCTCCTGGTCACTTTCCTGTCCTTGAGGTCTTGTGGTAAGGTTTTAGGGCCATAGTTTCCTTTCCCTCTTCAGGCTTTATCACCTGGTGGAGTTCCATTAGTTTATTGTCTATGGTGCTCCTTGTTTTTCAGTGCTCACGTTTTTGCAATTGGTTTAACCTATGGTTGGGACAGAGAACTTGAGCTCTTCAGGTAGCTCTTGTAGAAACATAATTGTTTGGAGCTGGTGAATTTCTGCATCACTATCAGTAAACAGCATGTTTCATGCCTCTTTACAGAGCCCAGGGCAGTATTATTTTAAACCCATGATGAAAGAGTTTCGATTTGAACCATCATCACAAATGATTGAAGTCCAGGAAGGACAAAATCTTAAAATCCGGATAACTGGTTACAGAACAGCTTACAGGTCAGTAGAGCTGAAATGCCGTGCAAAATGCTATGTACTGTATCAGGATGTATTATGCAAAATGCGTGTTTTCTCCTGACACAAATCTGTTCTGAAGGTTTGGAGGGTACTTTCGAAGGCACAATTTAGCTTTATTATGCTGTATATAAGTACTTTTTTTGGCCTTTTCTCATGCGTGTGGATATATAGCTAAGCCCAGATGACAGGACTGTAAGGAGAAACACTGCTATGAAAGCGCTGTGTCAGTGGCTTTTGCTATGTCTGTTGGGAGAGGAAAGGACTATTCTAGGGATGGTAGATCAATTTAGGTATCTGACTTGAAGATCTTTCCTTTTCTTGCCCTCAGGGCTAAGTGCTGCTGTTCATGGAGGTCAGGGAACTTTGATTCCTGAATTGTGCTCTGAATTGCAGCTGATTCTAATGCTTTAAACAGCTTTACATATAAATTATAAATTCTTTTCTTCTCCATGCTCTGCTAAATATATTAACTACTTTTTCCATCAGTTACAACAGTAAAATATCCTTAAAGTGTGCATTGAAACAGCATCTGCACATCTGTAGCAATTGGTTCTCTTTATACCTCTAGCTGTTACGGCACAGTTTCTTCTTTAAATGGGGAGCCTGAGCAGGGAGTCTCTGTAGAAGCTGTGGGGCAGAAGGATTGTAGCATCTATGGAGAAGACACAGTAACTGATGAAGAGGGCAAATTCAGGCTACGTGGCCTTCTGGTAAGGATTAGAATGCTCTCTGTCATTTACTTTTATGTTAGCATGATAATGGAGTAATAAAAGGTGTTTTATTAATTAGCTACCAATTTCTGTTTTCTCATCACATTTACTGGCTCAGATTCCCTTGAGTCTCTCTGTGTTAGGAAACACTGTCATGTAGTGAACGTTCATTCTAGTAAAGGGGAAAAACCTTTCAGTATAAGTCTGTGGAACTTGCTGCCAGCATACTGTGATGGCCTCCCACAAACACTGGACAGTTTGCATGACATGACATGAGCCCCCAGTCAAGGTACTGAATGTGTCTCAGGTGTTCAGGTGTTATAGCAGGGAATTTTCTTAGGCAAAAGAGTTTGGGGAAGCATTTAGTTTCTCTTGTGAAAACACTGTGACAGCATGTTTTTAGCAGGATATTGGGTGCGTGTATGATGTTGATTGTACAGCATGTATGTGAAGTAAGCTGTTCTGCAGGAAACGTGGAAGCTGGATTTATGGGACCACTATATATGGATTAAGGACTTTGCTGAAGTAGAAAGCAGTATTTAATCAGGTTTTTATCCTGTTTAATGTATTTTCTTTCTAGGTAAAACACTTCACAGTAGATGCTTTAATTCTGTAATGTAATATACTGGTGAAAGTTCTGTGATAGCCCTTTTGTATTTGCTGGCAGTGAACACTCCTAATAGTGTTACTGATTTAAGTTTTCTATTTAGCATAAGGAAAACTTTCACTGGATAGAGTTAGATCTGTTTGGGTGGTGTATCTTAAATGTTAGAAAATTCTCTTACTTTTTTCTAAAATTAAAGTACGTATTATTCAGTGTTGGGATTTATCATCTGAATGTTGCTTTTAGCCTGGCTGTGTATATCATGTCCAACTCAAAGCTGAAGGAAATGATCACATTGAAAGAGCTTTACCACAGCATCGGGCAATTGAGGTAATTTTTTCTTTTTTTTGTAGTATCACTTAAATATGAAATGCATCTGTCTAGGCATTATGTCTTTTCTATCAGCAGCATATATTTGAATGTATTCTGTTTAGACAAGTGGCTTTTAGCAACTTTGCTCCCTAAATACGGTCCGCATATTACGTCTGCACCATAGCTTAAAATTGAAGTAAGATAAAACCCCAAGAGTAAACAAGTGAAAAGGATTCTTTCACAGTCACAAAAACTATACACCAGGAAACAAGAGAATAAATGTATAGAATACCTTTCAGCATTTCTCTATGATGTGGAACAAAGCAGTAGCATCTTGAGGATGTCATAAATTGTCATATTATCCTATCTTTGTATTTAGTTATTGACTGATAGATTTTGATATGCTTTATTTGGTCTAAATCCTGCAGTCTTGAGGTAGGTGAAATTGTCATTCAGACTAGCAAATCTTTAGAGAATGTAGTGATAATTTTGAATTGAAAACCGATGAAATCTTGTTAAATATTCCTCCATCCTTACAGATTCAGATTAGCTGCCTCACATTTATCTCTTGACATCCAGCAAAGGTTAATTAGCCTTCATTAGTTGTCCAGAACCTTTCAGTGGGAGATGGTCATTATTTGAGTTCGGACGCCTGCCTGACCAGGATGCCCTCCTTTGCAGCAAAACAGAAGGGCAGAAGTCTTTCAGGTCCTTAGTGTCTTCTTAAGAGTGCTTGCTGATAGGGAAGGGGAAGAGAATGGCAACCCAAATTCCAGAAAATCATATGACGGTTATGTATTGCAAGTGACAGCTGTATGCAGTAGCTTGTATTAATAGTATCCTGGCTAGCCTGCCATTTTCTGCAGGAGAGAGAAGTGTTTGAAAGACACCTGCTGGAAAAAGTACAGCCACAGTAGCACCAGACTGTTAATATGGCACCTGACCTAACCGTAACCTGTCTGTTACTGTAGTTATTATTTGAGTAAATATCTTTCCTTACTCTGATCAGAGTTCAGATTTAGAAACACAAATGTTTTGTATTTTAAACAATTTTGAAGAATATAAAGTTATGTATTTTTGAAGTAGGTTATACTATGATATGAGCATATTCCTCATTAATCAACTGTATAAACGTCCTGGCATAGTAGTATGCATCTCTCAGCACAGATGCAAGATACTGGGACCAGTGTTCCGATATCAGGCAGTCCTGTGTATGCAACTCAGCCTCTTCCAAAATAATTGTTGCTTTTGATACTTCTTCCATTTTTAGTTTAACTTAATGCTATCTCCCTTGTGCTGATAACGCACAAGTCTGTAATTGTGAGTTGTGCGCTCTGGAGGAAAAGTATTTGCAATTGGAAAGCCTTCAAGTCTCCATGTGTTTAGTATAGAACAAAATTCAGGTTTTGTTTAAAATTGTGAGCAATATTTGTGTTGTGCTAACTGTTCTCTGTTGACTGTTCCTCTGTTGGTAAAAACGTGACTGTGTTTTATGTTGCAGGTTGGGAACAGTGACATTGATGATGTTAATATTATAGCGTTCCGGCAAATTAATCAGTTTGATTTAAGTGGAAATGTAATTACGTCTTCCGAATATCTCTCCACATTATGTGTAAGTTCAAGTGTTTCATCTTTGTCAAGTGTATTTGCCATTGGTTTCCCAATGGTTTTTTAGTAGAGTCACTGGAAATTGTTCAGTAGCCAGAGCATACATTTAATTCAAAAAATTACTAATACTTTAATGAAGGTGTATTTGAATTCCAGATAGAATTAAGATTCCAGTGCTCCTGACTGCTTTGTTCTAATGTTTTCATTTTTCGTGGGAGTATGTTTCAAGAAATACTTTCTCAGGTTGGCCTGTACATCTCTGGGTCTGCTTCCCTGATTAGGGATGCCCTGTCTGTAGGGAGAGCAAGACACCAGGGGTGAATTGAGTCTTCTGTATCAGAGAACTGCATTAGTTCCTGAAATAAGTGGAATTTTGACATGCATGTTTGCTAGCAAGAAGACACCATGTGAATGCAGTGATATCATAGGACACATGAATTTCAATGTACAGTTATAAGAGAGAGTAAGAGACGAACAGTAAAGCTGAAATTTTCAAAATTCAAAAGACTGCACTGTAATCTGAAAAAACTTGCTAAACACCTGTGATCTTTTTGGCTGAGGGTGCAAATGCTGGAAGCATCTGCAAGAGGTGTTAGTGTGGTAGGAATTATAGTACCTATTTTCAGGTTTAATAGCTTCTTGAAATGTTACCTACAAATCAAAAATGCAATGACTGACTATTTTTCAGACTAGTCTGTTAGCATCTCACCTACCAAGATATCATTGCTAAGCTGTTGCTTTTTTGGGGAGACGTCCAAAGGATCCAACAGTCACAGCAGGTGTGAAGTGAAAATGTATCAGCTTACTGAAGAGCATCTGAGCAAGCTTCCTGTCTTTCTGGGAAATTTAGATCCTTGCAGTTCAGCCTAAGCAAATAGGAATTGATGTCAAAATTTGATTATATGGAAGTTATCCAAGCCTGTAATTGTTACAAATTAGGCTGGGTCTTGTGTTGCATGTAATGCCTGTGTCCTGTTGATGGGTCCATGTCATCACCCTTGCTTTCAAGGCAGAAATTTTTGTCTTTGAAACGTGTGCTAAGATTTGATACAGACACATGCAAGCGGCTTTGTGACCTCAGTCTGGTCCCTTCTGGTTGTGTGGGCTTAATGAAACAACTGGAAATGCTCTGTTGAGCTGTGATTTGAGCTGCAACCATGGTAGCCCTGAGCAGAATCAATGAGAATTTAGTTGTGCTGTTGTCTGCAAGGAGAGCTGAGTCTTGGTAAATAGCTGATCCAGAGTGTCCTGGATTCAGCTGGGATAGAGTTAATTTTCGCAAGAACCTGGGAGGGGGCACAGCCGGGACAGCTGACCTGAACTAGCCAAGGAGCTATTCCATACCATGTGCCATTATGCCCAATATATAAATGGGGAGCGGGCTGGGGGGGCTGTCAGCTTTTGGTGAGGGAAGTGGTGGAGCGCTGGGTTCTGGATGGTGAACAGTTGCACTGTGCATCACTCGGTTTGTGTATTGTTTTATTTGAATCGTTGTTGTTTTAACTTCTCTTTTTGTGTTGCCCCAGTAAATTGTCCCTATCTCAACCCTTGAGGGTTTGGGTTTTTTTTCTCTTTCTGATTCTCCTCCCCATTCCACTGGAGGGGGGCGGGAGGAGTGAGCAAGTGGCTGCATGGTCCTTTGTTACCGGCTGGACTGAAACCATGACACAGGTTTACAAACAATTGTATAGATGCTAGAAGGCTGCTTCAGAGTGGTCCGCAAAAACCATCACTTCGCTTACTGTGTCCTCTGGACGAGGCACAGGGGCTGATAAATGTTTGTGTGTACAGGCAGCCTCATATAAGGAGGTGTTGCTGCCCCTACCAACCTTTTTTGACTATGATACAACCCCTCCTTTAATTACGCTGGTTTCTGAGCAAACTGTATTTGCTGGGGACTTCAGGCCTGTTCTGTAGCTCGAGGATGTCTAGCTTGTTAAATAAGCATCGAGAAATTGAAATCAAGCAAAGTGAGCCTATTGGAGAATAGAAACAACCCCCAGTTGCAAATTCCTGTGCAACGGCTGGGACTGTTTAAAAGAATTACTCTGTTCTGGTTAATGCACAGCACAGACTACTGTTAATACACTAGATATGTGAAAATGTCAGTTATCAGTTGTTCCTAAATTATTTCAAGTTCTGTAAAAACACTGTTTCTGGGAGTTTTCACATCCCAGATTAGAGCAATTCCAGGTGTTCTTACCTGACAACTTTCTGTTTATAAAACATATGATGAGTTTTGAAGTGCTTTTACCCATTAACATGTGGAATGTTTGAAACGCCTATTGTGATGCAGGCTCAGAAATAACCTGGTTTGTGCTTTTTTCTTTCCCTCACAGGTGAAGCTCTACAAAAGTGAAAATCTTGACAACCCAATTCACACAGTCAACTTAGGCCTATCCCTATTTTTCCATTTCCCACCACTGCTCCGAGATGGAGAGGTAAGAATATTGGTGAATAATTAGCTTAGGTCACTCGATTTTTTTTTTTCTTCCTTTTTTTTTTTTCTCTAAGGACACTGAAGTGTTATTTCTGGTGTGTCTGCAGTACTGTATTCATACTGGAGTGAGCAGTGTCTCAGATTTGAAGTCTCTTAAACTGACTTTTGCCTTTAAATCTGATTTTTCTCAGACTGCTACTGATGCTGTAGACTGACTGTATTTTTTACCCACAGAATTACATGGTGCTCCTGGATTCTACATTGTCTAAATCACAGTATGACTATACCCTGCCTCAAGTTTTGTTCACTGCTATTGGATATCATAAACACATTACACTGATCTTCAGTCCCACTGTAAGTACAAAATACTTAAATGTTCAAGTGTTCATCTTGAGAGCAATGTCTGGTAGTATAGCCTTCATGTATTTTGTAGTCTTGGCCAAACTTTCTCTTAATGTAAACAGAAAGAGGTTTATGAGAGCCATTAAAGTGACTATGAATTTGGATTTGGCCACATTTAAGGCATCAGGCAGGGATGTCATAACCTGGTATGTTATGGGAGGCAAGTAAGGAGTTCAGGAAGGGATTGTAGCCATGACACTAACTGAAAGGTTGCAGTATCTGGGGGCTGAAGGAGAAAGATAGGATTGTTGTCAGAATTCTTTTAGACTTCTGTGTATACGAAAGACGTATCTCCAGGCCAAAAATAAAGCTTTAGTTACTGGAGCTGAGGTAGAGGTTAAAGCAGAGGGGTTTCGACCTAGCATCAGGGGAAAACTCTCTCAAGTCAGAAGTGTATTTTTGTACTTCTGAACAGTGCAGTCAATTTAGTGAAGTGTTGTAATACAGAAATTTGTTCTGTAAGACTTGAATAATCTCTTTCTTTTCTGTGTCACTGCATGTTCAGATGCCAGCAGAATATGGGGGAAACATGAAATGACAATTATAAATGAAGGATGCAGATGTGCCTGAAAGATTTTGTGCTCGTATGATTGCTGTAGTATTATCAGTGGGATCATAGAGTTTTGGGCAGCATGTGATGGGTAATTCAAAGCACACCAAGTTGACTGTAAAGTGGAGACTGACCATCGGTGAATTAACTTGAAAAAAAGGCAAACCCCAAGAAGAAGGAATCTGATCAAGGGGACTGCTTTGAAGTTGAAAGTAAAGTAAATCTTAGAGCAGCACTTAGAAGGAAATCAGATGGGCAGGGCTGGATGTGGCACATGATCCTATTGCTGGCACTGCTCAAAGCTGAGGGATTTCATAGTCGAAATGACTATTTAAAAAAAAAAGATAAAAAAACCCCAACCATGTTCCCCAATGTTTTCAGAGAAAGCTACCTGAACAAGATATTGCCCAAGGATCTTACATAGCGTTACCACTGACGCTGCTTCTGTTGTTGGCTGGTTACAACCACGATAAGGTAGGTCATGTATTTTTTTTGTCTTACCCAAATATTATTGTCCTGTCAATGGATACTTTGTTAACTAAGGGTTTGTTGAGGTGGTTATCTAGACAGAGATGCAGTCATCAGTCACCTTATGTGACAAATTTTAAGAAAAGCTACAATGTAGCCAAGTTTCTGGACAACTACTGTCCTTTAAAAAAAACTTAGTGTGAAGGTGAGTTCCTGTGCCACTTCTGAATTTTGTCTTCTCATTTGATAGCTCTGGGAAAAAAAACCAATACAGCATCATTCAAATTCAGAATACCAGACTCAGTGATAATAGGAATGAAAATAATTATTTTATTGGCTTCACGAACAACCAGACTGGAAGATATCTTGCAAGTCATTGAGTCTGGTCTCTAGCTTTATAGCCACTCTAGTGAAAAGTTCTCAAGAGGAATATAACTACCTACTATATAAAACCCCCTTTGTCTTCGTTAATAAATCATGCTCTTCTAGTCTTCTCTGATATGACTGGATTTCTGGTTTGCTGATGAAGAAAAGAAATTTGTCTGTGCAGTTTGATTTCCTCTCAAACTTGGGTAAGACAGCACAGAACATGGGATACTCCAGGATTTTCTACTGAAAAGTCTCCACTGAAAATAGCGGTCATTTTCTAAACTCGGGATTCAAACTGCTGTTCTTGGCTAGATGACTGCAGGAAAAAAAATTAGGGACAATCATTTTAGGTTTTGATTATCAGAAATTCCCAGAAGTTTGGTTTGATTCCTTCCCAAGATTTGCACCATTTTCTGGTATCTTTGTAGCTATGCCATTTACGCAGTAGATTCTGTTTGTTTGGAGATGCATGGGTCTAAAGAACGTTATTGTTCAGACCTTATATACCATTGTAACCACAAGCTGCTTCCCCCCCCCCCCCTTTTTTTTTTTCCCCAGCTTATTCCCTTACTGCTACAGCTGACAACTCGACTGCAAGGAGTACGTGCTCTTGGACAGACAGGTTCTGACACTGGTGGCTCAGAGGATGCAAAGAGACAAACAAAAAAACAGAAGACAAGGCGGACATAAAATGAAAGGAACGATTGCATGAAGTGGTGCTCCATCAAACTGGAGCCTGAGGAAGCGAAGCTGCTGAAAAACATTTTTGTTGAATTTGCGGACTTTACATTTTTGTTGTTGCTACACGTGTGCCATTTGTCACCCTAGCTCCATTTTGATTGTAAATTTTCTATGGAGTCTGTAGATTTCCTTGTTGCAAAGTAATGAAATGAATTCCTCTGTTGTCACTGTGAGTGCATCTCCCATACTTGAAGACAATTAATGAATTTTTTTTTTTCTCCCTCTTCAGTGAAACAGGTCATGCTGTCTTCATTAATGACTTGTGAAAGCAGTGGTAATAGACTGTCTCTAGATTTTGGGATCATTTTTCCTTACCTTTTGAAATACCTGCTTTACAGAAGCAGCACATAGGGATTTTACTAAATCAGTAGTGCTTGAAACAGTTTTGGGGGACACACATTAACTGGTGAATCATGTCTTTGGCACTTGCAGTTCAGCAGCTTGACTGAAGAGTCTGTCATCTGCACAGCTGTGATTTCACTTCTTACCCAATGATTATGTTATCTTCGATTAAAGTCAAGTTTTTGCCCAATGAAGACAAATTGTTAACATCAGGTAAGGCTAGTTGTTAATGTCAGTTAAGTTCTGATGTTCCCACTGCAAAAGCAGTGTTTAAATTTCAGTTTCACATGCAGTGTGATCTCTTTAGACCTCCAGTATTCCTGAAGTGGCCCCAGCTGGTTGTACTTTCCAAAGCTGTATTGTGTTTTCAGTGATACCATTAGCCTGTGTGGCTGTCACATCTCCTGCTCAGACCATGTGCAGCCTTTTTGTCAATCGATGATTGATTTTTTTTTTCCTTTACATTTTTTTTAAACTTTTTTTTTTTACTTTTTTTTTCTACTTTAAGAAATGTGAGCTTTTCAAAATCTCCAATGTATATAGTCCCAATAATGTAGTCTGTAATAAATATTTCTTACAGGCTATCTTTTGATTCTTGTTTGAAGTAGACAGTTGGACATACACAGTTTAAATGGGGCTTTTTATTGACAAATAGTATAAAGGTTAATAGAGCTTTTGAAAGATGCACATAAATGCCTACAAATGTTGCAAAGACATTGGTACTGCCAGTAAGTGGCAATGTTTCTCTTCTACAGTACTTGAAATAAAGTCCCTTTACTACATTTAAATATTTAAGCTTACAAACCCTACCGTTCTTAGAAATTTGGATGCTAAAGGTTTTATACTATTTTTTTTTTTATTTTGCATTACTTTGGGCCTAAATAATTAAAACTTCGTTAGGTGATCATTTGAATCTCTCTGAGGGAAATTCTTAGAAAATAATACTAAAGAATGTTGGAAAAGCATGTATGTATAGAGTTTGAGATGAAGCTCTAATAAACTGTCAAGTTCTCTACTCAATTACCTTGAATTTTATATTGCTGTGATGCAATATATGGGGTAAAAAAGCATTGTAAGACTTAGAATAAATTGTACATTTTCATACATCTTTATTTTAAGCTGGTGAATGTTAAGAAAGGTATTGCTACTTTGGGGGAATGTATGAGGAAGAAATGCACATGTCCATGTGCCTTGAGGGAGTACCAGATACTCTGACCTCTGAACTGTGGGACTTGCTGATGATCTTAAACATTGGAAATGCTGTTATTAAAAAGAAAAAGAAAAAGAAAAAGTGTTAATGTTTACTAATGTAATGCTTGCTTCTAAACGTAGGATTTGCCTGACGTCTCTTCTCAAAATTTTCTGGTCTTTGCCTTCTGCAGCACAGTGGTGGCCTACTTGCTTCCAGTCCTGTGTTTTGAGGTTTATTCTGTTTTTGAAGTGTTTATTCCTAACAAAAGCTGTAGATTGCAGTTTCTCACTCGGCAGAGAAGTCATGGTGGTCTTTGAGAACACAGGGAAAAACTAACGCATGAGATAATTTTTGAAGCAGAATTAAATGCCAAGAAATCACTATCTCCAATCATATTTAGAAATCAATAATCAGATACATAGACCGAAGCAGAAAAATCGGCAATGGGGTCTCTCAAATCCCCAGAGCCATGTGCATAAAGCGAGGATAGACTGAGGTGTGTGCATGCTAGCCACGAACACTCTTTGACTGAGGCACAGGGAGGGAATATTTGCATGAACATGGTACTCTGCATAGGCAAATGCCTCCAGCCTCCAGCTGCTCAGCCCAGGTACCTGGGTACCTCTGCAGTCTTCACAGACCTTCACCCACAGACCTGGGGTGGTGACAGCTCTGCCTTGTTGGTGTAACAGCAGGTAGCTCTAGTGGATCTCCTGTATACAGCGTGACTGTGTTACAATGCTTTTGAGTGCAGAAATGGTGGATTTGGTTTAGGATTACCTTCTGTACTCTTCTGCATTGAATATGTAGGCATCATTTGCTCTGCATATCTAAGGTTTGCAGCTGATTTCATGGTCTTAAAACCAAGACTTCAGTACCAGTTGGACTGGCCTTTTTAGTATTTCTTACTGAAAATGTCAGTTAAATCTGCTTGTTGCATCTTTAATTACTTTATGTTAATATAGAGAATAAACGCAGAGTGGGACTAACACTTAGATGTTGACTCCTACTAGAAAACTGTCAAGGCTCAGTGTTTACTATTTTTTGCAGGCGCAATAGTGAAAGAATGATTAATTCATTTGCTTGCTGAGCTAAGTATGGGCAAATGACTGAATTGTGTTGGACATGAGAGTAAGGCCCTACGGATAAAGATGGCATTGCATGTTACTTGATTTTTCTATCAAAAGCAACAATGATTATTACATAGATTTGGTTGGCTCATCAGTGCTGCACAGAATTCTATTGTTTGAGAATGAAATGGATCATTAATACTGATTTTTACAATTTCTATATAGATGGTTCAGCTTAGTTTCTAAGGCATCATCTTTATTAGATGGCTGTCAGATTCCAAGAACGAGTGGTTTTGATGCATAAGCAACCATGTTGTTAAGTAAAGAATTTAAAAAACAAATGTGCTTAAAAGGAAGAAAACAAATACTTAAAACAGAGAAATGAGCATTCTCAGCAAGGGTGGAGAAGCACAGGTTTCTTCATAGTTGATAGTCTTTGTTGTGTTTATTTTTAAAAGCTGAATTTCAGTATTTGCTGACTTGCACTACTTAAGATACATAGTTGTATGAATTAGATTCTTGGGGCTACGTGTTCATTTGTTTTTTCTTAATTAAGAACATGTAGGGGAAAAATGATAAAGTAGTGTGAGATTGGGTCTGTAGATCTCTTTGGGGCCAAACAGGGTAAAGTGACCAACATGCCAGCCAGCTCAGCGCTTCTCTTCCTACAGAGGGTGGGATTTCAGGAGGAAATCTCTAAAATGAATGTAACTGTTTTATGTGCTGATATACTGACTGAGGCTCCCCACCTCCTACCAGGCTACTTTTGTACACAGTAGAATAGCACAATCCTTGCCAACTTCTTTAACTCACCAAAGAAAGAAAGAAAAAGTTAATTCAGTCAAAGCTAACAGGAAACATGCCATTCTCTGGTACAGCAGTTCAATACTATGTATGGTGTTATCCTTAGATATTTTGCTTTCTATCAGCAAATGTGTCCGTACTGTGAAAATAAGAAGGCAAGGCTGTGGGCCTTCAGCATAACTCATCTGAGACTGCACCTTGATTCCCGCTGCCGTTCTTCCTTGTGTGAATTTTGTTCTTCAGATATTGGAAGTGCAACTGTAGAATTAGCTATTTTAGTAAGTAATGAGTACCCTTCTCAGACCTGTGCTGCGGAAACGTAGGCTAAGTACTGGTAGGTAAGGTGGTTTTGAAAATCCTACTAGATGTCTAAGTAGTTTCTGGACGGCCTTGTCCAGAAAAGCTGAGGCTCAATGTGGAATTGAACCCCGAGATGATTGGTGTCTAATTTTCCTCCTATTTGGTATTCCCTGCATTGAATGATACCTGCATTTCTATTTTTTTCCAGTCTGCAAGTAATTTAATTTGGGCTTCTTGCAAAGGTAGATGCAATAAAACAAATGGTGTAGAAAAGGCCTGAAAGGTAGCAAATTTCCTGAGCTGAGCACAACAGCATTGGCTCAAGTTGCACTCAGTGGTGGGTTCACATTACCTGTGGTAAGTTGTGTTTCCTTGCAGATAGATTGTTGGCTTTAGAAAAATCTCTGAAAGTCTCTGAAAATCCAGTAGTCTATTTCTGGTGCATTATCGACTGATGCCAGAACTCTGTAATTTTATTTTACTTTAAAAAGATTACTAACGAGTTCAGTCTCTGTCATTCAGTCATTTATTTAAACCTGGAACAGGCCCATACGTTCTTGTACAAATGAAGAGCAGCTCTATGCTAATTGGCATTCCCTGAGCCTTCATGGATTATTATTAGCAAGTGCAACTTTTTCCCCTGGAATATTTTACAGAGCTTTTGTGAGCTTCTTACATCAGCTAGCTTGTCCTTTCAATTTTCTATTATACCTTTTGTAATTTTTTTCTGTCTGTATTTGATACGTTGTTGCTTTACTCCAGTAACTTCCATTATCACTTTTAACTGTTTGCTATTACTGGGCTCAACATGGTTGCATTATTTACTCTGTTTGCTTTAAATATCACTTTTTCCTTGTTCTCCCCCCTCCTCTCCCACCGTCTTTCTGGGAATATTTGAGCTTAGCAACATGATGCTGTCTGATTTGTAACCTTCATATTCTAAGACTACGCTTACTTTAAATCCAATGATGTATTATCATACACATTAACATCCACCAGACCATTATTGAATTTATCATATGTAAGAGCTCAATAAACAGTGAAAGATAAACCAGTTTTTTACTGCCTGCCTGTGGAAGTCAGCAGGTTGATTTCTCCTTTAATTCTCATTTTTCTCAATATTAATTAAATCACCATCACGAAGACTCTAGTTTCTTCACAGGTCTCTCATCACACTGAGTCTAGCTACATGAGTTTGTGGCTTTTTTTAAAGCGTAGGGTTTGTGGTAAACCATTGACAAATTCCTACTCCAAGCCTTCCTGCTCTCTGGCATGAAAGAAACTAATAGGGGCTTAAGTGAAACACATGAAGAGGAACTATTTTGTTTCTGTTGTCTCTAGTATTTGCTGCATTAAAGTGTTTTCTCCAGCAGTCATTAGGAGGCACGTTCATGTGCTTCATTCTGTACTGTAGGGCTTGCTCCTTCTGTAAGGAGGGGATGCGATGCTGCCCAGGCTCTCCTCTCCCCTTTCCTAAATACAGGTGATGTATGACAGACATGGATGATTTCTTTTAGCAGTTGAACTCAAGAGTTCATTAAGTCCACATCTGTAGCCTTCAGGCCTGGGTGGTTTGTTTTCTGCTATGCAGACAGGCCTGACAAAGTTTAACCAGCACCTGCGATTCCCAGCCCATCTGAAACAGCCCGCTCTGTGTCACTAGAGGAGCGAAGCCCTTTATGTGTAGAGAGAAAAATTATTTTGTTTTGATAAGCATGGAAATTGGATGCAGATTTGCTTATGCATTTAAAATCAGAAATTGTATTTGCTTCTATTCTGCACTCCAGCTGAATGTACTATTATCCTTGGGGAGGCTTGGTGTGATTGTGGAGTACAGGGATGGGGGACTCTGTCATTCTTTCTGGTGTAAGTGAAGGAAAGACCCGTTTTCACTAGTAAGTTTCAGTTCTGAAACAAGCTCTGTAAGAACTGTAAGCTTGTATTCATAAGGATTCATGCAGCTTCGTGTGCTCATACAAAGTGGAGTCCAGCAGTGATATCTCAAGTCAAGGTGAGCAGATGTGGAATTACTGATATACAGTAAAGTCAGAACTTCACAAAGTAAACAAGTTTTTTAAAAAAACCGTATTAACATGTTACTTTTCATGTTTATAGCTGTATAAATCTTGTCTGTGAGTGTGTTTGTATTTTTACTTTCCTTCTTGGTAAATTTCTTACTGCCTCTCTGTGGCCCAGGTGTGGGAACGGAGTAAGCGATGACATGGTGGTTCTGAGCAGTGAGCACTGACTGAAGGATGGGAGATAAGACCATGAATTTCACTTTTTATACTATATTTCACTTTTTATACTATGAATGGATTTTGTGAAGTGACAGTTTTGCTTTCAATGCTTTTTGTTTCTGGTGAGCACCAGGGTAGAAGATGACCAAAAAGAGATGGTGCTTTGGGAATTAACTTTCATTTGTCTGCGTGTAACTTCCAGCTCTACAAGCTGGCACTTGGGTTCCTGGAGATTCAGATCCATGGCTGAGACCTCTGTGTATGGAGCAGTTCAGGTACTGGGGAAAATATTAAACAAATCTCTTCTCTCCTTTTCCACGTGGTACATTACAGAACTGCAGCACTGCAGAAGGGAGAAGTGGCAAGAAACAGAGACATACTGCTAATAACTATGTGAAATGACAACAAATACCCTTAGGTCTTGAGGGAAGATGGGGTGATTAATATCATCAGTACTGAATCTGATTTGCATGTACATCACAAAACCCTAAATAAAACCACAAGGGATTTATCCTGTACTTCATTAAACATGAATATTCAATAAATTTAACAACTTAATCTTGAATACAGGCTGTCCTTACTGGCAGCTGAATTAGACACCTAACTTACCCTTCTTTGCTCACTTTTTTTCTCATTATAAGAGAGCAAGGGGCTTCTAGGACATGGTTAGCCCAGTGGTGATCATCATCTTCGCTGGATGCTCTGCTGTTTCACACTGACATTTTCCTAATCTCCTTTGCAATACGAGTAGGCTGCTTGCTATCTTTCTCTGTAACTTGGTTTCCTAGAGCACTGAAGGCCAATGTTTAGAGGTATTTCAGTGCCTAAGAGATGGAATTTCTAAAAGGATTTAGGCAAGCAAGGCTGTTATTTCACAGGGTTTTAATAAAAATTACAGAATTATCAAAATATCTAATAAACACCGATTTGCATTTTCAGGTACCTAAATAAATCTCTTGACACTTTGGTCCTGTGAGCCCAGAACTGTGATCTCACAGCGCTCTTTATGCTGACTTCTTATGACGCTTTGTCCTGTTTGCCCAAATCAGGGAAGTTTTGCCATGTGTTACAGTATGAGAGCTGGCCGTTCCAGCACTCCTGACTGACAGCTCACAAAGCAAGGTGGAAGTCATTGTAAAAGCCCTTTGAGGGACTGGGATGCTGAGGCAGGATTTTCCAGCAACACTCACAGACACTTCAGTAGCAAGTCAGGTCATCTGCCTCCTAATCCTGCCAGAGCCACTTCTCAAAGCAGGAGTGGGAGTACTCTAGGCTTTGAAAATCAAGCAGTAGGAGTTACAATAAGAATATAATATTCATTACAAAATTAAAATCTCTGCTTCTGGTCCTTGAAACCTGGTACCAGCCCTCCCTGCTGTGTCTTAAGTATATAGAATAGATGACTACTTCATAAATGAGCTGTGCTTTTCCTGCATCCATTGCCAGGGCACTGGGTAGTCAAACACCTATTACCAAGCTGCAAACATGATCTCTCCAGAAGACTGAGGCTATGCCCCAGCAAAACATTTGTTGTGTAGGTCCAGGCTCAGATGTGGAATTGTGTCTTCAGGTATGTTTCTGTCGCACTTTAGCTGTGTATACAGATCTTCTACAGAAAAAAAAGCAAAATACTTAAAAAGCTCAGCTTTTCAATAAAGAAAAAATGGCCTACACAGTTAGAAGGCTTCCTCTTTGTTATAGTCTTCCGTCATTTAAATATCAGCTGAATAAATATGGGAAGTGGCAGAGAAGATAAAAGATGAGGGCACAAACATATTTGGCTATTTAGCTTTTATTCGTCATTGTGCTGTGCAGTGTTTCTTTTCTCCATCAAACTAATTAGCAAAAAACTCCATCCATAAAGCCCTGCCTGAGCTTATTGCTAGGTCAATGAGCCTATGTTCTTTCTGGTAGTGAATGCTGTCTGTGATTATTGCATTCATTAATTTTTATACAGAAAATAATACCTCTGCCTTGATCTGTATAAACACATAGATTTCTATTCCAAATCAAACTTCTTCCATACTATGTACTGTTGCTGTGAGGGAAGCAGAGACCTAGTAGAGCGTCAAATCAAGTTAAAGAATGCAATTTCATAAAAATAACCAATGGTAGTCAGTGCTTATGATATTATGCAAGATAAACCTGGGCAGACAAGTTACATTAATTACATATTGGGTGATTTGTAACTCTGAAACCAAAACATTCAGTATGTTCTGACTACAGACATGGATGTTCTCTTAGAGGACTAAGCTCTCTTCCATATGCTCAAGATACAACACTAGATAAGGCTGGACAATGATCTGCATTCACTGGTCATGACCTTATTATTCAGATTGTTGTAGATCCTCCCCATAGTGATGATGGCAATCTGGACGATGGAAGCCTTGGTGGGACCACTGCAGTGTTGAGCACTACATAAAATCAAGGGCAAGTCAAGAGAACTCCTTGATCTGCACAAAGGCAGTGGGGTCCAGAAGGGGAGGAGTTAGCTCCGGCATAATGGAGCCCAAAGTCCTCTGCTAAGCTAGTTTTCATTAAGCTAGGCTTGAGAAGAGTGGTGCCGATGTGAAGTGATTCTCTCCAAATCAAGCTGGGCAATTACTGCAAGAACTCTACCATTATTATGCAGCCTTCCTTCCTCTGAAATACCCCGCCGAGAGGCCATGAAATCCAGTGACTCCATCTTTCACAGCTGTGGCTGCCAGAGGTTGAGAGTTCGTGTGTGACAGAAGTGGCAGCACTGATGGTACTGAGGGGCACTTCTCCTGCTGTCTTTTCTCATACGAGGTCCTTAGATCAGATGACTTTCGCCACTTCCTGTCTGCTGATCCTATGTCCCCACTGCAGAATTGTCCCAGAGTCATTCAGCGCTGACTTTTCTATAGCATGTTTCATGTTCAAGTGTTAGCCAATTCACAAACTACATTTTACTCTTATGTGGAGAGAAAAGAGCCCAATTCCACATCTTCCTGTCTCGTGAGGTTCAGTTTGTTCAGCCATTAGAGACATCTCTGAGCTGCTACATGTGAACTATGCCTTCCAGCTCCTTTGTGAATTTGCTGACGATTCTGCAGAACTCTTCTGATCTCCCTTGGTTTGTGTGCTTTTTTCTTGAATTGTTTAAGCCACTATCTCTCAGGTATCCAAACTCCAACTCTAGTTCTGGTGAATATAACCCAGATCTGCATCTAAAATCTTTCTTTTCCTAAAAAAACCTCACTAAGTAAATTCTAATTCCTTGTGTCTTATTAATCTTATTTGCTGTAATATTTTCTTTAATAATTAGACTAGAAGTCAGAGCCTACAGCTGACATCCAGTAACTGGTTTCACACATACTTAATGCCTCAGGAATCCCTCATATTCATTTGCTCCACAGCTGTAAGGTACGTAGCAGTCCCAGCTTCCAAACTCACATTACCACTTTTCACAAAAAGGTCTTGTCAAGAGGAAGGAAATTTTTAATCTTTTCAAGGACATACGGGAAATCTGGCATTGATTTAGTGCTAAATAGCACGGACATTGTCCCAAATTGTTATTTTTATTTACTACCTGCAGTGTGGAGGCTTTCTGAAAGCCAAGCTGAAGATCTAATGCCCCATCGTTCTAGACACCTTGCCTATCTATGTAAGAAAACATCCTTACTTAAGGCCCAAAGGCCTTATAGTCTAAATGGGTCAGACAGATAAAAGATGATAGGAAATTCAAGTGTGCATAATCTCTATACAATGGCCACCAGGATCCAAAGAGGTCAAGACCCACATCACATTCACTGAACATAGCAGTACTCAGTCCCCAGGTAGCTGCTCCCTGCTAGAGGATCCACACCCCCACATCACTTAGACTTCTGGTGGACAAAACCTTTGGATGTGCCTTCAAGAAGACAGCACAGTGCTTCTGGGATCTGGGAAAAAGAGACTGAAAGAAAGCACTTATTGCCACTGAAATCCTTAGGTTTGCATCTTCTAACGGCGGGAGCTTGAACTTTATTGATTTAAGACAGAGCAGAGAGAGCTGGTCTTTTAAAAAACATGATCATACAGCTCTCCTGATTGTTTGACAACTTAGTTCATTTCTCCTTACATGACCCCTTTTTAGGTGTATTGTATCAGGTTTTGTTCTCCATATCTCAAGAGAAGAGCAACAGATGTGGTTCTCCATTTTCTTCAGGGTCTTGCAAATCTTGCCTGAGAATATTTGTTAGTTTCTGGTTTCTTCTCATTTCCCTCAGTTTGAAAGAATAAGATATAATAGGGTGAAGTCATCTGCATATTTGTACTTCTCAGTTGAGGATTATTTCATTTGCAATGAGCTTAATGGAATTCTGAAGAATCAGATTTCTTTATCATTTTAGGTAATGGGACGACATTTCTGCTTAAAAAATAATTACTAGAATATAGCACATTTGTGAGACCTTGCCTGGATTGAGAAAAAAAACCCCACATTCTCAAGAGAGCTGTTGGTCCTTTTGCCATTTTTAAAAACTACTCTAAAATGATGGCTTTAGTGATTAAAGACTGAAAGAAAGAGGTCTCAGAATAACCAATGGATTCTCCAGCATATGTTAATATATTCTGTTTGGAGAGGTTACTTCCATTTATATTCCAGAGGAAAATAATTTGTGACTTTATGGCATATAATCACATTTTTTTTCTACAGAAGCTAAGTAGTCTGGTTAACACTGGGAATAAGAATCTAAAAAAATTGTGATGGATTAAATCACACGAGGAATTGTTGATTTCAATAAAAACACATTTTAAAAGACTGGAAATAAAGAAACATACTAATAGAGTAAATTTTTTCTCTTATTTTTTTTTAATTTTATAATATATAGTAAATTTCATAATGTTGAAAATTAAAAAATGGACCAAGAAATTTTAATTTAATAAAAACAGGTTTGTATTTGCCTAAAAAAATCTTCCTTTCTGGAAACTTCATTTGCTGGATTTTAATTTTTTTTCATTTCATGTTATAACAGAAAGAAATCTGAAATTGCCAGGTCTTTCTCCTGGAAAGGAAACTTATATATTCAAATGGCTCCAGCCAGAGCACCCAGAATGTTTTGCAGTAAGCCAAGCCTTTTCTTGGCCTTTATGCAGGCCAGCTGTCTCATCTGAGAAATTCAGGTGGATATGTGATACACCTGGCATTCCTGGCAGGCAGTGGGGTCCTTCTTCTATGTCTTTGCCATTGTGAGAAACAAGCTTCTCTCCCTGCAGAAAATTGCTGCCTCATCCTCCACCCTCCTTGGGGAAAATCTATCAGTAAGGTAAATTAGGTCTGAGCAGGAAAGAATTTTCCAGAACCCTACAGTGGTTTGGAGCTTGGAAATGTTTTCATTCCTTTTCCAGGCTAGGACATAAATAAGACCTTCCTCAGTTTTCCCCTGAAATATTTTCCACTCCTTTACACCCAGTCTCACCTTTGCCACTTGAGGCACTCATTTGGAGAGCAGGAATTATTTCAGATTCCAGTCTCTCCTGCCTGCTAGACTGGGTGAAGGGGATCTTAATATCTCAAGAAAGTCTCATAAAGGTGGGAGACACAGCAATCTGGGCTGTGAATCAGCTGCTGCAGTGTAGAGCTTAGCACAGGAAAACCTGAATAAATGAAACAGGGATGGTAGCTTCACAGCACCCTGGTTAAAAAGCTACCAGTACTGAAGGGAACTAATTTTATGGAGCTCAGATATCTCTACAATACACTGCAGTCAGGTCACTGTGAGCATCCCCTCAGCTGACAACAATAACACGTTCTGCAGCTGCAGATAACAATAATCCCACACAGTATTTGGAGTTGGGAGTAGGACTAGCAGAAAACCACATCTCTAAAACCCGTTGGAACCATGAGAATGTTTTAACCAGGGAAAGAGATAAATAGCCAGGCAGACTTATTGCGGCTCGTAACATGTGAAGTACCAGGCAGGCTATTACTTAGAGCATGGGTGCTAGTAGCCTCCTGAGAAATTGTGACGTGGTGTGTGCAGTGCGTGTGGTGTAAAGCAGGACTATCTATCTGCCGGTGTCAGTCTTGTAAAGGGGGAGAGGACCTCTTCCTGCTCTGCAGTATTTCTTTTGCAGCACCACTTGGCTTATGTAAACCCCTGAAAGCAGAAGGATCCCCTACAAAATGTGTTCTTTCCCCTCTGCAGAATAAATATAAGCCCCAATTTACATGCTCCAGTAAATGCCTTCTAGGCTGGTCAGCAGCATACATGGAAAGAGTAACAATACTGCCCCTGCTTCAGAAAAGTTACCCTGATTATTGAGGAATATCTCAAAGGACCATCACCTGTACCCTGCTCTTCCCCACTTTTTAAATAACTTGGCTTAAATAGCTTTACGCAGCTTCCCAGCCTCAGTATGGCTCAGGGCAAGGAGGGGGAGGGGAGAGCCCTGCTCATTAGTGAGATGAATTGTGGCTGTGGGCTGACATAATAGGCCCAGCCCACAGAGAAGTAAAACCTAGGCTTAGGGTTAGCTTGGGAGAGAAGAAGCACTGATGTAACTTGGGAGCTGCAAGCGTGGCTGGGGCCTGCAGTAGTGGAAGGAATTTGGCTGTGACTGACATCCCGGCAGAAACAGGAGCTGAGAAGTTTCCCGTGTCCTGGGAGAAGGCCATGCTTATGCTCCCATAAACCTAAAGCTGTAAAACAAAAAACCACCTTTCAGCCAAAAGACTTAAATCTTATGAGATGAGGCGTTTTCCATCTGGGTGTCCTGAAGAAAGGCTTTACGCTGGAAAGCTGCGATGCAAGCTGAGTTTGCAGAGGTGGAGACAGGGAGGAGACAAGGCCTTCTGCACAATGAGGTAAGTTCTCCCTCCAGGTACTTGTCACTTTTGGGGATGGCATTGTGCTTCCACGCATCTGCGTGCGGGAGCAGATGTAGATGCCCTCAGCGGGGTAATAACAGAAGAGTTGGCTGCCAGTTCCCACAGTTACTGTGATGTTGTTCACTGGTATTGGGCACTTTTTGTTATGGATAGTGAATTACTTTCCCCCTGAAAGAATGGGGCTTAGCACTTTGTGCAAAAACTTAACAGAAGAGCAGTCTTGCGTGTCCTATTTGACCTGTTCAATAAGTCTTCTGCGTCTGTATGGAGATGAGTTGGAAAGCAAGGAAGAGTCTGTAGCAAACCCCTGGGCTTTGTAAGACTGAGAAAGCTTGCTTATTGCGAATGGTGTTCTGAGGCTTCTTTTGCTCAGCTCTGAACTTACTGGTCAGTCTGAGCTCTTCAGGTGCTATTTTACACTGTGCTGCAATTGCTGTGAATGAGTGCTGCTCTCTTGAATACTGCTTCCTTTGACTGGGGATCTAATTATAGTAAAATGAAAATGTACTTGCAAGCTAAGTGCTTGGGCTTGCAGACTGTTTTGGAGTTAACTTTGAAAAATCACTTTTCTTTCCCAGTATTTTAATACTCTTCTTGTTCTTTTTCAAGGCTTGCTGTTCCTGGGAGGAGTGAGGAATAGATTGTTTTCATTATCGCTATTTCAGAATGGGGGGCAGGAGATCATAACGAACCTATTTCACACTTTCATGACTTGCCATGTGGAGATGACATACGCCCTCCAGTAGGAAGTACTACCAAGTGGCTCTCAATTTGTGCTGAGCCATATTGCCATTCCCAAAACTCTCTATGCAGTATGTATAACCTGGTACTCCCTAGACCTTTTTAAATAATTGATATTCACAAATCCTATGCAGTAAGTCAAGGGGTTTTAGTGACATCTCTCAGAAGTCCTGCCTTGTATCTCCTGCCTGTTCTTTTGGTCTCAAAGCAGAAGAGTTGTTTAATAGGCACAGCAATAATACATGCCACAAAGCAGAGAACTAGGGCAGCTTGATAGTATAGGGGAATTTTAGTAGGATATAATTATGGATGAATCCCAGGCAGCACACAAGGCTTAAAATGTAACTTCTAAAAGGGGGGAAAAAGAAAGCTAGCGTTTCATCTTGACCCACTGTTATCTAAAAGAAAGATCATCTCTTGTGTGCCACTTGTGATCTAGAGCAACTGTTCTCTCTGTCGTTACTTTTCATAATCCTCAATGTGCATATGTTCTCTCTCAGGATTGCAATATGAGATCATGTGGCTGTGAGCCAAGCAGTAGCTTTAGTGTTGAGTGCTTTCAAGAAAGGAGACTAAAGCCTTGCTGATACAATGAGAACTGAAGTATCAAAACACATCTGATCTTCCTTGAAGTGGTAGGAAGAACTGTACAATATTTGAGTGTAACCATGCTGGAGCACAGATTGATGCTGTACAGCCTTTTATGACTAGGTGTTAATGTGTGCAGAACAGAAAGCAAAGAGCAGTAGGTAAGTGTAGTGAGCTGCAGTGAAGAGCCACAGAATGGAAGAATTTGGAGGCGAAAAAAAAGCCCCGCACCTTGGTATTCCTGTTTAAAGTATCAGCTGTGGCAATAATATAATATCTCTGCAGATAGCATTTAGTAAGTGTGGTGTACAAACATGATTTCCTGATATGTCACACATGAAACAGTCTTCAAAGGATGACTCAATGTGCATCCTGGGAATGGGCCAAAGACTTCTCTTTCATTTGTAGTAAGCAGAAAAGATAAAAATAAATCAAGCCTTAGAATAATAATTTCTACTCCTCAGGTTGCTTGTGAGAGCTGAATATGATAAACATTAAATGATGGCAATTTCAGTATGAAGTCAATTATCTCTGTGTAGCAAATTAAAATTAGACACATTCTTTAGTCTGGAAATTCATCCTAATGGAGAATGCAATTTGCTTCCTACTGAAGAGTAATGCATCTCTTTTGGGTATAGCATCAGTGTGCATCAGTTCAGGAGGAGCATTGACTTGACAGGCATGGGAAGCCATTGACTGTCCCCTCCCTAAGGATTGAGATAGCAAGATTTCATTATTCAGAATGCTGATTGAAAGCTCTGAGCCTTTAGAGGATGAGGAGTGTGGTTTCTAATTTTTTTAAGAACTATCAGAATTTCTCCTACTTGTGTGCTTTTAGATTCAGGCAAATAGTGTAACCAAAAATAATGTGAAGTTACTGGAATGCATGCTTTTCAATAGTGGAACTAAACAAGAATAGAGTTCAGAAGTGGAGTCAGGGGGATTAAAAGTAAATGGAGCTATGTCTCCTGGAGATGTGCTCCAAAACATACTCTACTTTAATTCTGAAAAGTCATCAAAATAGTGTTTTCCTACTCTTCTAGGATTGGAGGAATGAGTTGGTGGTGATGCCTTGAAAGCAAAGGAGGTAGGTTCATTGAGTGTTTAGGACAGGGACACATGTTTTGAAAAGATCTTTACCTTTATTTCTGCTATCCCATATAATGCGCACTGGCACCTTTGCTTCTGTCTGCTGCTTTACCTTCCCCAAGTTTAGTCTCGCTATGTTGAATACTGTTCTTTTTGCTTGATTTTTTTCAGCAGTCTGTGGTACTTGAATGTTGTGTAGTCATTAGTCTTCTATCAGTAGCATAAACCAAGATGCCTTCAATTTATTTTTTTTTAAAATAAATTATTGTAAGAAAAATTCATGAGAAACCTGCAAATTTGGATGTCCTGTGGGCACCCCCACCTATTGTGAACTTCATACTCAGCTGGAAATAATGTATTAACCATTTGAGGATGGGGTGGGACTTCCATCTGCTGTGTGGATCAGGTTTTTCTAAGACATTTTATTCTCTGGCTCACAGATATGTAGCTTGTATTTCCCATGGCTTTGACAGAGTTTTCAGAATTATCAAAATATCCAGCTCTAATGCTGTGAATGCATTTAAAGGGAAGAATTCTGAATCCACAACACAATAGGTAATGCTTATTAAATTCCTTTTTGATACTGTGCTGATTTCTTTATAACCTGTTGAGCCACTGGTCTTGAGACTATCTGTAGAAGTACATCAGAACGAGCCTTGGTAGCATCTGATGCTCCCTCTAATTCTGCAGTGATTTTCTACCCTTGACAGTGTGAGAAAGAGAGGAAGTGTATCAGAAGCAAACATAAGACAATTACAATCCAGAAGTCAACTATTAGACAAAACATCCTCTAG
Source organism: Elanus axillaris (assembly GCA_026212715.1). Lineage (NCBI taxonomy): Eukaryota > Metazoa > Chordata > Aves > Accipitriformes > Accipitridae > Elanus > Elanus axillaris. The sequence goes on from JANZLQ010000064.1 coordinate 9,542,969, forward strand.
TCTGTTTTGAGAGACTGGAAGGTTTGTGGTGGATGAAACAGGGGCAGGTTTACTCTCTGGTGCTTGCTGTGCTGGATTGAGTGCCATGCAGCTGTATGAACTGCCCCATTGTACACACCCTATGTACACAGGGTATGTTCATGTTTCACTAATGGTGGTTCATGGGAGCGTATCTAAGCCGGCTCTAACCTACCTGTAATAGCCCAGATCTCAGCCTGTGTTGTAGAAGAGGTTAATATTTAGCCAACTGGTGAGACTCAATTACCCAAGATGTTTCTGTAGGGCTGTGTAATACTAGTATATGACTGTCCTGCTCCTTTCCTGGAGGAAGCCTGCTGTGGGTCTTTGCATGAGCCTACTTCCCATGCTGCTGCTTTCCTTGTGGCGTTCCTGCCCCACCTCTGCTGTGTACTCATATGCTTATAGCAATGAGTGGCATCAAACTTTGGTAATCCTAGGGGTTTTCCTGGGATCCAGGTAGGACTGGCTGCCATCCCCTTCATAGTCTCACTAACACAGAGGAAACTTTTACGGGATAGCTCCACTCTCTCAGGCATTTCCAGTGGAGCTCTTTAGGGTGCAATTTAAGTCGTTCAGCACACACTTAAATTTCACATGTGCTTTTGTGCTTTGAATGAGAGTGATCTTCAAAGAAACAAGAAAGGAATTCAAGTGCTTAAACAGGACTGTGTAGTTACTTGCTAGACTTTGTGGGTCAATCTTCCTGAATATAATTCTTCCTCTGTCTTGCTTTTAATAAGGTTCATGTATATTTTCTCTGTTCTTATCCTGTCTTTGGAGCAGTCGGTGTTAATCATACCAGGTACCGGCACAGATCTGTTAACCAGAACTCAGACTGTTGCACGGCACTGGAAAACCCCAGAAGGACTAGAAACATTCTCCTATGTTCACTTCTGCACAAATTGGTTGTGTTTTTTTCCCCCAGATGATTGGAAACAGTGCTACAGGCAAACTATCCACCACTTCCAAACCAGACACCTTTCACGTTTGCTATATGAGAACTTCTTCAGAGGCCCCTGCTTTTGAGCAAAGAGTGAATTCCTGTAAGTGATTATAGGTCACTTATTTGTGGATGACTGGTGAGGCATGTTCTGGTGTGGCGTAGCATCTGATCTCATAAGCTGTGTTCATCCTGATCTAGATGTTTTCCAGGCCAGTGCCTGGGCAGCAGTACCTCTGCATGACTGACCAGTCAGTTTTCTTTGAAACTGGAAAATAAATAAATCTGTCTTGCAGGACAGATCTGGCGTTACTGTGTAAAATTACTGTACTGGTTTGCTGATGGATTTCCTTCTGCAAAATGAATAACTGGAAACTAACACCAAATTGGTTTAATGGGAATATGGGGAGAAAATAAATCTTGAGGTGGGATACTAATGACTGTAATAATTAATGATTTAATCTAAAGCACTTACAGGGTGCTTTGTGAATGGCCCAGTATCATGCAGCTGGGTATAGAAGCAGGCGCAGAGCTGATGCTGGGGGAGGGTGGCAGCAGCAGGGCAAGATGGCCACCTGCCCCATGTCATGGGCAGAATAGACTCCAGTGAGGGACACCTTACTGGACTTAACATGCTGCCAGTTAGCACAAACTTCAGATCACTGGGTATTGAGGAAAGATGAATACAACTGCTAAATAAACATCTCTCCCCTCCCTAGTCTTGACTTTCTGCATCTTTGCTGCAGGTGCCAAACTGCCACCCCCGAAGTGATGGGAGGTTGGGGTGGGTGTGCATGTCTGTGACTGTCTTGTCATCCTACTCTTTGTGGTTCTCACCCATTTCTCACGAAGGAGGAGAAGTCTGCAGGCCTCCTTAGTGCCCTGCTGTGGGTTCATCCCCTGCACAGGGCTGTGGAACTGGCTGGAACGGGTTGCCACTGGGCTGGGTCAGGGGAGCTGCATGTGCGGGGCTGCAGTGGGTGCCATGCTGGGGGTGGCCGGGCTGCCTTCCTCTAGTGCTCTGGAGATGCAAGGCCCTGTGTGGGTGCAGTTGCTTCTCCCCTGGAGCCGTTAATGACAGCCAACACCCTTGCACATGGGTGTTCCATGTTCATTCCTCAACGTGGCTGTGGGCACACAAGATGGTGGCTGGAGTTATCTCAGGGCTGGAGCAGATGGGTCATGTGGGACAGGATGGCTGGGCTGAGGTACCAGTGATCCCTGTGGCTCAGTACTGAGGGTGCCTTCTGTCTCAGAGCAGAGGAAGGCACGAGTGAGGAAGATTGTAATATCAGAATGATAACCTGATCTTTATTCTGCCCAAGATCCAGCCCCCATAATAGCAAAGCAAGGTTTGTAGGGAGATGTAGTATCTCTCGCTAGACCAACAGGTCCAGTCGGAAGAATCAGCAAGCTTTAGAATAGATGAGTTTTCCTTCAGGCAAGCATGTTTTCCCCAGGTTTCTCCCCTTTACACAGTGTGGGGACTGCTGCTCCCAACAAGATGGCCAGAAGGTGCCCACTGCTGTCCTTGGGGAGACGTGGCTTCCAACCCTTTGTATGGTGTACATACCAGTTAAAGCATTTGGTGACCTTTCAAGCTTTGCAAATAGGGCTATCGTGTGATACTTGCCTTATCCCATTCCTAAACCCATGCTTTTAATGCTGGGAATATTCAAGTTGTTTGGGGATGCCTGTGTACCCTGATACGGATTCTGTAGCATCCAGTGCGTTCTGGCAGACTGCAGATGCTTACCTGATATACCACTTTGCTCTTACTGAGTTCAGTGGTGCTATTGGGTGAGTGTTGTGGTTTAAGCACCGCTCACTTCCAGTGAGTATCTCCACCCCCAGTGGGATGGGGAGAGAATCAGGGGAAAAAAAAAAAAGTAAAACTTGTGGGTTGAGACAAGAATAGTTTAACAGAAAAGAAAGGAAGAAACTAATAATGATAATAACAAAATGACAATACAAATACTAATAAAAGGATTGGAATATACAAAACAAGCAACGCACAATGCAATTGCTCACTACCAGCAGACTGACACCCAGTTTGTTCCTGAGCAGTGATCCCTCCCAGCCCCACTCCCCTGGTTTATACACTAGCCATGACATCCCATGGTCTGGAATACCCCGTTGGCCAGTTGGGGTCAGCTGCCCTGGCTGTGTCCCCTCCCAGCTCCTTGTGCCCCTTCAGCCTTCTCGCTGGCTGGGCATGAGAAGCTGAAAAATCCTTGACTTCATCTAAGCACTACTTAGCAACAACGGAAAACATCAGTGTGTTGTCAACATTCTTCTCATACTGAATCCAAGACACAACACTGCACCAGCTACGAGAAAGAAAATTAACTCTATCCCAGCCAAAGCCTGTACAGTGAATAAGAAACACTTTGCAGGGATATGGTTTTCTACATCAGGGTCTTATCTCAAGGATTTTGTCTAAGATGGGCTGTCCTGCTTGCTGCTAATATGTGGTATTTTTTCCTTATTTTTCTTTTTAAAATGTTGACAGAGAGCAAACACCTGTACTCAGAGTCTCTGTGATGACTCTATGGCAGTACCACACAAAATGTGCTCTGTGTACCCTTGTCTTGGATTTCAAGTGAAATCTAAGCAAAGACTCGAATGAGAACTTGCATGCAACCAGCCAGGGTGGGAGTTGGAAAAGATAGCATTTCATATTGCAGTATCATTTGTTGCCTGAGAAGGCAGTAGGAAAACACAGTCAAAGAGAAAAAGCCTGACTGGTATACTCTAAAAGCCTGATGTGTGTAAAACTGAATGTGGTATGTATAAAAGCCTGTCTGTGGCTTATCTTGGCCCTTCTGCAGGGTAGGCTGTACCAATGCAGTCTAGTCCCAGCCAAGCTTTCTGTGTTTGCTCACAAAAGCTATTGTTATTTAGCACACCCCCGTAACAAATGTTGGACCTTCCTCCCTGCTGTAGGGAGAAAGTTCCTTTAGTCGGCTGAACCTAGGAAACTTGTGTCTGAAAGATTTCCTATCTTGTTGGTTCAAAGGGTGCTTGAACAAGGTCATGTCTCCTCTGTTCTGGAACTATTTTTAGGAGAAAGAGTGCCACTTAAAATCAAAGTACTGTATTTATGTAAATCTATTTTGCTATTGCGCATTAAGGAAGCAGTTAACCTTAAGTCACCCTTGTACTTGAAGAACTACTGTTAGGCTTTTTTGACTTGTGGGCTCTTAGAAGTTTTACAAAATTTGTTCTCAAGAGGAATGCAAGCAACCTGCCAGTCATTCCTGGCTGGCAGGGACCTGTCACTAAATGGCATGTCCTTTTTGAGGTGGGGGGAAGCAGGCATCTAGCAAAGCCTTTCTCCTCCTTGAAGCAATCCTGCCAGTTGGCAATGACTCTGTTCCGACAATGGAAGGCTTTGGCAGGCAGCAGGATGAGCTGTGGTTATTGAAAAATAGGCTGAAGTAGCAGCCGGTGGCAGCTTGAAGGATCTCTGACAGTGCGATGATACCCTGTCTAGTGCCGTCATCCTCTATGCTTGGCAGGACTAGAAAAAATCCTGATGACCTAGGGAGGATATGGAAAAGTTGTGGGTTTTTTTCTGGTTTGCAGCATGAAGGATTGATTTAGCATTTGCAGAAATAAAGCCAGAGCATCTTGACTGGCCATTAAGGACAGCCTGACCTAAGTGTTACAGTTTAATTTTCAGTGGGTAAAATGAAATAATCAGCTTGAGCATCATGTTTCTTTCAGAAATCTTACTGCTACAGCAAACACCTATCCCTTTAAGGGGAAGGAATTGAAGTTACTACTCTTGTTTAATGTGTGAATTTGGCAGTGTGCTGGCAGTTTGTTTCAGTTTGGTAAAGTGAGTAGGTGATCTGCAATGTAACTGGGAAAAGATCAGACGAAATGCTAAACAGGAACTGGATGATTCCTGGGTACAGAAGCAGGCAATGTTCCCAAGTGATACGGAGCTCTGGAGCTGTGAAGATGGAGGGTCAGCAGGGACAACTATTCCCATCTGACAGGTCAAATAATTCTGCAGCCACCATAAACACTACTGCAGGGTGCCTAATTGCTATTTAAATGAATATCTGAACTTCACAGTTGTGAAGAAGCCAGTGTTTTAGTCTGGGTTGAAGGCATTTTAGCCTGTTTCTGATAGTGTTTGGCTGGCATTTTGCAGACTAGCATTATTGACTGTCCAAATGAATTATTCCATGCAGCCAGACTGAAGCTAAATAGGCCCCAGTTGTCCTTTCTGGAAAGAATGTGTGCCAAAACAAGGGGTACTATGGTGGTCATTGAGAGATGAAGATGCCAGACAAACTCACGTCAGCATTTGGTCTGCAGATAAGACACAAATTTTTATTTGGATCTTGAAAAATTAATTAAGCCTGTCTTTTTCCTGCTGAGTGGAAGAGGTGCACCAAAGAGATTTATATATGTATACACACAGAACTGGATAGGTTTCTGGGGCTAATCCTAAGCACAGGATATTGTCCTGGAAATAGATAAAGATGGATATGTATGGCAGAGCTCCTGTACGTGGTGAAGCTTGCCTATCTGTACTGGGTATGGGTCTGAATCAAAGTGTTGGAGTGAAAGTCATCCTCCTGGGTATTATGGGCAACTCTTAAATTCTGGAACCAAGCCTTGTATTTCAACTTAGTCCAGTGCTTTGCTCAGACAGCCATTATTTCTAATTAGCAGCTACCTAAAAATGCTCTGGAAGCTTACTTACACAAATAATAGAGTAAAATACAGTCTGAGTATTTACACCGTGCCAAGTATTAATTAACATGAAAGATACCAGCAATTGACTGAACACTCTGCAAGTAACTTTATTAATAATGTTTAATCCCTATTAATGACTTATTATAATTATTTGGGTCCATGGTTTCCTACCACATTTAACACTTCTGGGTTTATTCCTAGGGTTTAGCTTATCTCTATTTAAAGGAAACAACAGAGCCTGAGCTCTGGTTTTCCAGCTTCTAGCTAAGCCTCCAAACACTTTGTTTAGAAGGAGTTGCTGCAAAGGGATGGCAGCATGGAAACCATCACCAGGGATCTTTTGAGTGCAGGTATGCATTTGGAGCTAGGGAGGGAGGTCAGTGTTTCCTGATTAAAACTGAATCCTGTTTGAACTTGTGCATCTGACTCCTTGGAGCCTTTAAAGCAGATACCTCAGATGGGATTTTCAAATTAGTTTTAGCCAGTTTTGATGTTCCAGTGACATGCTTGATTAAAATTTGCATGATGGAATGAATGAGTTCTTAGCTACCTGAGGAAAACCATAGTTGTATCTAAGTCTGTAGTCATGGTACAGTACACATCTGAGCTACAATTTTGAGCTACTGTGGCATATGAGCCAGTTTGATGTTGAATTATGTTTTCAAATGGCACAATTCCTTTTTCAGATTCCCCCCCCC
>JANZLQ010000064.1:9557241-9569014 GCA_026212715.1 Elanus axillaris
TTAGATGGACAGATGGAAGGCTTCACCAAGTGCTATATCGGCCAACTGGCATTCTCTGAATGGTGGCTGATAATAGCGTGATGACTTTCCAGTGATAACAGGGTTGCAAAGAGGGTAACTTAGACTTGCAAGGACAAGGACAAAATATACAAATCATATCAGAGATAAAGAAATCATCAGATTTATGATGACTGTGTTTGTTTTACGGGATGTTATCACAAGATACTGTAGCTAGTTTATCTTGTATTCTAATACACAGACTAGACATGCCAGTTTAAAAACCAATTCCAAATCAAAAGAGCTTGTGGGAATGAATTTTTCCATGTGCGTTGTTCTTTTCTTGAATGAAAATAGCAGTAAGGGCTAAAACAGAGTAGAGAGTTCCGTAGTCTATTGGCAACTGGTGCCTTCCTTGGGTTGTTTTTTTGTTGTGCTTGTTTTCTGTTGGTGCATGAGCAGCATTATATCAGAGGACAAAGTACAGGCTTGCTGCTGTGGAGCTGGAATCTTGGCTGACATGAAATGGAACTGGTAGAGCAACAACATTCTATACATGCTCATATTTTTGGTCTTACATTGGTTAATGTCATGTTAAATCAGTTTATATTTCTATTGATTTTTGTAGTGGCTTTGAATTACCATACTCTTGACAGAATAACATTTTATTCATTGGGTATTCTTTAAGTCATTTTGGTAGTGTGCTGCTGGATTGGATGTGCACTGAAAGTAAACCACAAGGCTCAGTCAGATACTTTAATTCCAAATTTCAAAGTTACAAGCAATAAATGATGCCTTTGAAATTGTGCAGATTTACAAATGCATGTATAGTCATTAGAATAAATGTTGAATTACACAGTAACAGGACAATAATGCTTTAATTCTGGAATAGTGTCATGTTAATTTAAAGAGTGAATAGGAATGGAGGAAAGAAATGAGAAAATTAGTTTAGTTCTTGAAGCAATGTTTCATTAATTGCACCCCCCCTCAATCCTGCATAGCTGCGAAGTTTGTCAGTATAGGCAAATAATTAATTTTCATCCTACCAAATATGTTTTGATTTCCAGTAATTATAGGAAAACCAGAAGCGTTTCTTCTAGAAATTGTTTCTCCCATTACTGTATTAGTTGAGAATATTTACTAATGGCTGAATATAATGAATATTACTTTTCATTATCTCGATTTTTCTTTAAATGGAGCTTGCTGAAGGCACTTCAAATCCATCCCAATTACTGTATCATACAGTTATTGTAAAGCTCATAATTAGACATGATGCTTTTCTTGCTCTGCACTAAAAAGCTTGCTTTGCTAATATTGTGTGATTTCCTCAGTCACCTTTTTAGTGACAAATGTTTATTATCACAAATACTCTGGCAGAAAAGTTAAAGGAGTTGAATTCTGTTGTGCAGGGGGCTGCTAGCAAAGCATTAATTGAATGAGCTAGTTGCCTGATACACAAAGTAACAAAGTCTTTGTTATCGCAAATGGTGAAAACCAAGCATTGTGCTGAGGATTAAGTTACACCAGCTATGTGTTAATTATGGTAGTGAGGCTGGCGTAAAATATTGCCTGTTTCCTTGCAGTGGTGTGGCTTTTGGGGGCTTGTACCTGGTCTCTTCTTGAGTAGTAGGGTTACTGTTCCGTGCAGCCTCCCTGCTGCTTTCCTGAGGCGATGCCGTCTGAGCTCCCACTGCTTCCTGAAGTAGTTAGCTGGCTATCAGCCTCATTTGAGCACATGGGGTATCACTTGAACTGTGGGTGCGAGCAGTGCAGTCCATGTTCTGGATGTCGTCGCAACGTGCGACTGGCTGGGGGCTGAAACGTCACTGAAGAACAGGTTGATCACTTTCAGGGAGAAAAGACAACTACATTGCAGGGAGCTTGCAGAAATGTCACTTCAAACTTGACTACACAAACATAAAGCCTCATCATTTAAAGTTCATATCTTTATAAATGACAAAACGTATTGGAAAGTCAAGGCTCTGAACATGAAGTTTTCTGTTCTGAATGCGGTTGCTTGATTGAGGAGTTAGCATGGACCACTTCGCATCTATTTAGATGGTGTCACAAAATGAAGCCATGAATGTGTAAGAAGGACAAGGCTGGGGAAGAAACCACTAGCGAAGTTACTTAATATCCAAAGTATGAGGGTGTTCCTGGACCATCAGAAAATCATTGCTCTGTGGAGGGCCATGCACTCTTTTGGTATTGGCCAGCCTGGCTCTGCTTGAATGTGCATGTGCCAAGGTCTGGCCTGTGCTCAGCAGCACTCCTGTGGCTGGGCAGCAGCTCTACGGGAAACAGTATGTGCTGCTTCGAGCTGCATACTCTTCTGGACAAGCTGGTTTAACTCAAAAGGAATAGGTAATAAAAAGTATCTCCATATCACTGAGTATTAGTAGGGATGTGCTATATCTGAACAGCTGTGAAGAATTAGTAGTGGTAAAATTATAGGTAAATCAAAATGGAATTTATATATTGCTTCAGAAAAGTTGACTTTAGGGTAAAGTAAAACCCTGAAGGCATATCAATGAAAAATATGAAGGGTGTCAGGCAGTGGATAGTAATTTAAATAAAATTAGCCTAACAACTTAAAATAATTAGAATAATAAACATCTCTAGCCACAAGAGGCTCATTTTACTTAATTCAGAAATATTAAGCAGTCTCTATAATCATACTTGAACACATGATGAAGAATGGATGTGGAAATGAGACTACTACATTTGCTAAGTCTACTGAATTAGTCAGAAGCGTACATCAATACCTAATATCTACTTTTTCCTCATTAAACACTGTAGCCGTTTTCCGTCTTGAACTCGAAATTATATTGACCACAAAATGGAGTAAGATGCTTAAGTTTGTCAATAATAAAGGCAAAAGATGTAATATGACAGAGATGTGGGTAATGATCAAGAGTACGACAGACCCCTTCCTCACTGTTCAACCACAACCCTTGGTCTGGCTGCTGGTGACTAAGTACTGCCTCCTGCCTCTGGGATGGTATAAAAGGAAACTAAGCAAAATGTTTCGAGTGTTTCTGGACATGGGATTATGTGAGGAGAAAAGAAAGCTTTGCTGATAGCTCGCAATTTCACTTAGTTACCTTTTTTAGTTGCTTGCCATGGGGAGGGGTGGCAAGTCAGAAGTTTCACATGGGTAATTTTCTGTAGATGGTAGGCAAATTTTCCTGAAAATGTTGGTAGGTATGTGGTGATGTCCAAGTTGTTTCTGTGCGCAAGTTTGATACAGGAAGGATGCCCTTCCAATTAAATAAATAGCTTGGGTTAGCTCAATCCTCAGATATACCAATTCTTTCTTTATTCTAAAAGCTAGGAAAATAATTTTGCACTTGTAAAATAAGCATTAATATCCTCTTTTCTCATCTTCAGTGCATTTAGATGACAAACTCTTCTCTTAGCATATAAATGGTTATTATGGCATTGCATCTTAACTTTTATGGGGGACTTTAAAAGGTATGGATTAACTATTTACCATTCCTAATCAAGTCTGTTATGAGACTTACAGAACAGCTGTTGGTAACTATCCAATGTGTAAAGCCAGGGACTGATAAGGTCTTCCTGATTAATTGATGATTATGGTGTCAGTCCCAACAGGCATGATTTCTTTCTCAGGTACCCATTAGTAGAGGTGAGAAAACCTCCTGGCTGCTTAAAACAAACGTGACGTTACTTCCTGACAGTGACAGCACTGGTATAAGGTGATTTTTTTGGCTTCTGTAGATTTGTGAGGGCTGTCTCTTTAGTTAGACAATAGCTGGCCTAGAAATCTGACTCCTATTTAACTTTTCTGATGGTTTTGGGTACTGTGCTGATGAAATGCTGGAGATTGAAAGAAAAGTTATAAAAGGCAATGGATGGCTGATTCTGTTAGCATTTTGCTTCAAAAGTGCACTATTATCCTGAATTGAATCTTTGTCATCCATGCTTACTACATGTTGGTTTTTGGGGAATGACTTTAGTGCATGTGACAGTTCAGATTTCTCCAAAATAAATCATGAAGCTCTACTGTAGGTGCATTCCAGCTGCTGATGGAGGTGGTCTTTGAAGATGTGAGTGGAAGACTGAGTTGTTCTATGTCCTGAAATTCCTGATTGCGTTGGATTTGTGTGAAGCTGGAGTGAAGGAAAAGAGCAATCTGGATATTGCAGTAGGAAAAAAAATACCTATGGTGCTCAGACCTTGACTTTAATATATTAATATTTCTTTCTGCTACTTATTTTGTTCAGGTGGTTTTTTTTCCTTTGGCATTACATAGTGCTGTAGCAGTTACAGGTAGAGATAGATCTGAACTGAAATCTGGCAACTCCCCCAAATCCTGGGTTCTTGTCACACTAGTCTAAACACCCTCCCATTTGGGGAGGGTAGATTCAATACTGAGCCTGCATCCACAAAAGCAGGGTTGGAGCTCTGAAAACAGTTAGATTCTAGAAATTCACATGAAATGTTACTTTAATACCCGAGGGTGCCTAAAACCCAGGCTGCATTGAAATCAGCAGCAACACTTCTATTCATTGAAGTTGGGCTAGGTGTTTTGTCACTGCTAGTAACTAGTTACAGTGTGAAATGTGTTATTGCTGTATTAGCTATGATGTCAGCTGCAGTGCAACATCACCCCCACTAACAAGTCTGAGGATCTTACTGAGGATTAAGAGTCCCAAACCATTATATGGACATGGACTATTAACAGGTTTAACTGGAAACATACCAAATAACTGGATTGCTTTCTAAATAGCCTGCATTTATGCCTGCATTATGACTGCCAGCAATGATCTGATGCTTCAGTAAATATAAAACAATCAATTTGAAATATTTTTGTGTTAATCTGTCTCAAAGTTATGGGTTACCCTAGAAGTTTATGCAATGACTTAAAATGGGAGCTATGAATGCAGAAGAGGAGGACTGTTATGAAAAGTAATTAACATTATTGAAAATAGAGTTTGTTCCTGTGTGGTGGGAGTGCTGATTGAACACGTGAGCACCACTTACATTTTGTTGTGCAATAGATTTTAGTAACACCGCAGGCGAATTGTGATGGAAGAGAGAATCACTGGAGTAGAGATTTTTTGAATGTTTTATTTATAGCAGCTTAGGAAGGATGCAGAGTGGGTTCTGTGTGAAATAGCTGTTCTGCAGTACACTTAAAAAGTTATGAAGAAAAAACCCTCTAAACTGATGTTAATATTAAATAATGTCTACTTGATGTTAGTCACTTCAAAAATGTCACGTTTTAAATTTAGACTAACAGCTTAGCTTTGACATCTGAACTTTATAATAAAATTTGCTTTTTTCCAGCCGACAATAGATTTTTCTTTTACATTAAATCATATTGAAGAAAAATTTATTTCTAAGCCTTAGGTATCTTTTGGAGCCCTGGAAAAGTATGGATGTACTTTGTCCTTAATATGTATACATGGACACTGTAAAATGTGTATACTAGATGCTTGCATTTATATGTGAACTGCTGCAGCTGTGAATTGTTGGTAAGTTTTCTCTTGCAATCTATGTAACCTTTACCTGTTTTCCTAAGCCTATCTTTTTTTTTTTTTTTGTCGCAGAGATGGGGGGAGGGAGGAACAACAATGGCACAATCTTCCCATTTCTTTCCTAAACATTATGTGTATATATGTGCAAGTAAGTACTGTCTAACATCAATATCACAGTAGATTTGCAACACTGATTGTCCAATAGTGATCTCCAGCTCTGCCATATCAGGAAAGATTATTACCAAGGCTGTATGAATGGGGAGAGATTTAAGGCAGTGTTAACTTCAAGATGCTCATGTGAGGGGAAAAATTGTAACAGATGAACAGACACCTATGAATGTGCAGAGTGGTTGGGTCTGCTGAAACTTACCGAAGGGAAGGAGTTTGCTCCACTGTTTTATTAACAAAAAAATTATGGTCAGCTGTTGGGATGAGGGAGGAAAATATGGATTTGGTGAAGAAAAGGTGTTCACTCCAGTGTTTTATTAACAAATTTTGGTCAACTGAAACCATGTAACTTTTGCATAATATTTAGATTCTTCATTTGCAAAGACTTTTAATTTCAAAATGCTTTACCTTTAAATAAGAGTAAAGTAACACTATGTTGCTGTGAGTAAAAACACTTTTTTCTTCTGTCAGTGAACCAAAAAAAAAAAAAAATCAATTTGCTTGTACAGCTTTGCTGTGGAGTAGTATGCCATTTTTTTTACCACTTGCTTTCCTGACTGTAAATGCATTTTAATTCTATTTCACTTTTAACATTCTTCCACCTCTCGGGGTTTTTCCTCCCAGCTTTTTATGTACAGTATTTGAATTACATGGACAAGATAAGGATGCTGCTCTCTGAAAAGTGTGACAGGCTGGCATTAACCTGTCCAGAATTCATGTCTGATAGAGCAGATAGTGTTTAGATGAGTTATATATCCAGTCTCTAAAAGCTTTCCAACAGCAAACCAAAGCCCTTTACTTTTCTTTAACAATAATGTAGTATGAGATCAGATCCCTTGTTCACTTTCGGTAATCCATGGTCAACATGAAGGTACCAGTACGGTTTTAGACAAGCACATCTGCCTTTTGGAAGGATGGAACAAACTGTTCTTGTTGCTTGAACTCTGGTTTCTCGGTTGCTGTCGTATTTGTGTGGCCTTTTCCTTGTGGGATATTAAAAATCCATCAACACATAAGCAATACCTGACACTGACAGAGGGCTCAATCACTGCACCTGTCTGAAATAGTGGCTTTCTGTGGCTGGCAGTTATGTGGTTGTTTCCTCTCCCTTGCTACCTTCACCTTCCCTTGGACTGGCCCTGAGTTTGGCTGTGGAGGAACTGGTGTCATTGGTGGTTCAGTGCTGGTCTGGCAATCTGAGGAATAACTACATGAAGGAGGCTGTTCTCTCTGGCAAACCGAAGAACCTGGTCTGTGGAGACCTAGATCAGGCTTTGGCATTTTTCCTTGACAGACGGGTGTTCTCCGACCCTAGTTCAGGTTTATCTGGACTTTGAGTAACTTACCCTCTAAAGCAGTGCTCATGGATTCCAGGGTGTATGAAGGGGAGAGTCCTAGGAAAAGGCTAGGCTCATCTGGAGGTGGAAAGCAGTGCTGGGATGACTTGCAGCAAGTGTTGCCACTAGTGCATGTTTGCTGCTTTTGTGGATTTTTATTTTCTCTTAAACCGCACTAGATGACGGTGGAGGTGAAAGGGATTGTTTGGGGTGCTTGCCAGCTTCTGTTTCGAACCCTAACAACGGCTGTGGGCACAAACTGCCCAGGACTAGCTGCAGAAGAGCTGACTAACCTCTTTGTGCTTTTGGACCCTAGGAAACCCAACTGCTGGACTATCCTGGCCAGGCAGAGGGCTGTCAGCCAGTCTTGGGTGGAGAGGGGGAGCCTGGGACACAACTAGATGCCCAGACCTAGCTGGGAGTGGGCAGCCCTCAGCAAGGGCGTGTGAGGCTGACTTGCAGGGTGACAGGAGAGACCCCCACAAAAGGGGCAGAATGGTGTGAAAAGAAAATACTAAAAGGGTTTTTTTAGGTGCTGGTTCAGGAATCGCCTGTGACTTTTAACATGCTTATATTGAACAATCCTTAGCACAGCCCTGCTAGTGATCACTAGCTTGTGAATGCTGAACTGCATCCTTTGAGCCTTTTGAAAGCTATTTCTTTCCATATCTCTGACATAGTGTTGTTGCTGTTCCTCTTGGAAGCCTGTGTGTCTTCCGTAGTCAAGCTTTTTCTCTTGCCAAAGCCTGCTGGCAGAAGGCCAGAGCTCTAACCCACATGATCAATCTCTAAGTTGCTGTGGAAGGAAGTGGTGTTCAAAGCTGACCTTGGGGGTTTAGCAGAAGGTATGTCCTGCTGATGTACCTGAGTCTCTGGCCTGCAGGATAGAGTACAGCTGTCGGCTGTGTGGGAAGCCAGCTTGTGTCTCCTGAGGATCTGGACCAACTGAGTTTGTGATAAGCTCATTCTGTTAATTGTCCATATCCACCAAACCAAAGGTCCTTGTCCTTTTCTATGAGCCTGTCAATGGATATGACCCCTGAAAACCCCTGATGTGCCGTGAAGTGTGGATGGCTGAGGTTCTGGTGAGGATGCCAAATTTTCAGCATGCAGATTGAATAGGGTTGTAGACGTATGTTTGTGGATCAGCCCAGGAGCGTGAAACTCCCACTAGGAAATAAGAGATGCAGAGCTAGTCTACAAGGAGATGGTGGCGAGTGAATCACAGGAGACAAACTTGTCTATCTGATTTGGGCAGAGGCTAAGAATAGACTTGCCATCTCTATTTCAGTTTGTCAACGTGGAACTGTCACAATTTCTTTGCTGTTTTCTGCACATCACCAAGGTTGGAATTTCCCCTGTTGCAGATGGCAGGAAAAAAGACTGGGCTCCTGTGTCGAGTCAGGCACAGCATGAACTCCAGGAAGCCAACTGTTGCTTCAGGGATGAATTTGGCCCAGAGAATGTCACATTAGCATGTTCAGAGCACAAAATGCCCTTTCTGAAAATTTCTATTTATTTTTATGACAAATGAAATATTGCAGAGTATGAACACAAATGCATTATTCCCCTTCTGCAGAGATGTTACAAATTCTGTATAGTACTAGTGGGACAGGTGCTGTAAGGGGACTGGTCAAGTCATTTAAACGTGGGGGGGGGGCCTGATGGCAAGTCTCAGACAAGAGAGTTTCAGGATTAAGATCTTCCTGTTTGATTTACCTGGGCTCAGATTGCTTATACTGAATGCACACCAAATAATTCTGCTTTGCCAGGCTTTTTATAACCAAGTCATAGTTGATGTTGAGTGATTTTCAATGTGCACAGTTCAGAGGATCAAGTTATGTGGCATTTGTATTCTTAATATTGATTAAGAGTTCTGCTCTGTGCAATTTCATATTCATAATGAAGCATGTCTATAATGATGTAATATTGCCAGGTAATCTTATCAGTGAGGACAGGATTTTATAACGTATACTACTATATGATGCATACCATGCACATACAGTGACTACACACATACTATATGTGTATGGGCCTATTCTTCCTCCTCCTTACACCATGCCTTTCTGTTATGCAGTCCCTGAGGGTGCTAGGTCTGATTGAAGTTACTGCTGTTGCTGTAGCAGGTCTATAGCCTTGCTGAGACCGAGGTCACTGTTGCAGGCAAATGTGATCTAGCAGAACCTGATGGGTCTCATTCCCCTTCCTCTTAAAGAAACTGAACTTCTCTAATCTCTTCTATTTCATCCCCACAGCGTATGGGTCTGGCAGTGACTCCAGAGACATAGCAGATGTGTCTGGCTCAGAGGTTTGATGGGGAAGAAGAGAATTGGGAGGAAATATGCAAGACGCAACTGAACGGTTGGGCCTGGAATGTGAGACATCCAAAGACTAACAGCTTTCTGTCCCCAGCAGATTGCTGCATTATAGGCACCCCTTCCAATGCAGTCCCATTTGGAAGCTTAATGCGGTTCACGTGGTTCTGTATAAAGGTTGCGTCTTTGCAGTAATTGATGGGTGTCCCTTCAGCAGCAGTGATCTCTTTAAGCTTGAGTGAACAAGGTGTGTAAGAGATATGCAAAACTGTCAAACAATCACTTTTGTGATCACTTACTCCTTGTACTATAGGATTTTTTAAAACATAATTTCTGCTTTCTAGAGGTGTTTTCTCCTCCTTCTCTCTGGATATGACCAGGAACTTTCTTTTAAAATATGAGTCAGCAATAAAATACAATGCATTGTGCAACAGGGCTGAACTCACAATGAAAAAATAGGAGTAGTACTGCTAAATCTAAGCCAACTATGGAAAAACAAAATTACTTGCTATGGACTTTAAATGTTGATCTTGTTTCAGTGGTTACACTTATGTAGTAGTAATAGGTGGGGCAAAGTGCTGGACCAGCGGGGACCTGTAAGAGATAAGCATATGCCAGCATGTCCAGCTGAGCAGACACAAGAAGTATTAGACTAGATGCTTCAGATATTTTTCTGGGACAAACAGTTTGAGCCTCCATGTTAAAAATGAGTCAGGGTGTCTGTGTTAACTTTAAAATGCCTTAATCCCACACTTATGGGATGCTTTTTTCCCTGGGTCAGTGCAAACCAAGCAACGCTTTTCAGAAGCTATGCATTATCTGGGCTGCTAAACAAATAAACAAAATTAATGAAAAATTAATTCAGTTCTGCTTTTAATAAGCAGAGGAGTTGCTGGTTATCCACTTCTGGTAGTCAAGAATTTCACATGTAATGACATCTGAGCCCCACTTTTACCACCAAAGCTTATGAATCATGCAACTGGAGCCTCTGGCTACCTCAACCTTTTCTAGGGCAACAACATAGAAGCTTATCTATGGCACATATATGGTGACTATTCTAGCACCCTCTTTATCTTCCAGGACTGCATCACCTGCTTGTTGGGTCACAATGATAGTAAACTTCCAAAAAGTGGAGGTGAAACCTCCAGGGAACTTTGAAAAAGTGTAAAAGCCATGTATGGGTACAAGTGCCTGCTTTTGGTCTCTTAGTTAAAGACAAGAGCCAGTCCTGAAACCTTTGGCCAAGGCAAGGTTTTATTTCACTGCAAAAAAGATGTAGTGTAGGAAGGAGAGCCTTCCCTTCGGGGTGTTGTGACTGCTGGCCAGGTCTAAAGGTCTATAGCCCATGGAGCCACCACCAGTGGTTCTGCAGGGAGAACCCAGCCTTGCTTTCCATATTCAGGGTATGGAGCCAGTGGTTTGTCTTGAATTGGATCTTGTAAGGAACTGTGTTCCTGGTATGTGGCCTTGGAATCTGACTAAGTGTTGTAATTCCCATAACCTTTTATTCCTGTAGCATGGAAAGAGATTTATGTGTTTTCTGATTATTTTAAGGATTAGAAGGACAAGAGGCACCTTACTGGTTATGTCACTAAACCATTGCACTTGTTTTTCTTGTCGTGGCCAATATGTTCTGTTCACCTACTTTTGTATTAACTTTGTTCTTATACTGCATCTGTACATTCATATGTGTAAGCAAGGTATTTAATTTTACAATTCTTCATTAAAAATACTTCCCTTCAACTTCCTTTTCTCTTCCCAAGGTAATGGAAATCTATAGCATATTCTCCACAAGACCTTTTGTTCTTGAAAGGTGAGTTATATTTTGGCTTTGAACACATTATTGTTTTCTTCTTAATTTGAAGCCAAGCAGCAGAATTCTCCTCAAGACTTCAGTCTGAGTGTTTTATTTTTCTGAAGTGCTGCAACAGAAAGTTCTGGTAATCAATCACAGATACAATCACAGGTTTTAAAGTTTAGCTAGCAGAGAAAATGAGAAATAGCTGGATCTTGCAGTATTTTAGGTTTTAATGTGGTAATAGATGAGAAGTTGTCTGAAAGTTAAGTGGGTCTAACTACCCACATATGCTTGGGCTTAGTATAGGTTAGCTGTGTTTGCCAGTCATAGGTCAGATGTGATGATGATTAAGCATGGCTTGGGAGACTAGCCTGAGAGATACTTCCAGAGTCCTACTCTGACTGTATCATCTGTCCCCTGTTGTGTGACCTTTTGTGTTGTCCAATGTGTGGCAAGCACTGCTCTGCTGTTGCAAGGTAGTCTGCAGAAAAAATCCATCAAGTACTGCAGTTCTAGAGCAAAAGGAAGAGGGTCACTTGTAAGAGCTATCAGAGGAATCTTTTCCTGGTCTGGCTGCTTGTGACGGGTTGACCATGGCTGGATGCCAGGTGCCCACCAAGTCGTTCTATCACTCCCCCCCTCTTCGCTAGACAG
>JANZLQ010000064.1:9583230-9595265 GCA_026212715.1 Elanus axillaris
TCTGCTGTTCAAGAAATTCCTCACTCCTGTGTTGCGCCACAGGCTCTGCTCCTCTTTCGTCCGGGCTCACTCCCGGTTGGACAAAAGGTATCGGCCTGGTGTTAAGGCCTCAGTCGAGCCTGAACCAAATTGTGGGTTGTCCACTACGTGGCCTCTCTGTACGAGCCATCCCTCCACACTTAGTAAAGATGGATGATGGCATTAACCAGAAGACCTTCCTCATTCAATGGTGAAGTGAAACCAGCAACTGTTAATCAACGGCCTGGTGAGAGGAGTAGGGAATGTAAATGAAAGGTTAAAAAACTGTTAAAAAACATTAAAGGGAAGACATGGAAGGGAAAAACAGAAGAAGGGAAGAGTCCTTGAGTGGTGGGACATGAAAGAAATGAGTTTTATGTTTCTAGGAAAAGAACAGTTGTAAGCAGAATTTTTGGAATTTGTATAACTTTTAATAAGGATGCATAAAAGCTAAAAGCTCTTGGGAAATATAGTTCTATAAGTAGAATAATTTAATTAAAGTCTGTCTACATGGCTTTGTAGAAAATCACCCTAGGCAAACCTACAGCCTTCTCCTGAGATTGCAAGTTTGGATATAATTGCATTAATTTAAGTCCTGTAAACTCTTTAAAGACATTTGATTTAGAAGTCCATAGAGTTTTGATTCTTTTTCTTAAGCATATGGATTAGGAATGGGCAAACTGACTAATCCTCAAAGGTAGATGCCAATAGGATGTCATTTGCTTGGTCTAGGGTACTGTGGGGCATGCTCTTAGACCTTATAATCGATGTTTTATTCAGTGATCACAAAGTAACATAAAAGCTTCCTAGTATTGCTTGGGTATGACATGAGTTAGGGGAGTGATAAATAAAGCAGGGTTTTGTCACATCTGGTGCAGTCTAAGTTTGTACGTGACCTGTGATGGATGTTGAATGAAGTGCATACCCTGGAGGGAAAAAAACATCCAGTAGGGACTCGTGAGGGGAATATACTGGGCAATCAAGAGAAGTGTGGTACCCCAGAGCAACAGGAACAAGTGGGACTCTGGGCAATAATGAGCAGGGCTTTGAGGAAACTAGAGGCAAACACCTCTCTGCAGATAGATCTGGAAATTTTAAATGGAGGTTGCAAAATTAGAGAGTATGGAAAAGATCTATAAAAACGCTTTGGAGTTTTCAGAATGTGTCTTCAAGTAAAAAATCTGAGTTCAATACACTTAGCTTATGAAAAAGTTGATTGAAAAATTGCTTGATTAGAAGACATTCCTGGGGATAAAATCCTGGGTGTTTAAAGAGCTCTGGAAATTAGTGCAGAGATTCACAGTGTTTGTAACTGAGTGTAGAAAGGGAGGTGAAACCAGAGCCATGTGAATTCATGTCAGAAAACAGAAAACATGCTTGAATCAATGAATGAGGCACCATAGAAGAAAAAGCCTAGGCCACTAATATATTACTTGTATTGCTGAAACAGGACTAAATAGCTTTTGTTGAAGAGATGTTTTAATGAAAAGTGAGTTCTGCTAAGGGCAACAGAAATGGGTTCGTTGTTCCTTTCTGAATGGAATGGCAGCTAACCCCCATGAGATTCACATATGTAAGTGGTGGCCATGTGCTCTCCAGGGCCAGTGGTGCTTGCTGAGTGAATAAAACCCCGTCTTTACTGTTCTCTTAATATTTCTTGTCCTTATCTGAGGTAGTAAATAGCAATCAGTTGTTGATCTAATAAAAATATTTAGCCAGGCTTAGGCAAGTTTACTGGTATGGTATGTCTACAGCACCTCCTAGTCTGCTGTGTTCTACTTGTCCAATTTTAATGAGACTTTTCCTCTTTCAGTTGGCTAGCTCCTCTGCAGCATTCAGAGATTAATTTTCATGCCCTCTTAGCCTCTGACCAGGTGTTAGCTTGCTCCTCTTGATTGAAATCCTGCCTAGGTTGACCTTAATGCTTCTCCCCCTCTGTGGAGTTACCTGCTGTCTGTACATTTGAAGCTCTGTACCTTTCCTGGTCAATATTTCAATTCCTGTCTGCAGAGTTTTAATTGCATTTTTGATCCCTTAGCCTTCCCTGCTGGGTGCCTGGGCTCTGTAGCTCAGATCCTTGCTGTTTTGCCCTTTTGCTCTTCCAACTCATGAATTTTCTGCAGTTCACTGGCCTCTGTGGATGGCTTCACTGAGTGTCTGCAGCAGAGTCCTTTGTGACATCCAGACATACTTCTCCCTCCTTCCAGCATGAAGTGTTTGGGCTAGGAGGTATTTTATACCGCATCTTTTTTTTTTAAACTTTCTCTCCTTGGTTCTCTGATCTACCTCCTAGCATTTCTCTGGCCTGCTGCTTCCAGTCTGTAAATGCTGTGTGAGTCAATCCTTTTGTGGATCAGATGAAAGTTACTATTGCTATGCCTCTTGGTCACATCAAACATTTCAGTAGCTGCTGGCATGTACGTATACACACACATTCCAGATTCACCTTTGTGCTACAAAGACCGCTGAGATTCCTTTTGCCCTTTGTCAACAGAGCTTATATTTTAAGGCACTTTCTTCTGTAAACATTTTAGGCACTAAACTGAGTGCTTTATCCAGAACTACTGATTCTTCAGAATCATTTGACTGCAGCCTTGTCCTACCTGGTGTTGTTCGTGTAAATGTGTTATGTGGATCCTCAAGTACATAAGCTGAGTCAGTCTCCTGAACGCTCCATTCATAAACTGATGTGTTATACACGGGA
The DNA here is from genome assembly GCA_026212715.1 of Elanus axillaris. NCBI lineage: Eukaryota > Metazoa > Chordata > Aves > Accipitriformes > Accipitridae > Elanus > Elanus axillaris. The sequence goes on from JANZLQ010000064.1 coordinate 9,585,953, forward strand.
GTAAGGGATTGCTCTGTCTAGTTTCCTTGTATGCACATATTAAGGCAGTCCTGAACAGGGAAGAGTGGCCAAAACTGGAAACTCAGGGACCCACCTTCCTCCCAACTCTGGCTTGCTACTAGAATTAATAAGTTCCTTTGCTTATTCTGATTTCAATTTACTCCAGTAATGACATAGTTTGGGTGGAAAATCCACTAATAATTAGCAAGTTTACCAATCACTGCAGCAGACTAATTATTTACTATTCTAATACTGCTGCTGCCATGTTCAATGTTTTGGATAGAACCTACAATGGAAAGAAGGTTCCTTATTTCACCAGGTAGATTGCAACCTCTCCTGTTTTCACTACAATGCAGTGATTTTTTTTTTTTCTAATTATTATTATTTTTGTTCTGTCTGTGCTATCTTGGCAGCACTGTCAACACTGGCCGTCAGCCTGAATCCAGGAGCTCCAAATTAAGCAGCTCTAGCTTAATGTCTTCAGAAGACATGCTTGAGCCTCAGAGATTTTTTTTGATGTAGTTGAAATCTAGATGACTTTCTGATAGCTTGCAATTATTTTAAATAAATCTTTTCTAGTTTGGGAGAAAAGTAATTGACTTAGCTGCTCTTTGAACTCTTGCCAAACTCCAGTAGAACCTTGCTTGGAGTGAAAGTGCACTTCTATTTACAACAGGCAAAACAGTGGGGTTTTTATCTTACCTGAATTTAAAGGGGGACCTCCTAGTCTTACTCCCATGTCTAAGAATGCTTCTCTACCTTTACCAGTCCTCTAAAATAACATAGTTTCAATATTCATAGTATTAAAATAAATGAACAGCTATCACTGTTTGTATTTACGCTTAGCTTATTATGGTTATTCTTTGTTTACTAGTTGACAAAGCTTCTGCAAAACAGTATTTGTGATGGGTATTTCTGTGGCCAAATTAAGAGACAGTATATGCTCGGGAGCTTGTCTGCTGAAATCATGTAGTAACAGTCTGATACCAGCTTCTCTAGAGCTTGGCAAAGCAACTAGATCATAGCTACTCCAATGACATCAACCTAATATGCTTTACAGAGAATCTGAGCACGCTGCTTTGGAGTGGCTTTTACTGTAGCCTCTTCCTTAGAGGGGCCAACCTAGGACACAAGTATAGACTAGCAGGAGAAGAGGACAGAGAAAAGAGCAGCCTGACCACCAAGCAGTATCATACATGCTGGGGTAAATTTGCTGCCCACTGGAGAATAAAGGATTGATGCTGCCACTGAAGGTTTTTCCTTTACTACTAGTACTGCCTTGCACTGATCACACATCAGATAAAGAGCTAAGATGAGACAGTGTCTGTTCTCCAATTTTGTCAACAGCTGGATGTAAACCAAGCTGCCTGTATTTAAAGTCATAAGGAACATCAGCACTAACATTTCTGCATAATGAATAGTGTCCAAGAGCAAGAATCATATTTTTCTTCTGCCCGCACATTTAAGTCTGTACACTAAAAGAAATGCAAAAGTTAACTTCCCTCAGAATTGGGGATACTTATTTCTGCGTTTCTAACTACAAGGAGATTTTATCCATGCATTTGTATCAAATATTGAATGTTAGTATTTTACAGAAATAGGTGTTAGAAATATTTTCAAGGGATCTCATTTTGTTGATAAGGTATGTAGGACAAAGGGTGTGTGAGGGAACATGAGCAAGGGCATTTGCCAGGCTGCTGAGCTCACCTCCGATTGGTTTGATTCCGTTCATTTGATATGAAAGTAGTGTAAAGTAGGAGAGAATCATGTCCATCTAGGGAAACCAAATACATTCTTCATGTTATCCTGTGGGGCAAAGGAATAATTTACTCTGAGTAGAAAGAATGCTTTGAAGTTCTATCAAGTCTTAAACTAAGAACTTAGAACCTTTTTGTTCATCTGTCCTTTTTCTGTTGGAAAGCTGATTTTGGCTTCATGTGCTTGTAATTGAAATTTGATGTTGTTCATATTAAAATATTGTTGATATGCGAAATGGCATGCACTGACTGTTTGGTTTGCCAACGCTGCTTTAAAATGGATGATCTCGAATATTAATGAAGCAGGCTTTCAAGCAAACTGCCATTTTCTTTCCCTCTTCCTGCCACCTTTTTTGGTGTAGGTGCACAGGGTTTGGCAGTATGGAAATGATGAAAATAAGCAAATTTCTTCAAGTGCACCATTAACTATTCGTTAACTATTTGAAAGGCAACATCTCAACTCTCCTTGCATATAGTGTCATTCATTGTCCACTCACTACATAGTGTTCTCTGTCTTGATTTCAGTAGGCGTTTGTTACTCATTTTTATCATAACTTAGTAAAAAGACTGTGGTTCCCTTAATCGGATCCCTTTGAACTGATAGGACCATTATTGCTCCTGTTCCAACTACATGGGAGTTTTGAGTGATGTATTATGTGCAGTGCATGCTTTTTGGCAAAGCATCATACAACATGGCTTTACAGCTAAATTACAGTTGCCTTCATCCTTAAGCTAAACATCCAGTTCATCCTGTGCATCCTGCATTGTAGGGCAGACTTGTTTCACTCTGCACAGACTTCTGTTCTCAGAAATCCATATGCCTAGGGCAGACTTGTTTCACTCTGCACAGACTTCTGTTCTCAGAAATCCATATGCCTAGGGCAGACTTGTTTCACTCTGCACAGACTTCTGTTCTCAGAAATCCATATGCCAAGTAAGTCCTGATGAAAAGATAAGAAATTGTATTGCAAGGAACTTGTTCATCAAGACCAAGTTCTGTCATGAAATGAAGTAAAAGAAAAATATTAACTAGATTTTGTTTAAAAGCAAATTATAAAATAGTTCTGAAGGTTATCCTGTCACTAGTAACAATAAGGAATAAAGATGAAAAAAGTCAGCGCAGCAAATTGCTTCCAAATCCCAGATGGATTTCAGGTAGGTCTTCCTAGGCAGAACCTATGTTGCTTTGACTATAAACCTAGGTTCAATATCTAATGCTAGGGTGTCATTCAGAGAAGCTTTCTGAACTTGATTGGCTTTACCTGGGAGACTAGAAGCATTATGTACGTGTAAGTGCATATAAGATGTATGGAAGTGGGCTTTCTGATTCTCACTGCACTCTTAACACCATTATTTTGATATTGTCTCATGCAAATAAAAAGCTTTTTACAAACAACTTGTGAGTGTCATGTAATTACATGCATCTGAAAATCAATAGTGTCTGTATAACATGTCTGTTGAAAAATTATTAGCAAATGTCTAATCAGTTACACAATAGAGATCACATACACTGTGCTAATCAGGAGGGAAGCCATAATCAGCAAAAGTTGTGCAACTTCAGAGAGAACAGATGCCCAAAACCAAGGTTGATAATATAAAATCAGAAGCATCCCCGTTTATGTAATTTATTCAGTTTACTATGCTCTTTATCCAATTTGCCATATGCTATGGGATATAAATTTTGCATATGTGTTCTTTTTTCTTTTAGAAACTGATTGTTTCAGAAAACTACTAAAAACTTAGGAGAATGTGAAGGATCTGGTGAGAGCAAGGATCTGTGAAAACAAGGATATTTTGGATAGGTTCCTCCTTTGATCATAATATGGGCCATTGAACTTCAGTTTCGTGATTTACAATGGTAGTATGTTGTGTGGACTATGCTGGGCTAATAATTTGCCCATAAACTGCACTGTCTAGACCTTGATAGCAGCAAAGGGAAAAGGAGCCTGAGATCTGAAACTACCTTTTTCTTCTCCTGGTAAAAGTTCCAAGGGGAAGGGAGGGAGAAAGGATGAAATACTGAGTTCCACTGGTTTTGCTTGGGTTTGACGACTTGGAGGGCTTGTCTGTGCATGAAGTTATATGCTGGTCCTGCTCTTGTAGAGCACTAGTTTAGGTGGCTGTAGTGGCAGAGCTGATGCCCCCACTAAGCTCTAGAGTAAAGTTGGTGGCCATTAATGGACTTTCTTGTCAGAGGGAGCCTGGAATCATATAAGTAGCAGATGATTTTGGCAGTATCTTCTGTCAGCCAATGTTAGCCTGCACTAGCTAAACCTCTGCTGATCTGTGCTATGATCCAGGAGATACGCCTTGCTTCAGTACCAGGGACACCTCTCTGCAAAAAAATGAAAAATTTCTAGATTATATTTATAATTCTCCAAATGCTAACTGGCAGTCTCTAACCACCAGAGTCAATCTGTGTTTTATTTCCTTAAGGGACCTGCCTGTCATAGCTGTGATTTTTTTTTTTTTTTCCTTTTTTTTTTTTTCCTGTTTGTTTGGGTTTTGGTGGTTCTTTTTTTGTTTTGCTTTGTTCTTTTTAATATGGAAAAATCATGTCAGAAATGATAGGGAGTTAGAAACTAATAATGAAATATGTTTATTTTCAAAGAACAATAGAATGCTCACTTAAAGGCAGACAATCTGAGGTTGTGTTCAGACTATGTAATTTAGCAAACATTAAGGAGTAAGACTTGAAATATGAAGAAACAAAGCCTGCAGTTAAATTAAACATCCAATTAAGCTATCTGCTTGGCTGCTAATATCTTCTTGACAGACAATTAGTTCTGGGCAAGTCAAACATTTCAGCTATGAATTCATATAGGGCAATTGAAGAAACTAATCTATACTTGGTGTCAGGAAGAGGTAAATTGGAAAGCTTCAGAATGAATGTGGAAGTTTAGAGTATGTGGACTTCCCCGCAGTCTTGCCACTGCATGGGGAAGGAAGTAGTGATTTTTCTAGATGACCCTGTAGTACCTTTCTTCTCTGAAGAATGTTTCCAGTTGTATAGTATTACTGATTTCTGATTAATACTGGAGGTGCTAAATGTGAATTCAATTTTAATAGCCAGACACAAAATAAGAGTGCAGAAGATTATAGATAATATGTGGAACAGGCTTCCAAATTGTTTTGCTACAACTGAATCATAACCTCTCTTCTTGACTCAAAGCTTTGCTTTGCTGCTGGATCCTGGAATTTGGTTCTCTCCCTGACTCTAGGATCTCTTCTTCCTCTCAGATGCACAGCTCTCTTGGTGACTGGCCTTTGATGACTGTCAGTACACACAGCACTGCTGAAATTACCAGCAGCATCTTTCTTCCCACAAACAGAGCCAGTGTGGGGCTTTTCAGCAGTGTAGGGCAACTCAGATTTTGCCATCCCAAGGTTGATCAGCAGCAGCTGGCCCAGGACTGGGCTGCTTCTGCCCAAGCAAGAGAAGCAGGAAGGGAGAGGGATAGTGCTGAAAGAGGCATCCCAGTACTAACTTTGAAGCTTCAACTGCCTCTGGAGGAAACAGGAGCAAGGAAAAATTGGAGGAATGAGAAATGACAGTGTCTGTTTCTCTAAGACTCATCTCAAAAACTTGGAACTTGTCAAATATTCAGCCTGAATGCATGTGTTACTACTGCCTCTTTCATATTCCAACAGTGTGTTACAGAAGGCCTCTTCTAATTTTCTCTTGAAAAACCTTGGCTGTTATTAATTTATAAGAGATAAAATTGCCCAGGATACTGTTAGTGATGTAGAGATGAAATCTTACTGGTGCTTTAAAATATTTTTATTTTTTCCTTCATAAGTCTCCTCCTTTACTTAAGAAATTGTTCTTGTTCCTCTTGTCCTCATCTCGTGAACTTGTAGTGAATAAAAATTTTTGATGTACAAGAAATTCAGGGCATGACTTCCTTGTGTATGCTGTAAAATACATGGTACTGTATTTTTCCTAGTATATAAATAACAGGTTGTTTGGATTTTGGGTTTATTTCCAACTTCTGTCCCCATGGGCTTTACTTTAACCTGCCTAAGGATCTGTTCTGTTGCTTATCTCTGCAATGCCAGAGACATTGAGAAAAGCTTCGAAAAGGCTATGAAGAAAAGCATTTTTATGTAGTCAATATTGTCTCATTGTTTGCTCGTGTTCCTGGAAGGAAACCTTCTTCTATTCGCCTCTACCAAAAATATATCCTGATCTTAAAAGCAGATTTTAGCCATTTTAGGTGTAGAGAACTGCATCTGTGCTGTGATAACTTGTTGATATGCCAAGTTCTAGTTTAATACAAGCTAGAATTGCTGAATTATATGAATGTCCCGAGAAACAGGGTTTATAATGGAAGCAGCAACTGACTGTTAACAATAGTGGTGCTATTGAGGCACCGCTATAATAAATTGTTTTGACTTTATGAAACGGTGACATAAAGAAAGCACATTTGGTTTTAGAGCATAATTATCCCATTATTCTACTTTCTGAATTTTGTTTTATTACTTTCTCCTAAAATAAATTTTATTACAACCATAAGCATATTAAGCCATAAATAAGTCTGTCCCATGGGCAAGTGTTTGCAGTTTTAATGTATTCTTTGTATGTGTAAGACAAGCTGTATATTATGTGACATGTGCAAGGACTATAAACTCAACTAGAGATTGAAAATGCTAATGTATCATCATAATCACAGTTCAAAAGTTTGTACAGGTTTCCACATTAAACTGTTGCTGAGCAAACGTTGCTCAGTACATGAAGCACAGCTGTAAGACGTATTTTCTGAGGAAAGTTTAGAGAAGGGAACAAATAGAAACTGTGGCGTTTGGTGTTTTGTTTTTTTTTTTTTAACTTACTGAACTAATATCAGTTCTGTGGAGTTCCATCCACTCTTCTTCTTTGAAATAGCCTGTTTGTTATTTTATTTTGGGATATTGCTGAACTGAAGACCTTAACTTCTTTGAAACTACTCATGGAAATGAAGTTGCTAGTGCTTATCCTGTCCACTTATTACTTCACAGCTTGGAGTCCATAAGATGCTGTTTCTAGATTAGAAATGCTGTCTTGTGTTCAAGTGTAGTTATTCTATGGTTGTAGGCATTTGGTTTAGGAGGTATGCTAAATCTAAGCAGATACCCAACGTCCAGACTGATAGGCTGTCAGTGGATGAACTGGTGATGTAAAGATCTGTATCTATATTCTGTCTTGTAACTTCAAAATAGCATGTTAGTTAGGGAAGTATTTTCCATTCCTGTGTACCTTATAGCAGAAATGTTACCCTTTTTTGAGAAAATTAATAAGCATTATCATTTATTTAGTCAACATGAATCTTCATTTGGTTTCCTGCTTTTTATTTGTGTTTTTATTGGGTAGTTTAATAGCTTGAAAGTACCAGCAAGGGTTGGGTCCCCATTGTGATTGGAGAGGTGCCATTAGAGAACATTTATGGCTTGTCACTTCTTTCTATTTATTCACTTTTGACTCGTTGAAATAATCTCTCTGTGGATCAAGATGATTTTATAAAAAGGAAGATGGGCAATAATTTGCTTGGAAGGCACATTTTACTACATAATTACAGCAAGTCTTGTTATGAAAAGGTTCTGTCACAAAACTGTTCCTAAGGGCTAGTCATCTTCTCATTGCCAATTTGAGCACTTCTCTTTATAAAGAGGTGAGGGTAACATCAATCTCTTGCTCATCCAGGGCTCCAGTCCCCAAAGTACTTCTCCCCCAGACCTCATTTTCTATGCCATACTGGCAACATGTCTAAAAGTGGATGCTTCAACATAAGCACCCCTCGCACATGCTGCATGTCCTAAATTGTGGCTGTAGACTACTTCTGTCTCTGCAGTGACTTTCCTATATCATGGTGAGTGAAATACCTGGTACCTATAATGCTACCAGTATGTGACCATTCATATTTATCAGACAAAATGATGAAGCAGGTAGAAAGAAGGAAAGAAATATCAGCGATGCCAGCAGTCTCCTGGGTGTGACGGAACACACTTCACAGCAGTCTGTTCTTCTCTCCCTGGTCCCCAAAGTTATCAATTAGGAGGCAAACCACAGGCAGCTCCTGTACAGCACCATCTACAAAAATAGCTTATACTCATGAAAAATATTTATTCAGTGTTCTCCTGATTAGGAATTCATGTTGTGATGAATTCTGAGCACCTGAAAAGGCAATAGAAGTATACTGATATTAAGGGTGAGCTGTATATTCAATGCCGCTATTAATAATATGCAGTAAAATATTTGTAACCTGCAAAAAAAATAGTTGGAGAGCATTGCTATGTTATGGAACATGTATCACCTACAGAAGAAAAAACCCAAACCTTCCTTCTCTATTTTGTATAAATAGATTCCACCTAAAGCTTGTTTGCTTAACTTAATTCTTTTTAAGATGGTAGGGAACTAATAGGCTAGTATGTGGACCACCTCACAAGGCAAATACATTATTCATAGGTAAGTATTGACTTTTGTACTACACTTCATGTGTTCTGCCCTAAATTTGGAAAGCCATCGTTTAGCTGCTTTGTAGTTTGACGTTTTCTAAATCTTACTGAGCTATACTCGCTGGTTGCCTGCTCTCATTGGAATTTAGCTGGGCATTTGACCTTGCCAGCATTCCTGACTCTTTATCAGGAAGATTGTGTTTGAAAGGGGTGATCTGTAATAGGTGTCCTCTAATGATTCATGTAATGGAAAAAATCATAGAAGGTTCTAGGGAATACATTCAATGCTTTTCAATTAGACAACTGCTAACATTTCAATTAATTATCAGAAAGGTAGTCGATTAGGTATTATCCCTTTCAAAGATGTTAGGTTTCTGCTCCCTCCACTCTCTGCTTTTACAGGATGTTGATTTAAGGAAAGTCGTCTTTCTTGGGGATTAATTAAAGTGAATGCACCACTGACAACATCCTCATTTCACAAATTTGGCGAGGGTGAAGTCAGTCAATTCCCGCTTGGAACTACCTCGCGTACTTTGTGGAAATGGTGCAGTCTGATCCCGTATGAGAGGAGCTTTGGGAAGCAGGAAGCAGTGGCTGGGCGGTGGTGGGGTGGTGCTTTGTTACAAGCTGGGCTGGAACCATGACAAAGGGGTAGAGAGGCAGGAGAGAGAGAGAGGGATCATCTCGTGCTGAACCACTTGCTCTCTGCCCTCCTCCAAGTAATTTGAACTTAATCCTGCAGTAATCCTGGATGTCGAAAGTGAATGTGAGCTGGAATGCTTCTAGGAAATATTCTTCACAGCTTATATCTTGCCTGGAAAGAAAAAGTCTTCTGTGCGGGGCTCCCAAACTTCATTTGGATTCAGCTGGATCTTCAGTGGGGGGAAGTATATTTATCTGTAAGACCACAGAGTAATGTGGATGATTCTCAGTGAGGGACAAGCATGTGGGAACGGGCTGTCCGCTGTTGCTATCTTCCCCATTTATTTCTGCTAGAAGTAGCTTGTTGTGCATTTCTGTGCCCTTAATAAAGGAAGAATCCACCCGCTGTCCTCCAAGGACAGAATATAAGAGTGTTTTTAAAAATAATGGGTTTTACCTTCTTGTCTCCTGTGTGCGCCCCC
>JANZLQ010000064.1:9603561-9614805 GCA_026212715.1 Elanus axillaris
GGTACAGTGCTGTGTTTTGAGTTCAGTATGAGAAGAATGTTGATAACACTCTGATGTTTTCAGTTGTTGCCAAGTAGGGTTTAGTCCAAAGTCAAGGAATTTTCAGCTTCTCATGCCCAGCCAGCAAGAAGGCTGGAGGGGCACCAGAAGTTGGGAGGGAACACAGCCAGGGCAGCTGACCCAAACTGGTCAAAGGGGTATTCCATACCATGGGATGTCACATCTAGGAAATGAACTGGGGGGAGTGGGGGTTGGGATTGCCGCTCAGGGACTAACTGGGTGTCGATCAGCGGGCGGTGAGCAATTGCACTGTGCATCATTTGTACATTCCAATCCTTTTATTATTACTGCTGTCATTTTACTAGTGTTATCATCGTTATTAGTCTCTTCCTTTCTGTTCTATTCAACCGTTCTTGTCTCAACCCTTAAGTTTTACTTCTTTTCCCAATTTTCTCCCCCATCCCACTGGGTGGGTGTGAGTGAGTGAGTGGCTGCGTGGTGCTTAGTTGCTGGCTGGGGTTAAACCATGACAGTGTCAGATGGGGAATCTTTATGCAGGGCAGTAATTCTTTCTAAATACAGTTCTGTTTTCCAGTCATAGGTTATTGTCTCTTGCTTGGTATTTGTAGCTATATCAGTGTGTTGCCAGGGTAATAAGGCTTCTGATATGATAAATTCTGTGTTAGAACTTCAGGCCCAAGATAAATAAGATCAGAGATTAGAGCGAGGAAAACATACTTTTTTTTTTAAAATGCCAATGGTGGTGCTAATGAGCAGAAGTAGGAGGGGAATGAACTCCTGTGGGTGAACTCTGTGAAGCAGGAGGCCTTGCTGAGCTTGTGAGAGTCCACAAGCCTTTTCCCCTTTATTTCTGCAGCTTGAGAAAAGTTTTTAATGGTTGTCCAGAATAGACAACTTCTTTCAAAGAGCTGTACTAGCTGCATTAGTGAGAAGAAATAAAAACTGTCATTCCTTTTCACCCAAGCACTGCTTTCTCAGTCTGACTTCCAACAGGACGTCAGTTTGCTGGGCAAGGAAAGGTGGTGATTTGTGATCTGATCCATCTAGTGTGCCCTGAGCACTTATGTGCTGTTGTATACTGATAATGATGAAAATACATATCATGACTGCTGCTTAACTAAAAAAAAATTTAAAAAAATGTAAATAAAAATCAATTCTCATCCAGGGTTTAGATGCCTATGTCCTTGTACCTACTTTGCCTGCAAGACAAATTGCAAAAGAAAGTTATTTAGCTTACTAAACCTCTCTGTGCAGGCTGCTCTGCCTACAATTACCTGCTGAGATGACTGCAAGTGGGTTTTATAGGTGTGTAGCTCTCTAGAGATACTAAAACATTTAATCTGTATCTCATAGAGTCCCTTCCAGCGTTCTCTATCTACCCTTTACCTTGTCTCCAATTTCCAGGCCATTCTTAATGTTGCAAGAGGAAAGGCTTAAGAAAATATGTAGAGAAATGTGATTATGAAGTTTTCCATACTTTGCACATTTCTGTGTATTCATGTTAAAATTTTTAACAAATTTACTGCTGTTTTCTGTAGAACGTGTGTTGCATGACTGTAAAACACCAAGTTGGTCACACAATACTAGCATTTTGGATTTTGTAGGCAAAAGACTGTTTTTTCTGTGGCTATATGAAGGCTGTTATATTTTTTCTGTTCACTTTAGTACCATTACTTTTGTTATCTTGGTGTGAGCAGGCTTATGCAAGAGGCAAGGAGAAGAATGGTCACTCTGTAAGATGTCTTTCCCCAATCTGCTTTTAGTCTCATTTCTGTCCCTCATCTGCTTGCTCCAGACCCCTGTGGGAGACCAAAAGAGACAGTCTGCTCGAGGCTACTTTGATTCTAGCTGCATAGGAGGTTATAGAAAATCTGATTTGTGCTACAACAGACACTCATTTTTCATTCCTGAACTTCCCTTTTGGAAATGTACATTCTTATTTTTCTCAGATTTGTAGTAGCTTTTTCTGCCCATGTTTCTGTCTTGATGTCTTACCTAGCTCCTATTCCGACTGCTGTGGTGCTTGGGAGGTGGTAAGGCAAAGATAAGCTAATAAAATGACCTTTTGGATTCTTTTCTCTCAAAGCTGTGCTGCCTCGTCTCTGCTCAGTGCCTGTCATCAACTTTGAATAACAGTATTCCTTATAATTATCACTGCAGGTGAATCAGACCCTAAAACTGCTGAGAAGCAGAGATTTTCAAGTGCTGTTTGCTTTGCTTAGGACACTCTAGCTCCTTGTCCTGGTTCTTTAGACGTGCCTGGAAGGGTTCCCCCATCTGTGGATTCAGGGAGACTGTGACAGATGCCCTGCAAGATAAACTGGACACTTGAAGTGTGGTGCTCCTCTGATTGTGCCCCTAGCCTGTGATGGAGCTGATTCAGGGGAAGCCTGTGAGGCTGCCATTTGGCGTTTTTTGCAGTGCTCTGCTTCAAGCTGATACTTATTTTAGGAGAAGGTCTGGTGAGGTTTTCACACTCTCCCTTCGTCTCTTGTCCTTGATTTTGGACTCTCAGGAAGAAGGTTTTTCTCCCCCTTTTATTGTATCGTATTTTAAAATGTCATTGTTTTCTCTTGTTCAGACTGTAAGAGCAGTAAGGGATGGGCTGCTTGCTGCTGCCTTTGCTGTGTGTTAAGTAACAATGGTTTTGATAATAGTATTAAGCTTGTTTGTTAACAATCTGAAATCTGCAAGAATGTGTCCCTTTCCTCTGTGCCAGTGTGCCAGGGACACTGCTAGCCTTTAACCTTATTAACTCTTTATCCTGGAAGCTCCCTGAGGCAGGTTCAGGCTCTTAGTGAAAGGCTGCAATGCTCAGAGCAAGGAGACCCTGTGCTCTGAGATCTCATGGCGTTTTTGTAATATGGCTAATAAATCCCAGAATTTTCAGTCTGTATGGAGATGATCAATTAGTTATCTCCTTAGTTACATCAGAAAAAACTGTAGAAGCCAAGGTATGGTATACTCCACTCTGTAGCATGTTGGGAACCTCCTGTGGATATATGTGGATGCAAAAGTCCTTTCTTCTTTAGTTCCTGGCTGTTTGTCCAGATTTCATAAAATGTGCTTATAGCCTATATCAGCTGTCTGCATTTTGGTATGAAAATTTGGATTTTCAGAACTGAGATAGAAATCCCATTTTAAATATACTGGGAGGGGAACATCTGTGAAAAATCACAAGAATGACTTCAACATCTGCCCCTCTAGAAGGAAATTGCTGATGTTCTCATTTTATATCGGATAAATCTGAGTGCCGCAATGTTTACATATTTAAATGCAGATTTGAAATGGAAGGAGCGACTAATTAATTTCGCTCGAGCTCTTAACATTTGCATTGTTTTTAATTTTAACTGAACATTTTGTTCACAGGGTTAGTGATTTTTACCACAGCTCAGACTATGCCTTTAAGTAGCTTTATGCCTAGGAGGGCCAAAAAGAGAGAAGGCTGTATGGAAAAGGGGAATATATGGGATTGTTGCTAGGAATCTGAAAACAAAAGGCTCTGTTGTTACTCCACTGTGTCTCCTCTGCATTTCAGAGGGGATGTTTTTTGATTTCCTTTACATAAAGTGGGACCAGAACTGGACCTATCATGCAGCTCTTAATTCATCTGAGAATAAGCTTCAACATCATGGCTGTGAGCTGATGATCTCTGGATGAGAAAGTCTGGGAATATGTTTTTTCTAAAGTTAATAGCATTACAAAAGTGAGAGAGGGCAAACAGCCCACAGGTCGTCATCTGCCCATGTGAGACTGTTGCAAGCTACCTATTTTGGGGAGTGGATGGACAGGTAGAGAGTGTTTTACCCAGTCTGCCTTGAAAAAAAAACCCAAAACACTTTCACCACTTTGCTATTCCACCTCTATATTTTCTTGTCTATGTGATATATAATTACCCATAGGTTTCTTCTGTTTGTCCTAATTTTTTTCCATTAACTTCATTCTTTTCTTCCGAATTCTGCCCATCTAAAGTGTTCTGTAGAAAGAGCCCATTTGCCTTGGTATTTAAATGTAATGAATCATAGTAAACAAATCACCACTTCCTTTCCTCTGGTGCTTACACCAATAATACCAACAGTATTTATTGCTGTTACTGCTTATCAGCCCAGAGATACAGGCCTCCCATTTAGGCTTCTAGCTAACCTCCTTCTCCATCCCTTTAAAACTTGTGTGTCCTCTTCCTCTCTCCTCTGACCTCCAGTCCAATTTTCTAGCATACGTGAGCAGCACACTATCCAACATGAATGCAAGTGGGATTGTGTGAGGCCATTGCACTGGTGCTTGTCCTGACAAGAAGGATATCTGAATCACTAGTCCCCACAGGTTCTATTAGGTGTTTGATTGATGCAGAGGGTGGGTACTAGTGTAATGATGCTCCATTTCCTCCCCCCCTCCAAAATGGAAGAGGAGACTTCTATCCTGATGCCGGTGCCATCTGACAGTGGACTGCAGGTGCGTAAACCTTAAACCTCCTGCAATAAAAAAGGCAGGAAAGGTCAGCGTACCCATAGAGCAAACTGCACTAGAAATTTGTAAAAATAGAATTGCATAGGCAAGATGCTTCTTTCCCTCTGCTCTTGTCTCTTCTGAGGGTAAATTCTTTTTGGCTTGGATTGTTTCTTATTCATGTAAGAGACCATGCTGTTGTTGCACTCAACATTGGTATGTAATTTGGGCCTGTGGGTGGTAAAGCAATATAAATACTGGCACTTCTAAAAAGATTAAGCAGACAGAAGCCTAGAGGCAGTGAGTCTGGGAGCTGGCCTACACTCTAACACAACAGAAAATGTGTTTTGCAAATCATGACTGGGCTCATGTTTTAGACTTTTTTCTCCTTTTTGTAATTCATATGGAGACTGTGGTGATTGTCCTATACAAAATTCTGGAAAGAAGCGATGAGCATCCCTATCTGCCAGTGAAGGGAAAACAACCCTCTAGAAAGCTGCTCTGCAAGACTGCTACCTAAAATAGTCTGTAACAGTTATTTTGAAATACTGCAGCCATTGAGTTTGAGTAATACCTGATATATTTCTTGCACACAGAATAGTTATTTGTGCAAAAGATTAACTTCAGATTGTTGAAAACATTGAAAACAGTTACTACAGGCTCTAAACAACAGATGTTCTGCTCCCAATTTTGCTAGCTGGAGTGTTTCTTCTGCTCTCCCTGGCTTTGTTTGTAGCAAAGGCAATGTGAGAGTTTTGTTTAAAACAACTCAAAACAAAGAAGACCCCTACCAAACTGCATGGTGTATGGGAGTTTATTTCCTTAGTTTTGGCCTAATGGGCCTAGAGAGGGTCAAGATACAGCATGTGTCACTAAAAACTGAGGTGTATGTTGAAACTATGCCAACATCATAACTATTATGAAATGATAGGTTAAAGTAAATAGCTATTTGTACTAATGGTGTAGGTTCTAACAGCAGCAAGCAAAGATGGAAACAGAAGTTGACACGTTTGCATAATGATTAAAGCCAATGCTGTTCCTGCTTGAGCAGACAATTTTGATTTAAAGTTAAGTCTACTCATGGTATACTTCTTACTAGCTTGTCAATTAAGGGAGACAAGGGGCTCTAGAAAACCTACTTCAGTATATTGCATATCACCTTTCCATCAGACAGTTCAGTCTGTTCTGTATTTCTTGAGCTCCAAAAAGCCCTCTGGGATTTCTGCTATGGGGTTTGAGAAAACCTTAAATGTCACCACAGGAAGATAAACAGAGGAGACAGAGTAGCAGTCCTGTGTGAAAACATTTGGTAGTGTTTGCTTCTAATTTTAGGCTCTTGGAGGAAGATAATTACCACAATGATTATGTGTTAATATGCAGAGCAACATGCTGGTGTCAATTTAAAGCTAAAATGTATCTGAAGATCCAGCTTGTTTGTGTCTTGCTGGCACTTACTTATTTTAGTTTATTTATACAAGCAATAGCTTTGCTGCATTGTGCCATAATGGGCCAGTTACAGGAGGATCTGGCAATACATCACTGTCAATTGCAAGCAACAGATTTTGCCCCCCTAACAAAAAAGGTAAAAAGTGATTTAATTTCATGGGAGGATACTTGGTGAGCACTGGAGAATTGCCCATTTGTTCCCCTCAGTGTTGCTTGTGGGGTTCTATGAGAAATCTTGCTACTCACTTGTATTCTTCAGCGTTGTACTTACGTGGATGAAGGACCTCTGCTTTCATCTCAGTGGTGACTGCATGTGAATTCCTCAGATGCTTGGACTGGAGAGCTATGCATTTTTTTTAAATTAAAGAATAGAAAAAGTGTTTGTTACTAGCTTCATGCTGTTTCAGCAAAGCTCATCTTTCCTTTCATGCTCTCTTCTCTTTTTCCAAATTGAACTGAATTACCCTCCCTGCTTTTTTTCCTGTGCTATCACAGCCCATTACAGAGCTACAAGATTAACCTTTTCCAAATTTGCAAACTGCATCACACCAGCTGCTTGTCTTTTGATCTTCCCATCTCTCCTATTGCTTATCAAAGTTTTAAAACCAATACAGATAAAGAAGTATGCTTCCATTTTTTAATAGCATCCACTAGTTTCTATTCTACAATATTTGTACTTGTAAGAGAGAAGGAAAAATTAGAAAAAGGTAATTGGATGGAAGGTTGTGTTGAAAATGGTAATGATGCACTGCTTTCACAGATGTTACAACATGAAGAGACTGTTAGCATGTTTTAGTCTGATTCAAGTCCTAATCTCTAGCCTGTGATTGCTGCTGATAACTGTAGTTGAACTGGTATGATCTTGTAGAAGCCAATCTGTCCTCTATTTGCACTTGCTCGTGTCTTCATATTCCAGCTTCAGTTCTGACTTGACTTTAAAGGAAAACTATAGAGTTTCAAATTGGCTGGCAGAGGCTCTAGTACAAGGAATGAAAAGGCACCCTGGTCAATTCTCCATGCTCCTACTTTCCACCACCCCTTCAGCTATGGGTATCATCAGATCACTGGTGATTTCTGCATGCCTGATAGCTGTGCTGTGACCTGCAACCCAGTCTGTATCAATTATCTCCTGGAAGATACCACTGCAGAAGGAAAGCTTTCAAGGGGGCATCACACGGGGGGAAAAAAGTTTTTAGCTTTATGGAGTAGCTGAGGAACAGCAACACCTACAGAATGATACTTGTGTGGAAGAACTGGCTTCAACTTCTGATGTAAACCGTGATTGAAGGGTTATGTGAGAAAATAGATTTCAATATGCAAATATAGAAGGTTTTCCTCAGTGAGATGGGTGCAAGGAAACCGTCAAAGCAACTTTGAAATGGATGTAAGCATGTGTGTATTTGTTTCTGCAGAAGCAGAACTTCCAGGACCTCAGTGGGGAGTACAGGATAGAGCAAACATTATTCATGGTGGCTCTTTTATCCTTGTATTCTTTCAACTGGTCATAATGACTGGATCTGCTGATTTTTACTGCCTTCCAGCTTCTGCTTCCAGTGGATTGCATTTTGACCTGAACTTCATTGTTATGCTACAGTGATCTCTTGAATCAACAGTAGGAAATCACTTATGCTTAAAAGCAGTCACTGGAAACACACAGGTGTAGTAATTTGGAACAGGAAACATGTTTTTCTGTTACTAGGTAAAGTGGGGTACTTCCGCCTGAACAGTTTTGCAAGTGGTAGGTGCTGCAGGTTTGCTTTCTCTCCCTCACTACTGGAAGCTCTTGCTCTTTGTTTGCTCTCAGGAACTCATGCAATTATTAGAATTATCTTCTGTTCCACAGCTGGGAAAGTAGGTGGTGACAAGGTCTTCAGTACTCCCTTATGGCAAATCTTACCGTTCTTAGTAGCTCTTGAAAGCTGAAGATACATCTGTTCTGCTTTTTACTGCAGACCAGTATCTCCCCCAATATTTCCATTCTTAATTTCAATCTCTGCCAGTCAGGCAAAGACTGATGTCTACAATGAGTTGGCTGAAATCCCTGATATCACTGCTTTTTCCACTACTGTTAGAAAAGCTAAAATCTATTGCATACTTTGTGTGTAAAAATTACTTGAGGTAGGAAAAAAAATGGCTGTTATTCTTTGCCAGTCTTTCAGAGCTAATAATTTAGCAATATATGGATGGGCTTTTTTAATTCCTTGCTTTTGGTGTTCTACTAGTTAGGGGACAGGAATACTTCAGGGCTAAGAAAGCTGAAAAATTGTATGGCTGAGTCTAATCTAACATATGAATGGAAAAAAATCCCCATAGTTCATGGCTATTTTTTTAGTATTATTGTAACTATGTTTTTTTTTCCTGATATTCTATAGCCCTTGCTTTTAGCTGATTATGTGATTTAGTTCTATTTACTTCCATTAGAGGGTGCTCAGGGACACACTTGCTAAGGGAGCTTTACAAATGTGAATGAGTAAGTAATTGGTCAAGAGCGCCTTAAATCCTGCCTCTTCTAACAGCTTTGAAAGACAGGTAGGTACCTGTATACACATGCACTCTGTTTTTGTCTTCTACTTAGTGATAAACATGTCATTTCTGTGACAGCACAGAGCAATGTATACCAGTCCAGAGTTGGTGCATTCACTCTCATGTAAGCTGTTTGCTGAGGCAGGCCAGGCTGCACCAAAACTAGCATACCATTCTCTTAAAAGTTGACTCAAAAATCTCTTTCCATCTCCTGAACAGAAGAGCCCTTTGCATGCAGTATCCCCCCTCTTTCTCTCTTCCATTCCAAGTGTTTCCAGCACTGGATGAGATTCCAGCATAAGGGTAATAATTTACTGAAATCTGCACTGTACTCGAATGAAAAAGTGAAACTGAACTTTAAGGTGCAGAAGTGATTTGTATGTGAAAAGGAGGCCTGTGAAGAAGGTTGCAGTAAAGCTAAGCCACCACTTAAAGGTAGTTTTATGGTTTGGTCTGGCAAATACAGCTTCTTGGTACATTTAACCTGTAGTATACCAGTCAACCCTGAGGTATAATTTTCATTAACAGAAAGCTCACTTGAGTTTAGTGCAGGAAACCCAGCTGGCCCATGTACTGCCATGTAGCATAGAAAATCCCATATGTTTCTGTTTGTTTCTCCTTTGGTGAAGCAGTCAAACTCTGTAATACCAAAGCCCTTAGCAGAGCTAGTGGGATTTATATTAGCTGTGAATTTGGACTAGCGTATTTGTTACTTGCACAAAGCTATCAAAATCATTGTTCCACTTACCATTTGCTTTTTTAAATTAGCCAATATTATTTTAAAAAACTACCTTTAAGAGTTCTTTTCACAAAGCTCATCGAATATATATTTGATATGGATTAGTTTGATTCTGGTTTGGAGGGAAAAGGGACATATCTTCGGCCCCCTGCCATCACCTCAAATGCTCTTGAATGCTCTTGAATTTTCTTTCTGTTTTGCTACAAAGAAAAACATCACCTATTTAATTTCTGAGCATGTAAAAATGCTAGACTGGTCAATCTGGAGTCTTGGTCAACCAGATGTGATGTACTGTAGCAGGTGGTGATCAATCACATTAGATCACTCTGACCAGGGTAATAAAAGTTGTACTTGTCAGCTGCTTCATATGAAGACAATGCCAAGCTAAAACTGAATGCTTATCAAAAGGTGTGTATGGTATAGTTTGGGAGAAGAGCTGTCTGCCGTTTGTAATAAAGGCTCATGGAGTGTGGTACCAGAATAATTTTTGAAGTCTAGTCCTACAAAACCCTGAAGTGAAATGAGAAAAAAGAAAAGGGAGAAATACTTGCTATCCTGTTCTACTCCCGGTGTTAAGCTAATTAAGAATAATTCAGTGAAGGGTACATTCTCGATGTGAGATGAGGGAGGAGGAAGAGAAGAGATATGAGGAGGAGCTCTCAGTCTTGGTACCTAGATTTTTTTCCCAGGTGTTACTGATCTTAGTATCATCACTGTTGAAATAGTTCTTTGTAATCTTTGAAGATACCTTCTAGCTAGCACTTGTGTTAAGCTGGGAAAATCTAGACAGCACTCCCATCATCTGGTGAATTCCAGCATTGACTGAATACACGAAAGCAAAATAATTCTGCAACAACTTAAAAGGCACTATCCTCAAATTTTAAGGGGAAGCAACACTAAAACTTCCAAATAATGTTAGACCTTTTTTATTAGTTTTAAAGTAAGCCTGTAACTGCTGCTTGCAAGTTTTGCATGTTTGTGTCTGTTCAGCTGGGTAATGACTATTTTGTACAAACAAAAACAGGGCTGTGTATTCCAACGTAGAGGTGGGATTTCAAGGCTCACTTCCCGAAATCAGGCTCTCAGAAATTCTACAGCTCCTTTTGTCTGCAGTTCACCTACCATGTCTCTTCATCTGTCCACTGTTAAGCTTCCTGCAGTAGACCTACAAATAGCAGCAAATATAAAAAGAAAAAAATTACGTATAGGCATAATTTCTTCACATATTATTTATCCTACAGCAAAAAATTGCTAGATTAAATGTTCTAATTCCAAAATGCAATTGAAGAACCTCATAAGAAAGATCTCAAGCATTACAGTTTTCTTATTAAAATCTTGCTATTAACCTCCAGATTACATCATTCATATTGTATTGTACTCTTTGCTTTTGTTGAGGCAAAAGCAGACATAATGGCAGGAGTATTATGCAAAGTGAAGAGATGGGCTGTTGGAGAAAGAAGTCTTTTGGAACTGAATGTCAGTTGTAGGCCAAAATATCTTGGATTTGAGGTATTAAGTTTCTTGATTGGGAGAAAAACAAATAGTGTTAACTGAAGACACTTTTAAAACAAAAGCCTATAGAATTTTTAAATTAGGAACTCAAATTTCTATTTAAGTTTTTTTCATTTGTTAGCAGTCTATAACCAAAATCCTCTCCTGCATATCCCAAGGTGATTAGTGACTGAGTCATTGCAGAGTAAATGTGTGATTAACTAATAGAAATACTGTGTTGCCTTAGTTCTCTTTTGTGTTTTTAACAGTACTGTATTTATGGGGTACATATACTGCATGGCTGTTGGTTCAGCCTGGGAGCAGTCATAGATTGCTGTGAATAGATGACACAGTGTCGCACTTACTTTTGTATGTGAAGTTGTGGTGGGTCAACCATGGCTGAACACCAGGTGCCCACCAAAGCTGTTCTATCACTCCCCCCTCCTTCGCTGGACAAGGGAGAGAAAAAAAAATATAACAAGGGCTTGTGGGTCGAGATAGGGACAGGAGAGATCATTCACTAATCACTGTCACAGGCAAAACAGACTCAGCTTGGGGAAAATTAACTCAATTTATTA
>JANZLQ010000064.1:9626056-9648406 GCA_026212715.1 Elanus axillaris
CCGTGGGGGAGCCCGCGCTGGAGCAGCGTGTGACCGAAGATCGGCCCGCGGAGAGGACCCAGGCCAGGGAAGTTTGTGAGGAGCTGCAGCCCGCGGGAAGGACCCAGGTTGGCGAAATTCGCGAAGGCCTGTCTCCCGCGGGAGGGACCCCCCGGCGGAGCAGGGGAGGAGCGAGGAGTCCTGCCCCTGAGGAGGGAGGAGCGGCAGGGACAAGGTGTAACGGCCTGATCCCAACCGCCACCCGCTGTTCCCCTGCGCCGCCGGGGGGGGGCGGGTGTTCCAAGGCTTGGTTTTACTTCCTACTGTCCTCGGTTTGATTTCATTGGTAGTCAATTGAATTGATTTTGTTTCTTCCCCAAGTTGAGCCTGTCTTTTGCCCGTGACCGTAACCGGTGAGCGATCCCTCCCAGTCCTTATCTCGACCCGCGAGCCTGCCTTCCTATTTTCTCCTCATCCCGCCGTGGCTGGGCGGTGGTGGGGTGGTGCTTTGTTACAAGTCGGGCTGGAACCACGACAATGCTTGGTTAAGGGTTAAATGGAAACAAGAATCTTTTCTCCCCATGCTAACCAGGATTACTTAGACATTGGGTTTGAAAGTATAGGCTTACACAGTGGGTCTAACCTGCTTAATTCCCTCAGTGACGCTGAGCCTAGACTCTTATGGCTCTAGTTGTAAGAATAAGTACCAACTTTGGGGTCAGAGGTAATGGTTCCTCTAAGCTGGTGTCCTTGCTGTGATAATAACCAGAAAGTGATATTTTGACAATCTAGGGGGCAAGGACAAAGCATGGTGACTGATACTGCCAAATATAATCTCTCTTGATTCTGCTTTTTCATAGCAAAGTGGGCTTTAAGGGCTAGGTTACTCTCACTCTCATAAGAGGTTAGAATCACATACTCTCAAAAATGAAATAACTGTTTTCTCACAGTCACTATTTTCTATTAAGCGCGTGAAGATGGCTGAAAATATTGGTGTAGAATTAATAAGAGAAAGGGAGGCAATAAAAATGAATTCCTGACTGCATTACTGATTGCTGGCACTGCTTGGCTGACTTAGCAGAGGTCCTGCATGTGCAGAAGGAGCCCACTGAAGTCCATGGAGTTATGCCAGCATTGAGTATGGTTGGAAATCATTGTACATTAACAGAATAGACCTCTCTCAGTACAACCTACGGTACTTTCTTGTTAATTTGCTTGTGATTTCAGTTCCTTTTCTGCAGTAGTTGCCAAGTCCTTCCTCTGCAGTGTTCTGAATGATGCCTTGTTTCATAGCAAATACCTGTTCTATCATTACATGTGTTTGTCAGTGGCAAGGACCTTGTGGGATCCGAGGGCCCAGCTGTGTAAACTACTCAAATTCTTTATTTGAACATCATTTACTCTTTTCTTGTGACTTACTATATGCCAGGAGGAGGAATTACATATTTCTTATGCAAGACTGATGGTTCCTGATTGTTTCACAGTTATTCTAAAGATTAACTAGTGTAATCTGCTGTGCGATTCAATTGCTCAAGTGGAGTTATAAGATGTGCTCACATTTTTCTGTCTAATTAACCAGACAGATTTGGAACAAAAATTAACTTGAGACCTTCCTTGTCTCCTGAACTAAAACTGTGTTTTTAAACAATGTTATAGCTGGCATCATTAGAATTTTGTAATTCCAAATTGATCTTTCAGACTGTCAGGGAAATCTTCTCTCTTCTACATGATTGCAATGCACCTAAAGACTAATATCCACTTCTAATGATTAGTTTATTTTTAATTGGTGAAGAAGTGACTTAATGATCCCTTGGAGTTGACCACCAGTCGCTGTTAAGAATGGATTGGAATCTGTGTCTGAGGAAAGAATCTTTTGATCTCCAGCACTTCTGCTATGGAGCTGAAATTGTTATTTTCATTACTGGAAGACTCCGTTTTCTACAGATTGCTGTCACTCTGATTAACCGACATCCCACACTCTTTTGTTCAGGTATATTCTGAACATACAAGTCAGTGTTTGAATATATGAATTGTCCAGTTTTGTGTTTGTCTCATGTTTGAAATGCTGATGTGTCTGTGTTCAGGAGCTCCTACCTATCAAAATGAAAGAGAACCACAAGAAGCAGAAAGACAGATTAAAAGCAAGTGTTGAAAATGAAGGCAGGAGAGTCAATGTCTTCGAAGATGGAAGTGGGCAAACATATACACAAGCGTGTTCTAACTCTTTCAGCTGTTTCCTAACTCCTGACTTGATTTCTGTGGTTGTGGACCTGAAGTTGTCTAGAAAGAGCTCAACTATGGCTGGTATCTTATCCTCTGGGGGGTTATTTTGTTTTAAAGGCATCCATCTGTGAAATACGGTTTGGCAAACATGGGTTACAATTTAGAACTTCCAAGGTTTGCCTTCTCCCTGTCCTTTCTCCCCTTCTAATGAGATCTTTGCTAGGTAGGAGGCTTTTTTCAGGTAAAACTCATTCCACATGATTTTAGGAAAGTTCTCAAAAAGCAAAGACTTAGTATTTTGTAGTTAGTAGGGAAGTTTAACTTCATCCCAGATTTATATTTATGGAACCTTGTTGGTGATGATAAAAGATCAAAGTAGCCTTTTCTGCTTAGTGTAAATGCTCCAGTGGAGATGTTTCACCTGACACTAGTAGTGAAGACTTGGCTTTTAGTGAAATCTCATGGGTCAGCCAGGTTTGGAGTCAGTCCTAAAACAGCTTCCTGGATGCTAGCCCAGCCATGCAAGTAGGTGTGTGTTATACAGAACAGTTAGTTATTGCAAGCACTGTACGTGGCAGGGTGTCTTTCCCTTTGTATCTTCTCCTGTGTGTTCAGTATTTTGACCATACTATATTCAACAGGTGCTTTTTTCTCTCTCTTCCACCCCCTTCTTTGTTTTCTCTCTCTTCCACCCCCTTCTTTGTTTTCTCTCTCTTCCACCCTTCTCTCTCTTCCACCCCCTTCTTTTTTTCTTTTCTCATTGAAGAAAAACTTTTGTGCCCTTACTGTTTACTGAATTGGATTGTCCTGCTCAACTGACCTTAAAACATTCATTGTTCTGTGGCTGATTGAGTATGCTCACTTACATGCTTGATAACAGCATAAATACCATGCTTATGAACCTATCTCTCTTGAAGTGCTGAAAGGAACCCAGAATCCACCAGAGCTGGGAGCTGCTCCTTGTGGGTGAACTCCAGGATATAAAAATGTCTGATATTTGGTCCAAGTTTTTAGCTAGTGTAATAAGCCTTCCAGCAAAGTCAGCAGAATTGCAACAGTTTGTACCACATGGTGAGATCTGTCTCACTGTGGCACTTGTTCTTGAGATAAAAATGTCCCAGTTGTGCTGTGATGTGAAATTGCTGTAGCGTTTGTTCAATTCATGTATAATCTATGTCCTTTTCTAAGAGCGCTATGGGTGTGGGGATCTGATTCTTGTAATTCAGGAGACAAGATTGGGAAGAGAATGCTCTTAATTTTTTTTTTCCTATAAAAGCAGTTTTCTGTGCTTATTTAGCATCTCTTACGTATTTGAATGTGGTTTGAATGATGTGGAACAAGGCGTACACGTTCAATGTCTCGCTAGTGGGGCCACTTAGAAATTGTCCCCCTCACCCCCTTACCTTAAATATTCTTTTCTCAATGAAGTCAGTCACCAACTTGTTCAGCTTGAGACTTTTCTGAAGTCTCCTCTTTGTGATGAGGACCTTTTGATTCAGATTCACTTTTCACAGGATAGCAGCTTCACTGTTGTTTCAGTAGAAATGGTACTTTTAGCCTTCTACTTATTCTGTGGGGTTTTTGGTGCAGACACTACAGTTTGAGCCCAACTAATTAAAAAGGTAAGTCAACAGTGTTCATATATTAATCATTCCTTCCTCTCTGCTTTCAAATGTATGTCTTGTTTAGATTTTGATCCTTACATTCTGGGGAAATTTACTTTTTTTGTAGTACTGAAAATATTTTTAATACATCACCAATAAATAAGAGTTGAAATTATATATGTAGGAGAATAGTGACCATAATTTATGGATAAACATCTCAAAGATGCTTTTAAAAGGCTAAAATTGAAAGACAGGCAATAGTAAGCTAGGTTTTTCTCCTCTGTCAGTGTGTACAGAAACATGGACATCAAAAGCATCTTCTTTAATTGAAGTTGGTTTGAAATTAAATCTCTCCAGTGTTAATACTTGTAGGAATGAGGATTGCTTTTCAATCCATTTATACCTCTGGTAATAAAATCTAAAAGAATTTCCTGCCTGTAGGAGTGTTGGGAGGATAGGAAGATTTGATTGTCTTTCTTGAGACCATATTATGTTAATTTTTCTGCCTAGACTATGGAAGCACAAAAAGCAATAACTCACTTATATGAAGACAAAATTCTTAGGGTTGTTGTCATGGAAACAAAGTGGGAGCAGCTCCTTTTCCTTTAATAAATTCAATAGCCAGGCTAACAAAGATTGAAGACACAACTCATATACGCTCTCACTGAATTGTACTGATAAGGGCAGCAGCAGTCTGTACCCACACCTCCAAATGTGTGCCCATGCGTGGGCCTATAATGCTTAGCCTTTCCCAGAAGAGTTAAAGTAGTGGCCTTGGGCTGATGTAGCGTGTGCTGGAGCAGGAGACAAGGACAGTATTAATTTGTTTGCACAGATGTACACAAGAACATTACAAGACAGGCTACTCTTCATCTGAATTTTATGTTGGCTTGTTTCAGAGTTCAAGTTCATTAACCTTGGTAGACTTTGGCTCCTGCTCTGAATCAGAGAGACTTCAAGAGCTGTTCTGTTCATTGGTACAAATCTTGTTTGTGTTTACAAAGATGGGTAATTATATTCAAGAAATCAATGAGAAGCAAATCCAGGAGCTCCAGAGTATTGGTTTCTCTGCCCTAAAGGGTGCCTCAGCAAATGATGAGCTTGCTTTTTCTGTAGAGAGGCTTTCCCACCTTTGTGTAGTCTTTTGCACTTGGAATATGGTATTTTAGTTCTAATGATTTATCATAATTCAGCTTTGGTTTAGCATTTAACTACCTGTTCTATGGGTTTGACTCTGTAAAGGAGGAAGAGTAATCCTGATAACTGCAGGACAGCAGGGAGTAGAAGGAAGATACCCTGCCGGAAGATTAGAAATTATTTGCTTTTAGTGAACTCTTGGTAATTTGGTAGTATTCACCTGTTGGGCCTGAGCCAAAGTGTATTTGAAGTCAATGGAAGGATCCTGCTTAAGTGTTAGTGGACTTTAGGATGATGCTTTCCTATGTTACCATGAAACCATATGGTTCTTCAGGAGGAGTGTGGAGTTTATCTGCTCTAAAGGAATATAATCTATCTGAGTATCCTGAAATAATCTATGAAAAACATGACAAGCCTTCAAACAGAGGTCGCTTAATGCACGGATACAAAAGTTTGAGGAGAACTGAGGTGGCTAAACTGAAAGTATTTTGTGGCATTGTGCAACCTGAAAGTGTGTTTTGTTCTTTCTTCCAAAGGAATTGGCATCTGGTCTTGTGTTGCCTTAATGTCCCCTCATTAGTCTTTTCATGTTATTAAATGTGAGGAGGGCAGGAATTACCCTTATAAAATCTCATGCAGATTGATTTTGGCTTGTGCAAGAATTTTACATTTGAGAAGCTTGACAGCAAGTACATTTTGTCAGCACTGCAATGTGTAGTCAGTACATGTAAATGCCGCGGAACAGCAGGCAGTATGATCAAAGTTCATTATCAGAGCAGCTGTAGCAGAGTTTATTTTATTTTTTTAATCTCAGTCATGAGATGTGTTACCAGAGATTCATGTGAATTTTATGTTAGGTGCAATGGGAGGCCTAGGATGATAGCAAAATTTCTCTGTATTTCTGTTGATGTCTAATATGATATTCATTGGCTTATATCGTAGTACAACACACACACGTGTAAGCCAGTACAGCTGTGGAGCTAGCATCACATGTTCAGAGAATATTTTCTTTAAATTTAAAAACAGCTGGAAGAGTGAATCCCTCATTCAGTTAAGAAAAAAATAGTATCACAAACCCCCTGAATTTTAATCTGAGTTGAATTTGCTTCAGTTAAACTCAGGTGAGTAAATATCTGAAGAATCCAAGTTTTAAATGTGCTTGGCTGTTGCTGTTTGGTGTCTATATGGCAGGTGGGGTCCACTCCTGCTTATCGTGTGCCTTTCCTTTTTTATTGTTGTGTTTTGTTTTGGTTTTTTTCTTTTAAAAAAAAGGCAAAAGGGGCACTTTTAAAATTTCTTGCTCCTGCTTCTTGCTGTTAACCTTGTATTTATTGATCTGCTCTTATTCTGGAGTTGGTGGGAAAGTTTCCCTTTGCTTTCTCAGGGAGGATGTCTGTATTGCAGGCATCTCTCATTGTGCTTCAGTGAAAAAAAAAAAAAAAAGAAAAAAAGCTGGTTTTGCTTACTGGGTAAAACTTGAGTTCTTGATCTCTCTTCATACCTTCCACAGCTCTGTGTTACAAGGGTAAATCCAAATATTAGAGCTGAATGAAACAATCTCCTTTGCTACAGAAATGTGAACAGCTGCAGATGAAAGGATAAAAATGTTTTGCCAAGTTAATCTCATATGATTTACTGCCTATGCCTAATCTGTTTGGAAGCAGTTATGAATATTCTAATACCTTTTGGAAATTACTGACTGGCATGACAGAAGCTGAGAAAAGCTGTGAGAGCTTTAGGATGGCTGCCTGTGGTTGCACACCTGCCTGTGTGCCTGGAGCAGTTGCAGTCAGACTCTTGGAACAATGAAAATTCATTGTTATTTGTTGCAGCAATAAAAATAATGCTGCCTGCATTCCCAGGAACTTCTGGAAGAATCAGCAGATATGCAGATGACATCTGCAACCTGTTAAGCAAATTTATGGCTTGCATTTGGGGAGTTACTGCTGTCAAGAAAGGTAAGGCAGAAATCCTCAGGGAGGCCTACCCCAGCCCTGCAAACTGATGGCAGTCACAGCTCACCCACGAACATGGATTCTCTCTCAGTTGCCCTGATTTCACTGGGGAGTGGTACGCTGCAGCTGTGGGATAGGTAGGGCACTGCGGCCATGAGCATTCGTGCACCTACACTAACCTCACTGCTCTGATGAAGCTCCTAAAACTGACACAGGGCACCACGTAAATATAGAGTAGGGGCATACATAAATGTATTATTGGTTTCTACTTTAAAAAAATTAAGCAACTTTTGATGCAAAAATATGTTTTTGTAGAATTGTTGAGGCAATCTGCAGTTGCACCTATCTACTAAGATCAGCACACTGGCTGAATTAAATGCTGTAGGTTGCTTAGGTGATATCTGTGTATGTCACATAATTTCTGTAAAATCCTGTTGGTTATATTACAGAAGGCTGTTCCTGGTTATGCTTTTCCTGTTTGAAAGAATGGTAAAACAAAATGTTGCAGAGAAATGAGCTACCTCTGAAGTTACTGTATCCAGGAAGTGTCGTAAAACATAGAATACATGGTTATATATTGTGTTGAGCTTGCAGTGAATTTTAGTGTTGTGCCACTGTCCATTAAAAAAAAAAAAAAAAAGAGAAATTACCTGTACAACAAAGGCAGAAAGATGTTAAAAATACACAGTTGTGCTAGTGTGCTTATGCAGGCAGTATTTTTCCATTCCCATCTCGGGGGTTGCAGTGCCTAACAGAAAACTAATAATACACCCAGGACTGCAAAAGCCCAGCAGCAGCCTGCCCTTCCCTCCCAGCCAACTCATGTAAAACTTCATCTCCAGTAGCTGGAGGAAAGGAGGGAAAATAGAGGAGCTGAGGGCCCAGTCTGCTGCCCATAGCTACAGGGGTTCATAGAGGTTTAGCTCGGAAGTGTGTGTGTGTGGACATGATGACGTGGATGGATCTGTCAGCATGAACCAGTAGATAGCAGAATTTGGTGTCACAAGAAACTTAACAGACTGCAAGACCACTTGCAATGTGCATCTCTCTTAATTTAAAATGAAAAGCTTAAATATATTTTTTGTAATTCTGTAAACATTTGAACACATGCTGAATTTTTGTCAGGTGAGGAGTTCCATCAGTTTTTAATGGTCCTGCCATACTCTATCGAGGTCAGCCTGCATCTGGCTCTTTGTGCAGGATGTCAGTGGGGAGCAGCGGTGCAGTTGTCTGTCAGCATGGGAGGGCTGAGAGTCAAGACTGTAGATTTGGATTCATAGTATGGGCACAACTATAAAATCTTCCAATTAAGCCAGCTGTGCCTGCTAGTAGTCCTTGAACTGAGGGCAGCATTGATACCGCACAGATGTTTGAATCCAGGATTTTGAGTGCTTGAGCCTGTTGTGAAGCCCTCTTCAGTCATCTTGCTGACTATAGATCAGTAGATCTGGGTCTTTACGAGTGACCTAGCAAAATGCGAATGTTACAAAAAAAACTTTCAAGGAAAAGAATGATTTTTCTTTTTTTGCTAGATAGCTGTGGGATAGAGCTTAATGACATTTAAAAATTCATTTTCCTTATGTATTTATGGTATGTTGTAAATGAGTCTTACTCTTCCCAGTAATCACTGAATGCTATTAACAGTACAGGCTTGTTTGACAGTGCTGAAAATTTATGGCAGTAATTCTAAATACAGGCAATTTATACATTGCCAGAAGAAAAGAAATATTCTTTCTATTTCATCGTATTTTTTTATAACTGTAACTGCTAGGATATTCTACAGAAGATCTCATAAAACTTTGCAAATACATTCCTTAAGTTTTTGCAGTCATTATTCTTTACAAGTTTTATGCTATTTTGAAAATACTGCCGGTTTTGCAAATGTAACTTTTTAATTTTTTAATTGGGACCTAATTTGTCTGGACAGGCCCAAGAGCTACTGCATGAGCTATTTCCTGACTGATATACTCAAAGGCTTGTTGTTGCTCAGGGCCCCATTCAAAATAGTTCTTTTTTCAGGTTACTCGATAGAGAGGGCTCACAAGCTGACTATAACCTCGATTATGCTTTCTCCAGAACCCCACAAGGCCTAAGAAAGCTTTGTTTCTTTCTTGTTAGCTGGTGGAGACATAGTTGCTGTCTTGTTAACCACTTCCATAGGAACATGATGGCGTCCATCCTGGTATTTTATTTCCAAGAACTGAATCTCCTGTGCAGGTCCATTGACCTTGCTTTTCTTTGTGGTGAAACCACCTTTCAGAAGAATCTGAATTACTTTTTCCCTTCTCAAACACTTCTTCTGCCTTGTTGCCCCACACAATGATGTCATCTATGTGTTGTAAATGTTCAGGGGCATCGCCTTGTTCTGGTGCAGTTTGGATTAGTCTGTGACAAATGGTAGGGCTGTGCTTCCACCCCTGGGGCAGTCGATTCCAGGTGTATTGGATACCTTTCCACATGAAAGCAAACTCTGGCCTGTACTCTGCCACCAAAGGAATGGAGAAAACCGCCTTGGTAATATCAATTGTAGCATGCCATGTGGCTGCCTTTGATGCTGGTTCATATTGGAGCTCTAACACGTCTGGTACGGCAGCACTCAGTGGTGGTGTCACTTTGTTCAGGCCACGATAATCTACTGTTAACCTCCACTCTCCATCAGACTTTTGCACTGGCTATATAGGACTATTAAAAGGTGAATGAGTCTTGCTAATGACTCCTTGGCTCTCCAATTGATGAATCAACTCATGGATGGGAGCCAGGGAGTCTCAGTTTGTGTGATATTGCCACCGGTGCACTGTCCTGGTAGCAGTTGGCACCTGCTATTCTTCAACTCTCAGTAATCCCAGGATGAAGGGATCTTCCGAGAGGCCAGGCAGGGTACATAGCTGGTTGATCTTCTCTGTGTTTACAGTGGCTATACCAAAAGCCCATTGGTACCCCTTTGGGTCCTTGAAGTATCCTCTCTTGAGGTAATCTATGCCAAGGATACAAGAGGCCTCTGGGCTGGTCACAGTGGGGTGCTTCACCCACTTATCCCCTGTTAAGCTCACCTCAGCCTCTAATATAGTCAATTCTTGGCATCCCCTGGTCACTCCAGAGATCCAGATGGGTTCTGTGCCCCTGTACCCTGATGGCACCAGTGTACTCTGCACCAGTGTCTACTAAAGCCTTATACTTCTGTGGGTCTGATGTGCCAGGCCATCGAATGCACACAGTCCAGTATATCCGGTCATCCCTTTCCTTCTCCTGGCCAAAGGCAGGGACCCTCTATTACTGTTCCTCATCAGAGTATTCACTGTCTGACCCTTGCAGTGCCAGACCAGAAGTCCCCTCACCAGAATCAAGGGAGGTGGTTTCAGTTCTTCTATGCCTGGAGGATCGCTGATTGCTTTCTTGGGCCTCTACAGCAAGTACGCTGACAGCCTTCTTGGGTGGCTCCTTCTTAACAGCTGTCTTCCCTCTCAGTTCATGTACACGGGCTTCCAGCTTAAAGGTGGGTTCACCATCCCACTTTCTCATGTCCTTCTCTTGGTCACACAGGAAGAACCAAAGTGCACAACACGGCATGTGCCTTGGGCTCCCTTTCCCTCTGCCCAGGGCAGGAGAGGACTGATTTCTTGGAGAATCTCTAACAGCCAAGGCACTGTCCTGTAGGAATGAGGAGACACAGATTTTCCTCAAAGATTTGGAGCCAAGACGACACTTTCTCCACAGTTGGCATTTCCATATCTGGGCAATACATTGCTGCCAAGCTGTTAGAATATGACACTGGGGCACTTTGAATCACCTTTCTCCACATGGCCCATGTGCGCAGGACATCCTCTAGATCTTTGGAGACCTCCCCATTATCTAGACCACTGTAGATGACTTCTAGCACTGCTAACTCTCTCAGGTACTGGATGCCTTCATCTGCAGTAGTCCACTTCCCTGAGGAGTTCACAAGATATTCCTTGAATGCGTATCTTGCCTTCACACTTGAGCAGGGCCAGCTCCAGAGACTGCCAAGTGCTGCCTCTTCTCCAATTCCTCTTTCAATTCCCTGTTTCTAGCAAGGGATCCGAGCTGTTTGGCTTCTTTGCCTTCCAGTTGCTGGCTGTCAGCCCCATTATCCCAGCATCAGAGCAGCCAGACAGCAATCTGCTCACCTGGCTGGCGGCTGTAGTCTTTCCGCATGTCTCGAAGTTCTGAGGAGGTCAGGGACTGGGTAGTTTCTGTTTCCTGTCTAAGTTCTCTCACTCCTTCCTCTAATTTCTTTGTTGAAGAACCAGCTTCTAGATCAAACCTTTCCTCTTCTTCTTCTTCCTAATCGATGGTATGGGCCCATTGATCTCCTTGTCCACTGTTTCTTTTTCACTACTGAGGCAACTACTGTTGTTACTGTTGTTTGAGTCCCCATCTCGATCATGGTGTCCTCAGATGCAGTCTGTGTCCCTGCCTCAACCATGGCCCTCTGAGAGTGTTGAACTATGGCTCAGTAGGCATAGGCCAGGCCCCAACAGTGCGAGAAGCTGCTGGTTTTCACTGGAATAGGCAAGGCACCCTTCTACCAGGGGGTGTGTCAGTTTGCTAGGGTTGTTTGCCTGTTTGGGTGTAAAGTCCCACATTATGGGAATTGATAACCATCCTAGGAATCTGCCCAAATCCTTCATATACCATGCCACCCAGGGACCAGTCGCTTGAGGGCACGTTTCAGTATTGCCTCACCCAAAACTTGTCTTCCCTTATACCAGGATGAGACCAGATTCCATAACATACCACCAGTATTAATTATTATTATTGAACAGCTCACATAAGGGTGAACAAGGACCTTAGGAGCCTGCATAATAAAACCATTCACATAAATGCCCAGTAGGGAGCGGGAGAGGTATTCCCTCATTTCCTCCACAAGATAGCTCCCACAGCACAGGAAAGCCATCAGCACCAGGGCAAAGCACATAGCCATTATTTGCATTACCATGTTCCCAAATTTGGCAAAACAGAGATAGGCAAGCAGCCAGCAAACTCCGTGACCTGCACAGGACCTTGCCACTTAATAAATAGCTATAGCATGCTTAATACAAAACTGCTGTTGTCAAGCCCCATATTGGACTTGTAACAGTGAAAAGTGATAGATTCTGTTAAATGCAGCAGTTCCTAGTACATACCAGAGGAAAAAAATTAAATTACTCAACATACCATATTGAGATCTAAATCTGTCAGTCCAGGAGAGAAACTGAGGTGTCATTGTGGGCCACTCAGTATGCAGCTGCAATGAAAAAAACAAATGCAGTTCTCCGATGTGTGAGAAATCTGACAAACAATGATCTATCTGGGAAGCTGGTATGGAGCTCCGCCGAGCCATTCTGCCCAATCTGGTGCAAAGTGAGCTGGAGTTGTTTCCCTCTCTTTGAGTTTGTTGCAGAACTGGGGGAGGTTTGGGGAGGAGAGAACAGTTACATAAAGACACATTTAAAAAGCTAATTCCTTTATGGTAATTGATAAGGTAACTGATTCAGGTTTTTTTAAATGAAAACATTTGTTTCTCCTTTTTACCTTTTAATATTACTGAATATTTTTCCCCAGGTGTTTAAGAAATGACATGGCAAAAGGAATTTATTCTCACCTGCATCGCAGGATTCATTGCCTTGAGTGTTAACTGGAATCCAAAAATTGAGAGTGGTACTGGAAATCTACATAAGTAACAGGACTATTTAATCTACTAAATTCTTTGGAAAAAATAGAAAGCTCATGTTCCAGAGTTCAAGCTCATTTTTACCTGATGAGAGTTGGGAACTGACCTCTTATAGACCTGATGAACTGTTTCTAAATCCTCCGTGGAGTAACCGGTAGAGCCCAACCACAGGAGCACCCTGTCTGACAGTGTGGTGTAGGACCTGATTAGGAACTGATCAGGAGTCACTTCTGTAAAGGGCCTTGGTGAAAGGAAAAGAGATGTTTTGTAAGACATGATAGCATAGGTCTCTGGGTAACAGCTTGGTTCTATGCTGTACTGTGCTTTTCTTGTGCTAATATGGGAAAGTCACTTGGACTTAGTTCTAGTAGGGACTGTTGAGCTCTAAGGCTTGGATTAAACCATGAAACTTTTAACTATCATACTTGAGTTACCTAGTATGCTAATGCAATGGTTTGTCTGTATTGATTACATGAGTAACAGAGAGTAATTAAGCTCCTGAATTAGCCACCTCAGTTAATTGCCAAAGGTAATTTGAAAGATGGATCAGGGCCTAATGTAGTATAAAAGGAGAAAGACTGCAGATTGAGCTAAATCAATTTAGCTGAGATCAATGTGTCCTCTTGTGGGAGGTACAAAACAGAAACATGAGCTTGCTTTAGTTTTGCACCTGGCTCTCCCAGAAAGACTATCTGGTAAACTCAATGCTTTTTATTTTTCAGGGGGAAGCTAACAGTAGACAGCAAAGCAGACCTGGTACCATTCTCCCTTTGTTCTGTCTTTTCACAAATTTTCTTTTAATGCTTATGTAGTCTGGAGGTTCAGGAAAAAAATAAAATACTTTGTTAACAGCGACTTATATTAGTCAAATAGTCATCAAGTCTCATGTACTTTGAACAGGACAGCAAGGTAGGTCCTTGAGCTCTCCTGCATTAGGCAGTCCTCTGTAAACACAGAATGTCCCTTAAATTGTAGGCTTTTATAGGTTTTAATACTGGCATTTACACTGGCAGTCTGAAGTGTCAAACTTTGAGCTGGGAGAATCCAGCTTTGGATGTCAGCTCTGACATGGTAACTATAACTGGACATAGCACTGCCCCTCCATTTCTCTAGTCACTTTTGAAATGTTGTGGCATCAGTTACAGCTGTCAGCTGGAGTAATTCAGAGTCTTTCCTGCTAAATCCCATTAAATCATGGGCTGTGTCCTGGCTTGCGTTTGCTCCAGATCTGTCTGTTTACAGGGTGTCTGAATGCCTCTGAGGAAATAAAAAAAAAAAAAGTTTCCATTTCACAGAGGTTCATGTTGTGGCTATGAAAATATTCTGTTCATTTTGAGACTGGAAACTGAATTCTGAAAATGGGAATTGCTGTATAATTAATGATGGATTTTTGTGTTCATAAACACAATGTATTGCAGGCACATGATTCATAAACATGTGAAAAGGAAAGATTTTTTTTTTTCCTCAGTCTTGTGAAGATTGTTAGAAAGCTGTGTGTTTTTCAACCAGCAACGAGATAAAAGATCTTTTGGAGATTTCTGGAGCAATGTGGGAAAGGAGAGGTGAGCGTCTGTCAGTCAGGGCAAGGAGAGACAAATTGGTGTCCCTGCTCTGCTCAGTTGTCACCCCCAGCTGGTAGCCCCATCTTCCCTGGGCTTTCATACAGCAGAACTGAACCTGGTACTTGGGGGAGGATGTATATCAATATTTTGTATACTTCTGGGGAGAAAAGAAGCATTGGGAAAACTTTTGGGTCATATCAGTGAGATCTTGAGAAAGATGTCTTCTGTTGCAAAATTCCTGGTTTGTCTCCTCTTCTACTTCAAGTAAAATATTTGGGGGCTGGTAGAAACAGTCATGGCTTTTCCTGCCATGCCAGGAAAAGGAAGCCATGGCTTTTCCTAGCTCTACTTCTGACCCATGTGAGTGGGAAACCTTTTAACCTGTTTGCAGCACAGGCCCTGTGGCTGCAGAGGCTTTGCCAATTCCTGCCCTGCTTCTGCAGGGCGCAGGCTGTGAGGGGACAAGCACAAGTGGCCTCTGTCTCTTTGAAGAGTTGTACTACAGGATTTTATTTTAAGCCTCAGTACAGATTAGAATAGTTCACTGAAAACCTAAAAGACATTAAAACTACAGAAATTAATACAGCGCGTTCTCTGAGTCAGTAGAGACTTGTGTTTGTTTGCCAGGTAGCTTTAGTGATGGCTGTTAAGTTGTTCATCCTTTAACAAATCTTGCTTTGGCACATGAGGTTATTTATTGCAGATTTTTTTTAGTCTTATAAAATACAGGCCGTTATTTAAAAAGTACCCTGTTAGCAGTAAGATTTGCTGTGTGTAGTAACTTCTCACCTGGCCTGCATGCTCACACCAAGACCTCTAGCTGCTCCAGAAGTCATTTCTAAAGGGCTGATCTACATCACTGTTAGATGTTACCTGTGGTTATGGGATGTAGTCTCTTGATGAAGTAACTTTGAAAGAAACTGTTACGAAGTTTTGACTGTGATCTGTTCACAACATTATTGTTACAACATACTTGTATTAACACATTAATAACAGCTTCTCATTACAAACTAGGCTGAAGGTGCCTTCATTCTTAGGGAGCATGTTGAGATGCCAGACTGATACCCTTTTAAAAATAAGGTCATCACAATGTGTCATGAGTTGGGCACTCTACAGCACAGTAATATTTGAAAATTTAGCTCAGTTTATTTTAGCCTAATCTCAGGATCTTAAAGGAGAGAGGTTGCTTGAAAGGGCCAAACCATACTGAGCAAAGGTACCTTTCAGACCTTGCTCTGTTTCCCAAAAGTAATTGCTGCTGCCACGGGGAAACACTGATATTTGTTTATATGGCGAGGGATTGTATGCTTATTCTGTTTTTTCAATGTTTCTATTTTCATGTGTCCATGTGTACATAATTGGTGGTTTAGCACTTTGCACTGCCTGCATGTATTTATCTCTTTGTTAATAAGACAAGTACTCCTAGACTTATAAAAAAAACAGCTGACATGAGCTAAATTGGGATGTCCTGACTAAAGACCCTAAGTAAATAAACAGACTTTAATATGGGCAAGTAGTGCTAACTGTAATTACCTGGGGCTGTGTGCCATGGAACTGGAACAAAAGTCCAAACAAGCTAATTTCATTATTCTAATGGAAGTCTGCATCCCATTCATTAGACTGATATATGACTAGTCATTAGTAACAGTTTGTTTCAAAAGCTATGGTGAATAAAGGTTGATTAAAAATTAATGAGTCCCAGACCCACTGCATTGCCATAGTGTCAGGCTTGAACTAATTGTTTAAGTCTATGGAGCTAAAATAAGAGCAGGATTTAAACACCCTCTTGTTTTTTCTATTTTATATGATTTATGTATTTTTGCTCTCTGCCATGGAGGAGCAAGAACTTGTGCATACCTTGCCTTGCTGTAGCTATAACCAGTAAATTATATGGCTAAATAAGTTGTTGACAAAACAGATTGCCATGTCATGCTGATGTTTCTGTGATGCTTTTTTAGAAAATATATTTTGCTGATAATTCAGTAAATATAGTACTTCATTAACTGGTGCTCTTGTTGCCCTCAATTCCCTGGGAAGTCAGTGGCATTTGATTGCCACCTAATACGCCAATTGATCATGACTTAAGTTGCTTGCCACCTTGCCAGCATTGGTGCTCACATTTTGGTTTAGGAGCA
Organism: Elanus axillaris; assembly: GCA_026212715.1. Taxonomy (NCBI): domain Eukaryota; kingdom Metazoa; phylum Chordata; class Aves; order Accipitriformes; family Accipitridae; genus Elanus; species Elanus axillaris. Next base: position 9,642,323 of record JANZLQ010000064.1, read on the forward strand.
TAGCTCCACTGTGAGAAGACCAATCTGTTTAAGCATGAGCATGTTGGTAATTTCACTGGAAGTGGTAACTGGAAAACTGAATATAAATGCTGTTAGTGAAGGTCAAGCTGATTTCTATCGCTATGTGGCTGAGGCCATTTACTGAAGCTAGAAACTGAGTTCCAAATTCCTCTGATACTTGTTTAAATACTTGCAAAGATTGAGATAATTTTAAATTGATGGTTTTCCCTGGTGCAAAGAGGTGCCTATTTACATGGGGAGAGGACAGGTTAGAAGGAAAAGTTTTTGGGCAGAAACAGAAGAAACCCAACCCAAAATCTAGTCCATAAAATCAGTATGGAAATCTGTTTAAAAAAATGAAAAGAGGAGGGCAAGACATGAGCTGTTGAATAGTAGTCAAGACCCACAATTACACTTCAGTTGCAAAAAACCTTGGAACAGCAGCCCTTCTGCGTAACTATACTCATTCCTTTGTTGTCTAACAGTCAAGGAGGATTGCAGGGCCCAGGCTGACAGCAAGGTTAGGAAGTCTTTCATATATTTTAAAACGAAGAACAGCTGAACTTAAGCATTCCTTACAGAGGATGTTCTAGGAGCTGTGCTCCATATAGTAAATTGAAATGACTGTAGTAGCTGCTTCTGGTATGAGTTGTGACAAACTTCTGAATGCCAAGAACCTGAAAGCGGTTTATGGAAAGGTATAAGAAATTTTGTGCTGATTTCAGTGTACCCTGTTATAGTAGAGCTCTAGGTCTTCTATGGCTGTTGCCTTTCTCATGAGGCTTTTTTTGCTACCTTAGTAATTGTAGGACAACCTGTAAATGAGTGACAGCCTGCCATGTTTCATGACCCTGATGCCAAAAGATTTCAACGTGAAGAAGAATCACAATGGAATTAAATTTTATGGAGCTATGGTCAAAGAGAACTTCAGAGGGATGTGTTTGGGAGAAAAGGTGGGGTCAGAATTACTTGTGAAATTCCTAATTCCCAAATGGTTTGAGTTGGCTTGAGTCCCTGGAGGACTTTACACCACTATGAAGCAATGACTTCAGATACAGTGTGAATACCCTTTCTGCTCTACTGGTCTGGGAATACAATACCCCTTCCCCAGCCTCCTGGCTGGAGATGATGACCCCACATCTACAGAAGCTTTGTTCTGGCACTTGCTATGGAGTGGAAGCCTGTTAAAGCCCATTTGCAGCTTTTCCTTTCTTTGTTGCTGGAACAGAAAGACTGTAGCTAGCACTGTTGGAGCTGGAGAAAGGGAGTGGTGGAGGGAGGCAAAGGCATGGAAAGACTGTGTTTAGTTTGCATAGTGTGGCAGAATGTGGGGTACAAAACTAATGTAAGTGGCAGTGCCAGTGCAGAATCATGATACCCTCCTAGTGCTGGCTTTTCTTCATCCTTACAAGCTTTAGCAAATCACAGTAACTTTTTCACCTAGGTGGATGATACTGGGCATGTAACACTAGTCTGCTGTTTGCTTCTGAAGGCAGCACAGGATGCTATTAAGTTCTATGAAGCCAAGTTCTATTATTTAAACATAATGTACCTATGTGCCCATCTTCTGAGCTGCCAGCAGCCATGATGTGTCATCATACTTCAGGGGGTTCATCGTGCTCTCAGGGTCATGCTTCAGTTTAGCCCAGCAGTCTTCTGGTCTTGTGAGGTCTGGGGATCAGTGTACACCTCATCTGGTTGGCCAGACCCCAAAGACACTAAGCATCTATTAACAAATATTAACTTACTCAAATAGCAGTCTGCACTTCTTAGTAATTTACAGCCCCCACTAAAATATCTTTGTTGCTTATCATTATATCTTCAATATGTTTAACTTCAGTTTATATGTTCTGTGAAACAGCTGAACTTAAACCAGAAGATAGTCAGAGAAATCTGTAGTGACCATATGGTGTTATAAAATTACAAAAATGTGAGAGAGGATTGAGCCAGTTCCAATTGCCAAACTTGCTACTTGCTTCTAATAAACACTGAGCTATCTGGCATCTGCTATCCCTCAGGTAATACCATCAAGAGTGGAAGTAAATGTTTCCTTTTAATTGCATTGTTTATGTCTCAGAGGGTCCAGGGAGATCATGCAATGTTTATCTAGATTTTCCATGCATACTGAATCAGCCATTTCAGGGAGAACTTTGATATTCTCTCCAATTTTCTCTTCAATTAGGCTGAAGTTTCACTTGTCATTTTTTTGGAGTCACATTCTGTATGTCTTTAAAAGTGAATGTCCCAGCAGTTACTTTATGTATGGTTTTTGGTAGGATTGTTTCTTTTATTTTCACTGTTAATTAGTATTTTGGCAAGAAAAACCTGGGTCAGTGCTTTCAAGGAAAATCTCAGGTGAAAAGTGCAGAATGCTACAGATTTAGGACTCCTTGGATCAGAGAAGGGTTTGGGAAGTGTGTTCTATTGTTTGAACTAAAAGGAATTTAGTAGAGCAACAGTTGAGGGGATTTCTGTGGAAAAGTTCTACTGAGTGTAATTGCCCCCCAAACCCAGTAGGAATCTATTAAAAAATGGATAACATTCTTTATGCAATGACTAGGATTTTGTACAGACAGAAAAGTCCCTATAAAAACAGGCAATGATGCCCTTTAACCACTGGTCACTCTCCCATCCATATAAAATTTTATTTTAACTCTAGGTATAGAATTGATTTAGTTTTGGTAAGTTCTGTTGGGCTTTATTAGGAGAAGGAGCAACACCTGAACAGCTCTACATTACTCTATATTCTGTTGACAAGTTAATGGCTGTGTGGACTTGAGCTATTCCACTACGACTTCCAAATTGCTGGGTGGCACAGAGTGGATCTGAGTGTTGCACCTAAAAAGGCTCAGAAGAGAGGGTGAGAAATCTGTGTAATTTCAGAGTTGCAGTGAATAAATATTTATCTTGGCCAGGTATTATATTACAATATATTGTGTCACTATTAGTTAACAGCATAACCAATAGTATATATGGGTTTGTCTGCTACCAACGCAGTTGTTTATTGTTGTTTTGGTAATTGTGGTATTAATGTATTCTTAGTCTACACAAAAAATGACATTGGATTTTGAGGCCTGAGTGTTACGCTGTAGACAGTAAGATGTCTACAGGAAGACACACTGGTTTCTGAAAAAATGGTGGGCCACAATCTACCAATTAAATGATATAGGAGGCAAATAGACACATTCTGCTAATGTTAAAGCTCTTTTTATATAAACTCTACTTTTCAGTTCTTTCTTTAACTGTTGCCCCATCTTCAGGAGCCACTGGCTTGAAAGTACATAAGCTGAAATGTCAGACTGTGGAAGGGAATTTTATACCCTAGATGAGCTCCTGAGCTCTCATGCTTTGTGTAGGAGATAATTAGGATCAATTGTGCTAGTCTTTCTTAGAATGGTCTTTCTGTGAATAATCTTGTCAACACGACATTTCCTAGCAATGATCCTGAACAGAAATGAACTGTTGCCTGTAACAGTGTTAGGAAACATCTAGGACATGCTCCCAGCTGAATTGAGAACTGACCCAGGAGCACAAGGAATTATGTGGCATAAAGAAGGATTTGCTGTGTCAGTGGTGAAATCTTTTGATTCTTGCATGAAGGCTGGGATTCGGTTCAGCTAAACTGAATGGCTGCAGGAGCCCCCGCTGGAACATGCACAGAAAAAGCAACTATGCAAAGTGGAAACCTGTCAGTTTGGCAAATGCTGTGGTACAGCTCATGTCACCCAGAAGCAGTAATTCCCCACGGTGAAGTGCATGTCTGATTGTCAAGGCCTTGAGATAATTTCCGCTCCTGGTTGAGGCTCTCTCTGTGGGCACTGCTACTTGCTGTCAGAACCTCTTCCCAGGACTCTTCTGAGGACTGGACACATTATTGGCGATGCAAATTGTCAAATTCCATTAACATCTCCTTAAGTATTTGAAATTTCCTGCTCATTTACAATGCGTGAGAAGATGTTAAGAAACACCAGTTCTACGAGATAACATTTTAGGACCTGATACACAGAGTGCTAGATGAAGAGAAGTAACGTATGGCATTAGAAACATTTAAACTGGAATACTGAAGAGCACAGTGATGCTTGACAGGGAGAAATGTCATATTATAATGTATCTGCTTTTGTCCAACTGTTCTTGAGATAGCTTTTCATCAGGGAGGGAAGTATGTTCATGAACAAGTCAGGATTGCTAACCTGTTTATTTGTATGGATGTAATTATCAGAGAGATTGTCCATATTTGTCATGTGTAGACATGAAAAATGAAAGATAAGGCTGAGCCTGAAGTGCAGAGTGTTTTTGTGTCCTGAAGTGAAGGAGCCCTCTGCTTCAATGGGTAGATGAATAAAGGCATGAACTGCCTCCAGAGACTAATCTGTATTCCTGCAATGCTGGAAAGAGGCTCTCTGCCTGCAAGCATGATGAGATATTTTAACAGAGCAAAATTACTGGCATTCATTCCCCCAGTGTGCTGAGCCCCAACAAATGAACAGACCAATAAATATACATGCCTGGGACAGGGAGAAGGGGGACATCGGGAGTCTGTTCTGTCATCTCCCCCTTCCCTAAGAATCACATGCTAATAAGGGAAACTAATGGTACAAATTGAGTGCTTTGCTATGAAAGTTGTTGCGCAGGGCTTGCTGCCTGACGGTGCTTGCAGTGTGATGGCTCAATGACTGGGGAATGGGGCAGGAGGGTCTCTCACTGAAAGTAGGCACCTGAATGGAGTGGACTTCAGAAATTCCTTTAAAACAAGGGCTAAAGCCAGAACAAGACAGGGCCAGATAGGACAGGGTAAGTAGGGAAAGTATCACTAATTAAAGGCTACTTGGGAAGGTATCCAGTGAGCCCATAAACTTGAGGCACATGGGAATTGTTAGCTTTAAGGGGCAACTTTTAGCTATTTGAACCCGGTCTTTATTGGTGGTGACAGAACCTGGCAGATGTGTTCATCATTTTAGATGTGATCATCATTTTATGTGCAAGTAATTAGGTTTCTGTCTCTCTATCACAACCTCCTTTTGTGTTGAACTATGGGGTCTTCAGAAAAGTGATGGCAGACTTCATGTTTGAACTAGAGAAGAAAGATAATAAAGATCAGGCATTGTTGGGGGTTGTCTGTTTGTGATGATTCAGTCATAAATAATTCATTGTGCAGGTACCAGTGATACAGAAAAAGATACATAATTTCTTTGAGCCTGTAAATATCCAAATGTTCCACTCCAAAATTAATTAAAAGCAGTTAACATCAAACATACCCTGTAGCACATCTTGCTTAATCTGAACATGTAGATTTGCTAGTTTTTCCAGGCTTGCGTTTCACCTTAGAAATAAAAGGATTTTTATAATGTTCCATATATAGGTGCTGTGGATCATGGAGGAGATAAGTTGTTTAATATGGTCTTATTTGTGCTCTGGCAAAGGAATAGTACAATAAACCTCTATGTACTTATATAGGGAGATTAGGATAGGCAGGGTTACGTGACTCCAGAATAGCTCAGTGTCTGGAGCTTTTTAATAGTAGATGATTTAGCAGCCTGTGTTGTATTGATTCATTTCTATGGCAAAACATGACTGTAGAGGTGCATATTTTGGTATGTCAGTGAAGCCAATGTCTTGAATCGGCACCCCTAGGGAGCTGCACTGTTGGGTGAAGCCTGTAAATTCTCCTCACCCCAGCCTGGAAGAGGGACAGGAGAGTGGCCACCCCACTCAACACAAAATGTGGGGATGAAAAATCTCCAGGGTACCAGTGGTTTTGAAAAAATATTTTTAAATGCAATGATTTCAACTGAAAAATCAAAGTTACTTTAATAAATACAACAATATTTTTCTTCTTGACTGGAATGACTTCCTACGCCAAAGGACTGGGGATGTTGGCAGCCAGCACACACCTATCATTGTGGTGCAAATCAAATGATTTTTGATTCTTGATTAAAGGAGGAATGAGGCCAATTTTTAAAGAGAATAAAAGGGCTGCCTTGGTGTGACACAGGCACACCTGAATGGAACCAAGATACCTGTTTTAGGATGTTATTTGTATTTTACAGTATTAGAGCCAATAAGGGTTTTTCTCCCCCCCCCCCC
>JANZLQ010000064.1:9650641-9662962 GCA_026212715.1 Elanus axillaris
CCCAGCCGTTTTTTCTCTCCGTTCCCCAACTTCTTTTTTTCCTTCTTAAAATGTTATCACAGAGGCGTTACCACTATCGCTGATTAGCTCGGCCTTGGCTGGCGGCGGGTCCATCTTAGAGCCGGCTGGTATTGGCTCTGTCGTACACAGGGTAAGCTTCCAGCAGCTTCTCACAGAAGCCGCCCCTGTAACCCGCCCCCTGCTACCAAAACCTTTCCACAGAAACCCAATACAGGAGTGCTAATTTCTGACCCTATCTCCTCATCAACTCTCCTCCTTCCAGTGAAGAATTCTGGTAAAGTATTTTCCCCAGGGCCAGCTCAGGCTCCAGTTTAAGACCAATGTTACGATGTTTTAGTCTATCTTAAATGCAATTGTCAGAACAGCAGATGTTTATGACGGTGAATCAGGATAGACTGCAAAGCAGCTGGGAATTAGCCACTCTACTACAGTGGCTTGTGTTGTGTATATGGTGAATTTAATATACCTTTGTGTAAAAAAACCCCAAAACCAAACAAAAGTTCAGGGTTTTCAATGGTTAGCTGCTCCCTATATTTTTAGAGAATGTCATAAAGTGATGATAGTGAATATGGGCGTTTTGGCTGTCCTGTTTCATTCTTTAGTCTCTTGATGTCTCTCTTCTGTTGATAGGCAGCTCACAGTGATTTCTGAGCAAAGTGGAAGATTAGAAAGGTTTTAAAACTTGTTTGAAAAAGCAAACAAGGCATTAACATAGCTATATCTTGAAAATACAGCCCAGGTCAAGTACAGCTGTAAAATAGCAAATTGTTTAAGCAAAACAATGTATTGTTTACTATTGGTTATATTCATTTAACTGGAAAAGATGCGCTAAAACTTCCATGCCTCTGAGTGATAAAACTTACCATCTTTTTAAAAAACACATATTGCCTCTAGAGAAACTGACCTGAGTTACTGCAAGTTTTTTTTTTTCTAACAGCTCTGGGAGGCTGGGATGGATTGGGTTGAGTTAGAATGCCTGGTATCCCCCGAGAGGATATTGCCATTCTGCAGTCAAGCTCTGCTCTGAGTGTGTTGTATCAAAACCCCATAGCAACAACACGACCCATTCCCTTAGAAAACACTTGCTGACACTGTGGGGATCCAGGAATGTTTTGTGTCATTTAAGGTACCTAGAAGGCATAATAGTAAACAAGTTTTATTTTCTCCCATGCATACCGAAGGCCCAAAGCTCTGAGTACAGTTGAACAAGGTGGGATAGGAGAGGAAGGTGGCTTTGCACTGGTTTGGTTTCCCTGCATTATGAGATTAACCATGATTGTTTCCAGTCCTGCAGTCCAAAGGCTGTTCTAGCAGCTGATAGTCTAAAAAGATTGTCTAACTGCTGAAAAAGACTTTCTGACTATACCACACATCGTCCTGGTGGTCTTGAAAAATTAGTAGCTATTTCTTGCCAAGAGAAAACAATGAGGCTGTGCCATGGGAAAATTTCGTGGGAGATGATGGCTAAGTCTCAAGTGCAAAGCAAATGGCAGTGCACAAAGAGCTCATTTCCTTCTTATCTTTGCCTTCTTACTTGAAAGGGTGGATTACAATAGTTGCCAGAATTTGTCAGTATTGATATATTAGTGTTAAGTTAGGAAGAATCTTGAATCTGGATGGTCTAGTTGGTCACTGAATCCGGAAGTTCAGAAGGATCTGCTGGACTTAAGCACTGTAGACTTCTTCAAGAAGCCAGTGTCTTTGCAAGAAAGCATGATCACCAAGATCACCGACAAATAATTGTGTTTTGGGATGTGAGAAGCTGATCATGTAGAGACATATCAAACAGGTATAAAATTTTTGAAGGTATGTATATGTATTAGGAGCACCAAATCAAATCAAAGGCATCTAGAATGAGAATAATGTTCAGAAATAATACAATTAAATGTAGACGCTTCAAGTGTCAGAGTACTTCCGAATCAATTTTATTGCCACATCTGCACTGCAAATCTGGAAAGTAGTCAGCTTTTTATTGTTACCTTAAGATCTGCCCACACTCTTCTGAATACAATTTATTCTGATATACCCAGATGAGAAAGCATCATGTTGTTAAAACACCTGATAACAGGTTTTGAAATCATGTGCATCCACTGTTGAGTGTGAGGACACAGAAGAAACCTGGACCACCTGTACTGCACTCTTTATCCTCATCTTTTCAGGTAGCCCTTTGGGAATCTGTACTTGTTCATTGAGATTAAAATATTCCTAAAGCTGCTCTAAGCTTTGCAAGGATTAGTACAAAGTTACACTCACGGTCGGGGACCTGTAAACTGACTGTGTCCAGGTGCTGTTCCAGCCCTGGTTTAAACCCTGAAGGTTTAAAATCAGGCAGGCTGAATTATGTGTTATACCATACTTTTCCTGAAACCAGTCTAGACAGAGTGGACAGAACATCAGTATTTGCTAACCACTGGCATAAACCTACTCCCACCAAATACTAAGCCAATGAAACAGTTGAGGTTTGGAAAGTCTCACCCTAAAATTCAGCTGTTGAGTCCTGACACCTAAAAGCATCTTATTAATATTAAATGGGGTTACTCAAATTAAGATTACCCTTAGCCTGAATATTTGCTGAGGAAATCTTTCAAATAGCAAGTTTTAAGTCCATTTAGGTTTACACAGTCCATGTTAAATTCAGATCAGTACAGTGCCCCCAGTGATAGTTAACATTGATCCTTTATCTCCTAAAGACTGTGGAAATTATGTTCTTTGTAAGAATTTACAAAGCAACAGATGATGTGTTAAGACAGTAATTTAAACCATGAATCTGCACTTGCTTAAAGATGAACTTTTGGGGAAGAAAAATGAATAAAATGCTAGTGGCAGACAAGCATAATCTCTGGGTAAGTCCATCAATTTTTGTTACTGACAGATCTTGTGCTTGTAGTAAAACTGAAGTGCTGAGGTCAGCGTCAGAGTGAAACCACACTTATTTTCACAAACATATTTATGCGATGGTAATGGTACCTATTAACAGGGTTGACATAGCTATCTGCCAAATAGAAAAATGAGTTCTCCTGCATCACAAGATGAGCAAAGTTGGGGGAATAATAAATCATAAAATTAGTTAAGACATCATTTATCTTTCACGGCTTTCCTACATTGCAGCTTAGAGCCCTTCAGGACTTAAATTCATTTATTGCATTTTACTGTTATGAAAACCTGTCAAAGCTGGTAAAAGGCTGTGGAAGTTAGATGAGCAGAGGCAACAATATGTCTTGTTAATTAAACAGGCATTTGCATGCTTTCATTCAAGATGTGACCAGTTTGCTGTAACCTTTTGAATTACCCTTCTTCCTCTGAGCCCTGTAAGGTAAATGAGAAGATTCCAAAATGAGTAACTTCTGTTTAAAAATTTGCGGCTGTGGCGATCACTGGTGCTAGTGAATGGATGGCAGTAACTGTTAACATTAAGCCAAGAAGAGGCTATTCCCTCTTTAACTATTCATATCTACGTGTAGGTTCTGTGCAGTTAATCTAGACTTTCAATTTTTAATTTTAGGTTCTATCAGGATGAAGAACTGGTGCTATTTAAATTTTTATTGGGTATCTTTTTGTCCTTTATGGATTCCCAAGTATTTTGTAGTTAGGTGTCAGAGAATTGCTTCACTTGCCATGGAAATGCACGTACCATTTCTCTGGCATTGCTTCAAGACACATGCTGCCATTGCACAATAATTAGATGGGCAAGAGGATGAGATGAACGTGTTGATTTGAAACTCTAGAAAGAAAAACAGTAGAATTCTGTCATTTTGTACTTTACACTCTGCTATTCCCTTCAGACAATAGCTAATCATATGTGATGAAATTAATTCATCAGTATGGGGTTATTTACAATTTATGTAATATTTTGAAAACTGAAGGAAAAGTAATTGCCTAATACCAAGATTCCCCAGCTTTGCTTTTGGACTAGAGATTTTACATTTGTCTTCAATCTTAGAATGCTCACACCTGCAAAATTAATGTTAAATCTTCAACCAAGGAAATCACGTAGCTGTGTTCGTCCTCAGAGAAGTTTGTGACAACTCTCTGCAGAAGTCATACAGAACCATGACAATGAGCATGATGCAGAAATGGAAAGAAAATGGATTTTTAACTTGTGTTCCTTTTCTCCTGAAAATGTCAAAGCATTCTTTTACATGATAATTTAAGTTAAAGTTAGAGTGATTTCTTCTGTGAAACTCAATCAAAGCAGGATTAATTTTTCAGACAGTATCTTGATTGTACCTGGTGGGACTGCAGGGGAAAGGAAGGGTGCATAGAGTGTGCAGAAAACTTTGGACATGTTCCTTTCCTTACAAAGATGAATATGTGTATATTTAAATGGCTTTAGAGGAGTATTCATATGAAGTTTGCATTGGCAGCCTGAGTATTTTTTGGAAGTGTTAAGCAGTCACTTCATCTGAAGCCAACAGGGAGAGGTTGGGCAGGAGACAGAGGGTTTCTGTGGTGTCTGAATGTGCTCATCAGTGCCAGGAATTTGGAGCAGACTCCTTGAGTGGGCATGATGCCATTCTGAGACACCAGCTAGTGCGGATGGAGAGGGAGGGAAGAAGCTGCTGGAAGGAAGGATGTACCCAAAGGGTCCACATAGCAGACTAATACTTCTGTAAAGGTCTTGCTAGATTTTTGAGAAATGCCGGAGGACTGAGAATCCTTATCAGAAGATGAAGTGTAGTATAGACTGTTTTTGGGAAGGAAGATTCAAAGTGTAATTTTTTGGCAAAATTACCATAAATAAACCCCCCGTACTTCTAGCTTTTACTTTTTTTGCTAGTATTTAGAGCAGAGACTCAGAATTTTCATCAGGTGGGGTTTTTGTAATTGTTCTTTTCCTGCTTAACATGTCTTGTTATTTAGTTTTCCACAAGAATTTTAGCATCACCAGCAAGCAGCATATCAGTTGTATAACAGCACTGATTTGTCCATCTGTCCTAGGAGCTGAACTGCTCACAGTTCTCTACTAGTGCAGTGCTATATAATGAGTTGGGTTTCTGGAATGACAGAACTATTTTGTCCCTTTGAAATGCAGGTCAGGTAGCCTATGGCACCAAGCACAGAATCACTGTTGTGGTCAGCATGGTCCCAGGATAATATGAGGATTCATTTACACATACAAAGACACAAAGGCTATGTCCTGCATATGCAGGAACAAAAAAGGAAGGATGTGGTTTTGCTTTTTAAATGTCTTGATATTTTCTTTGGGTACTGAAAAATGAAGTGCTTAAGCATGGATTTGCAAAGGGACTTCTCACTTCTGTGACTGAGGCAAGGAAGGTCAGCTGTAGGTCAGTATGGCCTTTGTTCTAGGCTGTTATTATTCTGCACTATTCTTTCATACCTCCATTCCCATACAAAGCTGCTTTTTGCATGCAGCAGATGCATGCATTCACAGAATACACTCCACATGCAAAATAAGGTGGTCTTCTCTTTGGAGACTGAAAGCCTCAGCAGGTGTAGCTCTGGGTTTGCCGTGACTGTGGTTGACTGAACTGTACATCTGCTCATTACTAGAGGGTATGTTTTTGAGTACTTGTGGGCAGTGCTGCTTTCTCCTGACAGCTATAGGAAGAAGCCCTGCTACTATTGCTTTCTATCTGGCTATAGAAATGTCTATCTACCTTATGCACCTCATGTACAGGCAGAGCTGGTTGGAAGGCTTCAAGAGTAGAGGCCTTTATGTTCATGTGGGAAAATGCAGATCGGTTGAAGTCACAACAGCTTGTCTGTTTGAATGAAAACTTCATCAGAGAAGTTTTAAGGTCAAGGGTGAAGCTAAGCATGGCTGGGAAAAGTAGTTCAAGATAGTTACCAGCCTGGGAGTGGGCACTCTTCTCGCATTAGGGTGGCACAGAGTCTCCCTGCCATGAATCGGGCAGAACAGAGATTTGCTGGGCCAGGACTGAAATCTAATGAAGTGTGGGGAGGGGAGAAATGGAGGGAAGAAACTCTTCCTTTCCAGACTTTTAGCAGTGCCAGGCACATAACTATTGTTTCAGTCCCCCCATTTGGAATCTGTACAATGTCATTTAGAAAACACAATTGCTAAATTATGGTCTCGTTTGTGTGGAAAAGCTTGTCTGCTACCTGAAACAGGTTTCCCCAAAGTTTTGATTTTTTGACTGTTGGGGGGGGGGGGGGGGAGGGGGAGCACATTTTTTCTCTGGGAAATGCCTGGCCAGCTCTGAGAACATGGGATGTGGGTGGCCCTCCAGGAAACTAGGCTGTCTGGAGACAGCAATGGCAGCAGTGAGCAGATACATAATTAAGGCAAATAACCTAACTTAAATAGAGCCCTACTGCAGGAGGAGGCAGAGGCCAAAGCGGTGAAGTGCAGGTAAGTAGGAGCTCCAGAGAGAGGCTGTAGTAGATGGTTTCCAGTGGCGAACTTTGGGCCACAGGTTGCAGTGCAGGTGTGGGGCATGGAGTGGCTAAGGAAAACCTGGAGTGCTAAAGGGAGGCAATGGGGCCAAGAGAGAGGTAGCTGCATCATCCTTAAAAAGAGGTAATATTTTCTTGGAGCTCTTGTGTAGATGCACTTTAAAAATCCCATTATAGTTGGAGATTGCACCCCTCAGTAGAAATCTACCTGGTTTTGCAAAAGGCTGAATAACTCCTGAAATAAGAGATGTAGGCCAGGTGAAAGAGCCAGCTAGGCATGCCTCAGGCTGTCCCCCTGGGCAGATGGAGCTGGTGGGAAAGTGGGGGAGATTTGCTGCCTCAGCAGCTCAGTGGCCTGTGCTCTTGTGGCACAAAAAAGAAACATGGAGTGTTAGAGAAGGAGGCTTGCTGTAGTAGCACTTGTTTGGAAGAGGAGGTTGTTCCCGCAGAGGTGGTTGTGGTTTTCTTCAGGTGCCTACATAGGTAGGAGCACTGGGAAAATGGATTAACTGTTCTGATGAAGCATGGGATACAGCTGTTATCCCTGTGCCTTTCCTGTTCTTCCTTGTATACTGCTAAATGCATGGTCATCATCTAAGGGCAGCAAGTAGCAATTTAGTGGCTTAGGAAGGAAAGGCAGAAGCATAATAATGGAAATAGGTATGTTTTAAAGTCACTACAAATGTTAATATGTGCCCTTTGGGGTGGTGTGGTTTGATCGCCCTGCCGCATATGCACGCTTCCTGCCTTGGCAATGCTGCTGCTCAAATCTCTGTTCCTAGTGTTCTCCATGCAGACAACTGTGCTGCCTTTGCACTGCTGGAGTTTAATCCCTCCTGTGCATCTCCACACACATATTGGCTCTGTAATGATGACACTTGATCCTTACAGAGATATTTACACCCTTGCTTTTGTTTTTTGATTCTCCCATTCTGCCCTCTGCTATCCTCTGCCTTCTTTCACCTCCTTTACTTAAATACATTTGTCTACCTCCTCCTTCTGCTGTCAGGAGACACCATGGGGAGTTAGCCAGCAGTTTTACTGGCCTTTTGCATCAGGTGTGCACAACTCTCTGGGCTTTGAAGGCTTTACTGGCTGCTGCTCTGACTGAGATTAATATTGTGTTTCTGTGCAACGCACAGCAAGTAACAGCACATCTGTATTCTCTGTGCATTGGGCAGAATTTCTCACTTCATACATCATTCTCAGCTTGCTGCAGCAATTTCACAAATTCAATCCCTATCCATTAACACATAGGAAAAGCAGTGGAGAAATATACACGTGGCACAGGAATTTTTTTTTTTTTGAGAAGGTTTTCTAAGCATATTAAACATAGGCTTTATCCTACTGCAATATCATGAACTGCATCTAATCCTCCAAAGCCAAGCTTCCTTTATGCTAAATAAAAACAACAACAAAAAAAGTCTTTGGTTATTTGATGTGTTCTGTGCAGGAACTGACTTGCCTGTCCATCATGCTGGGTTGATCACAGGCTTGACTTCCTAAGTTCTGGAGTTAATTTATCTGTAGGTGATCACTTCAGCACAGTCAGGGTACTATCTCTGACCCTTGTTTCATAATTTTTCTGATCATGCTTTTTTTGTATCCTCTACCCTAAGTTTCCAGCATGGGCTTTTTTCCTCTCAGCAAATGTCTAACAAATCTAACCACTCAAATGGTGACTTTTCACTGTAAGAAGATATCTTCGAGGCTTTTGCACCTGAGTAGTCTCCTGATTTGGAAAGAAGATGAATGGAAGGTAATGGGCTGGCAGATGATACCAGGTTCTGGCCAGCCGGCTGAGCTGGTGGGAGCATGGTCTGAAATGCTGCTCTCCTGGCATGACCAACACCCAGCCATCAAATTATCTTTAATTTTCACCCATCTTTGTGTCTGGGAGCAGCTTGTGTGCCTCCCTTGGTGTAAAACTTCCAAATTGTAAGAGCTGAGTTCTGCTTGAGTATCTTATGCTACTCATAAAGACCATGGGAATGTGTGTGCTTCACAATGGAGGACAGGGAAGCTGGTACTGAGATTTTACTTCTGGGTGCCTGCACACCAGTTTCCTTCATTAGGCAGTTAGGACTTGCACAAATGCAGGGACCTGTGTCCATGGGCTGAGTTCTTACTGGTTTGTGTGTGCTATTCCCAGTCCCTGAACTGCGGTGAAAGTGTAACTCTGCTGCCATCAAAACACAAAACCAGATTACATAGTTATGTGAATATTTGCTTTTGTATGGTAGAAATGTCCAGAGGATTCTATATGTTAAAACGAAGGTTTGGCTTTGCTTCTTTAGCATCAGATTTTATCTTGGGATTCAGAAGGCACCTCATGCAGTGGACAGACTGAAAAAACAATTGGAAAGGACTGGTGGATATATTCCTATCTGGAATAATTTCATTTCCAGGCAGGGACTCCACAGGCTCTTCTCTGCGAGGAAGTTGCTACAGCATTAGCATGAGTTATGAACAAGCTGTCTGAGTGTGGTGCTCTGTGAAATTGTTTATAAAATGTCAAACTCCTGTGGTGTCGCATTTTAGCTCAGTAGCTGCAAAGTGTTGTGACATGCAACAGCCCAGTGCAGTCCATGGCATTGCTGGGAAGCTGTGTCCTGCTGCTAGTCTCACCCTTGCCTTTGGGGGTGCTACATTACCCATGAACTTCATTTGTAACATGCCATCTGTGAGAGGCCCCCAAAATAATTCAGCCAAATTAACTGCTGCATGTTTCCTAAGTGTTCCAGTTTGCTTTTACTGACCGTGCTCACTCCTGTCCAGGAGACAGAGCTGGTCTCCAGTGCAGCTTAAGCACACAAGCTCTTAGCATTGCCAGTGTCTCTACTTTCTGACATCTTTGACTGGAGTCATGCTTCCGTACAGATGTGGTGTTGCAGATGGCCCTCATCATGTTTCTGAGGGATTTGATGTTACTGAGTGGCTCAGTTGGGTGAAAGCTATTTTGGGAAGAATAGCTGGGATTTGGAGCAGGTAAGTGGAGTTGCTGAAACAGGGACAGGCTGTTTGGTGCCTGTGGCTTTTGCATGCTCTAGTGAGCTGGAGCACGACTCGTATAGGAACTGCAGGCTGGCATTGAGCATCATGGTCCAGCCTTCTTGGGCTTTAGGAAGAGAAAGGCTCCTATCACACTGGAGCAGACAGAGTGTGGCATACTGCACGCTGGAAGCAGGCACATCTCTGTGCTAATGTCAAGGCTGACAGGCGACAACCACATTCTGCAGAGTTGGGTGGTACAGAGCCAGGGACTCCTTGGAGAAAGCCCAGGGAGACAGTCTGTCTTACAGATCTGCTCTTGTGGCTCCCTTGTTGAAAAGTAGTCGGTGGCATCCTACTTAGGCCTGTTACGTATTTCATTCTCTCCGAAGCAGCTGGGCTGGCTGGCACCAGGGAAAGAGGGCTGCCTGTCCCACAGCCACCATGAAAATTGCTCCCAGGAAAGAGCAACTTGGCAGCAGCTCCCTGGGATTTGTGATTTTGGCAACTTCTTAACAGTAGGGAGTAGGGAAAAGGTGTGAATGAATTATTCCATCTCCACAAGTTTATTCCCTCTGGGCGCATCCAGGCATAATCTTCTTCCTCCTGAGCTTGCCTTGCTGATTTTGTAAATCTGCAGCATGTAGACAAAGTCCTAAATATTACCTAAAAATATCTGCCCATTGTGGAGATTTATTCATGCTGGGCCCTTATGGAGCATCTCTGCCTAGAGATGTTTTTTTCCCTCATGTGCAGAGTTATGTGGTGCTTACATGCAGACACAGGATTGCCTCTGTTTAGTTCCAGTAAGACGGATGGAAAATAATATGAAGAAAGAATAGGAAAAAGCATAACAAAGGGAAAGGAGAACAATACTGAGCTGGACAAATAGTTTCTCCAGCTAAAAGAGAAGTTTGTAGAGAAAAACAAGCAAAATGAACCTATTATCTGCTCTTTGTAATGAGGTTCACAGACAGAAAAAAGTCATTACATCACTGCCAGTTCTGACAATAAAAGACCATGAATGAAGTTCGCCCCCCGCCAATCCTTAAAAGCACTTGATATTTTCCCAATAGTATTTGAGGCTAAGCTCTGTTTGCAAGTGTCTTGCTATAATTAGAAACTTACTTTTGTTCTTAAAAATGTGTGACTTGGTCACATGGTTCCTGGTCTCAGGATGTTGCAGAGCTTGCCAAGCCTTTGGGAAGCTGAGATAAAATAGTGGGAGCTGGCAATACTGCATCTTGCCCATTCCCCCTGTCCCTAGCAGGTATTTATAAACTAATATTGATTTTCTGTCATTGATTTTTCAGCAGCCAAGTGCTGCATGGATTAAAAGAAGCAGCAAGGGAGAGTCACAGTCTCCAGAGACAGAGCAATGCCATGCGAGAGGGGGCAAGCGGTAGCTTGCTGAAAAATAGCATCATTATGTGTGTGGCTGCCCATCTGCATTTTATAATAAAAAAGAGGAGACTAAGGTCTTTTTAGAAGGAAGCAGTCATGTTCCTCGTGTAAGTCCTGATGCTAGGAGAGCTACAACCACGATAAGGTCAGAGCAGGGACCTTGCAGCCCCAGCACAGCAAGCTGGGCGTGAGAAAAATGCCCCACTGGCTGGGCAGCGGGGAGGTGTAGATGGTGCCCTCGGCGCATGCCTCCACTGCGCTGGCTGGCTCCACGTGGCTGCTGCTCTGCTTGGCAGGCGAGAAAATGCTGAAGGCAACTGCTTACTGCCTGGTAAACAACCTAATCTTTTATCAAATAATTTATTTTATGTAAAGGAAGGATTTTAGTTTGCAAAGCTAATCTGCCTTGTCTAAACCCTCATTTTTATCTTTGAAGCCCAAGTAAGAGTCCAACTTAGAGTATTTAGTAGATAGGATTTGGGATTCTTATCGACTTGGTAATCTTAGTTTTGGACTTTCTGGTCACGTTTCTAAGAAAAAAAATCAGCCTAAGAAACTGACATTTTTGACAATGTATTTGCTTTGCTTTTTCTTGAATGCCTGAAACATTTCTGCTTGGGAAGTATGTATTACAATTATCAGAAGGTTATAACAGTATTCTAAAGTTTTCCTCTGAGTTAATGACTGTAAAAGCCCTAAGTGAGGGAATTTTCTTATTTCTCTGGCTTCAGTAGTGTCAATCAAAATATTTCCCAAGAGCCAAGAGATACCAGATTTATGGGGGGGGGGTGGGGTGTAAATCAGTGGCAAAAGAGGAAGGGATTTAATCAGAGTTGTGGGTTTCACTTTGAGACATGCTAGCAAGTTTCTACTTGTAATTATTTCTGAGGTTTGTGTCTTGAGATTCTGAATCTGATGGGCAAAAAGTCCCCACTTCCCAAGGTGCTGAGCACTTGCTGAAGCCTGGAGCGCTCAGACTTTCACCAGAGCAAGGTCATATCTTCATGACTAAAAGGTCCCCATCTTCCATGAGTATTTTGGTATAGTAAAATGCAGTATTGCAGTACATATACAGGGACCAAAGTAAGCTGGGTAGCCCATTTTGTATGATCCAGTTAGTACAAGTGAACTATCTCCTCTTGGTGAGCTGCTGTTCTCAAGAACAGTTGCAAAGAAGCCATTGTCACTGTTTGGGTGAGTGAGCAGTTAATGGACTGTCCTGTAAAAAAAAAAAAAAAAAAAAAGGTTTCCATGGCAATCATTAAAATTAGTGTGGAGGTGTGTATGTACCTGTTATTTCAGTTGTTGCCTAATATTATGTAGTGTTACTTGTTTATGGTAGCATTCACAACTGTGGCCCTTGCTGTGCCAGGAACTGCTTACATGGGTATGTGCATCTCAAGCACCTGCACACAGCAGACACTGGTAAAATAGAAATGGTCAAGTGCTGCAGCTGGGGAGCTGAGGCCTAGACTGGATGCCAGGTGCCCACCAAAGCTGTTCTATCATTCTGCGCCCCACCCC
>JANZLQ010000064.1:9665073-9678530 GCA_026212715.1 Elanus axillaris
AAATTGATAATTATCTTTGTAAAAGGTTGGATAACCCCCCCCTCCCCCCCCCCCCCCCCATCTTACATGGTTAAGAACAGGCTGATTTGTAGCTATCTGCAGGCAGTGTTTTATTTTATTCTTTCAGAGCCTCTTTAGTTTCCAAACACAGCAGATTTCCCTATGTAGCGCTATCAGTCACAGTTCTGACTTGTATCTCCTTTGCTTTGTTGGTCCATGGTCCCTCCAGGATCAGATAGCTAAACTAGGTCTGGTTTTCTTGATTAGATAGGGTTTGATGTGAACAATGAAGCTGACTTTACAGTACCCTCATTAAAGCAAGAGGGGAAATGCATTGCTTTTTTACTTCAAGATCTAGAGACAGGTCAGAGCTCCTTTGGAAATTATCGGGTCTGTCCTGTTGGATTTCTTCGAGTTCTTTTTCTTGGTGGACTTGAGAGAACTTTTTTCTTCCTGCTTCAATCCATCAGGGAAGGTCAGTGCTCTTCCAAATTTCAGCTGTGCCAAACTGTTTTCCAGAATTAACATTTTCAAATGAGCCAATGATTAAGTTACAACTGAGAAACATGGGTTATTTTCATGGGTAACTATGATAAATTTTTTTCACCTTTTGTGAAGTTGACTATCCTTGGATGTGAACCTAAACCTCCAGAAGTAATTACTGTCAGCTGTGCTACTGAGCATTGATCACTGCTGAGTCAACAGAGTTAAAGTGTGTACCTTAAAACAAACTACCCATCATTATTTTGGTTTAGTGACATGGGTAGTTTTAGTTTAATGTTGTAGCCCAAGATAGAAAAAGAGGTAAAACTTTTATTAAGCTAAGTGGGAGGTTTGAAAGCACTTTTGTTTACCAAAAGTTTATCTACTTTTTTCTAAATGCCTTAGTGGCTTTAATTAAAAAAAGAAAAGTACTATCCCTCCTTACTAACCTTCCACTTCTATCATTATATTTGTGCAGTCTTGGGACTGAGTGCACATCATAAAATTTTACATCTTGTAAAATATTTTTAGGTTAAAAACATTGTTATCTTAGTTTGCAGAAATAGTTTCTGAATCATACTCAAAGCTGTGATTTCACACTGCCTAGTCATCAAATTTTAGCCACAGTAGGAAAAATTGTCAATGAATGATCTGAAAAATATAAATTGGTTGGTATTTTTTTAATAGTGCTTGTGACTATTAGATTCTTGTTACGTACTTGTGGGCAACAGATTAGCTGCCTACCTAAGGATTATATGCTTTGACATAAAAATGATATATAAACCTGCCTGGCACCGCAGGTTCTAGGATAAGCATGGTACCTACTACTCATTCCTTTGGCACATTGCAATAGGAATGTAAATCTGTTCTCCCTCTTTGGACCAAAGGCCTCCTGTGGGGATTGCTAAGACCCTGTTCCTCCTTCTTTTTCCTTCTTTCAGGAGGGGACTGGCCTCACTGAGGAAGTATAGAAAATGCTACCATACAGTTGTACCAGTGATTTGTAGACAATGTTAGACTCTCTGCAAAGGAAGAGTCTGAGAAGAAAAATGTTTGTTGTGATATTTAAGAGTACAGCTTGTAGGATTGTTCTAAGTGCAAAAATCCAGTGTCATACAGTGATTTTTAAGTGACTTCTCAACTAGAAGGAGAACTGGGAGCACTTTATCCTACTGTACAGCGCAGTATCCCCCACGGATAATTCAGCCTCCTAATGTGAATATGTGAGTTTGTCCTGGGCTATATGAGCATGGCTATATGAGAGGCTTCTGGAGTCTGAGTCAGCTTGCTTGGAGCTCTCTGGCAAGTCTTTGCATGTCATGACAGGGCAGGCATACTCTTAACTTCTAGGAATGCTCATTTGAAAAGTATGAGTTACATTATACAAGTGTGTTGCCCACTAGTGATGAAAGCTTGGCAGAGCATCAGAAGTCTATTTCCTGATGAGAAGTCTAATGTTGGCACTAGCAGCAAATGAAAGGAAACCATGTTACTCGGGAACAAGCTCAGGAATGACACTGCAGGACTGTCTCTGTCCTCTGCATGTCTGGGTCCTCCACCAGCCTCCCCCTGCCAAACAACCCCAAAGCCAAACAAAAAAACAAATGGGAACAGCTGTGAGAGGTGGTTAATGTGTAGGCAGGAAGGACTGTGGTGACTGTACCAGGCATGAATTAAATACTGCTCTGGCCTTGCCAAAACCCTGAATCTGAACTTCTTTTTCTTTCTTCTTCCTCTCCTCTCTTAAAGCAGTGCAGTGGCTGAATCTAGATTGATATTTTGCAAGTACTTTGTTTCTATAATAAGCCAAACTGGGAGCTGTAGATATGAATGTAGTTGTTTCACAAAAGGCAGGGGAGTTGGATTTAGCTGTGAATTTTCATAGCTAGGGTTTTTTCTCCTCTGATTTTACCTACTGTATAGCTAAGTATGCTTATACTGTATGTGTGTGCATGAATGTTTATGGAGGGTGCTAACCCATGCTGATACTATTTATGTGGTAATGAAAGTGCTTTCTCAGAGTCATTAACATTACAGCCCAGGGACTCGTGGACACATATGCAATACTTGAGGGAAACAAGTATTTCCAGACAATAAAATCTGAAATGGTCATATATGGTTGTAATAGCTAGAGCATTTATTTGTAGTACAAAGTGAATATATCAGTTCTGTCTGGCTTAGTGTGGAAAAGATGTCACCACCAGAAATATCTCCACTTTCAGAGAGAGGAGTTTGTTATTTTGAAGGACTAAAGTTACACACATGCACAAATCTCCCAGGAAGTTTATTCTGGAGTCTGCAGCAGATGGCAGGTGAGGGTGAGATAACATTATATCCCTTTGAACTGCCTTTACTTAAAAACAGAGTGCTCTGGTTACAGTGCTTTCCATGGAAAAGAGAGAGGCTTCTCTGGTTTTGGATACCAAGATACAGAGTGGAGAGTGAACTGACCTGGCTTCCATATTGTTCTCTGGGAAAAGCTACTCCTTGGGAAGACACAGCTCTGAGACCAGGAGGGCTAAGCAATGCTAAAGGCACTCTGTTAGGAAACTGCTATGTGTGGGAAGAATTGCAGGCTTTCTGAACTGGCATCGAAGAGTGGCTGTGAGACTTCTTTGGGCATAAGTGGTGGATGACTCTGAGACATTAAGAGCATGAGGTTTGCTGTGCAGAAATGGGACAAGCAGCTGAAGTGCATGGCAGTTATCAAAGGCACAGGAGCCCTTTGAAGCAAATGAAAATTGTGCAATGAGATGAACGTAACAGATGATGAGAAAGGAAGAGACGGAGCAGAATAAACCAAAAGGAAGAATTACAAGATTCCTTCAACACTGTCAGTCTGATCTCATGCTGCCTAACATAGAGAACTTAAATGCTTTGTTTCCCAGTGGTCAGTGGAGACAAGCCATGCAAGAGGTTGACAAAGAAATACTTATGTCTTTGTTACATAGTTTATGACTCCCTCGCTCTTGATGGTATAGGGAAAGTCTCGTAGGTTGAGATACCCAGCTGAGTAATGTGTTTATACTCAAAAAAAATATCATGTTTTCTGTATCTAAAGAACCATCTCACTCTTAAAATTATTAGTACAATATTAGCTGAGTTATGCTATGTTGTGAGAGCTCACCTTGTGATGTTATCTTTTCAACACCATCTCCAAATAACACATTTGGCAACAAACCAGCCTGATTAAAAACACCAGCTGGGCTGAAGCTCTTTTCCCTTTTCAGCAAACAAATGACCAAGGCTTTTTACATAGCTTAAAAAATAACTCCGCAGATGAAATTTTGTAGTGCCTAATTCAGCCATATTCACCCAATCAATTTGTTTTATGCTACGTCTGTCTGTTTAAAGCTGGTCTTAATAAGCTGTCAAAAAGCTGTGCGGAGTGGTGGGTAATGTTAACGCATCAACCGAATGAAAATGTGAGTGACGGACCTGACGTGTATGAAGTGTTGAGGTTGTTTCTTCTCATCAGCTTTTGCTTTTTAAATGAGCAAGCCAAATATCCAGCTATGCAGATAATCAGTAAGTACAAAAATAAGGTGCTTCTCTATTTTTGAATGTGTATGTTCTATTGATAAAAGGTTGGCTGCTTTTTGGGTCAGAGTATCGTGGAAAGCAGAGGGAGGTGAAGTCCACAGCATGAGGCCTTAATTAGAGGAGATGGTAGTGTGAACATGCTGTAGTACATTCAGGTGAGTCTTTGGTACACATTGATTTGTATGTTATTAAAATAAACTCCATCAGTTACTTTCTGGTACCCTGAATGTTGAAAACTGATTAGAGTGCTAATGCATTTTTGTTAAAGCCAGACTCAGGGGACAGAGCCTATTCTGTGATAGGCAGTTAGCTCTCCTCTTCCTAGTCTTGCTGGTCCAACTCAATTAATGACAGATTTCCTCACATTTCCTGCTGTTGTCTGTCTTTGGCATAACTTTTTTTCATTTTCCATCATCGCATAGGGGTACCATGTGAAGGAGGAACTGGTTCTTCCATGAGAAAGGGGATTAGTTTCAAGAGTTTCAACAGCTGTTGTAGGGGAAATGCAGTATACAAAGGGAACTCACAAAGTGGAGGTGTTTTTAAACTTTGCTTTTGCTTATAAATAAACTTGCAATGTTTGTATCTTCACATTATTGTTTGGTAACTTTATTTACTAACTGAGGAAACCAATTTTTTTCTACAGTGGGCCAAATTCAAGCTCTAGGCTTTGTTTTCAAGAAGGCGAAGTCCAGGGTTTAGTGCCATTCCCTACTAGTGAAAATGTCAAAAAAGCATTACCAGTTCCTGTGCTATTTCAGGGCTAATATGGGACTAAGTAGTGGCTAGTGCTGGCTACAGCATCTTATTGAGGAGAAGTCTCTTCCCTCTTCACCCTGCTGAATAACTTTCAGTGCATAGAAGACTCAGAATCTGAAATGACAGGAAGTTTGCAGTAGAGCAGTAGGTCAGTGGAATAAAAGATTAAGTAGTTGTGTCACAGTTGTGACAAGTCAAAGCTGAGACTGTAGAAGGTGTTAAATGCTCAGTACTGTGATGTTAAGTTCCCACTCTGACAGTGTTAACAAGTTCTGCCATAATTCAGTTACACCTTGGAAATGGTTAAAGCAATTTAACAGCAAGCTTGGTATAATTACTAGTTAATAGCCAGCGCCAGTGCTTCTAAAGTGTAAATTGTTTCTGTATTGATCTAAGCTTACACTGTCAGCATTCTGTAGAGACTGAACTGTAAGTGCTTAATTCAGCTGTATGCAAGCAATAATTTTGTTTTTTATCCCCCCCAAAGCATGCCATTGTTTATTCTATTTTTCTGCAATAACAAAATCAATTAAACTATTTTTTCCCCGAACATGGCTGACCTTTGTAATCAACACATTTGAAATGCCAACATGTGGAAAGAAAATTATGACAGCATCTTAGGCTTATTAAGAGAAATGGAAGACTTGATAGCAGGTTAACTGTGTAGCTACAAACCAGGCCTGCTTTACACTGATTTCCAATAGTGGAAGTTTTGCAGTCAGGTTTATGTACCACCAGCCTTGCTGTAGTAAGCTTACCTTTTGGCTCTAAACCTATTCCAGTGTAGTTTGATATTTAGTGCCTAGCTTTTTACCTCTTGGTGAACTTCAAGTGAAGAAGCACAGAGATGTGGCAGTCTGTATCACCTCAGCACAGAGGAGTGTGAACAGAGTCAACACAATTGTGAATAGTTGGAGACATCTTACTTGCAGGATGAACCCTCCATCTGCAGAATGGAGGAACTGCACAATTAGGGAGACTCTGTCAAAGTCTGTTAGAGCTGTCTGAACAGTGAGACTGAAAATGGGGGATGGCATGAGGACTAGGAGAAATTGTTTCCCCGACATCCTCCCCACATTCCTCAGGTGTCAGCAGAATGGCACCTACCCATCCTGGTGAGAGCAGTACCAAGTGATTAATACTGTTAAGTACTTTGCAGATAGAAATGATCAGCTACACAAGTTTTGTGTCAAATGTTTTCCTGTTGAACAAGAGGCAGATCCTACTTTTAATATGTTTGGAGGTAAATCTGAAAAACAGAGTAAAACATAAAAGTAAACAAAATTAGTAGCTTGTGAAGGAACAGATCTCTCCTGGTCACAGTTGTACCCACAGAGGTCCTTGGTGAAGGAGGTGCAGTTAGTCCTCTGGGTGGTTTAATACTTAGCAGGCATTAGTCTTGGTGTCTGCCTAACCCAGGAGACAGAATGTTCAAAGCTCAATCAGGTTTAAATGGGTCTCTAACAGACCAGGACTTCAAGCTAGTCAGCTCTCCTGTGAAGAAAGATATTGCTTTGTTTGTCAGGAGGGACTGGAGAGTTGTTAAAAGTCCACAGAACAATTAAGAATCATGTTTGTCCGTCATCCCCCCCAATTAATTTGATTTTACTTTGAATTTTTCTCAGCTGACTCTAATGAAGAGTCTAATGAAGCTCTCTAGCCTTCTGGGTTTCATATCCTTCCCTTGTCTCCCAGGCAAAGCCTATTGTGATTTAATTTTCACTCTTCCTCTAATTTATGCTTCATAGCCCTGCCTGCCTGACAAGCTTCTCCTTGTCTGGCCATCTCTTTAAGCTCCCACTTTGTTGCTCCTATGAACATGTATTACATGTTCATAAATATAAACATAACATAAATACCTTTACTGTGAGGAGACAGGACAGTCCATTGTTTTCAATGAGCACTTGGACTCCACATTCTCTTTGGGACACATTTCCTCAGTTTGCTAGCTACCTGTCTGGAGGGGGGGTGGGGTGAGAGGTTATAATTGTTTCATACAGAGATGCTTTTGGAAAAAAAATAGTAATGATTCACTTCAGAGTGTCTGAAATGGAGAGACCTCAGCCTACTTCCAGGTAGAATGAGTTGAAGTGCACTTACAGGTGCACAGGAATGTTTTCCCTGTTTGAGTTCTGCTGGTGTGAGGCAGGACAGGTATTGAGCACTTTGCATCAGCCTCTGTGGCAGGCTGCAGTTAGACTGTCTCTGCTTAAAACTGGGCGGGGGGAGACTTTATGAAGACAGAATATTATTTCTGGAGCTGGGAGAACAGAGGGGGGAGACCACTGAAAGCTCCTGTAAGGTGCCAACAGGGACCTAATCAGAATAATTTAGATGTAAAGATAATCAGCCACATTTTTCAGCCTAGCTTGTATCAAGGACAGCAGTGGGCACACAGTAATCCAAGTGCACCCATCAATAATTTAAAGGAACAACAGACTTTCAGGGCTTTAGAAAAATCAATTAAACTTCACAAGCAGTCACATCTTGCCACCAGCAGAGCTGCTGGCCTGAGAATGAAAAGCATCATTATACCTGAATTTCAGTTATGCACTGAAGGGGGAAGATCACTAGCAAAGGTAGGCATTTTTCCATTTTTGGCGATATTGGTATGTTTATGTTTATTCTGTTGGTTTTTAAACATCTTTTCAGTAACCATCTTTCTGTATCAAACAATGACTTCTCTATTTTATTCTCCCTGCTTTCTACCACAAATCAGCAGCATTTCTTACTCGAGAGGAAGAGTATAGAGTGTGCACTTCTGCTTCCCTTGTATCTATCCTCAAAATAAAAGAAGAAAAAGTCTTAGGAGAAAAGGCCATTGATTGTTGGGCAGCTTTTTAGGCTTACAACTTCTTTGGAAACTGGTATTTAAATCTGTTCAGTATATGAAGTATAAATTTTACCAAATGTGCAAGGAGGGACCACCAAGCCTAGCCTGCTTTTGGGATAGGTGATGAATAGGTATTATTATAGCCAGAAGGCAAAAGAGGAAAGTATCAGTGGATCCTAAAACAAAAACAGCATCCACAGAGGGACATAAGCACCTGGCCCCTGGATGCAGGCCACTGCCCTGAGCTACTGCTTAGGCAATATATGGAAAAAGGAATGTTTGTTGGGCTTCTCAAGCAAGCAGGCTAAGACAGCCAGAGCAAAATGCCCTGAGAGATGGACATCTTAAGTCCTGCATTGCTCCAGGACTTGGTCACCTAAAATTCTGTACAGAAGCCTTTAACTTTCATTTAGGATTCACACTCCTGAATCTTCTAGTGAAGTTAGGCACTTTGCCTGTATTTTTATGAAAAGTCCACAAGAAGAGGCTGTTAGTGTTGTTAAAATGTGATGGGATGTAAAGTTTCTTTGCCTCCCCCCCCTCTCCCAGCTACAAGTGTATGATAGTTGAGTGGTTAGGAGGGTCAGGATTTCACTCAGGTGAATTCCAGAGCTTTCTGGATTCCCTTGACTGAGTCACCCTTTCAGGTGAAATTATCCTTGTTCAGAAAATAACCCAGGATTGACCTGAATCAGAGGCAAAAATGGAGAATAAGACCAGGTGAAGGGAGAGCTTGTTCCAAGGCATTTCCCCAGGGAGAGTATCATTTTAAGTACAAAAATGACCTTGGCACCAAGACCAGAGCCTGCTCTGGGAGAGTTCCCTAAGTGCCATGCTTAATGGATTACAGCCAGTGTAATATGTTTGCTTTTTTGTGTTGTCTGATCAGGACCATCTTCAATTCTTCTCTGCAAGGTGCCACAGCACAGCCAGAACCCAGCAGTGGTCAGAGACCTGTATGGAGGTCTCCCTCACCTTGCCTATGGACTGGAGTAGGAAGAGCAAGCAACATTATGTTCTCTAGCTATATTTAAACCACAGCTGCTGGTGTCTTGTAAAAAGCCTGTTTCTGTTACCTACCAGACTGAACTTCACTAGAAAATAGGCAGTGAAGTACTGGTATTTGAGACTGAATGGTTCTTAGCCATGAGTTGCACCTGACTTCTGCCTGAAGTCTGTGAATAATGAGGTATTCACTAATGTGGTTCCTAAATCCTTGAGTCCTGCTTCTCTGTTTTCAAGAAAGGTAATGTGCTCAGCACCAGTCCTGCTTGCAGTATACGTGTTCTCTGAAGATGCTAGCTGTGACTTGTAACCTTTGGGTTGAGAATATGGTTCTTGGAGTTCTCAGAAAGGCTGTTCTCCTGGAGACACAATGGGGAGTTTTGCTTCAGTGTCTTTTAGCATGAACAGTCAGAATATTCCAGTTTGTTTCCATTTTGAGATTAAATTTTTTTTGGTGCAAATCTCATCTCAATTTCTTTTTCTTATTAGAGAAAAAACATGACAGTATGAGATTCTAAATGCTTGCAAAGTAGCCAAGCAGCTTGCTGAAAAGGTAGTGCATTCTTTAGTAAGAAATTGGAAGAATTGTATTTGGCAGTGAGCTGCTCATTAACTGTATGCTTGCCAGGCTGCATGTTGAAGAACAGTCAACTGGTAGCTAATGAATTATAGGTCAGTACAAGTGGCTGTGGCCCATACTGCTCTTCTCAACTATAGGATGAGTCCTTCCACACTTCCTTGAAGGGCTTAGTCAAGCTGAAGCCTCAGCAATATATAAACCAAATGGCACATTTCAATTTATTGATAGCATTTGGTTATTTAATCTTCATTAGCTTCTGAACAGATGTTTCTGATCTGCTCTTTACATGTGGCATTTCAAGACTAGTTCCTCGAATTTAAAATCCAATATCTCAAGCATTTATGAAAATTTACTTTTTCCATCTGCTGTAGAGTGTAGATGATTACAGAAACAATTGCTTTATCCATGAATGGATGCATTTAATTTTCAGTTGCTTAACATAAACAAATACCTCTTGTGCATTGTACTGCAAGCATAGGACCTGTACACTGCAAAGGCAATAAATATCATAATTCTTTCAATACAGCCAGTACCTGAAATGTAGAACCGTGGGTTCATAATGTTTTCATCAGACTGTGCCTGAATGACAAAGTACTGACACTTCACATCATTTACAGCATTTATTCTTGAAATCCAGAAGTGCTGATTCATGCTTTTCAGGTCTTTTCTTAAGCTCCATGAAGAAGGAAATGAAACTGATGAAGGGCTAGTAAATAAAAAAAATGCTACCAAACATACTTCTGGTTTGATCTAGTCCAATCTTTGTTATTAATCAAATGCTCTCAGTAGCCAAAGATTTAACTGTCCAGCACTTTACAAAGTTCTGAAGAATATGATTTCAGCATGTGTTTGAATTTTGCTCATTTAGAGGATCAGACATCCTCCAGTGAGTCCAATAGAGTAATTCTAGACACATGCATGTCCATCTGACAAAGACACATATATAGTCCAGTGAATTCATTATTGCTCTTAATTTTACAGAAAAAGTGGTCACATTTTATTAATTGGCTGTGTTAAAACCCCCTAGTTTTGCATATGGAATTAAGAAAAATATACTTAATCTAGAAAGCCAACTTTGAAAAAACAAATAGAATATTCAACACTAAGGTAAAATTATATCAGTAAGTAAGGTTGTAGGAAAACAAAGAGATTACTGTAAAGTGGCAATAGTAATGGTGGTTATTCAATGTCACACTTCAACTTGAAATTATGTACTACCTTGTCAGCAAAGAAAATTCTTAGTTCTCATCTGCTAAGAGCTCTAACAAGCGATAAAAGAGAAGGTTTGGGTTCATTTACCCCTAGAAGCTGACTCCAATTCAAAAGTTATTTGAGTTAATGATGTGTGACCAAAGGAGTATAATAAAGATTTAGCCAACACAAAGGTCTCGTACCTGACATATAGCATAAAGATAACGTGCAGTCCCACCTGTCCTGCTGCCTATATGTTGTTATTCTATGTTGTTTCTTGAAGCTGCTCAGGAAAGGGGGTTCAGCATAGCAGTGTTACTATGGCAAAGGTAACATTAGAGTCGTCTAGACAATGAGCACTTCGGCAAATACTCTTACAATTGCTTTCCTCTATTTTCCCTTTGAAATTTTGCTTTGGAGAAACATTTCCATTCAGTTCTTAACTATGAGTGTGCTTCTGGGTTTAAACTGCCTTGAAGCACTTTCTACGAGCTAATACACTGTTTTCTACCAGGACAATTGTAGAAGCAACAGCACACAGCCCACCTGGGATTGCTTGATCCAGTGCAACTAACGGTCTGGATGCACTTGAATACATTGCTTCCCTCTGTTCTTAAATGTATGCTCCAGGGATTCCTGAGCCTCCTGCTGTAACAGCTCTAGACTTACTGTTATGTTTCAAAGAATGGTAACTCTGACAAGAATAGATTGTATATTGCAGATCTAATTATGCAGCTTATTCAATATGAAGCTGCCCATTGATTTTTAGGAATTGTATTGGCCCCAAAATATACAGTCTTACATTGGAGAGTATGGAAGTGATATGTTCCTAGCAGACTGCTAGGAGAAGCTGTTGGTTGTTTTTTTTTATTTCAGGTTTTGTACAGGAAAAGGGAAAAAATCCTGCTGGTGCAGCATATTTCCTTGCTGCATTGCGCACAATTTTCAGGCCAATAGTAGACGTGTGGTACAACTCCTGACTCCCCTATTTGGAGTGAGATGTCATCAAAAGATGGATGGAAGGAATTCAAGAAACATATTGTGACTTGTTTTGCATCCTCACAAATCTTCATGGTCTGGTTTGTTGCAGACGTTGTTGTTCGTAGGAAGTTTCTGCAATATGGTTCTGTTCACTAGGATTTCCAGATGAAGTACTTGCAGTGATTGATTATGATCTTGCAAGACATATTTCATTCGCAGACAAATTCTGAAAAACATTCTCTATTTCTGGGGATGATATTTTGCAAAATGTACTTGTTCACAGCTTTCTTTTTCCTCCCACCACATGGAGTTTCTAACAACCTAGAATTAAGGTGGGAGAGATGAGTTACACAGAATTGAAAATATCATCATGGCTCTTGCATATGCAACAACAGCTTTGGAAATGCTAGCTGAAAAATTTTCTCTGTATTTGCATGTAAAAGGACTCAGCTTTGCCTTCCCGTTTCCCAGCGTGGAATTAAATAAATTTCTCTCCACAAGAATCAGATTCTACCTCTGTAAAAGCGAAGAGAAGAACTCTGGTTTTGTGTGATGTATGGCCATTTAAACAGCTCTAATTCTTTTAAAGGTTCATTTATCTCTATAACTTGGTAACG
The DNA here is from genome assembly GCA_026212715.1 of Elanus axillaris. Taxonomy (NCBI): domain Eukaryota; kingdom Metazoa; phylum Chordata; class Aves; order Accipitriformes; family Accipitridae; genus Elanus; species Elanus axillaris. The sequence goes on from JANZLQ010000064.1 coordinate 9,677,066, forward strand.
GTGATAATACCATTTACAGCAATCATTCCACATTAATATAGGATCAGCACAGTCTAGCAGCTGACCTGGGGACTTAGTATATGCTCTGCTCTCACCTTGTTACTGACTTACTGTATGACCTTCAGCAAGTCTATGGCCTTTTCTGCGAGTGTCAGTAATCTCTCCATTAGTAAAGGTAATGATACTGAAATATCTTTGTAATATGATAGGAGATCCTTGGTTGTAATAGACTTGCTTGTACATACATTGCCATGTATGCTAAATTGTCTTCTGCTTTTATTATAGTGTGGCTCCCAAGAGAATATTTAGTGGACAGGGTGACATTTCCTCTAACACATAGTTCTGGTCTAATTCCACTCTTGTAAAAGTTTATGGGCACTTTGACTTCATTGTCCTGTGAATCATTCACTGCGTTAATTTCTATATGATAGTCATTCCAGAAGATAGTAGAACACTCCTAAAATTTCCTTCTCTTCTCATATTAAATAAATGCTTTTTTAATCTGAAATGGAAGAAACCAGTGGAACTTAAGGGAATGATTTGGGGTTTTCAAGTCATACATGGTTTAGGTGCTGAGTGCCTGAAAGACCATTTATTTTTTTCAAGTGGTGACATAATGTTTGTCTTGAGATGGTTTAAGTTCTAGCACATGTGGTTGGAAAGAAATGAAGCTGTTGACAAGGCCTTATTTAAAATTATTCTGTCAGTCCAGGGTGGCTTTCAAAATCTATTGGTCCAAACTAAAGCCCATTTTTAATCTTAAAAAGAGATTGAAGAAGGGAATGTAATTTTGTATGTGTTTTTATGGTACTATTCACAATGACATCCAGGCTGGGTTGAGTTCTGCTCATGACTGTGTTAGCAGTGTTTTAAATCAGTTGCAGTGCTCTAAGGATTTAAAAAATGTAATGTTCACCTAGTGAAGTTACATTTTTGATTCAACCAATGCAACTGCATAAAGCAGGTAAACTTTCAGCAACAGTAGTAATTGTAAAATTATAATATTTGTAGAAAATATTAATATTACCTGTTCCTTAGCAATTCAGTGTTAAAAACAGAAAACCTGTATTCTAAATACAAAATACTTGGTAAACTAAAAACTGCACCATATTGAATCACTGCAAAAGGCCTTAGCAGTAGTAATCTAACTGCTACTGGTTGTCATGAAATACAATTAGTTATTATAACAATAATTGTGGTTACAGGCTTAATTATAATCACTTTCATATGGACTTCAACCATGTTTATGACAATATTTTAGTCTAATATTTTAAACTGCTGCTTAAAAGAAGTCTTACCAGGAAAAGCATAAAAATCTGTATAGTAAATTAAATTAACACTAAACAGACTCAAATGAACTGCAGATTACTGTTACAGCAGTTGGCTAAAAACAGTGCTTACATCTAAGTCTTTGTCATGGTTTAACCCCAGCCAGTAACTAAGCACCACGCAGCTGCTCACTCAC
>JANZLQ010000064.1:9678630-9691517 GCA_026212715.1 Elanus axillaris
CCAACTTCTTGTGCCCCTCCAGCCTTCTAGCTGGCTGGGCATGAGAAGCTGAAAAATCCTTGACTTAGTATAAACACTGCTTAGCAAAAAAACCTGAAAACATCAGTGTGTTACCTACCTTATTCTAATACTGAATCCAAAACATAACACTATACCAGTGATGCCATGAAAAGCTGAAATCAGGACTCCGTAGTCGGAAGACTATTAAGCAGGTATCCTTTACTGCAGCGCTGGGCACACGGGGAATCTCTCCTCCTAATGTGTGTGCCTGATCAGGTTAATTACATAGTTTATATACGTTCAATATGCGTATTCATTACATTTCCAAGAAAAGTTTTACATATTCATTAACTTTCTGGGAACTCATTATCATATGTAAATGCCCTTCATGAAGGCATACTCGAGGTCTCTGGTCATCTTCAGGAGTCCTCTGGTGGTCTTCCGTAGTCTTCCTCACTTGTCCGCTGTTTGACCCTTCTCGGGTGATTCTGCGCAGTGTGATCTTCTACATATTTTGATACATCTTATCCTAAGGAATGCTTGTTAGTGCCTCTATTATCTTTGTCTACCTTAATGAGGCAGTTCTCCAGACACTGCAAGGCCATCCAAAAGCAGTGTTTTTCTTTTGATACCTTTTACACCATGCAGTGTACAGAACCTTTATCTATTACCAGTTGGCAAATAACTGGGCAAAACATAGCATGACCGTTTTGTTCAGAAAAACATCAGAAAAACATCTTGTATCACCAGCTACTAGAAAGAAAATTAACTCTATCCCAGCCAAAACCAGGATAGTCTTGTCCCCCCTTTGTGACCGAAGACTTACATTAATGTGATGGTGTAGCATTCTGGTATGGTGTCCTCTGATTTGGTACAAAATGTTGCTCTCTTTGTGAATAGTTGCCCATACAGTCTTATCTGGCTACTGGGCAAAAGACTACACCAATTTTTTCTTCTGGAACTGATGAAAAGCTCGTGAAAAGAAGAATGAGGGACTCTTGGGTACAAGAGAGTAATGCTGGATGGTGAGGTTAGACCTGTGTTTTGGTAGCTGCGAGTACAAAGCAGGAGGAGAATGCACAGATCCTGATGAACTAAACCAGGCTGGGCACAAACCTTACTAGCAGCTCTTCCATGGCAATCAACTGACAGGTTACTTCAGAGCATGTTGAACAGGACAGTTTTCTTAGATATGTTCTTTTGAGCATGAGGGGAAAAAAAAAGAAAAGTGTGTGCTGTCTTGTTATGTGAGTTATTTTTAGCTGGTTGCATGCGGTTCTGGCCATTGTTGTGTGATATTCAGCACAGGAACTCCACTTTTCCTGTCCATAATTTCATAGAGACTGTTTCTACAAGTGAATATTTTCTTCCCTTTGTACATTATTAATAATTAAAAAAAATCTTCTCGGCAACAGATAGAGGTTTATGGGAAGAGATAGGTGTGTAAAGCTCTTCATAGCAAAGAAATGTGGCCCTGTGCTGACCACTGCCCCAGCACTGCTCACTGATGAATAACATGGTAATTCCAGAGATAGATACAAGCTGTCTTGAGATTTTCTGCAACTTCTTGCCACAATTTCATTTTGCTTAGTGGAACAAAATGATGCTATCGTGAAATATTAAAACATCTGCAATTAACGGCATGTCATTGCAACTATTCAGGTGTTTCTACACTGATTTCAGGAGAACTTAGTCAAGCACAGCTGTAAATAAAAAGTAAAATACTGGTTAATGACTCACATTACTAAGGAAGATTCTTTGTCCCTGTGTCCCTCCTGAGCACTATGGTGACATCCCTTTGGACCTGCTGCACTGTAAGGAAGTAGTTGACTTGAGCCAAGCAGCCCTGAGGTGGAGAAGGTTGAAGAGCTTCTCCAACAGCAAATGTAGAAGCTGCTTTTAGCGTAATACACATGAATGTGATCTGAGCAGCCTGAGGGGGATATAGGACTCCTGAACACCAAGCTATAATAAACAGGGAAGCAAAAAGTATAGAAGTCTTTCTTGGTCCATCGATGACAACAGTTTGCCAAATTTTGCACTGTCATTTGGGCTTTACAGAGAGGGGAGATCAGGCTTATCAAGTGCTCTTGTGCCTGGCTCGTGGTCACCAAGCTGATGGGAGCTACTGCCTCATTCCGTTCAGTCTTAGTAGGTGAATGTCTGCATCTTCAGATACCTAAAAGTGATTTTTTAATTTGGCTGCCAACGGCAGACCAGAAAAGGAAAATAAAGGATGTACTTCCTGATTTGCAACAATGTCATACCCTCCTTACTGCTCTGACCCCTCCTGTTGTCTACATCTTTCTCTTAACTATGTGGTCATTCATAGAGGATGCTTTCTCTACTTCCTGCCTAGAATAGCAAAGCATACGCTTTGACTGTAAATTACTGTTTTCCCTATTCTTTTTGTAAAAAATATTTCAAAGCAACTTGGAATTTCCCCCCCTAAAATCTTATCATTATTGTGTGATTGGAAGCTTTGACCAAATATACTTTGGCTTATTAACAGCTGTCATGTTGTTCCAGGGGGAACTTCCCAGGTCACTGTAGAATTTTACAGGAAATACACTGACTGCATTAATTGTTTTTTAACATGTTACTCTGGCTGTATTTCAAACTCCTTTTGTGCTGTTCATATCTTGTTTTGATATAAGCAATGGAAAGATATACTGATTTTCATATTGTTCTCACTGCATTTATTTAAACCTTCCTGGTATTTATTAGGTGAATTTCTCTCAGTGTTGTATCTTAGGAGATATTTTCACTGCTAGGAGGAAACACAGGTGGCAAGGTGATGACGTTGTTACTCAATGCATGTATTATAGGAGGGAAATTCCTAATCCCGTTTTTTTTCCCCCTTGATTCTGTTCACTCTGTAGGAATAAGCTTGGAAAAGAAATTGTTGTTGGACTTTGCTCATGGTCCATAACTAGAAGGCATTTCTAAGAGCTGAGCTCCAAATTAGCACTGAGTAAGGGACACAAGGATTTCCAAAGGCATCCAGTATTCTCAGCTCTACTGGAAATCTGGCCCTGTGCATTCGCAAGTTAAACTTACTAAATACTCTTTCACTGTTGTCAGCATTTCAATATTCAGTGATGAATTACCCAAGTAAAAACATTAACTTTTCTCTGGGATGCAAATTTGCTGTTGCTATTTTCTCCTGCTTATTTTTGAGGCATTTATTATTATAAAAAAGACTGAAGTGATGTTGATGAAAAAAACAGTTGCTTTCATTACTTTCTCCTTTTCTGTGAGATGAATTCTGCACTCTAACGCTAATGTGAATGAAGCCACTCAAATGTTAAATCTCCATTTTGATGCATCCTTCCAGGGGGGCAGAGTCTCGACTTGACAATAAATTAATTGCTGGAGAAGCCATGCAAAAAATATGCTTTTGGCTCTCATTTCACCCACCCCCATCTTCCACTCTCCATTGACAACCATTTTTCCAGTGGTATATTCTAATGCTTATTCAGGACCACTCTGAACAAGAATGGCACTATTTATCTAGCAGGCTTCCTCGTTGCCTGCTCTGGTATCTTAGTTGCATAAAGAGACATAACTTTTTCTCAACTTGCAAGTGCCTCCCCTAAAAAGTAGATTAGAAGGAAACAGAGTCTAGGCAAGGGAAGAAATAAAAGTCTTTGACAGTGTTACGCTGCAGGGCTTTTTTTCCAGCAAATATTTAGAGCAGGTGCTGGAGGCTCCCTTCAAAGCAGGGTGACATGCCTCCAGCTGGGAGTTTTGCTCTTCACTGCAAGTGTAAAGGTGGCTTTACATCTGCAGAAGGTATATAGTTGTAGGGAGAAGACAAACAGCTCAGCACTGTTTAAATGGGACAAAATAAATTTTATATTTTTTTGTGGAAACAGGACAGTTGAGAAACATGGAGATCCAAAAAGTGCATTGGATTTATGTAGCTGATTAAGCAATATCTGTTTCCTTTAAAAGTGTGCCACTGACTTGTGAAAACCTTAGAAGAACATTCTCATTACAAAAGGCTTGTTTGTAAAATAATGAGCTTTGGGTGCTCACAAGGTGGTGTCTTAAGTGCCAGAGGCAGCATACTTTTTGCTGTGAATAAATGGATTATTTTCTCCTCTCAGCCTCTTCCTGTTTGAGATCCCTGCGCTGGAGGGAGAGTCCCTCAGTGCTCTGCAGCCACAGTGCTGCAATTGCTTTTGCTGGTACGCAAAGGCAGGAGGGAAGACATATTGGTCACTCTGCTCCTGGCCTTACTTTTGATTCTTTTACCCCAAAATATCAGGAGAATTTAGCTACAGTGTTTGTTATCTTAATCACAAAACTATATCCAGTAACAGTCACTTAAAGGAAAAAGAAGCTGCGTCTTACCCGTAGGTAAGCAGGAGTTAGCAGTCACAGCTGGTCGGCTCATCCCATGGGGTAATCGGATAGCATGGTGATGCCAAGTCCTAATTCAGCAGGTCTCTTCAAGTGAAATTAATCTTATGATAATTAATTTTACTGATAATAAAAAAGCTTCGTGCAACTCAGATGTACATGCTGTTAAAAATAACACTCTCTGCAAATAAAGTTAGCACTGACAGGGCAATTCTCCAGTATAAGATGGCAGTATTAAGAACACTGTAAAGAGTTTCCATTAGTTTTCTCTGATTTTGCTTTGCAATCAATACAAATGAGTGAGAAATATGTTGCATTTGCTTTTCTTGGAATGTAAAAAGGCAAAAGTATAATTTCTTATTGATTAGTCTAATATAGTCAGACACAAAAGAAAACAGTGCTTCAAATGCTAAAACAGGGAGGAAAGGAAGTTAAAGAGCACAATTGATTTATTGAATTTCCAAAAGTGTTTGTGGTCTGTTTAAAAAAGTTTCACCGTGAGTTCCCAGTGATTTGATTGATGAAGCTTATCCTTGACAGTCTCTGGACAGTGTTACAAAGAAGACAGAATTCAGAGGAAATACCCAGAAAAGCCTGTCTCCCATGAAGATGGGAGATCATAGTCCTAACTCTGTTAAGATTGCCTCAATAAGAAGAGTTAAAGGCAAACTGAATTACTTTGTGGAAAAATTTTTATAGAAACTCTTCCAAAACCTTTTTCCATTAAGATATGTAGCACCTAGGTCAGTGTCTCATTTGATTTGCTCTGTGTTTTATGCCCCGAGTTTCAAAAAACAGTTTAAACTCTAGTAACTAACTGTTTGATCTTGTCATTCTGTCCCTCCTGATTCCAGCCTTGAAGCATTACTTTGAGTTTTGGGATTCTTTTCAACACCAGGGCGAAGTTGGCCAGGTCTTTACAATATGTATACTTGGAGGTTATAAAGATACAAATTTGGGGAAACGTGAGGAATTCCCCCTTCTCATTGCATCAGACACTGAGATCCCTCACTTCTGTTCTCAGCTATATGCCTCTGATGCTAGCCTTAATTGTTTATTGCTGTATTTCTGCATGTTCTAAATTTTGGGATGTTGTTTGGATGAATTCTGTTGCTGATAGCTACAGCAATCCTAGAACCTCTCTACTTACACTTCTCGTACATCTCCCTACCTTCCCCCAGTTTGTCTGTGTTGCCCAGTTTGTATTAGTAGCCTATAGTGTGTTCACAGAATGCACGCTGCTAGACTTACTCCAGCAGCTCTAATCTACTGTAAGGCTTCCTCTGTTTCCTCCCTGGACTGCAGCGTCAGCACATTGGGAAGTTTCAGAGAAGTCAGTGAAGTTGTACTGGTTTACATCACCTGAGGATCTGACCCTGGGAGCTGCCATATTTAAGGAACTTGCAGGATTTACTGATTTCTCAGTGGGCAGCCAAGATGTGGGCAGCTCAAAGATATTAAAAATGTAGTTTGAAATTAGACCCTCCAGATCTGACATTACAGGTGAAATGCTATTAAAACCAAAGGGCAATAACGCACCTGAAACAACATGCTACTGCTCCTCTTCTCTGCAATAGAATATGTGTGAGTACAATAAATCTGATGGCGTTGTAGTTGGTGGTGACTTTAATCTCTGCCAGTGTGGATGTGAGTTATAGTTCAAATAGTTCTGGAGGAACAAGCACCTCACCTTTCAGCATTTCCTCTGCTAATGCTGTCTTATGTATTCATTATAGTATTCGCAAAATGGCCATCCGCATAACAAGAAGCTTTGAGGTTTAATGCAATTTTAGTTAGCATGTTATTTTCTGTTAGAAGTTTTAATCACTGTACAGTGATATGTTTCATTGTTGTAAACAAAATATGTAATGTCCAAGCCATTGCAATGCTTATGTACTTAAAGGCAAGGACACTTGCTAGTTCATCTTGGCTCACCTCTTCCAAAGGCAAAGAAAGATACTCTCCTTTAGACAATGGCATATAAGAAAATAGTTGAAGACAAAGTAAATGTGTGCTCTCTACATATATGTTGTAGACAGTAGCAAAGCCCTGGGTAATGTAAATGGTGAGTGGGTCAGCATTCTGTCCTCATTCTAAATTGTAATAGTAACTTGATACGTATTTAAGTGCTTTATTGCCAATGTGTATTAAGGGAGAAGTTTTTAATCTTTTCTTAGGTAAAGTAACCTAAGAAAATTTTTTCAAAACCTTTGAAAAGCTACGAAGGGTTTTATCTAATTACAAATAGTATCATCTGTTCTCCTGTATGTAGTAAAAAGTCTGATGGAAAATTGAGGAGTTGATCTGATGATCAGAATCAGGTCCTTGCATCTTACCTATGGTGATTAATGTTGGAGCTAGCCAAATGACGTTGTTTCTTGCTAATTAGTGACTGTTTAACTACATGCTGGGTAAATTTCCAAAATCATTTAAGGAAGCTGAAGAATCAGTTCCTCTTGGGGATGCAGCATTCAGATTCCCAAATTGCTCAAGTAGGTTGGCTTACATTTAACTTCAGCACATGATGGATGGGTGAATTTCTGAATGAATGGGGGCAAAATTAATCACATTTGTGTTGTTTATCTGGAACGTGCAAATATGCATTCTGTAGACTTTAAAATCAAGCCCTGTAGCAGCATGTAGTGTACAGCTGCATGCTTGGAGGTTTGCAGTCCGTGTTGGATATGGCCTGCATGTTTTTAGAGTTAAGGAAAACATGCTCTATTTAAAACTGGGGAGAATTGGGGAGTTGGTTATTTGTGGCATTTGTGAGTTCTAGTACTTGGTCTGCTGTACTGTCTGTCAAAGGTTTGCAATTATTCAGGAAGGTGGTAAAACACCAGTTTTTAGTGAAGGGCACTGTCTGTCTCACTTGTGCCCATGCCATCTCTCCCCAGGTGACGTGCCTAGGTTATGGTTTGGGCTTGAAACCTTCATTATTGTTTGGACAAGAAATAAGGGCCAGGTTATGAACCTGTTTCCTGTTCTGGATGAATAGTTTATTTTAACAAGTCCTTTGGTTTATCCAGGGGAATTAAATATGGCACAGAAATAATATCTAAATGAATACTAAGGAACACAGATTGTGGATCTGATCTTCAGAAGTTTTCCAGTTTTCATACCAATAGCAGTATTTTTCATCTTCTATTAGTAGTAATTAGATTATTGTGTAATTTGATCTATAGAAGTGAGTGTATCCATCTGTGAAATACAAGAAAACACTAGTGTGTATATCTTATTAAGGCGTTCCTATAAATTTTATCTGAACTTATTTCAGGTAAAAATATCTCTCTCTCTCATTCTCTCTCTTTCTCTCTCATTTAAAGAGGAATTTGTTCACCTAAGTTTTGTTTTCCTAAGTTTGGCTAAAGTAGTTTTGATATTACTGTGGTTTTGAAGAAATATGGCAGAGCAATATAGCTATCAGTCACTCCTATCAAGTTTCTGTAACCCACATAAATCCTTACGAAGTCAAGCATTCTCTCTTTTAAACTATTTGAAACAGTAGAAGCCTAGGAGCCTCCTGATACGAGCAGTAGGGAGGTGAAATTCTCTGTAATACTTTGTTCCTATATTTATGCTTTGCTGAGGATTAAATTCTGGTTTCGGGATAGGGCTGTATAAAGAAGCCAGCAATATTGCATCTTGGCTCCCCATGGTTCCTTGGTGCGAAGAGGCTATCATTTTTCACTCTCAGCCAGGGCAAAGCTGTACAGGACAAGCTTCATGATCTTGTGCGTTTTATCTCAGGTATTTGTTATCTACCTGCACAATCTTTACTTGGAATTTGTGTATGTTTTCACTAGTAAAAATAGTAGACTTAGGTTGCCTGAGCAAGTTTTGTGTTTGGCTTTTTTTGTCTGAGACAGCAGTCTCTGCTTATGTGGGGAACAAAATGCGAAAAGAGCCTGAGTTTCTCTGTAGCAGATCTGAAATTCAGTCTTACCTTAAGTTCACAAATTTTATGGTTACAGGGATTACCAATAGTCCTGTAGGTAGCCTAGGCTTGTTCAGGTTGTTGTGACTGTGGCTTTAAGGACATCAGAGGGGGTTATAATCTCAAATTCTCTTTTGTAACTACACTTCACGTGGCAGCAAAATGCTTTGACAAGATAGTGCAAATAGCTTAGTCAACACATTCAGACAGGGCAACTCTGGAGCTTTAATTTAATGAGGAAGAAAACCTATCCAAAACGTCCATCCTGCTGTACCTAGAGTGAATCTGAGGGGCCAGCACTTACAATAATATCTATAGGTTGGAAGAACGCTGAGAAAGTAAGATGTGGATTATGGAATGCTGTTAATTTGGTTTTTCCTGGAGATATTAAATGTTAAACTATGTAAGTGTTAAGATTGTCATCTAGTCCTTTCTTGTTAACGTGCTGTTTCTAACTGGTTTTTTTCACTTTTGATAGGGCAAAATATAAAAGCTAGAAAGAGATATTTTGAATTGAAAGATGTTTGTCAGCATATGTCTATGGAAATTGCTGAAAAGAAATGGTAAAAATGCTTCTCAAACCCAGCGCTGCCCATCCTCCTCCTCTGCCTCCACCCCCGCAGAAGACTCAGAGTTCAAATCTTATCACTGTGATACAGCTTACGATTAGAGCTGCTAAGTTTCAGGAGATGCTCCTGGGAGCAATTGCGAATGAGATGTAAAACTCTGCATCTTTTCTTCCTTTTTATAGAATAATTTACTAAGTTTATTGGGTTTTCTCCATGTGTTGGCTCAGCTTTATGTGTGGATTAAAGCTGTGTTGTTTGACCTGCCCTATATCTTTGCCTTCTCAGCTGTAACTGGGGAAAGTGGCCCTGAGGCATAATTCCCAAAATCAGAGAAGCCTTGTGTTTGAGCTTTTAAATCCTTTCATAATTGGAACTTGTCCCTAATACTGAATGACACTGACAACACCAGAATGTGTGAAAGAAATCTTTCCCATTTTGAAATAGACGTCTGCTCTTTGCTAGAATATCAAGTTTAATTCATCAAATTGCTTTATTAATCTAACAGAATCATTCAGAAAGACATTTGATCACATGCACTGAGTCATAATGGCATCCTAACTACTTCTGAAATAATCTGAAAATCTATTCCTGTCACAGAAGCAGTAACGAGATTGTAAATTTGAAATGAAATAGAAAGGCAGATAATTGGATCGATGATTTGTTAATGATGATATTGAACAGCTCCTTCACTGTTGCTCCATGATAAAATATATTAAAAAAATAATGTGGGCATCGTGTCTAAAACAGACAAGGTGCCAACACAGAGCTCATGTTCAGGGATAATGATCCTGCTCATAGGGCTCTTGGAAACCATGCTAGGGAGCAAAGCTTTTGTCACAGCTGGCTGTGGTGGAAACCGTTTGTGTTTCTGCCTGCCCAGTTTTGGCTTTTGTTAGATGAGAGAGAGCAATTGTTCCTGACTGTTGCTTTTCAATATGCTGTGCAGGAATTAGGAGTCACAAGCGCAAATCATGTATTAGTTCAGCCTTTAGGTCCTTCCCTGGGCCAAGCCAGCTATATATTTCAGAGCAGTTGCAGCCCAGTGTCAAGGAGAGATGACCCATGGCTGCTTTGTACGCTGCTTTTGATATTAAAAATGAAAATGCCAGCATCAAACTGCCACACAGCAAATTCTGTTTTTCCACCACCACTTTTGCGCACACAGTGGAAGAGGCTGAGCAATGCCTGCCTGTCAGCATGCTTAGCTGGTGCGAGGAACTGCTCAGACCACCGTCATGTATGGCTGTGACCCTCTGCAGGCTGCTAAGATGTTACTGATTTGAGGCCTGACAGTAAATGAATTCTAAATCTCAGCCCAGTGTCTAATTTACAAATGCCTGGGAAAAGAAGCCTGATTTTAAGATTAATTGGGGGATGGGGGTGGGGGTGTGTGTGCTGTGACTCAGGTATGCAAACCTGGGTGTTGTTTGCAGATGTAGGTGAATGGCAAATAGCTGACCTGGTATTTAACCCCATCTGTGTTCTGCAGTGAGTGTTGTTACCCGCAGGGTAATATTTAGCTGTAAGCACAGGAGGCTGTTGCCTAAAGTAGCAGACTTCCTGCAGATCAACAGACAGGCCCCCCATCACCTCTTTTCTCCTGGAGACCCATCACTCTGCTTGCTGCTGCTGGGGAGTGCAGGGGAGGAGCTCATGGCAGGTGTCCCCACCGTGCTCTGCCCCAAGGCTGGGAGCAATTCCCTGGCATGATAGCCCTGGTAAATCCCTCATCTGGAGAGGGGGAAAGCATCTCTAAAGTTTGCTTATGCTTCTCCAAATTCTTGAGCTGGCTCTAGTAAATTAGACCTGTGGAACTCATTCCTCTGTCTCAGAAAAGAGATGACAATCACCTATTGCAGAGGATCAGTTTAAATTTCAGAGGGCTTTAAGCTGCTTAGGCCTTTGGGCACGAGCTAAGTAATGCCACTGTTTTGCAGCCTTGTTGGCAATATATATTTTGTAAACTACTTCTGCCTAAATTTCCCAAAACAAATCTAGTTTGCTGTTTAAATGAGTCTCACATACAGTCCTAGGCTTTGCTTTCAGAAAGCAGTTGTCTGAACAAAACATAGTGCTTGTAAATATTTGCTGAAAGCAAACAGCTGGGGCAAAATTCTGTTTTTAAGTGGCTGAAATGCCTCTGAATATATCTGTTGTTTGCTCACTTTGATTATGTATCAGTCTCCATCTTAAAAGGAGAATGAAGCTGAAATTATATGCAGTGCTGCCAAATAAGGGAAACAAAGGCTTTGCTAGTGAAACTGGATGTTACACCAGCTTTAGGTCAGATCCCCTATACTGCTTGTATTTATTTTTTCACTGAAACAGTAATTGCAGAAAATAGTTTGCTTACCCTGTTTGCAAACCTGTTGGTTTTTTTCCTAGTATTGTTGTCATAACAATTTGTTGATGAAATAATATCAGAATCCATTGACTTTTGAGCTTGTTTTTTACGTGGAATCTAAAATATTGGTATGTTATCACATATCCATATAACTGATGCAGAATCCAGTAATTACTAATGGTTGGCTGACAGTTAACAGGAGTTTCCATAGCTACTCAAGTGCTGTGTCATCAGCAAGGGGACTTTTGCTGAAGTGCCTGCTGCTATCCTGCTACATGCAGGTGATCCCATGTCTATTTCAAGCTTATTCTGTCCTGGGTCTGTAACAAGACAGCATTGCCTTGATGAGGCCAAAAAGCTCTATACATTACAGGAAATGTGTTTCTTACCTAAAACGTCTTTTTACTAGAGAGACCATTTAAATTCTGATTAAATAAATCTTTGCTCTGCTTTTCCTGTTTCCAAGGAAATAGAAAGATACGCTTTTCAATACTAGAACTGAGGGAAGTCCATGAATCAGGCAAAACATGTAGTTGTCAGAGAGCTTTACAGTTCCCTTGAACTTGTGACTAGTTTTTATTTTATTTTATTTTATTTTGGTTTAGTCTGGTTTACAGTGGAAACAGGAATTGATGGGTTGAATTGTTTGTCTGCAGTCATATCTAACAACTTTCTGGATAATTTCTGTTTCCAGTCAAATTGGAGGGCAAAGGAGTGGTACTACCGGTAGTAGACTTCAGCAGCAGCGGTAGATAATTGCTGCTTTTGTCTTTTTAACTTGTATTTATTATATTCAGAAAACTCAATTTTCAGTTTAATATAGATTGTCACTGTAACAATACATATGTCTTCTAAGCCACTTATTCAGGATTTTATTGTCTCTATGGATACAATCAGTTTTGCATTCACTTACACCAGTATAGTTCAGTAACTGCTGTTTGGAAAAATCTCTGTTACCAGCATGGGCAAATATGTTTTCCTGGCAAAGCTGACTTTTCAGATAGAAAGACATTCAAAACAGCTTTACACAAATACACCACACAGGTACTCATCATTGCAAAGGAAGCACTGCTGTGTGTTTCTCCATGCTGTGCTCTGGGAAGCCAGTGCAACCTGTTGTAGCTGGACATGTGGTGGTTTTGCAGTGCCAGGCTGTTAGGTTTTTGCTTCTGTTTGGAGATCTGTTGAAGGGTGCCTCCTCATGTGAACTGCTGCTGTTGAAACCTCCAATTCAATCAATAAAGCATAACTAGAGAAATAGCACACCCAAGCCTCCTGTTGCTATTAGCAATCCCAGTTTGTAGATGGCCTTTTGAATCCAGCTTTACAGGATGTAACCTTCCTTTATAGGCTGTAGTGTACTTCTGTCAACCAATTTGCCTGTTGCTTGCCAGAGGCTATTAACGCAACCTCTTCAAAAGCGGGCACATTTTGCTTTCCTGGTGAGCACTGTGCTGTGGGCTCTCTCTGGAAATCCTTGCAGGCTGGTGTCGTGGTTTCAGCCCAGACAGTAACAAAGGGCCACGCAGCCGCTCGGTCACTCCTCCCGCCCCCTCCGGTGGGATGGGGAGGACAATCAGAAAGAGGAAAGGAAAAAACCCGGAACCTCGAGGGTTGAGATAAGGACAATTTACTGGGGCAACACAAAAAGAGAAGTTAGAACAATAAC
>JANZLQ010000064.1:9702054-9791543 GCA_026212715.1 Elanus axillaris
CCCCCTTTTGTTTTCTTTTTCTTTTTACTTTTCTGTCTACTGCTTTCACAGTGGTGTCACTTTAGACCACTATATCCTCAAAACCTGAGGCAAAAGCTACCAACATCCAGAGTCCTTCCTTTAACCTCAGGCATCTTGAAACTTGTATATTTTTGCAGGTGTAACTCAGCAAATCAAACAGTTCCTGAGAAGTCCTTTGCTCATTAATAAATTGAGAAGTAAAAGGGTTGTGCTTGTTTTATCCTGATAGCTCTAGTTTACCAGTTTTGTGTTTGTTTTTTTGTTGGTTTTTTTTCTGGTTGGTTTTTTTTTTTTTGGTTGATTCCCTCCTCCCCCCCCCCTTTTTTTTTAGTTCTCTTCATTGAGGGATGCAGAAGAAACTGTTTTGTTTGTCTAGGAATGCTGTAGTCATTAGGCCTGGTTAGCAAATCCTCTCTCTGTGGTTCTGGGGAGGACCTAGCAAAACCTGGGGATTTTGAAATTCTGAGCCTATGCTGGGCATTTTTAACTCTGCTCAGGCCAGGGAGGAAGGGTAGAGAGACTTCCTGCCAAAACAACTGATTTACTATCTGGCCTATTTGCCTGTTAGCAGCCTTAGACTGTTGGTTTGCACATTTGCTTTTCTTTTCTCTTAAACCTCTTTACATCCATCTCCTACTTAATTGCAAGTTTAGATGGATGTTCAGAGAAATAATGTTGGCAGGTTATTTCTGGAATCAAACATAGTTTGGCTAGAGTGAGGGATGTAACCTCAGCTTCACCTCACTGATGGAAGCAATAGCCATGATTATGATAATTACTTATAATACCTCTGTGTCTCCACACGTCCAGGTAACATGCAATTATATGTCATTTTTCTAGTTAAGGCACAAAACCCTGCCATGCCTAAAGATTTAATGATTATTTGTAATTCTCAAGGATAAGCTATGTATCTGATCTTTTGAAATGCTGCTTCTGCCTAGTCAGTGATTCCTTGAATTAATTTTATTGTAATTAATAAGGACATTATATAATACTTTTTTACTAAAGTATTCTTGCTTTGCATATGCTTTTCTGATAGTCTTCAAGACAGCTCATATCTTTATCCCTCTTTCCCTGCTAGCCAAGACAAATCATTAGACAGCTGAAGCCATTCACATTGTAACTTTTTTAGGAGATAAAAAATATCACTAGTTCAGTGGCAAAGTGTTCCACAATTTAAATGCCCAAATGCCTTTCTGCTGGGGAGCCATGTGACAGAGGGAAGGAGATGGCATAGGAGACACCCCCAAGGGGGGTGCTGAGCAGGGCAAGCCTGAGAGCTGTGGCATTGTTCTGAGCCTTTGCTGGCATTTTTTCTTGGGCTTTTCTGTAAAGCACTACAAAAAAAATGAGGAAATTGTTGATCTGCTATGACCCAGTGCTAGAATAGAGGCTATACAAGAGCTTCTGGTCTCAAGAAGGATTTCTTTATCTCATTTGGGATGCATGCTAGGGTCAGGATTTGGGATCTTGTTGCATATTTTTGAAGCATCTGCAGAGAAAAGCAACACGTGCTCCACTGTGTTATTCTGAACTTGCTGGCTTTGCTGTCAGACTAATGAGCCTGTCACAGGAGGCTGCATTCCAAATGGTAACAATTACTTGGATGAAATAGTACTAGGAGGTGTAAAAAAAAAAATCATATCCTATTTTTAATGTAAAAGGGAAAAAATTACCCAACAAGATATAGCAGCATCTGCTGCCTTCAGGTTATTGCACAATCACAGGCCTCTGGGTTTTGGGGCAGAAGGAAGATGTTGTTGGGATCTGAAAACCTGGCACTTGCAAGACCATTTACTCAAGTACTTTGAAGGTCACGCTTTCTAGAGTGTTTTTTAAAATACATGCCAGCTCATTGGGCATACAGCAGGTTCCTGAAATACCCATTCTGGTACCAGGTACAGCCTGGATGACAGCAGTGATGCTTCCAACCGTTGTTACGTTTGGCTCATATGTTGGATGTATTCTACAGTGAAAAACTACATATTTATTGGCAATCACTGGCCTGGGAACATAGCTAAAATATGTTTGAATGTGTTTTGATTATTAAGATTGCTGGATAGAAGGTAGGAAACTGCAAGTATATGTTTTTTTGTAAGGAAATTTGAGACAATATTGCCATCTCCATTTACACTGAATAATGGAGTGTGGCTGTTTTCTGTGGTTCCCAAGATCACCTAGTGATTTTTGAAGAAATGAGCAAAAAGATTCCTTAGTTAGCATGGTGGTAACTTTAAGGAGCATTTACAATGTTTTGTTACTGGTTTTAGAGCATTGCAAAGAATTAACTGAAGATTGATGTCTCTGGTTGAGGGTGAAAAACATGGTGTAATGAAATCTAAAAGGTTGAGTGGTCAGAAGAATGAAAGAATCTTTGAAAGCCTCTGAGATTTCTTTGCCAGAAAAATTCACTTTAAGAACAATATATGTTGATCTTTCATCATAGGTAACCTGACTTACATGAGTTCAGAGTCGTCATATAGACTAGGATTTTGAAAGGGCATCTCCTCTGCGGCAGCTGGAGGAGCTATCCTAGCCACACATACATGCAAATGGCTGTTAGGAGACTGAAGAACTGGGGTGGGAGCAAACCAGCTTTGCAAGGTAAAGAAAAGTGATTATAAATGGCAAGGGAGCAAACACTCAGAACACATAAAAGGGAATGAGGCCTTCGCTTGGGGTGGAAACCACAGCAAACATCTTAGAGGCAGTCTCAGTAACAGCAGTTTCCAGCAGTCCTTGTCAGAACCATAGCCGTTGTTCAGACAGCTTCAGCAGAGCAGTTGATTTCCAGAGGGGCTAACCTTTGTCAAAACATCAAAGAAAGTCTTGAGTTAGTTTTAAAGGCAAAAAGAAAGTGAAGGGGCAGCCAAGTCTTCAGCCCAGCAAGTTCCAAGACTAATTTGCAATCATCTCTGCTAAATAGACATTGGTGCTCCTTGTCCTCTCTAATACTTGGGAACCTCTGGTTTCTGCAGCTCTGCTTGGTGCAAATTTATATTTTGAAAGTGAACAGCAATCTGTGAGTGTGGGCCATTACAGACAGTGATTAATGCTTACCTGGTCGTGAACTTTTAGTTTGCATGTGAGTTTTATTTGTAACCTTCTCTAAGCATCCTTGAGGGCTAAAAACTGGGAAGGAAGGAGCTGAATTTCTCAAGTGTTCCTGTAAGTCTGGGTACCAAAGCTTCAACAACTGCCCCAAACATCGTAGAACTTCAGATAAAACTTATGGAACTGAGATTATGTGTTCTGGGAAATGAATTGCAATGACAGAAATAAATATTGCATAATAAAGAAAGATGGCCTACTTGGAGTTGTATGAGCCTTAATACATGCAAATTCATTTTGAAGCACCAAACAATGTTTATTTTAGGTCACAGCACAATTGAAAGAAAATTAAGGTCTTTAAGCAAATGTGAAGTTTTAACTGCAGTTAACCAGCTCTGACAGCAGATACTGCCCTCTTTCTCTGTACATAGGAAGAATTTTTACAAAGATAACCACCTGTACCACCAAATACTGGCAAATAATACTGATAGCATAATAAGTAAACTGTTACTTAATATGAGAAATCTTTTCTTGCATTTCAAGTTTTTTTTTTTTTTAATGACTTCAACTTGGAAAACAGGTTTCAAAACTCTGCTCCCAAATTTTACACCTTTTTGCAGGCATCAGTCTTGGAAAAAAGTTGCTTGTAAGAAGATAAGCTTGGGAGCTCCTTTTATTTGTTGCAATTTCTTGAGTAAGCAGGAAAATCCTCTGTGAACATTGTGTCTTCTGCGGGGCCGTGGTGGGGGAGTGCAGTGCGTGCAGGACAACTGGGGCTCCCAAATACCCACTGGAAGGTGAAATGTCTTGTGAACTCAACATACTTACCTCGTATGGTGCCTGCAGGAGGGTCCAGTCCCCTCTCTGACCTCACCTGTGGTGCAGTGCCTGTCTGGTGGGGCCTGATGGGGAGATGGCAGGGCCTCGTGCCATGGTCAGGGGCTGCTGAGCTGCCTGCCAGCTGCTTGCAAAGCAAAGACCCAAGGGTGGCAGAAGGGAGGGATGTGGAGACTTTCACAATGCCAGACGCTGCCAGGGAAGGGGTTTTGATCACAGATCTTTGTCTCCCTGCTTTTGGGAGTAGGGGTTGACAGAACACTCATTTCTGTACACAGCCCAGCATTACATCATACAGTGCCACTGTTCTTAGAGCTTCTTGCCATATTTTATTAAAACAGCAAGTGGGAAGGGAGCTTTTCTGTCGAAAAGGAAAACTGTTTTAACACAGGAGAATACATTTAATACTTTGTCCTTTTATTAAACAGGCAGGGAATTCACTCTGTTTTATTGATGCAAAGTGCCATGCTTTTCAATAAAAGAATAAGGCATTGTATGCATGTGAAGCAGTTCCATGTTTGCGAAGTTTTGCTTTTATGAAACTTTAATTGCTTTCTGAATAAAAAGCTTTATACAGGAAATAGAAGGGCTTGAAATAAACAGGCCTGTGCAAGGCTGAGACATTAATGGTCAGTCAAGGGAAGGTAGGATGAAGTTGGGAATATGCATTGAACACTGCATACTGAGAGTAACATGCACATACTCACCAACATTGTGGTTACAGCCTGCCTTTCTGCCTGTGATTCTTATAGAGTCAGTTGTCAAAGGAGAAATTTCTTCTGTTGTGAAGGGGTTGAAAATTATGTTCCATAACGTGGTTGAGCTGGGAATGTCCCCATGGGTAGATTTGCCTGTGAGTGTTATTGATAACTTTCCTGGGAAGTGATTTTGTCAGATGCTGCTATGACCTATGGGTTCATACATGGTTCGTGATCTGTAACTTGCTGTGACATAATCTCCTAAAAAGCAGTTTCTCTGCAGCTTCCATGCAGTGCTATTGTATTTTGTTGCCTTTTGCGGAAGCTTCCCAAGCTGGCACTCACCTCAGCAAGACTGTTGGGATTTTTGTGTCTCTGGTTGTTAGCCTTGCTTTTTCTTATTGATGATGATAAAATTCTTTAATCCTCATCCATCTTCAGTATCCAGACAGTACCTCTTACACTAGCAAACAAATTTTAGCTGGGTATAAATCATTTGATCGGAACGTCTTTTCGAAGCAGAGATCTTCAGGTGCAAGGATTATAGGAGTTAAAACTGTCGGGTGGTTTCTGTACTTTGTTCAGGCTTCTTGCCAGCAGTTGGAAAGTATATTTCTTGCAAGTTTGTAGAATTTTCTGAGGCTGCTGTTTGAGTTTTGAGAGATGTTGAAGATAATGCCTGCAGAGTCTGCCTCGGCTCAGGAAATACCAACATGCATTGGAGTCTTATAAAGTGCAATGGAGGAGTCTTGGCCCTTCTCCTGTGGGGTTTAAAGTCACCCCCCTTGGGGTTAAAAAAAGTGTTTAAAACTGCACAGAAATGCTGTATGAACATCCCAGCTGGGAAGAGATACAGCGGAGTCTTGAGGTAGGATGTTCCCATTATCACCTTTGCACGTGCCTATTTCAGTCACAGCTGCTTCTACAGACTTGGAGGGAGGGTGGTTAAGTTTTACATTTCCTTGCTTTGGGATCAGTCCTGTGCCCAGCTAACCTCAGCTGCAGTGTGTCTGTTGTTCTGATGGCACAGAATTGGGTCTTAGATGGCTGTGCTGACTTAGGGTGCACATGCATCTTGTTGCTGTAAAGCTGAATTGCTTGAGAGACCTTTTACTGTGAATAAGCAGTTTACCTGTTCCCTTAATGATGAGTTTCTTTGGTGTCAGATCTATCAGCAAAACATTTCACTGGTCAGACTGTTTATCCTTACATGACGTTTCTATAGAGATGTTGCCTGTAGCAACACCAATGCCAGAAACCTACCAAGGAGTTAACTCCTTGGACATACCACAAATATTCAAGGATTTCAGCAAAAGGTTAGTATTTAACCAGAAGATAAGAAGTGTGTGCAAGGTCTTAATTCTGCAGAAATCCATATGGAATTTTGGGGGTTTTGTATGTGACCCTAGTACCTGTGTGGAGGCATATCAGGACTCAGTAGTTGGTTAATACTTTAACCAGCCAAACTAGTGTAGTGTTATAACAGTAACTCTTCATTTCAGCATTCTTTAGTGGCACTGCATCTGTAGCTCCATTACTAAGGATCACCCTCTTTTGCCTTCCATTTTTCATTCCCTTTTGTCTCTTGGTTTCTTTTTTTCTGTTTTAAGCCATTTGAAAACCATTTCTATTTCTGCTGCTTCTACAGAATATCCTGGACTTGAAACAATCAGCTTTTCTTTGGCATGAGACTTCTGGCCTTGTAAGAATGAAATTTGGAAAAAGGAATTTATCCTTCCCCAAAAGAAACCAAGGAGAATTACAGATTGCTTTCAAAGTTTTGTTTGTTTTACAGCAGAAAAAAAGTTCTTCCCTTTTAGAGATTCTGTTTATTATTAGGATAATAATGGCTTATTTTCAAATTCATATACAGTTGGGTTTTATTTGTCACACATTCAGGTACATTTTTGCAAAAAGGTATTTGGTACCCATTACTTAGATGAATAGACATCTTAATACTTCACGTGACTGCCTGTCCTCTGAAGAGTAATACAAATTGTGAGAAACATCTGAAATAACAGCAGGAAACAGGTGCCACTAACACCTGACAGAAGATAACTGAGGGGCTAAGAGAGTAGCTATGAAAAACACATGCTCTGCTCTGCCTGATTGTGTGAGTTTGGAATAAAACCACTGTTGAGCTTTTATATGGATTGATGTTGCCATTTGCTGTAATTTCTAGCACCTCTTTCATCAAATTAATAGCTGGAGCTTTTCCTAACATTCTCCTCCAGGAGAAAAAATAATCCCAACAACCACCTTTATTTCAGTGTTTGCATGAAGCTGCTTGGGAAAAAAAATGCCTCGCATTCAAAAAGCAAGGAAGGCTACTAGAGGGAGCAGAGGCAACCTGGAAGTAAATGTTAGAAGCTCAATTAGTCCACAAGTGACATGAGTTTGGCAGTCTGAACTGACTGCTCTTATTTCAAGTACCTAAGGCCACCCCATGGCTTTATGCACCTGTCAGGTCTGCTCTGCAATTTAGATCTTAAGCAAGGGACAATCCAAGATGGGAGAGAGGTGGACAGGCAGTTTTGTGTGGGTGGGCTGCACAGGGCACCTGTGTGTGCAGTGGTGGTTCATGGAGACAGATTGCAAAGGGCAAGTTCAAATTCTTGCTTATGCTTAAATCACTGTTCATAAATAACAAAGTTCAGAGGCTGCAGTTCTGCACTCATGAAGAATGAGTTACAGTAACCCAGATGTGATAAAATGAAAACACAAGTAGCGGGTTGTTACTGAGGCTTGGATCTTTCTTCTTTTACACTATCACACGCAATGTTGGACTTTGTGAAAAAAGCCCTCGAGGGAGATCTGACACAAGAGAATGTTTCTCATGAGCATTGACCAAGTTGGGGTCAAGAGTAAAATTTATCAGTGTATAGAGGGATGAACAAGAGGATATAGTGGCTGAAAAAGCAGCTGTCTGCCATTATGAATGAGACTTTGTAAAAAGCCATAAAACCAATTGCCCATTCCCCACAGAGCACAAGCATAGGATAGGCTATTACTTCAGATTGAGCTCTTGCTACAGCAATGTATAAGTGAGTAACAACCTAGAGAGGAAGACTGCTGATAACGTACAGGGCTGGAAGTCCACCATAGCCAGTGAATTGTACTGAATTTACAGCTGCATTGGTGGAAAGTTGTGCTTAGCCCCATGGGGTAGGGCCAGTATTCCTGAGTCCTAGGACTGGGGCCAGCTCCTGCTCAGTGGACTAGCAGTAAACCTCCATTGCTGCCTTTCTCTCCCTGGTATAGCTATGCTGCCAGTCTTTTCTTATGGTAATCCATGCCTGGAGTGAGTTGGAAGAGCCTGAAAGCTACCCCAGGCTTTGCTAAAGCTACTGTCTAATGTATTATAACTCAAAGCGCTTGAGAATAGTTGGAGAATAATATTTCAGCCAAGGTTACCTCATCTGTTTTCTAAGTCTTCTGCCTCCCCCACTGCTTGCCCTCCCCTTCATCCAGGCACACAATCATATCTGTGGCTGAGAGCTGCAATGAGAAGAGGGAGGTGGTGTGTAGTACAGGGAAGTGCCTCTTCTGATGTAGTGACTGCCTGGGAGTTTTACATTTCCTCTTTCTGCTCAGAGTCCTGACTGCCTGCAGTCCTGCAGCTGGGACTGCTGGGCTTGCAGATCTGTGACTTCAGCATGCGCCCAGCTCATATACCTGTGGAGAAGCATCAAAACTGCAAGTGATGCTGGCTGACCTAGATCCATTGCAATGTCTTTATGCTCTTCAGGGAGCACTTTCATTCATTATGTATTTATTCCAGGACCCTATTTCACCTGTCCTGTGGATCTTTGGTACAGCTGGCACCACGTAAGATTTCAGAGAATAAAGGATTGATCCCCAGCACCATAGGCTTGCAGCCCCCAGGCTCTGCAGAAGTCTAGGAATGTAACTGTGAACAGAATTTGATGCTTGGAAATCAAGTTTTACTTGGCACCAGAAATTTGCCCCATGCAAATGACTGAAAAATAAAAAGATTTATTCTTTATTAGATTATTTTTTTTATTAGATGAGGTTTGCTACACTTAGTAAAGAGAGAACAATAAAGCATGAAACAAGGGGGTGAAAAGCTGAATTCAGTGAATATATAACCTATTGATGGGTACTGTACAAACGTGAGCCTGTCTCCTGTTAAAGCACGGATATACTGCTTCATTTCCTAGTAAAATGACCTGAAACTTGATGAAATGTCGATCATCCTTGAAAACTAAAAATGTTTATTTTAGTTTACACGCATTTTAGTTTTAGATACAGATATCATTGCATGTCCACACTCGGACTCTTCCTATATAAATCCAAATGCTTACAAGTAATTCAGGATAGGCATAGAGACCTGCATTAACGGGGGTGGGAGGGAATGAAAAAGCAGGGCCACACAAACTGCTGCAGATTGCATAGCGTCCCATACGAAGAGGAAGACAAAGCTCTGTTTAGGTTGAGGATTACCATATGTTTGGAGGTTATTATTCATTGTGCCAAGTCAATTCAAGATAAGGCTAAGGTTAGGGTTAATTTCCAAAAAAAGCAGGAGCTGCAAAACTAGTTGAATTCCTGAATATTGCAGTATTACCCGATTTAAAATTAACCTCCATCCCAAACAGCGTGTGGGTATGTTCTCTCATTTATGGATTCAGACACCATGCAGAATGCTAATTCAAACAAAATTAGGTTTTAGGTTGGGGTCAGGAAAACCATGCGTTGCAGAAATTGGTTCCTGCAAAGGTGAAGGTCTGTACCAGCTGGCATGGAGGACTTGCCATTCATTTCTGTGTTGCTTTAAGTCCAAGCCCAGTTATTAAAGCTGGGATTGGGACTGGGAATAGTGTTATACAGAAAATGGGATTTGCCTGTATCAGTTACACACAATGTGATATTGTTTGGGATATCTGAGAAGCTTGGACTTAGCTGGTGGGGTTTGGAAGCCCATTCAGAGAAGTGTCTTGGGGCTAGGCTCTCTGGACACATGGCTTCAGACAATGTGGTCTGTACTGTGTCATCAAGGCTAGGCACGTGGCACATCCTTAACCCTAAAGTCAACAAACTTTTCAACTTTAGGTGTCACTGTTCCATTTTCAGTTGCAACAAATGCACTGTATCTCGGTAGCAGAGCAGTCAGAGTTTTGGTGTTAACCAGGACGTGATGTTAGCTTTATGCACTGGTGGTTTCATTATTCAGGGAGAAATTACTAACCTCTCCCCCAAAATTATGCACTCAGCAAAACATGTGGCTAAAAGTAACAGGAGCCACCAAAAGTTGGAGAGTTGAGTTTGTCTGTCTCTTCCTATGGCACTGGATGGGGACTAAGGAGGAGATTTGGCTCCCAGCTCTGTCCTCAAGGCAGTGTGATTTCAGGCAGGTTGGTTTGCATAATTTTGTTACAAGGTTCCTGTCTGTGTAAGACAGCTTAATGCAACAGGTGGCTAGAAAGTTCAGTTGGAAGAGCAGAAAGGTGTTTTTAGAAGCATGAGTCACTGGTGTATATGCACACTTTTCGTCTAGAAATGAATTTCCGGGAAGCCTTCTCAAGCATTCTGAAATGGCTCTGAAATGATGACTTTTGTTACATATCTGCTTCATTTTCAACTTTTCATTCTTAGCCGGTCTGATTTCATTTTTTGTGAATATACCAAATGTTTAAGATACAGTTTCATGTAGTATTTTTTTCGTGCTGTGTGGGGATTAGTCTCAATGGATATATTTTAGTGAAGGGAATTGATGCTTTTCACTAGGAAAAGAGAAGCACATTTTGTCAACATATTCTGTCTCTTTTTTTAAAGAAAATTTCCAACATGCTTTTTGTCAAGCAGAATATAAAGAGCCTTTTTGCTCTAGTATTCAGCATTACTTTCAGTCTGTAACATTTTTTTTCCAATAGCTACTCTAATTTATATCAGATAAGCATGTGACCTATAATAAATTTCAATTTTAATACTAATGGTGGACAATATAAAACCTATAAAGGATTACATCTAAATAGTATTATTCAAAGGAACTATGAATAATAGAAAAGGGCAAATAAAAAGAAAAATAAAAAGAGAGCTAACCCATTCATTTTCTTTTTACTTATATTTCAGTGTTTCTGAATGAGGAAGTCTCTTTAAATCTATTTACAAAATACTGAATGTCAGTTAGAAGAAGGTAATTTGGGTTCCAAATATTGATGTTCAGAATTTCAGCCATGTGCATATGGTTTATACTATCTAGCCCTTGCTTCATAAGTGTTGCAGAAGTTTTTAAATTGGATAAAGGAGCATTAGTTTCTAAAAAAAAAAGATTTGCTGATGAGAAGGAAGCATTTTTAATTTCTACCCTTTGCAAATATATTAAAATATATTTTGTTACCATGCTGTGGGTTTGGGTTTTTTTTTAGCATTACATTTCCATGTAATCTGTTGGAGATCCACCATGTTTTAATGAGTGAGTGACTAGAGAGGCAGAGGAACAGAGAGGGAGAAGGTTCTCAATTGTTGAGAATTACTTAATTAAAAGCTCCCTGCTCTCCAGGTTTGTTATTTGGAATTATCAAAGTGATATCTTATAATCAGATATCACTTAGCAAGAACAAAGCTGGGAGGATTTCTTAAACTACGTAACACATAACTGCCCTTTGTTAATGTGTATCTAGAATAATTGATCTGCTTTCTGCCTTTGTAAAGTGGACAATTTTGTTGAAAGGCTACTCTGATGAATGCAACTGTGAGTATTCCAGAAGCATTTTCTCAGTGTTTCTTTATTGCGTCTGACCTTTAGTATTAATTTTTGTTCATTCAGAATTTCCGTGATATTTCTCTGAAAATGCCAGGTTCAGGAACTTAAAAAATTAGTGTTTGCTTTGATTTTCATCAGCAGTCTGATTGGCATATATTATTTCACAGAAGCAATGCTTGTGTAGGAACAGTTATACTTGGAGTAGACTCATCAGGAAATAATATGTATATTTTAAATATCAATAAGGGGAAGACATGCAGTTATTGGATGTTTGGATCTGATATTTTTTGCTAGTTACTAGAAAATCATACCTGTACATGTAAATTATGTTGTTGTATCTCTTTTCAGCCTAGTTTAGGAATTTGTCCCTCCTCTTCTTATGTTTTTCATGCTTCAAAGAAGCCATTAAAAAAAAAAAAAAGCCAGTACGTGGTTACTTCAGTTTTTCAAAAATGCAGATAAAGAGCCCATGTGTATTTCCTAACTGGCCTCATAAATATCTGTGGTATACTCCAGAGTCTACAGTGGTATGGATGATTATGAAATGATGATGATGCTTCATCAGTGTCATTCAAATTATGCACTAGAGACACGATACAGCAAAGCCCGCAGCTGAATCATTAGCCCAGTTTCCATATAGTTCTACTATATAGTTCTACTTTCTACACTATTAGGAGACCTGGACTCAGTTCCCTCCTGTGCAATAGATGTACTGTGTGACCTTAGATGAGAGGTGGACCATGGTTTTTCTGAGACAATCCCTTATTTTTGTATGTCCAAATAAACTCAACAAATTAATTTTGTTTTCCTTAATTAATTTTTTTTTAGAAATGCCGATAACCTGCAGCTCCCAGTGATTCAGCAGGGCTTGTGTGTAATCGATGCTTCTGTAAGATGAGGTCTGTTAGCTCCAGCTGGACTCTTGAACACAGGAAGCACAGGAGCACTACAGAAATCAATAGCCAGTTTGGAAATGTTGGTCCTCAGTAGTCAGTGCCTTGATTCCCCAAAACCAAAGTTGGGGTAATAATTCCTTTGACAGTCCTTTCAGAGCTGTGAGAGAAAAATTCTGTTATAAGTGAGTACTTGTTACTGAAGTATCATGAGCGTCTGTGTGTGCCCAAAATGCTATTGTAACTGGTACGTCGTTACTGGGATTCAGTGACCACATCTCAGGTATGTTCCTTCTCCATATTGTCTTTGGAATCAGATCTTATTGGACTGAAGTGGTTCATGATAAACTTCATGATTAGTTTGATAGAAACAACAAAAATTTCACCTTTGTTGTAGAATTTAACAAGTATTGGTGAGAGGAAAATGGGTTCAAAACCAAGAACTTTGGTACTGTACCTCCAGTACACAGTGCTATAAAACACCATGCTGGATCTCCTGGGTGGAAGCTCCCTTCTGAAAGGGTGTGCAGCACATTGAAAGTGCAGGCCCTGACAGCTAGCTTAAGGTCCAACAGTGCTGTGTTGTTTGTGTCCTTAACTGTGTTCATAAAATGCTTAACTGTTTTCCTTCTGGCATCAAGAAACTGCTATGTGGACATTATTTCTGGAGAGCACATTTTAGTAACAGAGGAGCAGATTTTTCAAGAACACAGAGAGGTTAGGCTTCCTCCTTCCGCTGTGATGTGGGGAGAATTAACTTTGTAATTACCACCTGCCTTTCATCAAACCCAGGCACTTTTGGGGGTAACACAGTTGTTCAGAAATTACACTGAAAATATCATGAAAAAGGGCAGAGTTTTAATTGAATTTTTGCTTATAATCCACAACTAGGTAATACTGGCATAATTAGCCGAGTTTGACACAAAGATATTCTGTATATGCACCTGAATGAGTCACAGTCACGGAGAATATAATTTACTAGTATTCCCATCAGAAAAGGATATCGTTTTGGGTTTTTTTTTTAAAAAAAAAAGGAAAAGAAAAAGCTAACAGTTAGACTTCTTTCCTTCCAGCCCATGGGACAATGGTGATTTTCACTGCATTTCTTCAGAAAAGCAAAGAATGCAGTGCTGTGGATATTGAATAGGTAGTAAAATGAAAAGTTCAAACACTCCTTGCATCCATCCAATAAACCTTCAATGTATCTTGCTGAAAGCCAGCAAAGGTAGTCCATCCTGATTCCCATTACTTTGACACAGGAGGTTGCTGTAAACAATAACTTCACCAATATGAGTTTCCAAATTAGCAAGCCTGTAGTATAGAAGAACTATCAGACCTGATTCTTTGGCTGATGTCAATTGTTGTTGAACAACTTTACATTAGCTGAAAATGTGCCCCAATATATCTATAGTTTCAGTCAGTGGGTGTCTTTTAGAGCGGATCAGCAATTGCCTATCTATAGTTGATCCTGTGTAAGGGCAGAAGGACATTTTTGGATACGTCAAATCCCTCAAACCCTGCTGTTCTATGCTACAGCATTGTGTTCAATATCTTGGCATGTTTTTAGCAAGAGCAGGATCAGAACATAGCTGAAGATAGCATTTTTCATTCATGTTGTGGATGTATGTGTCTCATGGGTTTAATCATAACATGAGTTTCATCCTATGTGTGGATTATGCAGTGTCCTGCTAGCACAGAATCAGTTGGGTGGGATTATTGACAAAGATGATAATAATTTTAGTAAAGGAAGTAAAATCAAACACTTCACTTGTGTGGATAAACTGAATAGCTGTATAGCTAGCAGTGATAAACCTCCTCCAAAACCCAAGGACCTTATTTATGAAAAGTAATTTTCTGCCTGACCAACTAAATGCAATAGCATTAGAGACCTTAGAAATGGAAAATATCACCAAATTGGATTTAGTTTTATACAAACTAAAATCTTGACTTTTCTGCACCCCTGGTCTCAAGAAATCTGTGGCAGAACATGGGACTGAATTTGTCTGTGGAGTTCGTAACTACTTTCCCTGTGCCCGTTTGTCATGAGCTTCTTAACCTCTTTGCCCCACACAGGTTCCTTTTGGTCAGAAGCAGCTGAGAACAGCAATTCTGTGATCAGCCATGAAAGCAACATAGTGGACAGCTCCCTTTGTTTCCCAGTCCTTTATCCTACATTAAACACAGCTTGGCCAGGGATGATGAAGTTTTCTGTGGTTTAGTCATTAGAGTCTCACTCAGGAGTTTTTTTTCAGTTTTTATACAGATGTGCTGGTCTGTGAAAGCTGAATCTCATTCATTCTTATGGAAAATGGAATTTTCTGATAATTTTTTTTTGTCATTACTTGTGGTTTTTTAACTTTTTATATGAAATATTTATTGCATTTCCATGAAGAGTTGACTTGTACAACATAGGCAGCAGTTCTTCTAGACCATCTTACTGGTGCAATTCAGGAGTAACCCTGGTAAGAATGAAGGCATTTTGCCTGTGTAACTTAGCACAGAAGAAAAGCTGGTGCAGGTGAAAATGGCAGGGAGGTTTCCAGGAAGCTTCTGTTGGCTTAGACAGGAGGCTAATGGCTGAAGAAAAGCAAGTCTGAGGCTGGCTCTATGGACTTTGCTGCAATGGTTTTGGCCTGTTCTTTCCAGCAGACTTCAGTGTCTATGAGTACGATAACACTTGGGGCTGGCTCCCTGTCTTGTCAAGGTCCTCAGAGTAAGGCATGTCAAGATAGGCCCAGCTTTACATCCCAGGGAATGAAGAGTTTTATACCACAGTGCCACTTTTTCTGAACTCTGTGCAATGCTGTTGACAGGTAGTGTCAGATCAGCAAATGTATGCAGACTCCTGGGGAGCTATTTGAGGTGATGTGGAAAGGGAGGAGGACTTCTAAGGAGTAGCTTTGCAGAATGATTTGGAAGCAAATATTTGGTAGGTCTGTAGCAATTAAAGTTAATTTATCCTAGAGAAACAAATGAGCCACCTTGAAATTTGCCCCTTTTTGTAACGAAGTGAAAACCTTAGTTCTCTGTAGTTCTGTCTCTCCTGTTTGAAATACACACAGAAATGTAGAAAGTCCTGCAAAAATTCTGTTAAATATGCCAGTGATGTACCCCAATGGAAAGCAATAGCACAGCTAGGGAATGCATAACTGAATTAGTATTTTGAGGTTTGGTATTGAACATATTGTCTGGGTATTATGGAAGTGATCGATAGAGAAGTATCTTAGACTGACAGGCTGATTTTTATATTGTTGATTGCTGCTCTCTCCCCTCAGCTGATACTGTATTCCTTGAATATTTCTAGAACAACTGGGGAAAATAAAAAATACATTAACTCCTCCATTGTTTCCAATTGATTTAATTGATTTTTGAACTGGACCTCCACTGGAAAGCAAGCCTTACTATTTAAAATGTCAAGTATTGCCATAAAGGTAAAAAAAAAAAAATATATATATATATATGGAGAAACTTGGTTTTTGATCTCTGGTCATGGAGGTGAGATGTACTACAAAAGAATCTCTATTAAAAAAGTCATGGTATTTTGAAAACTAATTATTCTGAGGGACTTCTGAACAAGGCTGCCCATCTCAGCAACACTTATGAATGCACATGAGACAATGGGTGGATCCCCTAAATCAGTATTTCCTGTTGAGAAGTCTTTTGTTGCTGATGACATTGAGATAGCATATCACACTGAGTTACGATAACAATTAAGAGGTTGTATTACTGAAGCCTGTTTTCATCACAGAGTCCCTTTGGATCATAGCACTTCTAAGTCTTTCAGCTTCTGTATCCGAGAAGACTTTGATCTTAGGGAAGGGATTTAGTGTGATAAATTTAGCAAAGAATGAAAAATGCTGGAAGACTTCTGAACAGCAAGTAATGAGTTTAACCAGGATCTTGTGTAATTTGAAGGATTTACCCTGCCAACAGCACCTCAGGCCACAAAATCTTTTATTTTCCAGTTTATAGCCCCTGTCACTTACTGTCTTAAGTCCAGATGTGATGATCTGCCCCTTAAAATTGGATTCTTTGTGAAAGTGAAGCTTTTTCTTCCCTTCACCAAGAATCATTTCCTCCAAGTGTGTAACCAAAGGGCTGGCTGGTCTGCTGAAGTGACTCTAGCATGGACATGAAGGGCTGTGGTAATGTGGGGGATTTTTTTGGTTTTGTTTGTTTGTTTATTTGTTTTCCTGATGGATTGAAGGAAGAGAGGAAATAAAGCCAATGGAGAATTCAGGATGGCTCATCCTTTGGAGGTTTGGGGGAAAAAAAAATAAATTTAAAACATCTTTGCCATTTGGTATAGTCTGACAGCAAAAACATTTATCTACAGAAGTAGCTTTGAGACAGGGATAAAAGTCATGCCTGAAAGGCTTAGCACTCTCCAGAGAAGACAGCAAACTTTCCCAGGGGTGGAGAAAGCTGTGTTCTTTCAACTGCTGCCTGGGAAATGCTTTTGGAAGACAGCATCTGGGCTCACTCATTTGGGACTGACTCAAGCCTGTTTTGCTTTTATCAGAAAAGAACCCACAAATGTAAACTTTGTTCCTCAACCCCTGTGTGTCTTGTGATGTGAGCCAGCACAAGTGCCTGAAAACTCTTTTCCAAAGAACTGGAGTTTGGGAGACGAAGGTGCAGAGACCACAGGGCAATGTGCTTCAGATTCTCTGGCAAGACCACCATGGGGGTTAGGTAGGGATATAGCTGGCAGCCACCAGTATGCCCTAAGTTTTCAAATGAAGTGAGAAGAGCTGCCAGGATTTCCAAGTGGAGAATGATAGATGCATTTGTGTAACACACTGGACATGCAACAGCCTGGAAGACTGGACGTAGTGCCCTGGGGACCTGTGGTCTAGGCAATGTATCTCCCCACATGAACTAGCATTCAGAAAGGCAGGACTGAGTCTGCAGAATCCCTTTCTAACTTTGACCAAATCCTGAACTCTCCCTTTTTTTCCCCTGACATCCAAGAAGATGTCTCAGCTTATGTAAAGTTTGTTGTATTGTCATAAGAAAGTTTCTCTCTCTGGAGTCTTTTTCTGTGCCATATAGGCTTGCATCATTTGAGCTCATTAGTCATATTCTTGAAGAGGAAATATCACTATATCAGTAAACATAGCTAGCTCCTATTGTTTCAGATTAATATACACAGAAAAGTCTATTATTTTTTTTAATGGCCTGATTGATTTTATTTTTTTTCCCCCAAAGGAACTAGTTCTTTCCTTTTTAGGAAAGCCTGCGTAATTAGCAGGGTTCCATAGAAATTGATGTAATGATCCCCAAAGTGCAACAGAATTATGAGCTTAATATGTGTTTTTTAACTGTATGACAGCAAAGATATAGTGAGAGCTGCAATGGGGGATGGTTTCTCCTATAACCCACCCTGTTCTATCTGTGCCCCTTTCTTTCTGAGCGGGAAAGGAGAGGACAAACCCCTCCAGCCACTCAGCTGACACCTTTGCTGTTTCCTTCATCCACTTTCTTCTAGTGCTTTTGAGAGAGAAAGGCTATTGCTTGTATTAGATGGCCACACTGAGCTGTTTTATAGCATCAGAGTGCACCTGGAGCTTTGAAGGACACTTTTACTTTTTCAAATCGGTCTAAAGCTGACTAAAAAGTACTGTGCATGCTCAGCTCCAGCAAAGATTTTCCTTAAATGGCAGCTATAAACAATCCTTTTCCTCTGGTCAGTTTGTGTACAATGAGTCTGAGCAGATCTGTGTCTAGAAGAGATCTACAGCCAAGGATGTGGACTTGCCTGTGGAGAAGGACATTTTGCCTCCTCTTGGGACAGCTCAGTGGTTGCCCAGAGCTCTGTTATTTTTCTGACAAATAAATTTTATGAGATTTAGAATCTTTTAATTTCCCAAAATTTCCATAGCAACTGGAGTCCAACCTTTTTTTGCCAACAGTGAGGTGTCCTCATTAACTCGTGTGTTATGTGTCCCTCTAATGTTTTTGGCCTGTTTGCAGACAGTTAATACTATCTAACTGGATGCAGTTTTGGCAGAGTTGAGGTGTTTAGCTGTCCTGTAAGTCAGCACCTTTCTGAATGCCTCCTTGTAGCCCTGATTTGCATCCAGAACATCCACAAACAATCTTCTGTTGTAGATTTTTACCTCTTAAAGATGCTTTCAGTGCAAATTCTTTAGAAGCTGCCTGTGATCTTTCATCTGTGCTCTCTATTCTTCGTGCAAATTCCAGCCACCTCGCACACTTATAAAATATTTCTTTTGCCAGGGCAGGGTGGAGAGGATCAAGACTTCTTGATTTAATAACTCCCTTCACTGGGGAGTAAATATATTTGCCAGTTACTACACTATCACTAAAAAACCAATTTTACTCTTGAACACTTCTGCAAACAAAAATATCTTTATTCTAAAATGTGATTGTACCACAGCTGTAGTGTTGCTTAGGTTGTGCAGCTGTTGCAAATGAAGATGTGACTGTGATGTGGAGAAAACTGCTCATCTGACCAGTTGTTTGGTTGATAACCATCATGAAATACTTTAGTGGGACAATATGCTGGAGGACACTACAGCATTGTTCATGAACTCTTCAACCAATAGTATAGTTGGCTGTATTTAATTGATGGATTGTAGGTATACAGTAAGTACTACTGTATGTTCAGCTGGTAAGGGAACAGCTAGTCATGCATTTCCCTTGTAAAGCTTTAATCTGGCCAGATGTTGACTACAAAGCATGACTTTTCAGACTGCTGTGGATGAATAGCCCCAATTCATTTAGATAAAATAATCAAATAAAAAAATATCATAGAAGGAAGAACATGCTTTACTGGATACAAGACCAGGGCAGTAAGTGTTTTATTGTGCTGGCTACCTGAGGTAAATAATGGAGGACAGTCAAAGTTCTGTGTATCGAGAAACAATACTTAGCTGCTGTATTCTTCTAATAGGGCAGTGGTTTACTAAGCACAACTCATACAGAGAATGTGGAATAGCAAAATACATTACAGTGTTTAAAGAAAACTAAACAAACAAGATATTAACATGTCAACTTCAAGAAAAAATGTGTCACTTCTTAAGTCTAAGTGTTAAAGCCTTTCACTTGTCATTATTAAAATGAACTCTTATTTCAAAGCAGTAACAGTGGAAACTTGTTTTTACCTTGGCCAATGTTTCTCTTGCTGAAGACATTAACCTTTGACATGCAACAGTACAATAGCCCTATGTTAAACCTCGAGATGGGGTAAACTCTGAAAGCTGGATTGTCTGTCTCTTTATAGGAGACTAGTAAGTTGCATCCCTCCACTGTAGTTGTAAGGAACTTATTCATTAGAAAAGATCTTATGAGGGAAAAAGCTTTGTTGTTTGCAACAGGAATGAATAATAGTGCAGTTTATAGGGTATCACACTTTCTTCTGGAAAGTTTTCTAGAGCACTGATTTCCCACTCTTCTCATTTGCTTTGCTTGAGTAAGCAGTTTTTTGATGTTCTCAAAACTTCCTGTTGTTAATGATTTTCCCAATACTATCACATCTTCCCTCCTAAACCATTTTCTCCAGCTTGAAGTCTTTTATTATGCACAGCCAAGGAGGTAAAGTCTCAGGCCTATTATGCTGGGGAGAGGACACAGGGCACCAGATTTGTGAATGTGTGGCCTTAACTTTCCACTGGGCCCCTAATTTGAAAGTCTTTTTCATGGCTTCAGATCCAAGCCATTTGAAATCAAATTGTAAGCATTAAAAGATACAAAGGTATCATTTACATTTCTGATGAATTGACACATGATCAGCATGGGTTTATTTTCTCTTGCATTTTACATCAAATGGTTATTTACATCAAAGTACCTATACAGTCTTACAGATCACTCTGCTTTGCAAAAAATATGGCTGATAACAGGAGATGTGGGGCCATGAGAAATGCAACTGTGAGTCTCTATGACTTTGAGCAAGACACTGAGACAGGCAAGGAGCTGAAAAAAATTCTAAGAGCCACATAGGAAATATAAGAAAGCGGCCCAAACCTGAGCAGCAAATGTTGTTGAAGGCTTAGCTATTGAATTTCAAAGTAGCAACGTGTCTGGTTTTAACTCTTCTGTTAATCCCTTATGGTAACTTAGAACTGGGCTTAAAATCAGTCACAATTTTAAACTGTCATTCTGCGTTCAAAGGTTGAGTTTTTCCATTTCAAAAAGCAAACAAAACATAAAATAAGCATTTTTTACTTAAATTGTTTTCTGTTTTTCAGCTTTATTTAAAATAGACTTTGGAATTTGAAGGTGTTATATTACATTTATGAAATAATAAAACTTTATGCCTATAATAATGTTGTATAGTACCAAAAGAAATATGCCCACATAGATTAATGAATCTGCTCTTCTGAAGTGTATATTTTATTCTTGTATACATGTTCCCCCTTTGTAAACAAACACAGTCAAAAAATACAAGACCTTTAAAAGGTGCTTTGTATGAATGCTATGTCCTGAATAGCTTTTTCAGTCTTAAAACAATACAGTCAAATACTGTTGGTTTCCAACTTTTTAGCCTCCTGAAGGTTTAGTTTGAACATTGCTTTCAAGAGCAAAGATACTATGGTAGTTTACTGAAAAGATCTCTGTAGCATACACTGTATAACCATTTTGTGCTCTGCCTTTTCTCATGCCATTTTACAA
Source organism: Elanus axillaris (assembly GCA_026212715.1). Classification (NCBI taxonomy): domain Eukaryota; kingdom Metazoa; phylum Chordata; class Aves; order Accipitriformes; family Accipitridae; genus Elanus; species Elanus axillaris. The sequence continues at coordinate 9,722,919 of JANZLQ010000064.1, forward strand.
CCAGCATGAACTATCCTATACAGAAAATCTTCACTTCCATGATCCATTGTTAGTGAAAGGTTAACAGCTAAATGAGTTCCCCTTTTTTTGTAAGGTTTTGGATCAGATCAATTGTCCTCAAAATATGAAGTGAACACAACTGGCTGTTTCTAATTTCTCGTGAAGCTGCAGAAAGAGCTGTAGGTGAATGTGATGTCTTGTTAAATGGGAGAGTTGTTTTCTTCTGTGATTTGTTTAAATCCTCTCCACAAATAATTATTACCTCTGTTCCTTCCATAAATTAACCATGTTCTGCCTTAGCCCCATTTTTCTTTAAAAAAGTCCAAGGCTGACCTTCTTCCAGATGCTACTCTTTCAGGTATCAGTCTCACTTCCCAGTCCCTTATCCAAGCCATTTCCCAGAGTCCTGCCAAGCACAATGAAGAAAGAATCAAAAGATGAAGCATTTCCCTTCCTCACTTACCATCCAGGGGACTATGTGTCTGTTAAATGCTAAATGAAAGAGAGTCAATGACATCTGTCTCTTAATTAAAGCGGGCAGTTGGAGTTGGATATACCCATAAGACTTTATTATAATAGAGGCAGCCTGAAGAAGTGATATCAACAGACTCATTAGTAAGCACAGAATGAAGGTGTTAATTAGGGAATGTGTGATCCTACCATCAGACCAATTTGGGAAAAAAAAGGTGAATGATATGGAGATGCCAGTGATATAATATATCACAATTATTGTGCACATTGCTCTGGCATTAATGGTAGTGGCATAGCAGGGTGGGATGCTGGTTAATTCACATTAGAGTCAAGTCAGGCAGTTAAAGCCCTAAAAACTAAATCAGGAAGTCTAACTGCCTGTTCAGAATCAAATAACATATAACATATACTTCATTACCAAATTCTAGCATTAACAGCCCAGAAAACCACTTGTGGCTGACAAGGAAGGGACAGCTGAATTGTGGAATGTAAGGAGGGAACTCACTGGCCAGGGATCAGGTACAAGTAGCGGTACTGGTATTGCAGCACTGCAGGAGTACAGGGCACTGGAGAGCAGTTGCTCATGCTAAACAAACACATATGGTCATTACACTAGAGACCCTAAAAGCAGAAGTTATGTGCAAGTTAAGGATAAACACCAACTTTGTGGGGTCAGTACCTGATAGTGATTTCCACAGAGATTTGGAACAGAAAGAAAGCAGCAAAACTTGGTGTGAGAAGGGTGGAGATGTATGCAATTAAGCTGCAGAGTTTAGATGTGATGTGATCAGGAGCTTTCATGATCTAAACTGAAGATACAGGTCTCCTTTCATCTGCATACCAAGCAGAACATTTTCCCACTGTATATCTAGCCTTAATGTTTTTTGAGGCTCAAAGTTGATGAAAAACTGTCTTTATGTGCTTCAGAAAAATACTAGAGTCTCTTGAGTTCTTGATAGAAATGTATTTCCTGCAGAGAAAACATTGGCTGTCCTCAGAAACACATTCCAGCAGCATGTCTTGATGGACCATTGTTCTTCAGCATCCCTCAAAACACCCCAGCCATAGGTGGTCTTAGTTCCTCGATGGAGCTGGCAATCATTGAAATTATTTCTGGCAAGCTAACAGTGTTATACACTAGCAGATAGACAATACTGGCTTGCTGTTATGGCCATCTTTGATGGTAATGCTGCAGCTCAAGTGATAGGTACCTGTTGCTGAAAAAGTTGGTTACCCAGTTTGGGTGTCACTGTATATGACCACATTCAGACTGGTATATAATAATTATATGGTATATAATAAATAGTGACCAACCAGCATGAACATGTAGGTTGAAGACTTTGAAACCAAAGTCCAGTGGACCCAAATCCTTCCATGATTTACACTGGGTTTAGTAGAAAGGATTTCTTTCATATATTTCAACTTGATGGTGTGGTGGTCATGTTTTCTGAACAGGCTTCTTGTGACATCTCCAGCTGATCTATTCTTTCTGGTGATAGAAAAACTTTCTCATGAGCCTTTACACACCAAAGGGTCCAATGAGGATGCCTGGTTAGCCAGAGAGCATGGTTGATAAATGTTGGAGACACATTGCACTGATGATGTTGCCCAGTTTCTGGCCACATGGGGCATTAAGTATTTTGATATAGCAAAAGAACTTATGTGCCTGAGCTTTCTAGGTTTGTGTCATCCCCCCCTTTAATTTGAGACAGTAAACGTATAGGTGAAAGCAGCCAGACTTTTTCCTGGTTAAGTGAATTCACTGAACCAACTAGCCAAGTTGCTTGTAATTTAAAGCACAAGAGGGGAGAGAAAAGATTGACCTGTTGACCTGGAGTATGTAAACCAACAGAGTAGGACCTGAGCTTTGATTTGTCTTTCCTGCCCTCATTGTGGAGCAGCAGTTGGTCCATTCAAATCAGAGAAGTTGTGGTAGGGCTTACAGACTATGGTATCTGGAAAAGTTTGTATTTCCTATTAAAAGGTTGGTGTTCTTTGGCCTGGAGATGTGATCTAAACCTGCCTTCTGAGCTGTGCTCTACCCTGTGTGTCTAGACAGGGCATAGCACAGTGTGAATGTGGCTGCTGAAAAATAAACCCTAGTCTCTTCCCTGTGTAGTTCCTTGTTATCATGTCTGTGGTATTCTTCATGCTGGGGTGGCATCCTTCTGTATCATTCATTCTTTCCATTTCAGGACTGCCAACTTCATCCAAATAAACATTTCTGTTACAAAAAAACCCTATAGCTATTGCTGTACCTTAGTATTTCCTTTTCTTTGTCTTTTAGCAAAAATGTAAGCACCTTTTTTGTAATTACACATTTTTTTCCCTCACTTTCACAATCAAGATTTAGTCTTACTTAAGCTGCTTCTCAAAAGGAAAAACAAAGTTGGTTTAATGCAGAGCTGTATTCCTCCAGATATAATTACTTTGAAGGTAATTACAGTTTAAAAACAGGGCTGTCAAAACCCTTTCATTTATTTTTCACAGGATTTAAAAAAAATTTTCTCAGCAGATATGAGTTTGGCTTTGCTTGCACCAGACTACAAGCTCAGAACAGATCAACTCAGACTGTGCTCATCTCGTCCTTTCCCCAGGGGGGCCCAGCACCAGGCACCTCAGAAGACAGTACAGGAAATCCTACAATATGCAGAGGTGGAATAATCTTGCTTAAGGGAGAGAATTTTCTACTAACTTTTAAATATTAACAGTTTGACTTGGAAAGTTGCTTCACAGCATATGTCAAACTATGTTGATGGAACAAACTGTTAATTTCTGTCCCTGAGAACTGGGCCCCTGATCTCTGCTATGTTGATGTACCTCCAGGTACAACTGCACTCAGCTCAGCTAAAAACACCAGCCAGCTTGAAATCAGACTCTGTCCGTAGGCCTTTCAGAAAGGATGTGGGTGTATAGTCTGTGCAATCCTTTTAACCTTCACTAATCTTCTTTGCAAGAGCATATTCTGAGGTGGTTTCCTTTTAATGCTGTTCAGTTCTACTGGTTATATACTGTTAGTCTCACTGCCAAACGAAGTACCTCAATCAAGGAAGTACTGCTATTCCTAATCAGAGCAGGCATCCCAGAGTAATTCAGTGATTTCCTTCTGAGCAATGCGAAGCCATTAGCAGGTTCATACCATTTTCCTCTTATTTAATTACACCCCAAGGAGAGGACTGAGCTGGCAGGATAGCTGAAGGCTGAGGTGACCCAGTAAGGCCTCCAGGCACGAAGGCTTGTTTTTAATATTTCATGCAAAATCCTTGCAGCAGCCTACAGCAGAAGGGGCTGTGGTTTCACTCAGTGCACACATGCAATGGCTTTTATTCATTGCCACTGAAATATCCATTTCCGAGGCTATCATACAGAATCATCAAATGTGTATTAGTTTTTTGAGGTCCAGCAACTCTTCCCAGACTAGGTGATTCTGCCAGATAGAGATATGATGGTGAGACTTCCCTTTATTCCCTCAGGCAGGTTCAGTGGCAGTATTGCCACAAACAAAACAGATTGTTTGTGTCTGGGGCGGTTAATGAAACCCACAATAATAATGAAGTAAAGTCCACTGTACTGTGAAGGCATATGTTTTGGCTCAGACCTCTGTGCATGCAGGTGGTGGGAGTGCTCTCGTTGTGCTGTTAGCACAGTGTTTTTATGGTGCTGCCAAGCATACGCCTGGTGTGACACTCACTGCTGCAGGGCTGCGGTGCCAGGAGCTGTCCTCTGAGTAGGGAGCACTCTGTGGTAATCACCTGAAGCATCAGCAGGACATTATTTCTTCTCCCCTCTGCATCCCTGCTTAGGACCTGTGACTGGTTTCTCCCTTCTTTGTAGTGGAAAGTGCTCTCTGGAGAGCTATTCAGAGGAGCTGCAATCTCCTGTCTCCGCGGGGGCATACACCCTATTCTGCAGCTCCTCTCTGCTTATGCATAGGTGATGGATTTTGCTCAAGCCTTGGATTTAGGTATACTCACCTGGCTGATCTGGTGAATGTGGAAGCTGAGCAGTTTCCAGTGGAAATGCACCTTTGCTAGTAGTATTTATTTAGGTCATGTGATGATCTGCTTTTACACAGATATACTTCAGTATTTATTCACTTTATATGTCTGAATTACTCTTTGCACTTAAAATGGGCTGTTGCAATGATGGAATACTTAATAGGAGAAGCATGGCTGAGGGAGAGAGAAAGGAGTGTAAGGAGAATGGGTGGAAAGCAAGTTGAATATTAAAAATCAGGGTTCACACCAAGTTTTGTGCCATTCATTTCAGCTAGAAGTTCTGCTTACGAATCAATGTTCTTGAGAAATTTGATAGTCTGCAAAGCCAGAAGTCATTTCCTCTAGCAAGGATTTTTAGTAAAGCAATTAGAATGCATTCATAGCTAGAGAGAAATTTAATCTTGCTTTGCCTGTGACTACTGGAAGAAAAATCCAACAATGAGCTTGCATCTAGCATTGCAAAACTTAGATCAAGACATTGAATAAGTCAGACCTGTGGTGTCTTGAGATTTTAGAGCTTCACACAGGTCTGTCTCTAGTCCAGTGTGAGTGTAGTAATCAAATCTGGCTGTCTGCAAGTGAACCCTAAGCATGCCTGACCATTTGGTTTATACAGCTAGCCATATCAAACTGAAGCTCCTTGCCATGTCATAGGGTATTTTTATTTGATCATTTAATCTTTGCTGTTCTTAAACTTTGACATGCTCAAAGCACACCCAAAGACTTGTTCCATGGGTAGAGATGACAGAATCATAAAGTTCGCTCTAGTATTTAATGGTTTTTTAGTTTTAGTATTTTGGTTAGAAATGCCTGCAAACCACACAAATTTGAGCAGTAAAATGACAATAAAATACCTTTGACTTTCCTAACCTATTTAAAAAAAAGTAAATATATAACTTAATACCTGAAAATTTCTTTTAAATAGAAGTATGCTAGGATTTGGGGATTTTATGGCGTGTAAAGTAATTTTACAGTTACCTTTGCCTATTATTTAACAATGTCATTATTTCAAAGTGAAGAATCCAAATATTTCAACTACACGTAGTTGTGAAATCGGGAGCTTTGCAACCTGTGGTGTCTTACACAGAACATTCAGACTAGAAACTCAGAAAGCAAATGCCCACTTTAATGACCACTTTTAAAGACAAAGACCTTTCCTTGCTTAGGAATTGAAATTTGGTTCATCTTAGAAAAGGTCAGTTGTTTCTTTAGACTAAGTATTCCTTATTAATGAACACAGCATTTTTAAAAGGAAGGCTACCTCTTGTTATCTCAGGCATATAAAAATGCACCCCTAGAGAACAGGCTACACTTGTTTACAGCTGTGGCCAACTTTGTAGGCTATGGACATAGTCTTGCTCTTACTCTTACTGAATTCAGTAGCAAAATCCTGATGTATTTCATTGCACAAATAGACATTAATTGTACATAACCTTTTATTTTAGTGGTCCATTATAGAGAGGTGATACTGTTTTGTGCCATTTTTGTGAAGTCCTTTTTTTGCTGCCGTTGCACCTTAACAGCCACTACTGTGAAGGAATCTGCAATGATGTCTTGCAGAAGGTGTGATTGTAGGATTCATTTCCAATATCCTGTAGCCTGGGACTTTGGTGGGAGTACATTTGATTAGCACTAAACAGCCATCAGTGACTTGCAGTCAACTGGCTCCACATTTCACATGGCTGCACACACCTCTGGATGTGTGTTTATCAGAATACACACACAAGAAATTCAATGAAAAATGACAAAACAATATCCAGAAATGAGAAGTGCTTGATATTTCTCCAGTTATAGTAAAGATAATGAGAGAAAAATAGCAAATAGAACTGTAATCACAGTTTTTAAAAAATGCATAAATAATTTGGACTGTTTCTATTTCTACTGTAAATAGAAGTTTAGGTGACTAAGGGCTTTAAAGTGTAATTAACATTTTCTCCTGATAAGCTTCATACTGTTTTTCCCTTCTTATTTTCTTCTGCCTTTTATTTTCTCAGCTTGTTTTCCATCTACCATCCCAGCAGAGAAAAATAACTAGTAGCTGCTAAATTAACACTCACAGATGGGCAATTTTTAATAGAACTTCATCCTTTCCTGGTCTAATTAATGATCCCTCAACTTCCACTGGTCCCTCCAGTGATCCTTTGATAAAGAGTGTCTTTAAAACCTCCAGAAGTTTTAACTTTACAAAGGGAGAGTGAAGTGAAGTGAAACTGGAACTATTTAGGGTGGGATTAAGGAGGAAGGAGGATTAATAACAAATGTGTTTTGGAGTGCCTTTTTTATAAGGGAGTCAATCGTAAACTAGGTTCTATGGAAAGTTTTCTTTACTAGACTGATTCAGATCTCACTGGGGCTAATCAGAGTATTTCTTTTGATTTCACAGCCCTTTGGGTCTACTTCAGGGACCAAGTTCTGCCTTGAAATTGCTTGAAATGGAAGGAACTGTGGCACTTCAACATCACTGTTAGCCACAAAGAGCTGGTGAATGTGCAGATCAGAAGCTGTCACCTTCAGGACCACATATCTGCATTATGAAGGGGAACAAAAGGTGAGTCTGGCTGATGGCTCCATAAAGAAAGGGCATAATAAATTGTAATACCTATAGACAGGGATGTGAACCAGGTAGGTATGGAAAACTAACATGGGTTCTTGGGTTTGTATATGTTCTGTACTTTGTGTTGCTCTGTGCTTCCTCTTGTCAAGTTCTCCCCTCCTGATGGTTAAGCTATGCAAACCTCAAACATAAAGGCAGATTTATTTTATTTTATTTTAAATTTAGTCATTGTTGTTAAGAACAAGTATCTAACTGGAGACAGTAATGTATTATCTGGGATTCTTGAAAAGTTCTGTTGACATATCTTCGAGCTCTCTGGCTGCCTTGCTCTCTAGGACATGGGCTTGAATGGCTGAAAGGTTATTAAGTATGTTCCTTTTGCTGAGTGTCTAATTGGATTCAGTCGTAAGCCTTTGATAAATGATGCTTGTATAATCTTGGTATAGAGTGTTTAGCTGCTACATTTCCCAAAGATGATCTGTATGTTGAGCTGCTCCTTTCCTGCAGAGCCAGCATTTCTCAAACTGTCTGGGCAGGCTGCTCTGCTAGGGCAGGTAAGCCTGGGTGTGCCAGACAGGCAGGGATAGGGTCCTCAATCACAAGAGTGCTGTCCCATGGTACCCAAGCAGGAGGAGCACAGCAGGTCTGGTGATGGCAACCAGGGTCTGTTGCAGTCCAGAGGTGATAAGGTAGGGCCAAGGTCAAGCCAGGATGTTCAGTCAGCAAGCCAGGGCTGAGACTGGCAAGCTACATGGCTTAAATGCAGCTCCCAAGCAAAGCTAGAGAGACATGAAAGCTTCTTACAGCTTTCCCACACAGCTCTTCCCACAGCAGTCAGACCCAAGGTTATACAGCTGCACCACATCCCAGCTGTCTTGGAACACAAGCAGCCAAACCCCAGGGAAGAGGGAGAGGTTGGAGAGCCCCTGCAGCTTGCTCAGGTCCCTGACAGTCAGTTCTAGCCATTCACAGCTTTTACAGGTTAACAGAGTAAAGATGCACCATCCCTGCAAATTACTGCCCAGGACTGTGGGACCCCAAATCTCTTCCCTATAATAGCTTTTTTGAGGTGCTCTAGGCTGACATATGGATGGACAACACATTGGATAAGAGCCTGTCTCTCCTTTGCTCTCAGTGATTCATTTGCTGATGCTGACTCAAAATCAGATTAGACAATGCCACATCAGAAGAGCTGAACAGACTGAGAAGAAGAGTCTAGGAACTGAGAGTGATAGTTAAATGTTATCTTGCTTAGTAGAGCAATAGCTCCTGGATCTACTGATGGAAACAATAGCAAATAGCTTGACAGATTAAGATGGGAGGAGGGACTGGAGAAAATGGTTGGTTGAGAAAGGAGACTAGAAAAGGAAAGTGAATGGAACAAGAGAGAGCAAACTAATCTGAGGAGAGACATATCAGAGCAGAGGTGAAGCATCTTGCATGCTTCTCTCTTGACTTTCCATCCTGACAAGTGTTTTGTGTAATTATAAAGGAGTGTTCAAAAGCACAAGTGAGACTCAGATGCATAACTCCCACTCATTTTCATTTTCTGAAAATTTTCAAGCTACTGTGGTTTTAAGAGGGTCTCCCACCATCTTATCAGAAATAAAACCTATTAGTTTATCCAAAGCCTGCTGAAAGCAATAGAGTCTCCCCTATTAATTTCAATGTGTCTTCTACTGAGCTCTAATAACATGTCAGTCTGCTGTGGCAAATTACTAAAATGAAGTTGTCAGTCAGTATTCATAGCATCAGACTATATTTCGTGGGCTGGGAGATACATCACACAGAAAGTCTGAAAGCACAGTCAGCTGAATCAGCTTCTACTACATAATTATGGTAAACCTGTTGATCAATATTATGTGCATTTTTAATACCTTTATATTGAGGCTTCTGATCTTTTGTATTAATGCTGATAATAGTTTTTCTTCTCTCTGCAATCAAATAGCTTAAGCCTGAGGTCTTTTCCTTCTTGCCTCTTGCTCCCACAGTTAATTACTGCTTCAGCTCCGGAAAGCAAGTAAGGGGTTCTATTACTTTATTTTTTACTTTGAAATAAAAGAAGAAAAATGTCAACACCAGAAGATGGGCTGATGGAGTCCAGACCCATGTAGAATCTACTAATGCAGTCCCTAGTAATAAGTCTTCATAGATCCTTTTAACTATTGAAGTCTAACGAGCAGCATATCGCTAATAAGAGCTCATTATTAACCTGTCATGAAAATGCATTTAGCAGTATAATCCTCTGTGTTCAGATTTCCCCAGAACTTGGCTTAAGGTCTCTGCTTTCCCCTTGCTTGCTTTCCCTGCTATGTTGTACTCTTACATGTCAGTTGTTTCAACACCATCACAGCTGGTCCAGCTCCAGTGTTGTGGCAGGATGCGTAGCAGAGCTATTCCTGAGGAAACAGTTCAAGTTTCTTTGAGGAGCTCTAAGTCTACCTGCCTGCCATGCAACTCACAGTGGAGGTGAGAGGATTTTCAAGGCTATAAATCATTGTCATCAGAGCTTAATTTGAAGACTAACATATTTATGTTCCTAAGACAATGTTGAATTCTGTTAAGTTGTGCACAAGTCAGGCTTAAAGATGCCTATTGCCAAGGACTTTATGAGCCACCTAAGTAGCTTCCAAGGTCTTTCCAAACATTTAGAAAACGAATTAATAGTTGAGGAGTAGGACACTTCTTTTCTTTTATAGATTCTGATTTATTGAGTTGATAACTAATTGTAACAGGCTGCAGATAGCATCTCTAGCTTACAACCTTTCCTGTCATTACTGCAGTGTAATCCATACACCTCAGTATGAATTGTACTTTACAGGATTTTAGCTGAAATTTGGGTTTAACCCTCAATATATTTAATGGAAAATTTTAGTTACCCCAGGGGCTAGTTTCTACAAAGTACAGTGCGGGCAGCCTCCTACATTAGTTAAAACCCACCAGTTTTATATGGGTGCAGAGGCTCTGTGGAGGATCAGAGCCATGCTTGGCATTACAGACTACAAGCAGTGTGAAAGGGTACAAATCCTACAGCTGTTCATCAGAAAAAGTCAGTTTATAATTACCTCTCTCATATTAACTGTAGGGCATTCATGGACTGCACAATATATCACATTCATGCAAATGCCAGTCTAACTTTCCTAATGAATGCAAATCCTAATAATCCAATATATGTCAGAATATAGCCACAAACTCATAATCCTCTCTGTCTGCCATTTGATTCTTTCCATTCAGATCGTAATTTGTAGTAAACCTTCTGTTTGGAAGCTGCTTTGGCTCATACCATTTGTATCAAGGCCAAAATGGTAATAGGACTGCTATCTTCTAAGGAATTGGTGTAATCAAAACCAACTATTATGCTGGTTTTGAAATAGAAAATTAATATATATTCACATTCCCTCTTGTCAAACTATATGTAACTGCTTCTTCCAGTAAAAAGAATGACTGAAATCATGACCAGCAGCTCAGCTGCATGCAGTCTTAAAGACAGGATGGTCCTGAGCAAACAGGTATACTTAGCAATTTCAGAACAGACGTATGACAAGAAATCTGTTTTTTATTGCTTGGCTTTGCCTTGGTTTTAATGTGTAACATGTTGGGTGCAGTAATAGTAAATATTTAGAAAATGTATGTTGGATAGGAGTTTTTTCCCATTTTTAGAAGTGACACAAGCCTCCAGGAGGTTATCTGTCTCAGCTACTTTCAGTAGGATTGGACTCTTAAGTTCCTTTTCAAAAAGGGATAGTCTAAATCTGCTGGAGTTTACCAGAATTTACAATTTCTTTTCTGGCAGAAATGTCAACATTTAGTGTTTATTTTCAGTCCAAATTGTTTGAAAAGGTTGAAAATTAATGATTCTTTTTTTCCTAATAGAATACAAACTTTTAAAAATAGATTTGAAAATGGCACTATTTACCATTCACACAAAGTTAGTCTTTTAAGTTAGTTTAATATGCAAATTCAGTTGTCCAAAGTAGCACATTACATATTTTTCAGGTAGGTTTATGTTTGTTGCACTTCCTGATTTTGGATTAAGCATATTGGTTCAGTTCAACAACAGGTTGCTACCATATAGCAGCTACAGGTGAAATAATGTAATTTGTTTTTCCAAAAGAAGATTTTCTTTATGCTTACATTTATTATTTTCTGAAAAACTGTTGGTTCAGTGGAAGTTAAGTTTTTAGTCAAAAATCATTAGAATGACAAATGCTCATTCAGTGCTAACACAAGAATTGGACCAATTTTACTGTTCAGATATGCCTGTACCATAGTCAAAGCAATGCTTTAAGTACAGTGTAGGTATTGCCAAACTGTCTTTCAAATAAAGCTGTTTGGATGCTGGGCATAGTAAAATTGCAGCAGCACAATGTCAGAGTCTGATTTGGCCTGCTGAGAAGCAGAGCAAATAACTCCATGCTGAGATGTGACTCAGTGGCGTAGGCATAGTCCATCTTTTTAAGCTATATTTGAAAATGTGCAAAATTACCTAAAGACCCTGAACTGCATCAGGTAGGCTTTCAAAATTCTTAATGCTTTGTTTGCATTTGATTTCATTGGAGTTCATGTGCCCTGCTGCTCCACATTTCCTCCTGGTGAAATACTTGCATCTCTTCTAAATATCTCTTGGAGTGAGATCTCTCTGACAGAGCTCCCATCAGTAGAATGGGAACTGTTAATATTCTCTGACTTCATAGAGGGTTTTAATCACTTTGAAGTTAAGTGATAAAGTGATGCTGTATTATTGAAGCAAATAGCCTAAGTACCAATGCATAAAATAGCAGCTTGCAAAATCTTACAAATTTCAGGGTGAATCATGACTGATATGGAATGAAATAGCATTTGCATTTCACACGGTGACTCAACCTTTGCTAAAATAGCTGACGATACCTGAGACAAGCCAGTAAGGATCATGTTAAGGCATATAATACTGGTTTGTTTGAATAAGTACTTACAATACATTTGTGCTTTTAACATTAGGAATGTAAAAGTTTATTTTTGGAAATGATTCTCCAAAGGTGACTGAGAAGCAAAATATGGTTTTAGAGAAGTGCTGAACAGGAAATAATTTTCAAGCTGAAAATGGAATTTATTTTCTTGCACAATGGTTATTGATTTTCTTTTTTTTTTTTTAAACAAAAATCTTCTATGAGATGAAAAAAAAGCATTGCTGGTAACACAATTCTGGCACAAAAATACTTTAATTAAAATGTATTGGCATAAAAATTGTATTAAATTTTTTCAACATTTCAGGACTTCACATTTCCTGAGCCTGCTGCCGTGTTTGTGGAGTTCACATATTCTTCAGATCAAGACACTATGAAGGATGGTGTTTTTCTAATCCTTATAATTAGCAATGAAAATACAACTGACATCCCTGGGATTTTGGGTAAGAGTTTCTGTCAGCACATTCTTCTCTCCTTTCAGATCTAAGTATTCCACAACACACATTTAGGCAATCCAGAAAAAGTAATTTGGGAATTAGCTGGAACTTCACCAAGCAGATTATAATGGGATATTACATGTAAAAGATTTTTTAAATATACAGAGATCGAGGGGTTTGGAAATAACTAACAGGGACTCATCAGTGGATGCTGGAGAATATGCAGTCACAAATCAAAATTAAGAAAGAGAAGATACAAAACAGAGGCAAAGATATATGAAAAAGAGTCTGAGAACACTCAGGACTGTAAAAGGGCTGGTGGCTTAGAAGCAGGGTATTTTGAAAACTTGGAGACAACTAGGAATACTAGTTATGATGGTCATAATTTTGTACAGTAAGCATTTAATAGATGTTGATGACCAAAATGTAATTCAAATTGGCCCTATAAGATCTTAACTTCAGATGTAGTATGAGGATTTATAGATTTTGCTGATTTTCATTTTGAATAATCACAGGTATATATGTAATCTGATGGGTAAGGTCATACTTGCTATGGCATAAGTCCAATGGGACTTGTTGATGTGTGCCATAAATTTTAGCTACTATATAGTTAAAGACGTATGCATGTACTTGAACCATGTGTTTGTCAAATGCTCAAAAAAGGCAAGCGGAATCTCTGAAGAGGGGCAAAAAAACCACCTTGAGAAGTTAGGATGTCATCTGAGCAGGACATTTGCCTTGCAGTGTGAGCGTGATTTGTAAGTACAGGACAAAATTAAATACCTTGGGCAGAACCACATCCATTTTACAAGAAATGGATGGCAGAGGAGGCAGAGAAATACCGTGGAAAGGAACTTGAACAACCACCACAACAAGCAAGAACTGCAAAGTTTCCTCCAGTCATAGTAGTAGGAAAGCTGTCTTTGCTTCATCAGCAGCTGTGGCCAGAGTCAACCAAGTCAAGCACTTGGTCCCCCCCAAACATGTGCCAGTGTGTCTGCACATTAGCACCACAGTTAAATTACACATCTGTGGCATAGTGCCCATCTTAGACAGTTGACTATGGCAACAGAACTTCATAAAGTGCCAGAAAATACCTCTAACTTTCTTCCTATCTGGAATCCTTCCCCTTTTTTAATTCTGGAAAACAAATTGTACAGCAGTTTCATGTACATACAAGCTGTCAGCAATTCCCCAAACATTTTTCCCCCTCAAAGTATTTGTTGTAGCAATAGCACAGTAAATGTTGTTCAAACTCTTCTATAGCAACAACCAAACCCACAGTGTTAGGGGTTATTTCTATTTCTACAGTTCTATATAAGCCTATTTTGAAAAGTACCTTGTGCTGGATTGCCCACTTGAGATGTCATTGGATGCTGGATTCAGCAGGATGGGAGTTTGGTGCCTGATGAAGAAGCAAGCCCCTTAGCTTTTTCTCAAATCAATCACTCTGGAATCTACATGGCTAAATAAATTTCCTTTTAGTTTTGTTCATGTGGGAATCAGAGAAGCTGGTAATTCCCAGCACACTGTGACACAATGGGGTTACTGCAAAGTGCTTCAAAATAATGCACAACCGGAAAGTGCAAAGGATCCTAAAAGGACTGCTTTGAAATATCGTGTACTCAGAAGATGGTTTTAACACCAAAAGTTGGCAAGTAATATCATTCTGGCATCTTATTAAACCATTTTTTCTGCCTCATAGACTGTGCAGGTAGCAATAAACAAGTCTATGAAAAAGTTCATAGATAGCCTTTATCTAGAAATGTTTTTTTCCTACTTTCTCTTTGAAAAATACACTTTTAAGTGAACAGCATTGTTACTACTGCAAACATCAGTATATCCATTTCAACCATGACGTAATAGATGCCTTTGGGCTTGTTTTTAATGCACAGTGCAGACATTACAACGTAGTTTTATTGAGGTATAAATTTTTTCCTAGCATTATTTGTCATCATATGCAGTGTTGATTATTAATTTGTACCTATAAGTGACCAAGATAAAAAGCAAGCACAGTCCTCTAAGATAACTGACCCTGTGCAATATTTTAATTGCAGAAATAGGTTCTATTTGATTTTTGCTATGTAGGTAGGTATGTAGATAGATTATAGAAGGGATGAACTGCATGTAATTTTCCTTTTTAAAGAAGACTGCTGAGAAAGCATTTAGAACCACTTGGACCTCTTGAGGACTTCTGTTTTCCTTAATTTCAGATCATATGTTGCGTCTACACTGATCATTTGGTATGAAGGTTACAGTTTTGTGTATGTGAGTAATTGTCTTGAATGTTTTGTTTCTGCGCAGTGTGACATAGCCTCAAATATCAAAATGCCAAATTTCACCAGCATAAAACACAAACCAAATATTCCCCATGTCGATACTCCATGTATGTGACTGAGTTTACAATTTTTCAAGCTAGTGTTTGTTGTAATATGCCAAAATGGGAGTCCAGGAGATACTTAAGAACAAACAGGAACTCTGCTTATCTAGACTTTCTAGAAATCCAGGAGCAATTAAAAAATTCATGGAAATCTATTCTGTAACTATCTCTACCCCACATCTCTGCTCCTGTGGTTCTGCCCAAAGCCAGTGTTGTAAGGGTAGGAGGTGGCTCACATCCTTCTGTGAGATACCACAAAGCTGCACCTTAGTTCTATGTGAGGAGCAGGGGTGGGAAGGCACACGTAGTTCCTGAGGCCAGTGCTGCTTGTGTTTAACTTATGGGGCATTTTCTGGTGTTCAGTTCTCTTATGTTTGTTTTTCTTTTTAAAACAAATGGTCATTCTTTCACTTAGAAGTTTTTGAGAAGATTAGCACTCCCAGCAAATTCCAGAAGTGTCAGTTCCTGTTACTGCACTCCTGATCTTCATTATGTAGACTTCATTACAATAACAATGTCAATAGTGAGTTATCATGTGTGCACTCAGTTGAGCACTTTGCATTTGAAGTGAAAGCCAGGAGACAGCTAGCTGTATATGTTGCAAGAGGAAAGCAATGCTTCTGGGCTTTGTGTTTTCTCACCAGACTCCAGGGGCCAAAATGCAGTTCTTCAAATGTATTATCATACAAATCATATAGGAGTGATGAACAAATAATCTTACTCTAACATTCAGTCATTTGTGGTCAGTAACTGTCACCTTATTTAGCTGTTGTTGGTTGCACATCACTGGCTTATTCTTATGAATTCTGATAGGTTTTTTTTTTTTAATACTAAATAGGTTAAAGCCTCTTCCCAGCTGAAAAACGTGAAGTTAGGTGCAAAAGTCCCTAAAGCAAGAAGAATTACTAGGAAAAAAATTATGGAAGTGTAAATCAAGAAAGTAATATTGAAGTTTAGAAGACAGCATACGATAATATGACACTTTATTCCACCGCTGCCTGAGGTTTATATATACTACTGTCACTTTCTTACTGTTCTCCACCACTAGTAATTTTCTTTCAATCTAATTTTTATTTCCCAAGGGTTTGCCAAGGTTAAAAGTGCTAGAAAACCACTGACTATTCACTTGCCAAAGGACAATAAATTAAATTAACCGTTGTTGGTAGCCAAGTCAGGTCAGAACTATTTATATGTAAATAGGTGCAAAACCCTGATACCATAGTGTATGATTATTAGCAGCTCATTGCAGACTCCATATTGAAAATTAAAGACACTGGAAAAGCAATGTGTTTCCTTTCAATTCTGCCTGCAAGAAAAACACCCAAATTTCTGCTTTCACGGTAGCTTGATTAGAAACCTAATTATTTAAGGTCAAACTTGATTGGATCTTTTAGTAACTTGTTTTATTTGAATTATCTTCTTATAACCATCATAGTAGTGATTTCCCATTGATGGTACCAATGTGGGTAAGTATTAATATGGGCCACATCATTCTTCTGTTGTCCAGGAAACAAGTGCTACTACTGCAAGTGGTATTTAGTAACCACGCCTGTGTGCTGAGGTCAAACCGCTTGGTGACCCTTTCCCACATCCCAATTTGGGGACCAGGTAATAACAATTCACCTCTTAGTATAATTTTTGAGTGCCACATCCTTTTCTCACAAGATCCTTTGGATTTCAGGTATGGTATAAACTCTTCATTCTCTCTTGGATCTCTGAGATAGCAGCTGGCATTGTACCACATCAAACTTAAGAGCATCAGTTTCCTGAGGTTTACTGCCTCCTTAGTGCCTGTAGGACAGTCCTAAGGAGTTAGTCATGTCTGTATGGCCTGCTTAGGGCAGTGTGAGAGCTTTGCTTTGGTGTCGAAAGCAATAATAGCTTTTGGGGAAGAAGGAGAATGAACAAAGCCTAGGGGCTTCCGTTGCCCTGAGTGAGGAGGGTGCTGTGCTCTTCCTCAAGCCCCAGTTTTAGCTGTGTTTGTCCATCTTAACCCTTTCTCTCAATCTCTTCCTAAAGCACAGGGCAGGACTTGGCCATTGCTTCTGATGCTGATAGTGCAAATGCTGCCTTCGGCAGCACAGTGATGATTTACAGCCGTAGTGATGAGCATGAGTGATTTACAGCTGTGGGTCAGTACTTCGGTATGAAGCAGAGAAATGTTGGAGAAACTGGAGAAAGCTGGAGAAAAACAGCTCTAATAATATTTGTATTGGGGTTCTTCCCTGAATCATCTGTGCACACTGTATTCGTACTGAGACTTAACTAGTCTTCATCCTGTTTGCCTGTAATTACTTTGTGTTTGATCAAAGCTGGGGATTGCAAAACTTTTACACTGCTGCTCTTTACTGGGAGTAGGGAACTGCTTTTTGTGAAGCATGTTGTGCACTCCCATTCTAATTACAATTATTTTCATTCTTTTAATTTAAGGATGCAAAATGTGGCAAAGAAGAGAATCAGCACTGATTCTAACAGAATCAGCAGTAATAACATACATGTTATCATAGTGCTGTAGGAAAGACTAGGGGTTGAGGATGCAGCGAGCTCTGCAAAAGTGCTCCATTCAGTGCTTTGTAGGCTCTGTGTTTAAGCAGTTACTGAGAAAGGATTATTATTATGTGGAATTCTGCAATTATAGTCCTGGATAGACACAGATAAAATAACAGCTCTTTTAAAATCCAGACCTTAGGCCACAGGCCAATTCCCCCCCCCCTCCCCCAAGTGGTATTGAACTAACAGGTAATTTAGATGCTGGGTGTTGGGTGTTTGCAGTTTGGATCACTAATCAGTTTAAGCTGCTTGTGTTAAAGAGTGTTTAAGATGGAACAGTTAATCACTCAAATTCCCAAGTCACTATTTGCACATATATATCAGTTCTGAAGCACCTCTAAGGTATGTGGCCAGGCATTTTGAAAGTCTCACTGGTGGCCTATGTTATTTGTGCCCAAATAAGATAAAAAGTATGGCCCAAAGATATTCCCTGGGATAAAGGGAATCTGGACATGCTGAGTATTAGGGTCAAGAGTAGCTTGCTTTCTGAGGATTTGTTTGCTATACACATCTTCTGTTGGCTTTCACTGTAATAAAACCCTCATTCAGGAAACTCTGTTACCTTTTTAATGCCTCTAAACCCCTCTGTTTTTCTCATTTCAAAAGAGTCTGGTTATGTGTCTCAGTGGGAAATATGATGTAGTGGGATATCACCCATGCAGTGGGACATTGACAGAAGTGGGAAGGGAACACAAGGCTTAACTGTTTTCCCATGTGTACGATTATGGCAGTGGGAACATCTACCTGAGTAAACACACCACAGCTCAGAAATTTATGGACTATTCATATACCTGTTACTTTTCTGAATGAATATTGCTTTCATAAAAGACTAGAGACTATAAGTAGAAATTCTATTATATGCTATGTGCTATACATGAGTTTTCAGTAAAACTGGGGAGCTGACCAGTGATCTCAGTGCAACTGTATTCAGCAATCTACCTTCTTGTTAATTCCTGACAAACATATGTCCATGCTTACTTCTTGCAAATTTGTTAGAATATGATATTCTTATGAGAAAAAATCAGTGTCTAGAACGCACACATTTCCCAAATTAAATAGATTTATAGAGAATGTATGTTTCTTCCCAGATGGCTAGCTCTGCTGTTGTTTAATATAAAATCTTTTCTGTACATTAACATTATAAAATTCTCTTATTTTTCTTTGTGGCATAAACCTAAATTTTCATGAGAAAAACTAACAAAAATTTAGATGTTATTCAAAGTGTAAGTTTGCTGATTCTATTGTTATGTGTATTTTAGAAGTATGCTCAAAGATGCAAATACACATTTGATAAACAATTTTTAAAAGATTCACAAATTGTTACACTGTATTTTTTATCAGGCAGATGTATTTTCTTTACCACTGAGTCATTTTAGTGATTGGCATATTTGAGGATATTAAACTATGAGAAAATTGTACCTTTCAGAATGATCAGAAAAAGTACCAAATTTTTAGAAAAATACCTAATTACAATCCTACCAGCTTTGAATTGAAACCATTACAGGACAGTCCTAATATCAATAAAAATACCTCATTTAAAACAGAAACTGGAACTATTCATTATCTATCATTAAAAGAGTTAAAATATGTGTGTCATGAAAACTCTTGTTTTGTTCATTTGAATAGGAAGAGATAGTTTGTTGGTAGCCCTGTGGGCAAATCCATACAGAAATTGTTTAAACATCACATCTATATAGTTTAATTATGACTAAGCATGCCTCAAATAAGTAAATGAGACAGAGAAATAGCACAAGCATATCTCTATGTTCTGCACTGATACTCTGTGTTATTTAAGAAAGAAACATGTGGAGGTTTGTACAAATTAAAAGGAATATTGTGAACACTACAGGCTTTGCAAGGTAGGCTTGTCTCAGTATACCGCTGATCTCTTCTTAACACCATCCTTTTCAGGGCATGTGAGAGCTTTCAGCACCACTCAGGACAAGCCCCTCTCTCCTAGTAAACAAATACATGTTTTGCTTGTACAGTTGCATGAGAAAATAAAAATGTTGAATTTATTAATATTCCTATTGAACATCTAGCTCTGTAAATGTATGACTGAGTATTGACCTTTTAATTTGTGCTTAACCTCATTCAACTTTTTTCTGATTTAAGATTGCACTTCAGTACTTAATTGGGTTTAATTAGCTTATCCTGCAGATTATTAAGCCCTTCCTAAAGGTCATTGGGCACAGAGTTCTTCTTTCCATTGGTAGGAGTTTCTTCTCGTAGGCATCTTGCATGTAGTAGCAGGTTGTGGAGCTGTGATTGTAGGTTGGGTTTAAACTGGTTTTTAACAGTTTTGGTGTTTGGCATTTAGCCTGGTGACAACTACTTTTCTCTAAAGTGTCAAGGTGTTTTCAGTAACTTTAAGTTGTTCCAGTTTGGCCAACAATTTACTGAATATAGGTAAGTAATAACAAATATGATACAAGGAACTTATTAATTATCTCTGCATAGTATTTGGGGGTCCTGCAGTGCAGCAACCTCTATGCGCAGATGATTTATACTCCAAGGATTGCAGCAGAACAGAGGTGTCAAGTCTCTCATTCCTAATTTGTAGAGGGGTATTGACTGAGTATCAGTCCCTAATAATTCAACTTGTATGAGGCTAGTTCTTTTAAGCCATTACAGCTTTAGGTTTACAAGCACATCAGGATACCTGCAGTGCACCATGATGTTATTAATGCTAATATAATCATGTCTTTCAGTGGTATTAGGATTGGCTACTTATAGTAAATGACATTTCCGTTAAAACACATGCCAGTCTGTACACTAATGCTTGAAAAAGCTGTGTGTACACAACAGGCATTGATTTCATATAAAGTGTCCTTCATTTCAACTTACCCTGAGGTTAAAATTGAGACACAATGAATATGGCTATAAAACAGGTTCCTTAATGTTTTCTGTTTCTATAAAATAGGTGTATTTTCTTCCTTAATTCTGTTTGGCCAAATAGCTATCTGACTGTCCTATGAAATTCCCTGTTCTAGGTGCTGCTATAATTTTTTTCACATAAAATTCATATCTCGGTTAATACAGAAGTTATGTCTAAACAGTTTCTGGGAAAAAAAACCCCACACCAAAACAAACCAAAAAAACAAACACAAAAACCCCCAACTCCACTAATTAGCAGTAAATCTATGTGTTTCAGGCATTTCTAATTCATTAATCACAGATAAGTCTAGATGGAACTAGGCTACAATGTCCTAGGAGGTGAACGGTCCTGGGAGGAATTCTGGCAGAGAATTCTCCTTAGATATTTTTCTTTCAAAGCATCTTTGAAACATCTCATGCAGAACATCTCAGTAACAAAGATTTGCAGATTTTGCTTTTGCCTGAGTGGTATCGTGATATGCATTGGTTGTGCAAGACACATGTATAGAAAGAATGGCAATAAAATATTTTAAAGTGGAAGCACCAGTATTATGAGGAGTGGCTGAGGGAACTGGGGTTGTTCAGCCTGGAGAAAAGGACGCTGGGGGCAGACCTCATTGGTCTCTACAACTAGCTGAAAGGAGGTTGTAGCGAGGTGGGTGTCTGTCTCTTCTCCCAAGTAGTAAGTGGTAGGACAATAGGCAATGGTCTCAAGTTGTGCCAGTGGAGGTTTAGATTTGATATTAGGAAAAATTAGGAAAGGGTTGTCAAGCATTGGAACAGGCTGCCCAGGGAAGTGGTGTAGTCACCATGTCTGGAAGTATTTAAAAGATGTGTAGATGTGGCACTTGAGGATGTGGTTTAGTGGTGGACTCAGCAGTGTTAGGTTAACAGTTGGACTTGACCTTAAAGGTCCTTTCCAACCTAAATGATTCTATGATTCTAAGAACAATTAAATTATTTTGAATTGTCTAAGAATTCTTTATCCTTATGATAATAATTTCTGCTATTGCTGCAGGCCAACAACTGGCCTTCAAAACTTTAAAAAATCCCCTATCAGAAAATACTTTCTCCTTTCACTTTGTCATTAGTCATACATAAAGATCTCTTTTTGTAAGGTTCTGTGATTCAGTGAAATTAACAAATTACAGAGGCTAGGGGTCTCTCTTATCTTCTGTAAAACATGTAGTTGACAGTCATATAAATAAATAATAAAAATTGCCCTTGTCTATATGTTCCCTTGTTAGTATTATGAAATAGTTTGTGATCATGCAGTAATTAGCAGATTTTTGCCTAAATAATGCCTTTGAAAGGGAGAATGTAGACTGAAAATCCACTTAGATGTTTTTAAGCAACAGAATGAATGATTGAAAAATGCTTTTAAATGTGCTTTCTTGGTTCTGCATTTATGTGAGTATATTTCTTCAGTTATTTAACAGAAATCAAGATACTCACTCCTGAGTATAGGTGATTGGTATATCACAATTTTTCTTTGCATATCATAATATTACACTCTCACAGATTGCAGAGTTTGTTCCAGACTCTTTTCTTCTGCCACCCTCTGCAAAAATTACCTTGAGCATCAGGAAATAATTTACTTAAAGAGACAATAACCGTTACCTGCTGCTCTGGAGGAGCTTTGGGCAATTCTGTGAACAATAAAACTGACCACTGTGGAACATGTTTCTTTGTCTTTTAATTCCAGAATATCACAGACTTCTGCAAAATGAACACTTTGCTGTGCAAATTGTCTTTTTTATGAGTTGCATGCTTTGAGTTTTCCTTAATGCTTCCAACAGACCTTGGATGAAATGCTTGCAGTCAGACATGAATGTGTCTGCACTTGGCGGGATACGTTAGTGACAAATTGGAAATTGAGAGGTGCTTTAGCTGCATAATATTGCTTGTGTCAGTAGCCATCTTGATTTGAGCATTTCATAGATGGATGGATGGATATGGAAGCTAGGGGCCCCCAGGTCTTCACTGTGAAACTTGATTTATTGCTTCCTCGTGGGAAGGCTGCAGAACAAAGGCTTGGGTCAAGGAGGGAGCCTCCTCCGTGAACTCTATGCTGGCTGTGGGTAAAGACCTCATCCCATGCTTTTGGAGGTCAGAATTCTGGCTTTACAGATTGAATCCAGCTCCTCTTTAGATGTCAGCTGGGATAGGATGACCACCTCAAGGTGTGCCCACCCTGCTCATTGACCTAATTTAAGCTAGGGATCAAGGGATGAGCAGTTCATGAGCAGTGGCAGGTGCATTTCGAATGGCGAGTTTGTGCTAAACCCTGAGAAAAGTTCTTGCATGAGTTGCAGGGACTTTTGGCTTCTTCAAGGGTCAGCAGCCAGTAATGTGTGTGAAAGAAATGTGTGAAAAGTGTTCTAAGTCATAAATCCCTCTTCGCTGGCTATTTCGTGAACTTGCATTTCAGCTTTTCCCCCTGCATTGCATCTGGAGAGCATGCTGAGTTTCCCTGCCAGGCACTCATGTTTAGCTGTTCCCAAAACAAGTATATAAGAGATATAAGATTTTTTGTCTGAGGGAAGTGCAATTTGTAGTGTTTGGTAGCCAACTGGGTGTGCTTTGGTGGGCACCAAGGATGCAGCAGCTGCATGGGTTACGTTTGAAATGAGGAGGGTGTCATGCCTGAGGACCTGTGCAGTTCTCACCCACAGCTTCAGGCTCTATCCTTAGAGCCAAGGCTTGTTCGAAGGATGTCTCCTTAGGGAGTGCCAAACTTAGGTTGGCCCAGTGTTGTGCAGGGGCCCAAGTTTATGATAAATATCTTCCAGAAATGCAGCAGTTATTCTGAGCAACTTGAAAAAACATATTTTGAATTGTTATGCCTTTGGCATCTGTGATTTTGCTTACTGAAGCAATTCCAGTGTTGTCTACTTGAGGTCGCTGGGGTTTTGTTTTTCATTTTTGTTCTGTAGCTTTCTATATTGTTTCCCTGTCTTGCACTGAATGGAAGCCAATAGCACATAACAAGATTAATATTTTTTATTTATTTTCCTTCCCAGAAATGGAGATGAGAAAATTTTCCTTGTGAATCTGTGGTGAATTTGTTGCCCTGTTAAAAGCCCCACCATTGTTCCACAGAGGCTGTGGCCATTGCTGGCCAGGGCCGTGGTTCAGCTGTAAGAAGCTGGGGACACTCTGGGGACTGGTGGCTGAGGGGCCACAGCTCCTCCTGCTACCCCAGGATGTGTGGGCTCTGCCTGGGGGAGAGCAGCATGGTGGTGACCTGTAAGCTGGGCTGGTGCTTGGTGGCCAGTGAACCAAGCAATGTCTGGGGATGCTGTGGACCAGGGAAGGAGCTGTCTGCAGGGTTGGAGGAGGCTGTGGGACAGTGCCCATGGTGGGGGATGGCAAGTGGTAGGCCTGATCCCCAGGGAGAAGATTTAAGATTTTAATGCACTTAGCCAGCATTTTATTTGTGATGGGGAACAGTGTTGCCTTAGCTGTGGATTAGCAGAGCTGGGTACTGGAGTGAATTGCCGTGCTTGTGTCTAGTTGTCATCTTGGGCAGTGGCGGGAGCAATGTCGGAGGGCAGAATGCCATTTGCTGTGCTGTGGGATTCCCTGGTCAGGAGTTGGCCTCTGTCAGCCTTTTGTTACCGTTTTAGCACCACCTGAACCTGCTCCTCCCTGGCAGCTTTGAGCTGCCCTGGTCCTGCATTTCAACATGGACCACCCGGAACCCCTGTGCCGGGGCTGCAGAGCAGTGTGGGATCTGTGGCCCCATGTGTCTTGCTTGCCCTGCAGCAAGGTCTGCCTCTCCTTCTTAAATGGTGCCATGGCTCCAAGAGCAAGTGGTTTGATGCTGCAGCTTTGAGGGTTGAAAAGTATCTAGGACGGCTCCAATTCCAACCGTGGACCAGCAGCAGACAGGGTGAGCATTCAGCCTCTGCTAGGGATAATGTAGCCAGGAGCAGGGGCTGTAATACCTGAAAAAGCTTAAACCTTAAAAGTGTTTTGCAAAGAATAAACTGAGGCTTGGCTGCCTGCCTTGTTCTTGTTGTGTTAAATGTGAGTTTAATTTTAGTTATTGATAGTGCATCAGATGGTACTTTCTCTTTATGTGGAGCTTTAACAACTTGTTCTGGAAAATGATGCAATATTCTTGTGGTTTGTTTAATTCCTCCCAAAAATGAGATGCAGTTGTTCTAGCAGCCCCTGGCAATTTGGAGAGGAACACGCAGGTGTAGTTTGCTTTGCACATGTTCCTGCTGTGTGTAGGGTCTGTTTACTGCTCAGCTGATCAAATTGCCAAGTGTCCTTCAGGATGTCTCAAACTGCTTAGCAGAGAAATCAGAAATTATGTCGCTAGGACTTGTTTTTCACTACATGTGAACTCGAACAGGTATTTTGTGAAGGGTCAGTGCCCTCTGTTCCCACAGAAGCTTGGAGGAAAATCCCTTCTGGTGTTTATTCTACAGGGGTCTGTGTTATTTCCTACTCTGATGAAGATGGACTTTCCCAAGTGGTTACATATTTGCTAATAATCAGCCCCCATAATAGAGGTATGCAGAGGCTTTTTTTGTCCCTCTCATATCTGATTTGGTTGAACTGTTTACTTTGGGGTATTTTTATCTTCCCATTACTGTCCTTTTATTTTATTTTTAAATTGAAGAAATGCCGGTCTTTGAGAGATTAGAAACAAATAAATGATAGCACATTTCAGAGTCAGAGCAGGAGTGATACCTGGTTACACAGTTTTGCACATAAATTGGGTACTTGTCTTCTGCACCTATTTTTGCGTTTGGAATGACTGGACCAGGTACCTTCTGTGCTAATTATCCTGAATTTCTTCCCATTGACCCAGACCTCCAGCAGTTTCAAAGTGACTTTCAGCTCTGTGGAGAAATGTGGTTGGTAGGTGCAAATAGCAGTGCCACGGGGCTTTGTTGACAGGCAAATCCTCATCGTTGTGTAAGCTACAAAGCTTTTAAAGCTGTTAACAAAGAAAAGGAAGCAGTTTTGGAAGGACCGTTGTTGCGCAAAAATACTGAGCATGGCAAGGCTACGTGGTTGCTCTTGCCCTGCCAGAAGGTGGGAAGCAGAGCTGAGAAAGGGGAGATGCTGACTGCTCCCAAGGAGGGCTCTCTCCTGTCCTACAGTGCTTGTGCAGCAGCTCTCGTCTTTTGGGGACTATGAGGTGAAGAATTGTCTATTCTCTGTAAAGGATTTCTTCAGTTTTGCTAGACTGTGTCCTCAGTTAGCTGGAGGAAAAGAAAGTGAGCATTGTGGTGCTGTAGGCTGGCTCACTGGTGCTAGCCTCAGCTCTTGAAGATACAGGAGTGTGCCTGTTAGATAGAAGGGATGTGCTATGCATTCCAGTACCTGGGTCTTAAGGGATAGCAGCACATCAATATTTAAAGTGCTGAAGAAGAGTCTTAGCCTTTGTTATGGTTTTGCCATCGTCCCCTACCCAAATAGCCTTGAAATAGCAGGAGGCAGTAGTGGGGGTGGACTTGTTTGCTTTATGGGGCCACTGCTTCTGAAATAACAAGTTTTCATTAAATCATTTCATTGCGGCAAGTTGCTTTTTAATTTAGTTGTGAAAAATCATTCCAAGTATAGAAGCTGGAAGCTAGATCAGATCACTGACATGCAGCAGTAATTTAGAAGCTTTTCAGGGAAACTTCCAAATTTTTCAGGATTTTCCATGGTTGATTTTTGTTGCTTTTTTTTTCCTTTTTTTTTTTTTTTTTTTTTTAAATAAGCCTTCTTTGAATTTGTGTTAGTCTTCCATAAAGAAATTGCTTATGGAGGATGAGTGGACAAGCAATTTGGAATAGCAAAGGTTATTTGTGTAGTGAAGATATTTGAAAAATATAGATTGTGTGTCTTACTTGCTTTGTTTTATATATAAATCTATCTGCAGATCACAAATAATTTGCAGCTGTGGACAGATGCTGAAAACATAAACTTGTAATGACTGGATTGCCACTGGGAAGGGCTTTATGTACTGGAAGTGCAGAAGATGGAATTACAAAGTTGTGTTAATTCAAAGTGATGATCTTAATTATCATATGAGCAGGTTTTTTAAGAAAGCTTCACAGAAATTAATCATATGCATGAGTGCATTGGTGGTTTTTTTTATTTACTTTTTTTTTTGTATGGTAGATGGACTATAGGTTTTGGCCTTGTAATATATTTGCTGACTTCCAGCTATTAAATATTTATGGCAGTATTCCAGAAATTCTCCATTAAGAACATGTGAAACCTTGAAGCATATTATAATCTACAACTTTGCTAAGGTTTTTGCAACCATGACAGACAATTTGAAGATCACACTATCTGCAAATACTGTGCTTTTTTTTTTTTTTACAATGTAACACCCCAAATTATTCTAGCTTAACATCATTAAGAGAAAAATCAATTTTCTCTTTTCTGTTCTGTCCATCTCTGCAGTTACTTTATTTATTTCCCCTACATATTTACCTATATCTCTGTATTCCAGTACCCAC
Organism: Elanus axillaris; assembly: GCA_026212715.1. Lineage (NCBI taxonomy): Eukaryota > Metazoa > Chordata > Aves > Accipitriformes > Accipitridae > Elanus > Elanus axillaris. Next base: position 9,749,605 of record JANZLQ010000064.1, read on the forward strand.
AACTGGAAGTATGGGTGCGTTATCCCAGGAACATGTAGTAAGGGACTCCTGGCCTCAAGAGTTGAGAGTGTAAATAAAATAAAGACAGTGATGGCATTTTCTGTAAAACGGGGATCAGGCAGGGACACGTTAAATGACTTGCTTAAAGTCATGCTGTCAGTATGACACTTCAGTTTAGGGGAGTGGCGTTTTACAACATCTGCCAATTCATTTATTCCTTAGTTACACAGGCACACTGATTGGTCAGTATCAGTTAGGGTATTATTTGCAAGGAAGGAGGAACTAGGGAAAAAACAATTAAAATAAACTCTTGTGTTTGGAGGATGTTCCAGCCCCAGCCTGAAGAGATTAATCTGTGAGAAGCTCCAAAACGACACAGAATAAAAGGCATGAGATAGATTCCCCAGCCTGAGACTGTGCAGGTATGCTGACCTAATGAGTAAATTCAATGTGTCTGTTGATCCCCAGCGATGATAGGGCAGATGATTCATCTGTCATCCCTTGACTTCCATAACTCCCATCATAACTGCACTAAAACACCCATGTTATATTGCAGTGACAGCCAGGGGAACTTGTCCTCATGTAGGTGTTGGAACTGGGCTGGGAGCTGCAGTCTGCAGGACCGTCTTGAAGTACTTGAAAATGATCTATGGGAGAAGTGTAAGAGTCGGTCCGAAGAACAGTATTGTCTCAACATTGTCACCAGGGACTTGGACTATATGATAAACATCTTGACAAGAGGCTGCAGCGGCCTGCCTGAGAAAAGATGTGGTATGTTAACACTCTGAAGAAGGGCGGGTACTGCATGGTATGAACAGTTCTGTACCACTATTTTCTCCTTTTTAAACAAGAAATTTCTGTGTTGGGGTGCTTCTGCTAGATCTGAGAATGGCATCAAAGAAGTGCCAATAATAGAGGTTTTATTCTTAACTTCCAAGCAGGAGTGTTTGTTCTCAGACTTACTAGCCCATTTGGATGAAGAGCAGTCTCTCTAGATGGCCACAGTTATTTGCTCAAGGGCTGGAAAACAAATTCTCTTTCTTGAATGTTTCAGCCATATTGTAGATCTATTAATGAGATTAAGAAGTAGTGCCTTGTTCAGGTCCTTCATTTCCCTTAACACATTTGTTAGAATAATGCAGACCAAGGCCTGGCTTTCCTTTTCAGCTCTTATCGTTGGTCTCTGCCACTGATGCTGCTGTTAACATCTCCCTCAAAACAGCTGGTTTTGCCTTCCTTCTGTTGGGTCCAGTTTGACCCTTTTGGCTTATCATACAAAAATCTTGAGGCTTTTATTCAGTGTCTAAGGAACTTTAAATCTGATCCTGCAATGTCTTATGCAGTTCCTGTATTAAAATTCAGGTTAGGAAATGAATATTTTTTCTATTTTATTTCACCTATCATTAAGCTTTAATTTTACTTTCTGCTGTCTTGTTATGGTTGATATACCCTTCCAAACAGTTTCTTCTGCTCTTAAAGCTCATTTAAAGTCAGATTATTCCCCCCCCCAAAGAAATTTTGACAACATCTTAAAAGTATGGTATTTATGTATGAATGCCATATTTATACCACTAATATGAAAATATATTGGCTGGCAAAAAGTATGTGCTTTACCTAAGGGATATAGTTTTATTTCCTTTTTTGCTCAGTTTTCCAAGCAGAACATACTAACTAGCTGCTGGCTTCATTTGAAATATATACGTGTGACTTTCAACATTAGAGCTGGGTGAATTGCTTGTGGTAAAAGACTTATTCACTTGCTATAGGGAATTTAAGAATCAGAAGGGAAGTGGAAGTCTCTAATGAAAAAAAGACAGCTCCCATTTTAGAGAATGTATATCTGGTTGAGGAATAAATTCAGTCTCTGCTGTAATCTAATATCCTTTATCTATGAAACTCCATTTGGAAAATAAAAGGCAGTTACAGATCAACAGGGAGGAATTGTGGGTGCAAGAACTTCATTAAAAAGAAATGCTTTCAACTTTTCCTTTGCTGCTTTGCGTAGAGAATCATAAGCAGAGCAGTTGTCTGAAGGAAGATAGCCACTCATAATGTATTCTTGACTAAATATTAGTAATTCCTTTCTAATCTCATAAGAATCCTGAGAAACTTGTAAATTACAAAGTTGCCTATATTACAGAAATTAGGATTAGATTTGAGAATGGAAATGTGTGATATAGAAATATCTATATGGAAAACAGAACAAATGCAAGAAGTCTGCTACTTCTGTGCACAAAGGAAGCTGAGAAGGTTCACAGACACTTGCACTTGAATTCATATTTAGAAATAGCTTTCTGCTTTTTCTTCATGTGCTTGTCTGTCCAGCTATAATTAGCCATCCTCCTTTTTCTCCAATTACATGGTGTATAAAGTTTAGCAGCTATTTTAAGAAGCAGCGTATTCCTGTGTGACAGGATTTAATTAAACTTCCACTGAAATAATTAGTGAGGGTATCTCAAAAGGCTGTTTAAAATCAATGCAGTACTGAAGACCAAATAGAGTTAACACTGTCATCAAAGATCAAAGTCACCAAAGAACGTGACTGAAAATTAAACCCCCAGCGACAGTCTAATGAAGAAGCATACTGAAGCAGTTGTGGTTTTCTGCCTCTTGGGTCCTACCTACAAATTGATTTGACGTGGAAAATTTCCCTCTGGAAGCTTAAAAATGGTAAATTTCCATTAATTACATAGCAAAGAATGTTCTTTCTATAATTCATAATCCATTAGGTATTTTTTTTGGTTGCCTCTTCCTCCCATTATCCATGTTTTCTGCTTTGCCAGTGAAGAATGGCTAGAGGTTGGTTTGGTTGGTTTTGTTTCCTGTTACCTCATGTAGCTTGAGGCACAGAAAAGGAGTTGATTAAAGTGGCTAAAGCATGAGGTTCCTCTGGCACACCCGAAATCCTATTCTGGAGGCACATTCTTAAGTATCTCGGATCTTAGGAGGCCATGACAACAGCTTTTCCCAGTAATGTGTAGTCTACCTTTTACTTCAGGTAGGATGTTCTTAACCTGTTGTGGGAGAGTAATTTGTGTTATGAACCAAATCCTAGTTCTGCCTAGCGACAATGTCTACGTAAACTTAATCCATGATTGATTTCTGCAGGAGCTAGATCAAGGTGCCTTATTCAGCAACACAGGGCACAATGCAATTATTTCTCTTGCGCTAGCTGTGCATTGCACGGAGCTGCTCTGGGGGGCCAGCAGTGAGCAGTAAGGATCCTCAGAGCCACGGGAGTGAGTGGGATGCACTTTGCTCTTCCCCATGCCCTGGACTGGAGAGGTTGCTCCAGTGAAGATAACTCTGCAGAAGGAAATGCTCAAAAATCTTCTCATCTAGTTTACATTATGGATCATTTTTTCTCAGGCATTGACATTTTATGGTTCCCTCTTTTCTTTTTAAGCACCATAATATGCAGTTAGCTTCTGGAGTTCATAGCTATACAACAGTGCCTAAGCCATAAGCTTGGCAGGATTTTAAACTGGCCTTTTATATGTGTCCTAAGACTCTTTAGAGCTACAATATCAATTGTGGAAAACACGAGTTTGGCAAAGGATGAGAATGCCACAGCCTCAGGGCATGAGACAACAGTGCACTGTGGTTCATGAGGGAGGACTTTCCTACAGGAGGGAAAACGTGACTGCCTGTAGCTGGCTGCCCTGCCCAGCCCCTTCAAAACAGCTGGAGCAGGTCAGTGGAAGGCAGGATCCTGAGCTCACCTGGGTGGCCGGTGGGTTTTTCTGTTAGAGCATCTCTGATGCTCTGACCTCTTTCTTCCAGTGGTATGTTCAGTCTGTTGTGCTCCTGTGCTGGAAGGAGGCCGAGATGATCACTGAATTTCTATAGTATTTATAACTGGACTCTGCTGATTTACATTGCCTGATGTGCGTCCCTGGGTAGAAACATGATTAAAATATCAAGAGCTGCAATAAGGGGAAGGGGTTTAGTAGGTGTGTGTTATGTGTTGCAGGTTTGTCATCTCTTTTGAGCTTTGCTGTGCTTGGGTTGAACTGTGAAGATCTGAATAATTTATTCAGAAAGTGATGCTAACTCAGTATTGCACTGAAACATTAAAGATTAGTAAATAATTAATAAAAACATTTCTTTTGCAGCCATGTTCTTGCGTGAGTTACTCAAGCCTTGCTGAATATGCTTAGCAGTCAAATGCAATATTCTGCGCCTGCAGGATCAGAATTCCTTCAGTGTTTCTGTTCTGCAGGAAAAATAATTCCTTTAAAGTTTCTTTAAGAATTTCAACAATATTTAAAATCAGGAACAATAAGCTGTTTGTGATATGTAGATAGGTATGTAGATATGTGTGTTTATATATACATACAGATATAGATAAATAAAAGTGAGGCCAAACTGTAAGCAGTAGGAGAAGAGCTGAGACTAAGTAGGGTCAAGTACAGTCCAAGCAGATGTGGTAGAAAGTTACTGCAATCTAATAATGTGTGTTTCTGCAGTGACTTAGCAATTCCAAAGCAAGTCAGTGTTGAAAAACAGCTAAAAGGCTATTTTTGGGTTTTAATTTTTAAGGAGGGGATTCAACAGCAAAAACTTAAGCTTAAAAATGAAAGTTGTAGCAAATTACAATATCAACCAAAATTGCTGCTCTCAATGGAGCTGATTCCATTTGCCTGCTGCAAGGGCACATGCCTGCTTGCAGCAGGCGGGAAGTGAACCTTTTCCAGAGCAAAGTTAAGACCCATTCATGTAGAGCAGAATGCAGTGTGATCTTTATACTTCCCTTGGTGTGTTTGTTTTGAGCATGGGATTTCTGGACATTGTTCTTTGGATCACTTCCTTTTCCATTTCTGTTTTTCTTGAGTGTACTTAAAGCCAGGAATACATGTTTTTAATTGACAGTGTTAAATATCATAGCCCTTTAAAGTACTATTGACAAAGACAAACTCCTTTTTATAATGAAGGATAGTATGTAGAAGGCTTGAATCTCTTAAATTATCATGTGTCATGCTGTTCCAGTGACTACATTTTAAGGTGGTCTTTCTTCAATATATGTATGAGGGTAAGTCAAAGCATTGACTGATGAAATAAGTATTCAGTGCAACTCTTGTACAATATGGGACTGCCAACAGAAACAAGAATTGCTCATTTTTGAAGGTGAAAACCTGATCTTGTTAAAAAGCCTTTACTGCTGAGAATTCTCACCCACATTCATAAATTTCATTGTATTCAGGTAGGGGAGGCTGTGGTGTATGCTCTTTTTCCCTGTCCACAGAAATGGGATATTTTTTAAATAAATGTTTTAAATATTTATCTGAACTAATCCTGCTTAATACACCTTATGCCTATAATAAACTATTACTTTAAACATACACTCAATTCTTTAGATATTTTTACTTTTATACACTTAGAATGATCATTTGATGGTCTGATTCATCTGCAGCCTCATACATAGGAAGGAATATATGCCCCTTGAAGTTATTTGGCCTAATTCACTATTTTCAAAATTAATGTTCAAGAAGAAAATATATTATTTGTTTTCTAAATAGCTGATACACTCTCTCACAGGTGTCTAACACATTGTCATCTCACTTAATGCTCTACAACATGTGTAAAAATTGCTGTGCAGTTGAAGACTTTCCTCTTCTATGAATCTGAAGTGTTTCATAATTTTTTTTCCCCTGGGCATACTGCTGAAATATTTACGGAGAGGATCTAAAATGGGTCTTCTGACACTAATAATTAGAACAGGGTGGAGACCTGACATTTACAGGATAATGAAAATGACATCTGCCTAAATGATGAAGGGAAAAGAAGAGATTTTTAAAAAAATACAGATTTTTGTTCTCTTACCTATAATTTGGAAAAAATTGTGGGAGAATGTTGCAATCACCTCAGTAATCATACTTAATTGACATAAGGGATAGCCACAGTGTATCTGCTCTTTCATTAGAGTTTATGCTTATAACAAAAGCATTTTCCTAAATGCCCCTTGGATAATTAAATGAATGTCTTTGCCATAGCAAGCTTTGAATAACGATAATGTCCTGGGAGGCCATCATCACTTCAGGAACCATAATCATCATCTTCAGAGAATGAAAATGTGCCTAACCAGTAAACCATGCTACTCTCTGTGAATGAGCGAGGGAGATGGCACATGGGCATTTTATCAGGCTGGATGAATAACTAAATGTTTCCAATGAACTTGTCCCTTTAGTGCTAAGGGTTGAGGACTGCTTACGAAATCAAGGAGCAGTGAGATTAGTGGATGGCAACTGCATGTAGTGCCTGAAGTAAGCTTGGGTTTTCTGGGCAATGCTGCTCTGCCATTACTCTATATAGTCCTCATTTGTAATGAATATTCTTATTTAAGGAATATTCTTAGGGCAGTTACAGCTATATGTGGAAGGGTTTGAAGCATAGGACCTGCGGTAAAGTGTACACAGTGGTGTGAACTGGGTTAACCACAGGGTGATGGGCTGGAGCACCCAGGATACTCCATTTGCTGCAGTTGGTTGTGTCTGCAAATTTCTGAACTGAGTGGCTCCGTTACACAACCAGAGTCCAAAAGACATTGTGTCAATATATAAGAAAATTGATACATGTAATGCAGAAAAAGGAATGTTAGAAGCAGTACTACTGTACAGAACAAAAAGGTGTAATTTACCTGGGTGACAATACAACCTGTTCCAAGTAAGTTCTTAACAACTTTGGAAATGAGGAGAGTGGAAGTTTAGATCACTTGAAAAGACCTTGAGAGATCCCTACACATTCTGGACAATGGTTTCCCAGAGGGTGGCATGGGCCCCTGCGGACTGGGAGATGAGGTAGAACGTTCCTCCACAGCAGAGCTGAGAGATCTCCCTTGGTTTCCTACCTTCTCCCTTGGGTCACCTCTGCCTTGCCATGAGCTGTTTTCAGTGAGCTGAGCTGGCAGAAAATCACCCTGCTCTTTTGCCTCTCCTTCACCCTCTCCAAATTTTTCTGCAGCCTAGCATGAGGGTTGAACCCTCATTGCCCATGAGAGAGTGAGGGAAGGTGCCAGAGCCTGCCTGGGGGTGGAAATGGGGGCAGGACCACCTCAACAAGTTCCTAGAATAGTTTAGGCCTTTCCAAGGCAGTCATCTAAAAATATCCTAGTGGGTGAGCTACTGGACAGGTTGATTTGTGGTATTAATAATAAGAGAGTTCAAAAAACATTGGTGACAGGAAGGAACTTGACCTGACCCAGAGAGAAGAAGGAGTCGTGGGAATAGCAGGTAAAGACACATTCAGTAAACAAAAGGCCAAGGCAGCTGGAAAGGGCTTAGCACCCAAGATGTGTTTCCTCAAGCAAATTTGAAATATCATATTTCTGAAGTATCAGTACCATAAATACCAAGGTATCTGAAGGTATCTGTCTTTCAAGATGCTGAGGTTAAAACTCAGAAGAGCAGAAGGAAGTGGATGGCTTTTTATTGTGATGGAACGTATAAACAGACAAAGGCTATTACTGAATACAAGAGTGACCCTGCATAAATTATATGAGAAAACCTGTCAAAGCTGGAGGTGTTATCATAATTTGTCTCAAATACAAATGTCAACAAATCTTAAATTTTTATTTAATAAATTGTCAACACCTGTAAAGTTCTGGACACTTAGCTGGACATCTTTAAAGGGGTAGGTACCCTGAGCCAAACAGCTCTGCTTAGGTAGGAGTAGAGGTGTAGGGTTTGACACAGGATGAAAGGGTATTGGTGGAGGAAAAATAAAAGAGTTTTTTCTTCCCCATAAAAGGATGAGAATTACTGGACCAGGAGATTAGCAGAAGTAAATATTTGCCCTTAAGTTCACCTTGGCTCAATTGCTGAGGAGTCACATTGTATTAGTGGGAATTGTAAACACAGTTTTTCCCCTTTGACTGTAAGCTTAAATTTGCAATTACAGTTCTGGTTTAGAAGCCATCTTGCTGGAAAAGCAATTCACATACATAAAATAAATGTGCAGTCATACTGATGAGATAATCCTGTGTCACAGTATTGTAAAGACGTATAAAAACTATTCTTCTCAGGATGGGGGAACAACGGACTTTGACACTTGTATTTACATGGCCACAGCTTGATTTTACTTTGGCTCATGTCCTGTGTTGAGGACCAAACCACAAACTTGTGTGGACATTTTCCCCATCTTAGTGCCAATGTTATAAATAAGCATGAGTTGATCTACCATCCTGCTGCTGTCCAGCCTTCTCCCGTGGGTTGGATTTGAGAGCAGGACCCTTTGCTAAGCTGGTTCAGCTGGCTAACGTGGCAGAAAATGTTGAGTTTTGTGGCCAGATTCTACTGGTTCCATGAGTTGAGTCAGCTCTGTGTGGGATCTGATGAGTGCCAGAGTTGGAGCAATGGGGCATGAAGAAGAGGAGACCTGTGCTGGGGCAAGAGAAGCAGTGGGACTTCTCTCCATCTGGCACTGGTGAGCCATTTAGACTGATACTGCCAGGACAGCATCTCATCCCTGTGCTGGGCTTTTGAAATGGGCTAAAGCTGTTTGATGACCACTTTTAGGGTGACCGACATAAGCTTACACTGTTTTTTATTTAATTCTGAAAGAAAAGTTCTGTTTGCTGTAAGGAAGCTTTTTCCTGTTTCCACTTCAGTATTGCCATATAGATGTAGGGGGAAGGTTAAGAAGGGAAATGTTCTATTTCACTTCTCATAATGTGATTATACTTTGACATTTTAATGACTTCTTAACAGAATATTGTCTTTCTTAAGATTCTCCTATTTAATAAAACAGATAGATTAAGGTTAGTAGGACCTGTTTGTGATGACAATTTACTAAACAGCATTATAATTGCATGATAGTATCTATAATGATTGATATTACTGCTTTACCTGGGGATATAGTTGGTGATGAGCAGCCTTGTTATTGGTTTTGTTTCTCCAGAGAGCTTTAAAATTGGCTGAAGCTCCATTTGTTTTGCCACTTAAATGCTTTTCCCCAAATACTTGCTTCCTGACAATTGTTCTTAGTCATATCCGTCATCTAAGGATTTTAGAACATTTGAAACTAAATCTCCTGGTGATTTTCTTTTCTTGTTCTTTATCTTTTTTTTCTCTTTCAAGCTGTTGCTATCAATACTGATTTTAGTATCTGTCAATTTAATTTCTTTGCTGCAAGTACCTTACATAACAGCTTACCATAGTATAAATGCAATGATTTGCTACATTTTTATACTGCTAGAAATTTACCTGTCTGGAACCCCAAGTCTGATTAATATTGTTTGTTAAACTAGTGTCTTCATGACATAAAGCAGAGAGGCACTAGAAAATGCAAGAGCTTGGTAGCAGTGCTCCAGGCAAGAGATAATGGTGCACGCGCTGTAGAAGGGGAATGTCTCCCAGGGAATATACAGGCAGATCAGGTCACTGAAGTCAGAATAAGTGTTCATCAGTGCACTTTGAGCTTAAAGTGCTTCTGACAGGAACACGCTTGTGATTATGTCTCCAATTCACATCCCGTTTGCAAACTGTTAAGGTACGGGACACAGACTGTGGGATGCCTGAAGGCAGTGGGATGCAAACCAGAATAACCTCTGACCATAATACATCAGTATTTGGGATTTTTGCATAAAGTGCCCAGGTTGGACATGTAATACAGTGCATGACTAAGCAGTCTGTGGCTGATGAAAAGAGCCTGTGCGTGTTAGAGATGAGTGGGTTAAGTTTTAAAAGATAAAAGGTTGAGATGTGAGCAGGTGAAGACAAAATATGATCAGCTTATACCTCCTTTCTAAAAGGTAGCCATAGGAAAAATACAAATCTTGGGGGGTAAGTTAAAGATGACTTGGGGGGTAAGTTAAAGTGAGGCTGTGCTCCTAGAACAGCTGCTGCTGAAGAGAGTTTGTTTGCTTTTCATACCTCTGGAGAGAATCTTTTCACATGCTCTTGATAGCTACTCTTTGAAAGATGTCTTCTGAACCTGTATGCCATGTGCCTGTTGATTGCAGAAATGGGGCAGGAGCTGTGGGGAAGGTGGCAGCACTGTTTTAGCAAGCACAACTTGGAAACTATTTTATTTAATTAGTAAACCATGTATCAGTATGACTAATGGTCCAAAGAGAGAGAATGATATGATTTCTGTTATCGTTCCTTGACTATCTTTCTGCAAATTCAGTCATTCCCTTTTTCTCCCCTCTGGCAGTCTTTAGGTCAGTCCAAGAGGGGAGAATATCCGTAGGTGAAAAGTGACACTCCTCAATATTTGGTGGCCCAGATAGTAAACATTTGTAGGCAAAAGTAAAAGATACATTTTAAAGTTGTCATAGGAACTATTTAATAAAAAATACAATGGGAGTCTTTTGATTTGTTTCAAAGGGCTTTAGAGGAGTTGATAATTCTGGGGGGTCATCATTGCTAAGCTCTTGATCAGTTGTTCTTCTGTCCTGTTGGAACAAGAAGGAAGTTTATCCTAAAGAAAAAGTCTGTTTTGTGAGAAGATTATACTTTACTACCACCTAGAGATGGGAGCAAGAACAAGTAAGCCATTAGACCTCCAGGACAAGGGACATAGATACTAACTGTCTCCAGATGCCCTAAAAATACAATTTAGAGAGATGAGGTACTGGGCTAACTGCAGTATTGAAAAGGAAATATGGGACACCTGAGGGACAGTATGGGATAGGAAGGTATGTGTATTGGCAGTGTCATCTAAATGGGAGAGAAAGTGCTGTCACAACTTGGAAAAGTAGATGGGATAGAAAGTGAGATCATAATTTTTTTAATTTTGTGGAACGACATGGATTAAATCCACAGGCTGTTCCTCATTTTCATGAACTACTTTATCCTTCCACAGCAATAATCCTTTTAGAAATGCTCTGCTTTGAGAGCCCTATTTCCAGTATGCAGTGAAAATTATAAAATAAAGCTAAGGGGAAGTGCCATGCTCAGCACAGCTAATGCTTGCCTGACATCAGTGATAAACAGCCAGAAAGCTGTGTTTATGCATGAAAATTAGCCTTATGGTTTTGCTTACTTTAAAAAAAGTATTCATCAAAATAGCCTAAAAAGTCCTTTTTTCCAGGACTCTGTGGAGGATGCATTGCAGCCTGGCACTGGAGATCCAAACCCATAGAGCATTGCATGTTGTGTGAAATAATTGAAAAGTAGAGCTTTGTAAAAATGTCTTTTGAAGCACTGTGGAATTTGCTGGTTGCCTTCTCTTTGCTTCTAAGTTCTTCAATTGTTTAAATACCACCTTTATAACAACAGTGCCATTCTTCTGGCAATTTGTCTTTCTATTCCTGATAATAAGCATGTTGGATACAAAAATAGCCATTCTACTTGTGATCATTAAAATTTAGCTGAATTTCAGACAAAAAATTTGGCAGATCTCCAGTTAAAGTAATGCCAGCTCTAGCAGGCATTAGTATTTGTTGCTTATACACTTTTTGCTTTGAAATCTCTGTATTGGTTCTGATGTATTCAGAAATAACGAGCTATTGTTCCCCTAAACCACAATCTGAAGTACATCTGAATTGAATATTGCATTATTTTTGTATGGGGATATATCTTCTGGAACAACAAAGAGTAAATATAGCGCAAGAAAGTTTTACTTGTTTGCAGAAGCAAAAGACCCCCTATCTCTGCAGTGGTTTGCATTGCAATGGTTTAGCTTGAGCTTCATCAAGACACAGCCAAACTGTCTTGTTTCAGTTTGGAAGGGAAGGATTGGATTTGCACTTCAGTTTTTCTAGGTAGAGTTGTGCCTGTGCAAGACTCATGTGCGTATACTACTGAGGGTACAACAATCCAAAGTTGAGAGACCTGTGCTGCATTTTCCAGAGTGAAACCCTGGCCATTGACTGAATCAATGAAAAAATTCTTACAGTCTCATACCAAGCTTTCCATGGTCAAAGGAGTGAGCTCTATTCACACAAATCAATTTGTCTAAAAGTGTATGTTCCTAATCAAGCAAGCACCTGGCTTGTGGCTTCAGTGGGATGAGTCATGTATTTTAGAGTTACTCAGGTGTTGAAGAGGCTGGTAATCTGTTAATTGGAATTTCAGTCTTTTGTTTTTGAGAGAGCCCTGGTTTCTCTGTCTTCAAATGTTACAGATTTCATTCCTGATTTAGTCCCTCAATGGTCTCAATTTCTTGCAGCTTATTAAACTAAAACTGTATTCCATGTCATTTTAAATAAATAAACCCCCCACAGATAAACTTTCAGTGTGTTGGGTATGGTAATTCAGACTACGAGCCCAGTGAGCAGGACTGCAAAACTAGTACTAGAACTACACCTCCTTATTTTCAGAAAGCACTAGAATATAATGACTTCTTAAATACTCTGAATGTAATTAACTGTAAAAAATAAATATACCTGATTTCTGATCATAAATCCACACTTAATTTATGGGATATTTTAAAGCTGCCCATTTGAAGGATTAGAGAGCAGAAGAAAAAGCATTATTTCTTTATCTTCAAGCCACATGCAAACTGTGGCAACCAAGGACTGTTTTTCTGATAAGCTCAATACGACTTATCTCCCAACTGAAATATACATTGTTCTTGCCTTTAAATATATTCTAGGATTCAGATTACTTTCAGCTGTTCCCTTTCTCCCTTTCTCAGTCTCCAAATTCTTTTTGTTTTTGACATGCAGAGAAAATGATTTGCTTCAAAATATGTATTTTTCACAATGTAAATTCAAGGAGAGGATGGGCAAAGACATATATGCTTGGCTGAGCTAATGAGAAAATGACTCAGTCTGTGTGTCTGACATCTAGTATCAAATAAAATGTTTGACAAAGAAAAATGGATTTTACTTTAAATACTTAGAGCCGCAACAATAACTGATCGTATTTTGTAGATTACAGTAGGCTTAAAACAACAATAAACCATGAGCCTTACTGCCTGTTCTGTCTGAAGTTTATAAATACCAAATGCAGCTCAGCAACATATTCTTGATTTCAATTTACATAAAACATATTTTGATTACATTAAAAATGTTAAGGAAGAGAAGAGAGTAGAAATGCAGAACTATAACCATATCAGCCCTCCCAAGAGGTTATTTTCAAGCCACTGGGATACAGTATGGGCAATTGACTGTTAAAAATATTGCCCTTTTATTTACTGAAAGCAAGGGGGAGAAACTACTTGGTCCTGTGAAACTAAAAGATATTCAGCCCAGTATTTGGAACCCATGCTAAAATTTGACACCCAAGCAGATCCGTAATCTGCTGTCACAGGTTGCATTAGAGACAATCATTGCCATTTTTATTGGTAATCCATTTTTAATAGAATAAGCATGATGGACAGGTTTCAAATAAGGCCACGTATTTTGATTGTTCATAGTTCTTCCCTGTGGTTCCCCCCCTGCCCACATTAGACAATGTATTAGGTGAATTTAGTTTCTCCTCTGAGACATCAGATTCTCTACTCCTTTAATCCTTCCTTAAATGAAGACATCTTGTTGTCCACAGGGAAGCGTAATACTGACCTAATACTATTATTTAGTATTCTAGTGTCCTGTAAAATTATCTGCGAAAAAAAGTCATATATCTAATCATATATCTACTGATGTAACATATAGCAAACTAAATCACTCATACTTCTTGGTTAACTAAACCTGAATGAAAGTGGAAATTTTCTAAGGCTGGAAAATGGGAGGAAACACCAGTATTCCAGGAAATTTCTGTGCTGTTTTTCTTCCTCGCTGAAGTTTATTTTAACCCTGTAGCATATGCTGTGTCATATATGCTGTAAAGAAATTTTATGATTATACTATGGTTGGAAAATAATTTACTCCTATGTACTTCTAAGGCAAGTTTGCTATGGTTATTTCCTCATCATGATATGTCTGTCCTGTGCAATGCAAATGTATGGTTCCAGACATGTGTATGTGCCTATTTATGAGCTTATTTTAATTTGGTGGCCTCATTTCTTGTATCGTTTTTGCATGATAAAATTGCTGTAGTATGACCTGAATTTTTAACCTTAAATTACTTTTTAAACCAATCCAGTTCTACTAGAGTAAGAGCTGAATTAATATTTAGATAAACAGAAATTTGGCTTGGTGTTGTTTTGTTAACCTCTTATTAAGTAATTTAAACTTTATTGAAGTAATCTACTTTTGTAATCTACTTGGACTCTAATCTACAAATGTTGTAGGGATTTATATTGCAGTTATATTAGTTTTATTATACTAGCTTAAATTCAGCTTCAACTTATACTGGCTTGTGAAACCTGCTTGTTTATTGTACTCTGCAGAAGAAATTATTGGCAAAAATTGCATGTTTTAAATCTGTAAAAGAAAAACTGAATCTGCTTTAGTAAAGTAATTTAAATTATCAGGTTTATGTTTTCAATTTATCCAAATGAACTGAGATTGCATGAATATCTGTGAGTGCATGAATATGATGGGTAAGAGGGATTTACTGCATTCTTTACAAAAATTAGATGTTATCGATCTCCTGTAAACGTGACTTGTTAAAGACATTGTTCATTACTGTAGTGTTTCTTCTGCAATGCTTACTGTGGAAACTAAACTTGCTGCAATCATCTTTGAGTTCAGAACTTAGTAAATTAAGAGCAGAATAAGCAAGAACTGTTGATGAGAGAGCAAATGTTTTGGCATGTACAAACCAAAGATATAATGAATAACTCCTTTAATGCTGTGGTTTGGATTTGATGACATTTAAAATAACAAGCCAGATGTCTCTAAACAGTTGTATTTTGTAACCTCTGAGGCGATAAGGGGGGACCTGACTTTCTGCAATGGTATTTTTATGTAAAAAGAGAACTGGTAGCACCATGTTGAAATAAAAGAATGGAGCGAGCTCTTGATATCAATTTTCAGTGGAAATCCTGCTTGCTATTTCAGTATTGCACTCTTTACAAGCCTTGCACATGTTTATAGTATCTTTAACGTGCATTAAAAAATATGTGTAACTTCTGGCATAGGCAATCATTTTTTATGTACATTTAATTTCCTGCGCAGAAAAGAAGGCAGAACAGTTAGGGCTTGCTAATGAGGAGGTCAGGGAAAGACTGGAGGAGGGTTTAAGCGGGATTTCTGGCCTTGATGTTTGACCCAGAATACTATTTTAAAAGCACTCAGCATCCAGCCCTCCCTTTTCTTCATTGACAGGTCAGAAATAAAGCCAGGCTGAGCATATTTAAAATAGATGCTTTTTATCAGGTGGCAAATTCTAATACTGCGTAGCCCCTTCTCCAGACCACCTGCTAGCAAAACTAATCCACTTAAAAAGTCAGTTCCCAGCATTGCCAGCACACCCCTGATGTCCTACAGTCCCTGAGTAGCACCACTGAATTAAATATAGGTCTTCTGTGCAAAAAGAGGGAGAAGCTTATTATAGCAAAATTCCCACGGGAAGTCAAGAGGTTCAGATAACCCTCTGCAGCAGCAGCACAAAGATATTTTAACATACAAAAAAGTCACTTCAGTGAGTACCTGTGTAAGCACCACTGCTACTTATAGCAGCAGTTTATTTGGCTCCACATTGAATGTGCGTGAAGTCCAGTGACAGCCGTGAAGGTTGTGCCTCAGAGGGAAAAGCAACCTGAGGCAGTGTCAAGGATCTGCACTGTTCAGCGGGTTTTCGGAGCTTTGTAAGGGAAATATTGAGCAAATTGAAAACTGCTTTTTTACTTTCATTGCAATTGTTATTTCTCACCCATCCTAAATTTGACAATAGCAGTAGCTTTCTAAGCAGATAGGAGGATCTGCTCTCACGTGCTGTGCCAAACTGGGGACAAGGTACCCATGTGTTCTCTTTAGATATGCAAATACAGATCTGCGGCACTGGTAACGTGTCTATTAATTTGAACATGTTATGGAGAGTCGGTAGCTTTGTGAATGAAATACACGCCTCTACCACTGGGAAGGTGGTTTGCATACAGCTGTATATCTTTAAAGAAAATTAACTGAAATTAATTAGGTAGTTCCTCCTTAATTCTTTTGACTATAATCCCCTATCACAAGAGCACCATATTCAGTCTGGCACAAAATGCTCACAGGAGAGGCTGAGACATAAATTAGCATGTAATCTAAATTACCTTTAACCACTTGAAAGACAGACTCATCTAGACTAGGTTAAAGTCATTACTGGTGAACTCGGAAAGTGCTGTACTTTGCCTGTGCTGAAAAAAATCTACATAAATGTTAAATCTGTGTTTCTTTGCTGCTAATCATTTGTAGTTGAATGATAATTTTATTGATATAGTTCAAAAAGGCAAGAGTGGAATAGGTTGAGAATTGAAATTTCATCTGTCTGGGTGTCAGGGAGCGTGTGTACTTTCACCAGGGTGAATCCAGGCTTACCAATGATGTCTGTTCAGTTGCTGTAATTGGTGAATGGTTAGATTAATATTAAGGTGATAATTTCTGCTTAGTAATGGTAAGTTTTGCCATAAAAACATAAAAGATATAGGAGGAATTTTGGTTGGAGAGCATTTTCTGCTTCCCTTGAGGTAAAACTGCAGTAACTTAGACTCTGTGCACTGATGCTTAGAACTAAATGCCACATTTTAGGAGCAAAAGAAATTGTTCAAATCAACCCCCCATCCATTTGTGATTATAGCAGACCATCATTAGAAGTGAGGGCAGAACAAATAAGCCCTTCATGAAGAAAAGTACTCCTTTGAGTGAGTAACAGTACAGAGGTCAAAGGGTCTACTTTTATATGTGGTTATTATTTGTATAGTTATGGTTTTATGCTTCAGCCCTCATAAATTTACATTGCATGTTACTTATAAAGAACATTGTATTGCTGAAAAAGTTGTTACTCTGGTGATACTCAGCACTAAATATGACTTGAAGTAGGGTTTTTTTACTATTTAAGTAGCTATTGAGCTGTGAATCCTTGAGATGTCTCAGTACATGAACTATTGGCATTTTGCCATATTTCATTATGATCAATGGGCTTATTTGCAAAGCAAGAATCCTACAACCCTTCCAGCTCATGGCAATGTGTACTCTGCCTTCAGATATGGAAATACACTCTAAAACAGATGGATAAATATTACCACTAGACAACTGCATGATGACAAAAAAAAAGCCTTCTGCAATATTGCTCATGGAGCTTTATGAAATTCAAGGATGTGTTTTGTGTGTGTGTGCGCACTAGCAAAAAACAAGTTTTTGTTTGGTTTGTTGTCCTGTAACAGCGATGTTATGGTGGTATATGCCATTGCTTTATGTCTGGTGTAAGAAATACTGTAGTGACAAGTATGAAAATGTGACTTGTTTTTATTTATTTTTTTTTGTCGTCTGGATATTTTCAGGTATGCCATACCTTTCTCGACAGATGGCAGATGCTCTTGTTTCCATAGGTCCTGCTACAGTATCATGTAAGACGTTTATCAGTTTGTCATGGAGTTAATAATTTAGGGTGCATTAGATGATTCTCCTACATACAAGGTGATTCTTCACGTCGTGGTCCCATGTATGGTCTTGGTGTGTGGTAGTGCTGCAATTAGCCCGACTGTGTTTGCAGGAGAAATTCTGTTTGCTGCAGGGTAAGAGTGTTCAGAGAAGCAAACACTGTATGTAGCTACTGGCAGGAGGAAAATTTGGTTTTGTGTCCAGGCTGTTTGTTGCTGTTGTTTTGTATTATAGTAGCATCAGAGACCCTCCCTCTGAATTCAGGGCTTCCTTTTGCCTGGCATTGTACCACAGCAGAAAGGTTTGATTGCTCCCCCGATGGCTCTACTGGGTAGAGAGATGAGAAACACAAAGGCTTGAAAAAAGTGAGAACAATGATTTTCATCATAAAGGCTAGTAATAGCAGCCCAAGAGGAGCGTGATTTAAGAAGGTGCCACTGGAAGCTGGACTGTGCTTCCTAGACAGTGCCACAGACCTTTTGTATCCTATTTCAGAGCCTGGAGCAAGATAAACCTCTGCCAGAGCCTGAGTGGGGTACAGAAATACAGCGTTGCTTAGGAACTGGATTCCTCCTGGTTTCTTGTATTTGTTTGTCCTTGATAGCAGCACAAAAAACGGTGAGTGGGCTTGCGGAGGAGAACGATGTTACAATTATTTGTGAGGCTTCTATTATCATCAGCGCTGCCATAGAAATAAGACTTTCCACTTCTATTATGTTTATTTTAATCTCTTTTCACAGATATTATGTGTGGCTGAGGTATTAAATATTGCGACTCAAATTTGAGAATGTAGCGGGGTCAATTGCACTGAGGAGAGGTCCTTAATAATGCTGCTTTCTGCTGAGGTCCTTAAATCTACCAGATCACTGTAAGAGAGATGGGTGCTGTTGAGAACCAGGCCCAGAGAATCAAGATGGGAACAGGCTTCTGTTTCACAAGACCTCTTAGAAGGAAAGAGACAGTACCTGCCTATAAGTGGTCTGCAGTTTAATATTTCATCTGCTTTTCTTCTACACATTCCCATTTTGTCTGACGTTGGCTTCATCTATCCGAGGGCTGAATTTTGCTCCTCTGACAAATATGTATTTATATATATGTTCATTTATATATATGTTCATTTATTCACTGCTTATTTTCATAGGTTTTATGATGCTTTAGGTGTGTACCGAGAGGGCTACAAAACTCAAATCCTAGAAATTTCGGCATGAATTGTGACTAAGTAACGTTTGTATGATTTAACTCATGTAAAATTACTTAGGTGATGTTTGTGGGCTGATTGTAGCTCTCAGTCTTTAACCATGAGTTAAGTACCTTTTTGTTGCTCCATTCCCAACTATTGTAGAAAATAATTGGTTACAATCAGTTTTCTGTCATTTGTATTCAAATGCTGATTTTTTTAAAAAGCCCTAATACATTTGAATTGCTTTCTCTGAAATAATAGCCTCAGGAAAATTTTAAAGCTAATATTACCATGATCACTAGACCTTGAAAGTTTTCCATCTATCTTCTTTATCATACCTGGCTTCTTTCCTGTCACTATGGCTCTGCTGTAGTTGTTAAACTGAGTATGTCATCCCTTCATACAGACCCAGCTTCCTCCTGCCTGTGAGTAGCTAATACCTGTACTCTTAAGACCGATTTGTTCCTGCACGTTCTGTTGTAGTGTCCTCCTCTTCTCTTTTTGGCTCCTTTTTTGTCCAACATTTTTAAAGATAAATCTCCCTCTAGCACATTAAGGAGGCCAGCACCTTTTTGATACATTGTCATTTGAACTGGAACTGAACCGGTCTGTGCACAGGCTTTCTGCGGTCTCCTTGTTCGGATTGATTGTATCATTATGGATACTTTCCTTTGCTGGATTTGACCTTTACTCTCTTATTCTATTTAAATGTGCTTCTTTCTGAAGGCAAAAGTGTCCAAAGCCATCAATTTACAGTGTTACTGTCTGCAAAAAATTCAGTTTCTGTTGTTCATAAATCTCCTAAGGTCTCCCTCCAATTTTTTTGCCTGATAGAGACGTGTTTATGTCCAGCCATATTCAAAGAACTTACTAGCCTAATTGGAATAGATTGTGGGAAAAATGTGGGGTTTTTTTCCCCTTCTTAGTTTTACAGACCTCTTTAGAAACTGCTACATGCTGCAAAAAGTTTTCAGAAAAGCTCATGCCCTTTTAAAATGCATTTACACCAGCTTAACACTAAGTATCATGCAGTTACTGAGTTCTGTGTCTTATTTCTTGGTGTCACTGAGAGGTTAGTCAGTGCTGTCTAAAAAAAGCCAGGATTCTGTGGGTGCTGTCCTTGCTGTGCTGTTCTGTTGTGCTTGGAATTCTCCAGATCAGTCTCTGGCTCTGCCATGGGAATGGGTTTTTTACATACTCAGTGCAGCATGTGGCTCTGTAGTGGCTCAGATCAAACAGGGAAGAAAACTGAGGAAAAAACACTTCAAAGAGGCAGAGGAGAGGCATGGGGAAGTGTCCTGAACAGGAATATCTTTTAGAAGAAGCAGGTAGAGATGAGAGTAGCCAGTGAAAATGGCAAAGGGCTCCTGGGGCTGGTTTCTGTAGCGGTAGTGAGCAACCAAGGCTGGTCACGGTGAAGCATGCAAAGGCTTTATGTAGTTTTGCCTTAGATTAAGGAGAAAACAGCAAAGCCTGTAAACCCATGTGTGTTAAGTAGCTGTACAGCTCCCTGCTGTTCCCAGAGAGGAACAAAATGTGGTGCAGGCAGAGCATAATTAATGAAAAGGTTTTTGAAATTACATGGAATCAAAAATGAATGAATTTCTCCAAATAAGTAGTAGCAAAAGGGAAGAATCAAACACTACTTGAGTGAATGGGGAAGGGAGAGTGCAGTTTCCAGGCAGCTGTGGATAATCCTTAGTATAAATGAATGACAGATGAGTTTGGCTTTCATAATGTGTGGAGCTGGGCTTACTGAGAGCAGAGATTTTGAGTTATATTGGAAAACTTCTTTTATAACTGAGAAAGCAAAAATACCAGATAACCATTGCTGATGTCCTTTGTTTCATACACCTCATTTAAGAGGAAAAAAAAAATACAGCAATGGCAGGTGAGACTTTTAATATATGGTAGGCAGGAAGAATATGATATATCAAACAAGCAACATAATAGACATGCTGGAAGCAAGGTGCAAACGGTGAAGGCTTTGTTACTGCAGTACACAGCATTGCTGAATTTGGTAAATATGGGAAGTTTGGATAGAGAATTAGCTGGGATGGACTTTGGTTGGTCTAAGGGACTCAAGTTTATTTGTGCTTTTTTCATTAAGCCCATCTCACAGTAGAAAAGCTTATTGCAAAAGGGAGATTGCAAGAGGAAATAAAATAGTTGTGGTGTGAGGAGCAGGTAAGAACTGGGAAGGCTGCATCAGCTGATGGCACAGTGAAGCTATTGCTGCAGTGGCAACATTGACTGGTCACACTCCATGGGAGTATAAAACCTTAAAATTTAGGTTTTAAGGCATCCTCACAGGCCTGACCACCTGCTCTTTTCACAGTTTCACTTTAGTGAGAGCAGCTGCAGATTTTGGGTATTTGTCAAAATATTGGGAGTTGACAACAGAGGCTACCTGGATAATTTGGGTTATTTCTCACTTCTCTCTCATAACTTTAAATTCACTTCCCTGGATGGGGAGTGTTTACTTTTTGATCCATTTCACTTTTTTATTTGCAAATTTAACCTGTAGTTAATTTCTTTCATATATTAAAATCCACACTCCTATAGTTTTTAAGACTGATAATTCAGCTTACCAAATGCAAAAAGAGTAATTTCTAAAAAAAACCAAACCAAAACAAACCACCCAAACCAAATAGCACTTTCATTTTTAATATATGTTTACTGATTTGAGCTGTGTATAAATACATCTAAACCAATATTTTATTAGTACAGCGATTTGAGAAAACTATGAACATTCAGAGTAGTTTTTTGGTAGAAATACACAATTTTAAGGAACAACAAATTACATGTTTTTCATTCTGCCTATTTTTGATGCTAGTATGAGCATTTTAAAGAGTTACACATTGCTTTTAGCAAGCTTTCGGTTTGTTCATTTCTGAGGATACAACACAGTTTCCCAGATTAGTTATATTCTTACTCAAGTTAAATTTTTTTTTGTTTTGTAGTTCATAACCACTCAAAAATACCAAATTAAAATATGATACTTTTTAAAAGTTTGGCAGCTAATTATTTAAAAATAATACTAAGTTTGGTGTAATGGCATCATACAACAAGAGAAGGGAGCATGCTACGCAATGAATACATGAAAAACTAACCAGTGTTGGGAACAAGTAAATCAACATTGTGGTGCCAAGAGGAGCTGTGCTTCTCTACTGAAGCAGCTCCAACCCCTTCATATGCTGCTAATATATCTTTCTCAGAGACGTTATCATGGGCTTCAGATCTCCTATACCCCCAACTCCAATATCCTGGAGGTAGCCCTCAAGTCCCTGGGGTACTTTCTCCAAAGGCTCCAGGTGGGACCATGTTCCCCATCTTTGCTCTAAAGCATGTTTCTCAAATCATCTTACATTAGCAATAAAATGAGCTGTACAAAGACACTAAGTCATTTTGGCTTCCGTTACACACTGGTGACATGTTGACTTCTTGTCTTGGCAAACTATTTTTCAGTCACAATCATGACCATGACTCATGCTGATACTATGTACTGTCTCTCAAATACCAAAATTCTCAACATATCAGCTAAGATTGTAAGAAATTGCAGTTCCATTTTACAGATGAGTAAGCAAAGGCAGAGAGGTAAGTGCAAGTATGAACTAACAACCAGGTATTTGTGGTTCCAGGTGTGTGTCCTGTACCCGATCCATTATATAGCTCCTAAGTCCCTAATATAACTCAGGCTTTGCCTCTGCATCTGTTTAACAATTGCTGACTAAAGCTTCATAAATACCCTTTCTTTTCTTCTAAATAAGTCTTAGGGAGAATCTTGATCTATAACATCAGTATTCTGTCACCTGCTGTACAGGCTTATAATTTACCTGTTCTTGGAAAAATGTCATCTTTCTCATGTCTTCCTGAATGATTTGGCACTGCAAGGATGCCCGCTTTGTCACTAGAAAGTAAATAAACTTGTGTATGTGATGATAATATCTCACCTAGCAAGACAGAAACTTTGCATCTCTTCTAAGCTTAAATCACTACTCTCTGCCTTTCTGGGCTGTGGGCAGTGAGACTATTTGGCAGCTGTTTGCCATAGTAGTAAATTTGGAAACAATTCAATGAGCTTCTAGTGGGAAGCTAAGGCTTCTGACAATTGCCTGAGGCTTCTGCAAGCCTTTGGTACTACAAATCAATATGATCTTGCAATGCCATGCTGACACCAGTGTGCTAGAGAGGAGTACCCAATGTGCTGTTGCGTGGGAAAAGACATCAACCTCTGTCGATGCCTCCCTCTTCTAGTTGTGACCTAATTGTTTGGGGAATTGGGAGAACCGTAAATAAGAGAGTTTAAATTCTGCTGTTGAGACAGAAGTTTGGCTTTAAAAAATCATGAATTCCAGAATGGTCATGCTTGTGTGCGAGATGGCTCTGTAATTCTGGGACAAATAATTATAATTTGTAGATAACTTGGAGCCTGTGATTGCTTGTAAGCCCTGATTTAAGATGCTGAAGTTGTTCTTTTGGTGTGCCTTAGCTTTTTGGGCTGAGGTGTTTCCATGATAGCTGTTCTCCTATAATGGTGTTTCCACGATAGCTACTCTTCTTGATAATTTATTGAAATTACTCTTAACCAGGCATGTCTGTTGACATGTCTGCTCCTGAATCACCTGAACACTCAGGATATAAATACCCATTGCAATTATGAACATTCTAATGTTATTCTCAGCGTAAAATATTTACATATTCTGAAAGCATGAGGAATTGGTGTTGCCTTAAGATGAATTTCCTTGTCTAAAATGTTTCTACTCTGTAGTTTACACATTCCCCATTATTTAAGAATATTTTTTTCTCAATTTTTTTGGCCAAATGCTGCAAATAACAAACAGATTTAAAGATGAGAAAGTCAGGAGCAGTATCAGTTTCTCTTGGTAATGAATGTTTACACTCCAGACTCAGCGTGCTGCTAGTGCCATTTGCTCACACACATAGTCTTCTGAGATGAGTCCACCTCGTTTTGTTAGCAATGATGCCAGCATTGCTGACTTATGACCTAACTGGTATTAATGAAGCTTTCTTCACAACTAGTTGTGATTTTAATGAGTTGTGTTTCTGAGGCCTTCAGTGCTCTCCACAATCATCTTGAGCTTCAAAAGTCTTCAAGAGAATGTTTATATTAATATTCTCAAGTAAAAAGGTATTTTCTGGCACTGGGGATGAAAGAGATGGGTAGGTGGGGATTATTCAGTTCATTCTTTGATCTTTTGAACTGTTTGTTTAAAAGAATAATGCTTCTTGCCATGATCATATTTGCCCATCAGTCACTCTCTGTAACACACTTTCATTACAGGTGGCAGTCAGCCAGCCAGGATGGCTATCGTATTTATCACACACAGAACTGACTTGATGGATCATGTCCCTTGATCTGCCTGGCCTCCCTTATAGACTGCCTGCACCCAAAACTTTGGTGTTAGGTTCCTCATGCTTATCTGTAGAGCAAAGATGGTGCCATAGGTTGGATAAGCCAGTGATCAAACTAAAATATGCAACTCATTTTTCTGTACAAAGAACAGACATGGAATAAATGGTGAAAAAGGAAAGAAAGGCATCTCCTAAAAATGAACAAAGGTGGATTTTCAAGCTGTATCTTCTAAAGATGTAGGTCCTAACCTTTAAATTTGTTATTGTACAGGTTGTAAGAAAGACACCTCTCTCTCTGAAAGCAAGTGTAATGCCAGGTGTTGCGAAGTTCTTTTTTAGATTACATTATAAACCTTCAGAGATTTGAGGGTGAATTATTCTCTAAATTTTGGGTGGCAAACTGAATGCTTGCAGCTTCAACTGCATTCCAGGTAAAAGTCCTGTTTTCACCTTCCACTGCTGTCCCCCCACATTAGTCTCTTTGTCTCTTCTATTGAATCTTACACTGTAATGTCAAGACTTATTTTTTTTAAGAACTCAAAAAACAGTCATGTGCACTGACCTACCTACCCATTTCAGGTACCCACCTCATATCATTTTTGCATTTGAATAGCTTTCCACTTGATCTCCTAAGCCCTTAATTCTACAAGCTCTAAAGCATATGTTTTGTTTCATGGTGTGACTTGGTTGCACGGACTTCAGTAGAGATTTGGTTGTAGTGAATGCTGAGAATGGTTGTAAGTCATTGTAGGATTTGGCCCTTTAGTTAGATGTATGGAAAATTATTACCTTGCTAGGTGCCAGTCTTTTACAACATCTGTTGTAGTCCTTACAGGAAATCCTAGTTCTTAATATTGACTTTTGTTCTGTGAGTTCCTTCTTTTCTTTTTTCCCACCATTTTGCCAGGAGCACTGCATGACTGAGAATGGAAAGTGTTTTAAGGAAGCTGGATTGTTGATAAATTACAGTAGAATTAGTTTGGCCAGTCCCTTTGAAGAAATAAATCACTATTACATAGAAATTAAATCAATTCCGTGTACCTCAGCATGTACCTGAGAACACAGGTGCTTGTATCCTTTAGTGGTAAGAATTGTATATATATGGGTAAGCACAGAAACAATTTCCTGTCCATTCTGCTTCACAGCATGTAGTATCAACAGTGAACACACAATTCCCAGATTTAGAAACATTTTTCAAGATTACTTAATTAAAGGTGAAATTATGTAGTGCTTATCTGGACTGTTTATCATTATATAAATTATTTTTTAAGTCTGTGGAGTTTTTAGTCTCTTTATTTCTGTAGATTTTTCACAAAGAAGAAAGCATTTCTACCTTCATAGGATGAAGGTTAAAATCTTTGCTGGGCTAGCTACGTTATTTTTTAGTCTATCATCCGGGGGAAAAAGGCCATTTATAGTGTGTATAGTACTTTTCTGCACTTAGAATGTTTCTTCATTGAGACACTTCTTGAGATTGGTAGTGATAAAAAGCATTTGTCAGCCAGTGCATGTTCAGTGACCCATGTGAAATGGGTTTATTTTTTAGGTAAAGGTTTTCAAAGCTGTACTGCCAGAAGACAAATATTTCTCTCGCTGTTTGCATTTCCAGAAGCAAGAAAGATATTAAGATGTGGTTTAGCTAAAATTCTGAGCATATCAAAGATTTAGAATAGCAAAAGTTACAGAAGTACTTTATTACTAGAATTTCAGTAAACTTGGTAGAAGATACTTGTGTGTTGCATGGTTCAAAATTTCAGTTAGCCACATATTGAGTTCATAATCCCAAAATTTAGTTCATGTTGATCAAAGCCTTTGTAATGTCTTAGATAAAGTTGGTTTCAACTGCAGGTTTACAAGAAAACCTTTACTCACACCAGTTTCAGGCTTTGTTACTACAGTTTTTGCAGGCTTTTGCTGTAGCCTCCATACTTGGGTGCTTGATTGCTCCTGGAGTGCATATTGACTTTCTGCTGAGACAGACATGGCAAGCTGATGTGTTTAACATTTAAAAGCTACTCAGGCAGCTTGAGGTTCTTACCCACCTTGGGAGGGGAGGGAAAGAACAGAAAAGCAAAATGGAAGGAAAAAAAATTCAGAAAAAAGCATCTGTAAAAACCAGTTCTTGTTCAATAAATTCAAATCTGTCTCTGAATAGTACAAAAATAGATTTTGAACAGCTTCTAAATTGCTCCCTGTACTGAGGTCAAGGAAGAAAATAATCCTATTCACAGTAAAAGACCGATCAATAAGAAATCTGAATAGGATGGTGCTTTTTATTGTGGTTATGTTTGATGGCATTAGGCGATGTTGAGATTCAGACCATCTCAGTTTAGAAGCCTGTGTTTTCTGTATAGATAAGTAAGAGATGTGCTTCCCACAGGCTGTTTGTATTGAAGATGAATACCTAAAGTTATACGGATTCTCTAAGTTGCCCAAAGACAATGTTTTGTTTGTTTCTGCATCTTTGCATGGCAACATACTCTTGAAAACCTGCTTGCACTTTAGAAATCACATTTTGAGGCCTTACTGCTGAACTATTTTATTCTGATGTTAGAGAAGTAATCTGCTGGTAAAGATGATATGATCCTGCTGGCTTAGGTATCACCCTCTCCCCAGCCTTCAGAGATCATTTATTGCCACTAGGAAAGATGCTGTCTTTGTCACTCGCAGAACAGACTGCATTTGGAAAAATGTATTCATTGCAAAATGTGGTGCAAGTAGTGCTTTGCTAAGTCTCCAACAACTCTCTCAACTCTCTGTATGTAGTGTTGTAATTCATTAAGTATATCACATTTACTAGTATGGTTGCTGTGCCATTTTTAGCACATAAGGAGTTTAATGGAAGGAAGCAAGCAAAGGAGAAAAAAAAAAAAAAAGAAAATACTTCCAGAGGAAGAATTTCAGAGTCACGTATTAAAGCGTGTGAAGAAAGTCATCTTAAATTCCCAGGTCCAGTATAGCCTTCCAGAAATTCTTAGTTTTGGTGAGAGTCGATGTGTGTGTATCTCCCTGTACCAAAGTACATGCTCCAGGTGCCTGTTGGGAACTGAGTCAGTAGACTCAGGGCAGCTTCCACAGTGTGGTGATTGCTGGACAAATCTGTTGTTATAAAGCATTTGATAATAAAAATGCCAGGTTTTACTGTCACTGAAAAGAATTTATGCCACATTTTTTCTTAATTTTGCTAAAACAAGAAATTCCATACATTTTCTAAAGAAAAGCAAGAAACCTCATTCTGACACTTTACTGTTAGCATCATTTGGCAAAACTATAATTTTTCCCAGATGTATTTTGTCCACAGATTTGGTTAAAGCCTTAACAGCAGAAATTACAGTAGCCAGCTCAGTTGTATCCCTCTTGTTCCCGATTTACAAAGACCTATTAATCCCAATTAATCAGTATCCATAAGTGAAAAGACAATCACATTCTAAGCTTTTTAAATCGGAGTGTCTTCTGGTTGTTTTCATATAAAACCAGGAATTGTTCTTTGTTACAGGACAGGGCAATCAGTAAAGTCTTAAAAATGCTTTCTTAAAACCTCTTCTTGTAACCAAAATTTGTTAAGTAGCTTCATATGAGTTGCCATCAAAAATTAGCTTGAATAATGGAGAAATTCAGTTCAGCTCTTCAGTGATGTATCAGAGGAAGGAAACAAAAAGTAATGTAAGGAGAGAAACAAATACCCATTTCACATGGATTTTAGAAACAGAACATCCTGATTTTTGTTCATAGTTTGTACTTGTTCAGCTCTTTTTACTTTATATAAAGGAAATGTGCTGATAAGATATTCACTTGGCATCCTAAGGTGTCTAAATAAAAGCTGTGTGGAAGATTGCTGCCCAGACCCAATTCCTGTTTTGGGTCAATTGACCTCTTTCAACAGATAATGCTTTCATTTATGGGGACACAACACTCCTTTTTCTCTCCAAACTCTTCAAGGAGCAATAATAGAAGAACAAGACTAGATAAAGGGGGAAAAACCCCAACCCAGCCTCTGTAATGTTTAATTAACCACGAGAAATGTCTATATCATTTAAATATCAATAAAACTGGATTTGTGTATTGTACTTGATCAGTAATAAGAGAATAACAAAAGAAGAAAGAAGGATTCCTTTTCTGTTTCTTTCTTTCTGTGTTTCTCAGTTGATTAATTTCTTACTGGAGAATGTAGAAGACAGATTTAAGGTTTCCAAACCAAGCTGGTGCTTGATAAACACTAGCCCTTTCCATTATCTCTGTTCTTCTTCTCCTCCCTGTTTTCCTTTTGCTCAGGCCGGTAATGTATACTTCATCTGTAACTCGCTTCTCTTTTTCAGATGTTATCTTGGTCTCGGTGATTTTTCTGCAGTAATAGCTCTATAGTTGACCTTTCTTGACTAGTCCAGCAGAACTTCTTCCAGGTTATCGCTGTTTTGAACCTTCAGTACAGGAGCTTCTGACTTGATAAATGCAGTCTCACTGTGTATATGTGTACCGAGTGCTGTTGCTAAGAAAACTTTTTAGACAGTTTCTCTGAGTCTTGCACTGCTCTGGATTCAGCTCTTCCTTGGCTTGCTTTCTTCTCTTCCATCAAACACTGGATACCCACCCAGGCTATCCTTCCACCAAGATGTCCTATTCTCTTCCAAGAGATCCTTGCCTTGCTTCAGCCTTTCCCTCCTGTCCATCTCCCCTGTATGTTAGTGTGAGCCACCTCTTTGAAAATTTTCCATATTGCCTCTTCTACACAAGCCCATTACACTACTATGATTAAAACACCTCAGAATATTTCTGCTGACAAAAATGTGAGAAACTTTGCACTAGGCTACTAAGCTTTCACAAAGCAATGTTGTTTCTTGATGCATCAATCTGTTTTGTTTGGTTTGGTTTTTTTAAATTTTATTTGTTAATGTTTTAATTGGAAGTTATTTGGAAGAAACATACATCTTCATTTTTACTTTATCCTGTTTTGTAGAGTACCCACTAAACTGTGATATCTGCCATGCCTGATGGTCCTTTACTTTGTTAAAACTAGGAATAACTTGTTAGTCTTTGAAAGAAAAATATTAGTAGCTCAGTTTCCATGTCTCCCTCCTCCAACTGTCCCAGCTTTAATTTCAGGTTATTAAAATTCAGTCATAGTAATGCTAAGTATGGTTAATTCCATAGGAATTTAGATTAAGTGTTTTGAGCCTGCAGACCAAGTTAGATTAAATAATACTGCCATGTTCCAATAATTTTTTGTCTTCCAGGATTCTACCCACAAAGATATTACATTTGAAAATCAAGACAGTCACTAGGGTTTCAAGCATATAAATTTGGAAATATTTTAACTCTGAAAGATGTCAAAAAAATGAGCCTGAAATGATTCTCTGTGTTCCATTCTCATTGAATTAATTCCATTTGAGAAGCTGCATCTTCAGAGTTTCATCAGCATTACTTCCAAACCGAGTTACCACCCTCCTTTCTGGTTCTTGACTGATGGAGTTATTGAATTCCTCACTGGGTGAGGTTATCTGGAGCCCTGAGGATAAAATTCTGAGAGAGTTTATTACTGTGATAGAATTTGTACAGATTACTTACCATCGCAAGACTGTTTCTTTGTTATTTATATATTCAGTTATGACATCTTATATAAATTTACAAATAAGAACAGATAGTAACAATATAACAAATAGTACAGATCTCTTATGAAGGGATTTCAATACTCACTCTGCTAAAGCCCTACGTCTTGAAGTAGGCCTTCTGTATCATTTTAGCAAATTGACTAATATAATGATAAACATGCTGTTTGGTGTTTTCACAGTCCTGAAGGCCGACTCAGACGTGGATGCACTCTGTATTTTGCATGAACTTTTTGCCTCTCCATCACCTTAGACTGACTCTCCATTACGTTAGATCTTCTCATTTATGATTTTTTATATAATATTAACAGCCTATGTAGCAGGTAAAACAACTTGTGTAGAGAGCCTTAATTGCACATTAAGCTTCCTTCTTTGCCGAGCTGAGGTATAGATATAGATATATATAAAATAAGGCAAATTTGAATTAAAGGAGTTCTGGCCATGCACAGAATTCATTAGCTGTTTAAAAATCTTGGTATTGCTAGCTAAATTGATGTGGCTTTGAACATTGGCAAGGCTGTAGGCATAAATGATGTACATGCAACACTGCTGGGATGAAGAAAGAATGGCTTAACCTGTTCTCTGTATTATAAATATGCCTGATTTCCTAGGTTCTGGATTAATGCCTGTAAAGAGAAATGAGGATTTACCATCAATATGGAAAAACAAAATATTCTTTGCTCATAAGAGACTGGTTATGTGCTGCTCTTGAGCTGTATCCAGTTTGGCCATAAAACTGACACCAGCCTGCTCCCAGTAACCGGCAACTTGCTGGGAGCAATATCCTGCTGCCCATTAGAAAAACACAGCCATCTTTCAGCAACAAAGCAAGCACAGCACTTTCAATAGCCAAACTTCTCTATTACGTCACCTGGATTACATTATATAATACTGATGTCCATTTAGAAGCAGTAAAATAGTTTAATAACTCTAAGTTATATTTTGTTTTTCTTAGCTAGACACATAGACACCATCTACTACCCTGTACCACGTCCTTATTGATCTGTATTGCACTACATGAAATAGGCCAAGCTGTCATCAAAGGCACCTGGGCTGGCTCCAGGAAGATGATGAATCGATAGGTTAAATTTAATTGATGTGGTGTATTATTCTGAATGACTAAACTTGGCTGTATGTTACAGTGGAAGTGTACCTTTTATCTTTGTTTTCCTGGGACTGAGGCTATAAAACTCTAGGCTACATCCTTTACGCAGGCTTACTGTAGATTTCTGATACTATAGTGCTCTAATATCTTGCTGTATGTCACTGTCATCTCAGCTGCGAGACTAATGCAAGAATTCATCTTGGCTGTGTTGCCCTTATATCCTTTGCACAAGGCAAAAATATTTACCAGACGAGAGATAGAAAGAGCAGTCACTGAGTAATGTATGTGAAAAATGATCTATGAATGCAGACCTCGATTGACTGGAAATGAAATACTGTGATAAAAATCCCATTTTTTAAATGTGTGATTGTGCCAAGGAGTGCATTACCTGCTCTAGGGTTTTATGGAAGTTGTACAGTTTAAGCTTAACTTTATTTTTTATATACTAACTGGAACATCAGGAAAGTGTACTAATGTGTTTGGAAAAACAGGTATTGTAAGACTCTTGTCAAATTGCCCAGCTAGACTTCGCTGTATGCACTTTACAGCACTGTGTTTCTTATGCCATTCTGGATTAGAAAAGCTTTTAAACAAGGGAGAGAAGGTGTCAAGAGATGGCAGATTGGAGGAAATAAATAAAAAAAAGTAAAACATTTGCTTTGAGTTACTTCAAGCTTATATTACTTGTAGTGAAAGATCTACTTTTGAGACACTTGCTCTTTAAGCTGGCAATGAAACAGATCATGGTAGAGAGAAAATACTGTTTAGCTTTTGGATGTGCCTGTTGTTATGCTGAAGGATGGGTACAGTTTAGGAAGCATCATAGAGACTTACTGAGACTGATATCCATACCAGCTCCCTTCACTTAGACTAAGTATAGGAAACACTAAATGTGCCTTTTCTGAAGGTCAGTTGAAGTGTCCAAAGATGAGAATGTGTGTAAAAAGAGACATGGTATCAATTAGATTTTCATCTGTCATTTGGACAGGTATGGAGGCAGCTCGAAGCAGCAGGGGAGCAGCATGAAAAATGGGAGAAAACATAAAGCAAGAGACAAAGGCAGGAGGACTCGCACTATGGCCCTTGGGGCACATGGAGAGTGGGCTGTTGTGCCAGGGTGCAGGCAAGGTAAGCTAAAACTGTTCAAGGACAAGGGCTCCTGTGTGTGTGTGTATGACTCTTACGATGATCACCATGGTATCTTGGAAGGCTTAAACATGCAACAGCTTTTTTATACCTGTGCTCACCTACATGTTGTGTGGGCTCAGGGCAGAACAGATGACCCCATCTGGGGACTTCTGCTCTCTTACATTTTTTTGAAAGTCAGGTTTTGCTCAACAAAGTGTTACTTGATGCATGTCCCACCAATGGATCCATCCTGGAGCTGCTAAGAGTTTGCAGGAGTTAGCAGTAAAGCATACAACAAAGGGAGCTAGGTAGGAGCTCAGGGTTGTCAAAGTTCAGGCCAGTGCTGTGTGTTGTGAAGAAAGCTTTGTAATTGTATAGAGCCATCGTGGTTAAACCTTTGGGAAGAATGCTTTGATTCCTAGTATGTGGGGGTAAGTTTTGGAAGGTTTGCAAACTCTAGTTGTTGGATATTTGAGGGGACAAAAGCTTTGATTGCTGTGGATGTTGTTTGGGCACCCTTGACCCTCAAAGGACTGTGTGAGACCTCTGTGAAGCTATGTGAAAAGGCGAGTGGGCCTTATTCACTGCTGGTTTAAAGACATAGAAGCCCCTGGGTTTTATTAATTTCTGCCAGAAGTTTAGTGTTGCTTCAAATATAATAAATTATGGGGAAAAGTTCATATCTATAAAAAGACCTTCTCTTCCAAAGCACTGGACCCCTTCAGGTCCAGGCCACTGTGGTACACCCTGCCCCAGCCAGAGGAGCGGCTGGGAAATGGCAGTTCTTGCCCCTGAGAAAGGGGAGGAGATTTGGTGAGAGTGACCTTTTGGCCCTTCAGGTATTTCATAAATGTGCTCTCCTGAGGTGCTGTTATTTAACTACAGGCATTACAACTTCTTCTCCTGCTGGCTCTGCAGCTCTTGTTCATTGACATGTTAGAGAAATCGACACAATTCCTACCAGGCCACAGCTTTGGAAAGGTCATGTACACCCTGGCGAAGCTTGTTGCTTGCCTTTTAAGAACAGTAGGATTCAAATCTTATCAGTAACTGTGACCAACAAAGCTACAGGAGATGTTTTGCAGCTTAATATTCTATTGCATATTAGAGCCATTGGGAAAACCTGAAGTAAAACCAGAAAGAAACAAAAAAGTAAATAAAAAGCTCTTTAAGGCTGAAGTCTTTTAGCAATCCAGTCTGTCAGTACAGACTCTTCTGGATAATGTGTTGTGGATAGCTACAGAGCTTTTCTGAAAGAAATATGTAGAGACTTCACTGAAACTCAGCAAATAACCGTTTGCTTTTTTCTTTTTTTCTTTTTTTTTTAAATTAGGACACACACACCGCTTCCCCCCCCCCAAAAAAAAAACAACCAAACCAAACAACCAAACCCCCAAGCCAACTTGTACTAATTTTATAAAATTATTTTGTCTTTGTGGATCTTCTCAATGGACAAGAAAGAACATATTCTGTATTGTGTGTGTTTCAGTGCTTAGTGCAAATGTGGGTTTGCACCAGAGTTCAGGAATTTCAAATGCAGTGTTTGTCACCTGGCACGCTGTGTTGCCAGCACTGCTGGAGCTGGGAGCGCCATGCAGTTGTACCAGCTACCTGTGAAACATTTGTGGAAGTGTTCACTAGCTTGTGTTCAAGGAGGAGGGAGAGAGGCTAGGAATGACAAAGAATTATGAAAGGTGACATTTTGAGATCATATATGTGCTATGGTTGGTTGGATCAAAGGTTCTTGTATCAACTAAGCAAATGCATAATTCTCTTAAGGAGAAGGTTGTGTTGTATGTATGAACTCAGAGCTTCACCTATTTTGGGTTTTGTGGCAAGATACAGTCTCAAAGGTAGGAAATTATAAGTTAATTTGCAACCCTGGTACTGCACTGGGTAGGACATTTCTGTTCTTCATGTGCTATCCACACATCTGCTTTGCAGTCAGGAAGTGACTTTTCAGTGTAGTAGTGGGAGTGGGCATGTCTAAAATTGCTTGGACTGGGAACAGTACCAGAGAGATTGGTTTAACTAAAATTCATCAACCGTACACGTTGTGTAAGCCACAGGTACCACATGCTTCAGGATGGTTAAAAATCCACAGAAGCAACACTAGGCATATGTTAGTTTTGTATCTGTCATAAATACGTACGGTCTTAAAAACAGATTCTGTTCCTCAGTTGAAAAAGGTACCTGAAAGGAGGCGAAGCTGAACTAAGTGACTCTTGCATGTGCGTTCTCACTGCACTCTGAAGAGTCGTGATTGATTGCATGTAAAAGAATTAGACACATATGTAAGCAATAGTTAGGTTATTCTGATTTGCTTGGTTGGATTTGTCTAATGTACATTATTAATAACAGGACACTTTACCTGCCTTGAAAATCATGTTTTAAAGCCATTTCCTAATTCTGGAGAACCTGGATCATGACTTCTAAAGGCATGTTTGAACATTGGTAAAGCTAGGTGTAAGTATTAGCCATTTCTGAAACTGGCACTTAGCACTTGTAGAATCCTGCTGAAATATATAAACTGAAGCATTCAGAACTGGAGGCAAGGTTTTAAATTCAACTGCCCTATCTTCATTTGTAAAGTGAGTATTGGTTTTCATACAAAGTACAATGCCCGTATACAGTAGTGCTTTGAGGACCTCTGTTGTGTGAGCAGATGTATGTAGTGTGAAGAGAGAAAAGGGGGTTCTCCAGTCTGCTTTGGGACTTGGCTTTAGCTTGATTTATTTGTTTATATGGCCTCAATGCCAGAGTGTGTGAGATGAAATGCTACTGCCAAGGTTACAAACATTAAACTTAATGGAAGGCAACAGAAAATGTTGATAGCAATGGTGTCTATTGCCAGCGATAAAGACCTACACAGCATTCTTGCATTACATCTCAGTGCCTATGTTAAAATGCACCTGATTCCTCATAGTCATTTCTATCTTAATAAAAACGTGCTGCTTTTAAAACCATAGAAAAATTTGAATGGCAGCTTGGTACTTACGGTATTAAATTGCTGATAGATTCTTCTTGTAAAGCAGCTAAAACAGTGTTCTGGAGTGGCTGCATCCAGAGCTCCTCAGTGTCTGCAAAACCCTGCCAGGCTGTCTCTCCTCACTGCTGTAGCAACGCCGAGCCAGAAGCAGGAGCTGTAAACTTTAAAATATGACTTTTCAACCAGAGAGCCTTCTGCAGTACCAAGACCTTTCCCTGCATTTCAAGTGAGTGGGAGATTGTTTCCCCAGTTGTAAGTCTGACTCTAAATACTATAGCAACCCAAATTAGGCCATACATCATCCTAATAGTAGTTTTCAAAGAATTCTTTACAGGATCAATTCAGGCCATACAAAGTGGTAAGGTTTTGAGCCCAGTCACTAAGAATAGGACCATCATGAATGTATCAAAAGATAAAAGGGGGCTGGGGGGCAGGAAACAACACCGCAAAGCTGTGGGAACAACTTGGAAAGGAACATAGCTGTTGACTACATTTTACCTTTTAGTTTGAGTGATAGTACTTGGCATTAGACCTTCTTCATGGCTTTTATCAGGACTGCATTTGCTAACACCTTTGTTGCCTTTGCAGAGGGAAATCACAGCATGGTTTGGGTTGGAAGGGACCTTTAAAGATTGTCTAGTCCAACCCCCCTGCCGTGGAGGGGGCTGTTAGGAGAGGAAACTATAAATGTAAGAGGCATCCGTCTGCGCAGAAATCTTGCTGGTTATCATGTGTGCTGATTTTTAGTAACAGAAAAACAGATTTCTCAACTTGGCTAACACATACTGTTCCTGAGTATAGTGTAAGTGCTGATGACCCTCTGCCTTAGACTTGCTGTGTGGGTGCTAGGGCTTGTGCAGGTGAAAGTGAGGTGTGTGGGTTCTGCCCATCCACGTGTGTTGAAGTGACTAATAAGCACTGGTGATATTTGTGTAAATTTGCAGAAGACAGTGGAGTGCTCTGGTATGAGTAGGGAGTTAATTTCACCTGAATTTGCTCTTCATGAAGAGGTATGACCAGTCTGGAAGATTGGCGGGGATTTCACTCGTGTAAGCCAGTTTGGGGGGGGTGGTGAGGAGGATCTGTCTACAGCCTAAATAAATTCAGTACTCATATTGAAGCACTAGCAGCAGTGAAGCTCTAAATGTGTTGTATGCTTGAGCAAACTTTGTGGGTGACAAGGGCAGTGGCCATGGGCACTGGCACAATGTTATTAGAGCACTGAAGCTCCTATTTTGGTTTTGGATTTCAAGTGATGACTCTGTATGGAAGCAGGCTGTTGGAACTGAGAAGCAGTTAAGATGCTCACGTGGACTTTGCCAGGAACTACTTTTGCCTAAGCCTTTGATTACAGACACCTTATTTTGACTTGAAAAATCAAAAGATGGAAAATCCCTTCCTTCCTTCCTTCCATAGCTAGTTCCAAAGATTCATGACATTCACAGGTTTATAAATTTTTGCTTGTCTCTCATTTGAATCTGTTTGGCTTTCTTTACCACTTGTTTGAGTGTACCAGTGTGCTTATCTCCTCTGTATTGAAGAGCTTTTGATGTTTTTCTTCCTGCAGAGCTGAACCATAGCCCTGTAACCTTCTGGTTTTCGTTTTGATGGACAAAACAGATTGAGCACCTTAATCTTCCAGTATAACACATGCCACATGTAATGGCAGTTAGTTGTGTCAGTTGGAAATCTTACACTGAAAAAAGTCAGTGCCAGGACAGAGAGGAGGAGTTTAATACATCTGTGTTAGATAATGTAGGCCAAACATCTCATGATTTGCATTCATGCAAATACCTTGTCTTGTAAATAATCTTTGAAAGCGTAGGCTACACCACAGCATTCACTTGAATGGCAGGTTGACAACTTTTCTATTAGCTGACAAACATGAAATAGTTCAGTACGTGATGTGAGTAAATGGACATTGACTTTATTTATGCACATGCATGGAATGAGTCTTTCTTTTATTCATGTGACAACAGGGAGGACAAAGTTTAATGAGAGAGAGTTCAGTTCATAAAGAATTATGGATTAGTGCTGGATAAATACAGAAATATGCTGCTCATATAGGTGTGACTGGATTGTAAAGAGGCTGTTCAAAATGAGAAAAGGCCTCTGGCAATATAGGTTTATCCTCTGCTAGCTCATTGCTACCCTACTCAAGTAGATACCTAGTTGCAGTTTCACAACTATGGTTACATTTAAACAAGGAAAATGTCTTGGTTAATTTTTGTTTAGTTTGGGTTTTAAATAAAATAATACTTACAGTATATACTATGTATTTATTATAATAGTTGGCACCCCAAGCTTGTTTTGGGGCTCCTTAGATTAAGTAGGAATGCTATGAAATACTGTGTGCAGGTAGAGCCAGTGAGACCACACTTCCAGGTAAAAGGCAGGAAGAAGAATGAATGAGCTTGCACTTCTTCCTCTTCTTACAGGCAGAGTGACATTCTGGATAGTAAGACTTGATCAAGTCTCTCCTGTCTGCCTTCCATGTTTCTTGAGGATGGCTGGGGAATGGAGGGCAAGGACTCAGTCTGCTTTCTCTGCTACCAGTGAAAATGATCAGTTGTTAATTTTTTTTTTCTTAGGAACTTAAATATTTGGAGTTGCATTACATATTAAAAAGTAGGGATGCAAAATCTCAGAGGTAACGCTTAAAACCATTCCAAAACTAGGATGTACTCCTATTTTGCTTAGAGCAATACCTGGAGAGTCTGTCCTTTGGTTCAATCAACAGAGTTAATACTAAAAATGGAGAAAATTATCACAACTATTAATTGGTGAGCAATCAGAGGCTGTCTTTGGGTAAAAATAAGGGATAATATAGAAAATCTTTCCCTCTCTCTCCATGGTTTATACCCTAGACAAACCTGTCACAGCATGGTCATTGCAGCATTAACAGCTGCTAAAAAATATAATCTGCACTGTGAACAATGCAAGGGAGGAACAAACGAGAAAGCTGCTCTAATTATTTCTCATACATATTCTGTAGGTCCTGAATGTATGGAGTTGTTTGAAGCTGCACGTGGTCTTCTCTCCAGCTCTGCTGAGCGAGAGCAAAGCTCTCACTGTAACTGGGTTGGGGTGCAAACAGAGGAGAGCAGGGGGTGGACAGTCAGGAGGCCTTTTTCCCTTCCCTTGTAACTTAAAGTATTCTTCACAGAGTTGGTAAGAGGGGTGGTGTAGTGCAAGTCTTGTCCTCTTATTCTGCCACAAAGGAATGGATATGAGTGGAGAAAGGGTGCATCTCTGCATGTAGGAGGAAGCAAAGGGGTATGTATAGGATCGCAGACAACATGACAGTAACAGTGTGGTTCCTGTGCTCTTACCAGGCTGCTGCAAGCCCAGCTGGCCTTTATGGACTCCAGGATCTTGTTAAGTGATGTGAACTGGGCTCACTGCTCCAAGAAGAAAAAAAGCACTTGCCAAAAGCTGCTATTGCAGTAAGAATGTGTAAATACACTTGAAAAGGGTTCTCTGGAAATACAACTTTAAATAAATAGCTGATATACAAGACTGCAGAGAAATATGAAGTTAAGGTCAAATTAATCATAGAGTAGGCTTTTCTGGGAGTACTAAATATTTATGTTCATCATTAGCATGTGCATCACATTATGTGCCATTCATCTCAATATAAATACTGAAGCATCTGACATGGCATTACTCATCATATATAAACTGTCAGACCATGTGACTGTAAATCATTCATACTGTTGTAGCCTCATTAATTAATGGTTAAGAAAAAAAAAACCAATAGATTTTTATTCCTGAGTGAGGAGCAAAGTTACGTATTATTAAATTAGTCACAGAGTCATAACCTAACTAAGTTCCCCAACTAGTTTTATGTGTTTCTGTACACATGTACAATATTTTATTATATCTTCAAAGGCTGAGATTTTTCCTACAGCATTTTCATAGTTTAAAATTACATATCCATTAAAAAATGAATGAAATTTGTATTCTTAGATCCTTAGGGAAAGTTTTGCCTGCAGTAGTAACATCAACCCATGGTTCCAGTACTCATTAGTTGCAGTAAGTGATGAGAGAAACTTTGGGACTGTCCTTTCCATATCATAAATCCCTAGGAAAGGAGAGTTTGTGAGAGAGACAGAGAACGAGAGGTTTGCAGCACAACTTCTCTGCTGGCAGACACTGTGATGCTGCTGAAGGCTCTTTCCAGCAGATGATTCAGTCATGCGAGATGTCTATGTCCACAGGTTCCTTGGAGATCCCAGGAAGGAGTAGGAGCTGGCTATTTAGGAGTAGTTGAGAGACTCAGACAAGATCTTTGAAGCTATTTTCTCCTGGGCAGAAGTTCTGTAGCCCCACATGCAGTTTTTTCTCCCTCCAATAACACTGTGGCCAGCTGGAGACCTGTCCTCTTCAGGAACATCCCTAAAACTAGATTGAGGCAGTGCTTAAAGAACAGTTCTGTGGTGGTCAATGACGTGCTCTTAGTTTTTGAGGACTAGTGCAGCCTGGCAAGGCAAATTTTTAAATATTTCAGACTACAGTGCCAATAACCCTAGATTTTTGCTCCAAGTATCTTTTCTTTTTTGAGCACAGTCAACTTTAACAGTAGAGAGTTGAACTTTATATTAAATATCTATGTAATATCCCTTGGTTTCTGCTTATAAGAAGGCTCTTTTCTGCTGCATGGGTGATGTGAATTTTCTCTCTAGTAGAGCTTATACATTGTAAAGTACCAGCATGGGAGGACAGAGGCAGAGCTGCTGTGCTTCACTTGTTTTTAGTCATCTGATATAACTTCTCTTCCTTCTCCAACCAGGATTTTTGTGCACATGAAGCTGAAGTCAATTTGGCTCAAAAAGGTCATCGAACACTGGCTAATCTATCCAGTATCTATAATTAGAACATAGAGGAAAGAATCTTGCAGAAGCACTAACAATCCTGGAGAAGCTAGTTAAAGCTGAAATATGAATATAGTAACACCCTCCAGGGGAAAAAAAAAAGTCAGTTGCATTATTGCATTGAAAGAAAAAGATTCTGAACCTCAACTCAGATACCCTTTGTATTCTGAATTGCACAGCCTCCATCTGAATCTTCTTTTTTTTCTTTTCCAGTTAAATTAACTAGTAGGAGCTTCTGCTAGAATAACGAACAGGGAATTGTGATTTTTTTTATTTTATTTTTTTTTTTAAAGAAGGAAAAACTAGTTATTCCCACCTGTGGCACAAGAGGCAGGAAGCCCAAGTGTTAGCTCCTTTCCACAGATGTATAGCAGGAGTGGCTCTACAACATTTACAGAGCTACATAGGTATAAAAAAGGGAAGACCAAGGCTCTTGTAGGGTAAGTATTCCCTTGGCAATACACAGTTTTCACTGCATGAGAGGTGCCATGACTTCATGTTCATTTCTCCAAATCACTGAGCAGTCAAGTCTCAGCCCTGTAAAGCATTTGAGCATGTGCTCAGCTCAATATCCAGGCATCATCTGGAAGATACATATATTTATATTCACACCTAAGCATGAGCCTGTGTAGCCACTTATGTTGGGGCTTGTGTATAGCAGGACTAAGTCCTTCTGGTGCTTTTTTATATTGGCAAAAGCAGGGGGATAAAGGGTCTGTGCAGTTCCTGGCACTCCTCTGTGTCACCTCTCTGCAGCTGCCATGTCTGATGCTGGGATGGGGGAGTCAGCAGGAGAACCTCAGTTAAAGTGCAGTTTCTTGAAGTGTGAGTGGTACTGAATTTTCCAAATGCTTAAGAATTGGACTGGGTTCTGTTCTGCAGAACATATCCACCTCTACAGATCACTGAACCAAGGCAAAATCCAGTCAGTTTTTTAAACTTCCTAATGTGTTTGAAACTATATAGATATTTTGGAGTGCCTGTTTGTATTCAGTTTTTATATGGAATCTGGAAGAAACAGGTTGTATGAGATTGAAAATTAATAAAATGCACTTCATGATTCCTCATCCAGCTAATCTCTGGCTTTGCCCAAAATGAGCAGAAAGCCTGCAAAACTGAGGAGAGAATGGCTTACTTAGGAAACTGGTGAATTAGGGTGATCAAAATCCTGTTCAGATTGAGCATTGGGAGTATTCTGAGACAGAAAAACTTGGAGGTAGTTAAGAAATGGACAAAGTGTAAAAGAAAAGTACTACTAACTTACTTTTATTCACTTCCTAGAGCATCCTGTCTCAGCTTAAAACTTTAGTATATGTGTGTCCTAAAGGCCCAAAAGACTGTCAAACAAATGCGCATCTTCTCACGATCTCTTAATATCCTTGCTTCTGCATTTAAAAATAAAAAAAGAGAGAGAGACAGAGAAAAGATTAAACCACATGTGGACACTGGGATTGATAATATCACAGTTGGGTTTAACAGCAGAAAGGATTTAAGTGATGGTCATCACCTCTAAGCATAGGTCTGAGAAAACCTGTGCAATACCTTATCATCTTTTCCTGTAGTTACCTCAGTGGATATATGA
Organism: Elanus axillaris; assembly: GCA_026212715.1. Taxonomy (NCBI): domain Eukaryota; kingdom Metazoa; phylum Chordata; class Aves; order Accipitriformes; family Accipitridae; genus Elanus; species Elanus axillaris. Next base: position 9,790,795 of record JANZLQ010000064.1, read on the forward strand.
GCATCAACATCTCTTCTTCATTCATAAATCTAGGCTTAATTTAACATACCTCAGAGTCTCTGACCATGCAGTATTGATACTAACTTTATCCTTAGAATGCTTGCTGCTCAAACTGCAAGGCTGGCAGACCCTTTGGGGAAAGGTGGAGAATTTTTAGGTGAGACGCTGTAACAGTAGGTGCTAAAATGTATATTAATTTTGGACTAATTCCAGGTGTACAAGAGGCAAGTCCAATACTTTCCTCCAAGGAGGAAACAAAGGTGGTGACTGCTGGGGCAGAGGGATTCAAGGCAGTGAATGATGGAGGCAGGCAAGGGTATGAGAGGCGTCGCTGGAGAAAGGAGCTCATGATGGAGCTTTGTGCTACGGTGTGGTAGGTTGACCTTGTCTTGGTTCCAGGTGCCCACTGAAGCTGCTCTATCACTCCCCCTCCTCAGGTGGACAGGGGAGAGAAAATACAACAAAAGGCTTATGGGTCAAGATAAGGATAGTTCAATGAAGTGAAAGCAAAGGTTGCACACACGAAAGCAAAGGAAAACAAATTATGTTATTCTCTACTTCCCATTAGTGATGTCTGGCCACTTCCCGGGAAGCAGGGCTTCAGCATGTGTGAGTGATTGCTCAAGAAGATGGAAAATGTCCCCGCTTCCATCTCCCTTTACTTAGCTTTTGTATCTGAGCTGACGTCATATGGTATGGAATATCTGTTTGGTTAGTTCAGGTCAGCTGTCCTGGTTATGTCCCCTCCC
>JANZLQ010000064.1:9791641-9832934 GCA_026212715.1 Elanus axillaris
CACTGGTGTGTTATCAACACCTTTCCAGCTACCAATGCAGAACACAGCACTATGAGGGCTGCTATGGGGAGAATTAACTCCATCTCAGCCAGACCCAATACAATCTCCACCCCTTATTCCATACCATTTGCATCATGCTCAGGTCCCACATAATTTCACACACGTATCTTCTAACCATGCCATTGTATTTAATTCTCATTACTGAAATCCTGTCTTACTAACACAACTGAAACTACATACTTAAACCACTTTTATACCCAACATACAGATTTATACATTCTTATTAACTAGTATCCCCTGTCCTTTAACAGATAGATATTCCATGGTCTTCTTCCACTCCTCCCGATGTTGACACACAGGCTGTGACTTGGGCCCCATCTGTCAAATTGAGTGGTCAGGACAGGAGAAGCAGTATGTTCGATTGTTGGGCGCCAACACCGGCTTGGTTTGGGTCACCATTGCACTCGTCTAGTTCCTTGTGAAGTTCCCTCCCCTGTGGTTCAGGTCATTCCTGCTACATTACTTCCTACAACATGCAACTCGCATCACAGATTATTTTTCCCCCAAGGTTAAATGTCCTTGAGGCATGCACTGGGTCTCCCCATCCTTCCTCATTACCCACCAAGTACGCCCAGGTTCTTGAGCAAAGACAATCCCATGAATGAGTTTGCCTTTTCCCATGGGAGGAGCAATCCACGTTGCCTTCCCCAGCCACTTCCCCATGTGCACTACAGGGACCTTATCTCCTCCCACAGTATGTAGGGGTTTTGTTTGGGTAGGACCAAGATGGCTAGCAGATACTCTGGTGTTAACTAGCCAAGTGTCTTCTGCTAAATTTGTATCCTCATGCTTCCATGCCCCATTGTCCAGTGCTCTCAACTTAGTCTTGAACAATCCATTATATCTCTTAATTTTTCCAGATGCTTGCAGGTGATAAGGGATGTGATACACCCACTCAATACCATGTTTCTTTGCCCAGGAGCTTATGAGGTTATTTCAGAAATGAGTCCCATTGCCACACGAACCTAATACATATGGCCAATTTAAACTGCTTGCTGGGAGCAAAAGGGATAGTCATGTTCCTCCCCTTTGCCCAGCCATGAGCTTCTGCTGTTGCCCCAACCTGGCACCAGTGTTTATGTAATGGAAGGGCAGGCTGACAGCAAGCAAAATGACTGAAAACTTGTTGCCAGTTCATGGGCTCTGCTGTGAGCACAGGGGAGTGGACACTGAGTAGCAATGTGTGGTTAGGTTGGCTCATCGCTGTCTTAAAACTGCATTTCTTAGTGGTGTAAAACAGTTCCTCCTGCAATTCATTTTGAGCAACGAGGTAGAGCCAGGGTGCAGACAGAGCTCATAGGCTGGAGTCACCCAGCTTGGGCTGGCCCAGGGCTGGAGGGTGTCCCCTGATTATTTGAAGCTGTCCCTGCACTGCCACAGCATGCGGAGGAAAACTGCATGTTGTTTTCAGGTAAGGGAGTAGGATCAGTCCTTGGGCATGCTGCTTTTTCAGGGACTAGCATAGCTGACCATGTGCTAGGGCAGATCTGTCCTTGGCTTTTAGCCATTCCTTCCTCCCTGTGGGATTCCTTCATCCCACAGCAGATGAAAGGAGCTGGGGACCAGAGCCCATAATCTTTGTGCTACTCACTGTGGAGCTAACAGTACAGGACCTGTGCCATTGGAGGATGGGGCAGGTGACCAGCTCAGTCACACAGGCCAAACTTGATGCTCATTCAGGTGTAGCACCTGCCAATCCCATTGCCTCTATAGAGGTCCCTAGAAGCAAGCCAAACATTACTTTCAGATACTCCAAGGAGTCTGAAGCTAATCATTTTGCTTTGTTTCATTAGCTCAGCTGTAATGTAGCAGAGCTAATGCAGTCATATCCAAGTTAAGGTACCAAGCAGCTTTAGCTGCTTATCTGCCATGGAAAGAACCACATTCACTTCTGCAATGAAAATTAAATGTGGAAATAATTCCCTTTTCCTCTTTGCAACATTACTGTGCTATTAAATAGGCTTAAGACCGTTAAAGAGTAATGACATGAAGTTGCACGCATCATTATTTTAAAGAAGATTGAATGAAAATATACTGTCTATCTCTTCCAGCCCTTGCCTAATCCTCAGTTTAATAGAGATTTGTAAGGGCCATGATGCGCATGCATTTAATAACGAAGGAGAGTCTTCAGTCTCTAAAGCAGGACTTTTAGTATCTATGCTATGAATGAAGTAAGCATAAGAGACACCAAAGATCCTGTTTTCTCAGTCTCAGTAACTTTAAAGTTTTCCTGTTAAATAATGTAGCTAAACCTAGAGAAATTAAATACAAAATAATAGTAGAATATCAGATTCTTTGCTCTCAGTTACTCTTAGTGTAGCAGCTGGTTAGAACCAACTGATTTCTATAGTTAACTCTGTTCTTTAGTCAGTTTTGGCTCCACTGCCCTGGTTTAAGAAGATTGGGGCGGCTGTGCAGCATGTGGTGGCTTCCATATTTTACCAGTGGGGAGGTGAAACACAAGAAGACTGAAGACCAGGTCTTCACTCCTAAATCCCATGTGGTAACTTGGGGAACTGCATCTGGGTCTTTAAAGCCTGTGGCCAGCATCCTTCCACCTGCTCTAAGATACTTTAGTAGCTGAGCTTGGACTCTCAGGTCTGGTTCTGAAAATTAAGGTTTTATACATGTTTGTCACTGCTGAATGATTGACAAGGTTAAAGCATGGGTCATCATCTCTTATCTCTGTTGTATGGAATCAACCAGCTTCTTTATTCTGTGTAAGGAAAAAAAATAATCCAAAAACTCCATTAATGCAAGACTAATTACACGGGAAGGAAGCCTGACGTACGCTGTCATTCACTTCACATCTGATGCACAGTAGGAAGAGCTGCCTTTTGTCACAGAACAAGAAACTCAATGAGGCTGAGGAAAATCATGGCTGTCTTGACCCACAGCCTCTTGGCCCTGCAGATCTGCTGCCTCTCGTGTGCCCTGGCTCACCCAGCTTTTCCTCTTCTGCACAGCTTTCAGCCAGAGCTGTAAACAGCTCCTGAGGCATGTGGTAGCACACAAGGGAAAAAATGGTGGGATGTATGCCCACAAAACTTTTTCATCTTCCTTTGTGTATCTCTGTGTTGGCTGCCCTGGTTTATATTTTGATAATCTCCCTGGAGTGTCAAATCAAGCATGCACTTAGAAACATAATGCAGTTTCTTTAGCGTGGCTGAAAACTTGGTAGAGGCTCTTTTTCTGCTCCCGGTCTGAGAGAAGAGGATGCACATGTATGCGTGCATGCACCCAAGCACACACACAGAGCCCTGTGAAAGGCTACAGATCAACTCACTGCCATGCAAAAACTTTTAATAACATGTATAATCTGAGCTGGCAGCAATTCTGCAAGCCATGGAAAGGCAGGCCCTTGCCTGTCACTTACAGAAGGCTGGGAAGATGTAGTCTAGGACTGGAGTGCCTGTGCGTCTGAGCCCTTGAGGGAGGAGGAAGTTGGGAGGAGTTGGTGGGTTTTTTTAAGACACTGTACTTCAAATATATTTTGATTTAGAAATAGAACTAGATTATATTAGTGGGAAGTCTTCACATCTTAGTTGCCTTCTTTCAAAATATGGACTGAAATGGAATAGAAGATATTGCCAAATAACTGGAACACGTATTCAGAATAAAATATTCATACAAGGAGGAAATGGGGTCTGTGTATAATAAGAAAAAGAGATTGTACACTGCGGTAGCAATTACGTACATTCAAATATTGTGCTTTTCTTCAAATTTTGGTTATAAATCCAAAATATATAATTAATGATCCCATCAATAATGCATTTCTAATTTTAAGATATGAAATAAAATCCCCTTGCTTATTTTTATAGGACGGCCCTTTAACAGAAGTCTTTCTTGGCATTGAGTCTTATCATGAGATGCAAAGAAAAGATCAAGAGGCTGAAAGCCATGATAGGTTGACAGGGAAGTTCCTGTTTGGAAAATGCAAACTATTTAAAGTTTTTATAGATCCCAGCTTTCCTTTTACAAAAGAAAAAAAAAAAATTAGCGACTGCAAGATGAAAGCACCTAGTTGGCTCTGAAGACCCATGATGGGATGCAATTTTATCTCTTTCAGTCACCATCTCAGGTCTGCACAGGTAAAAACAGAAACCCATTAATGTTTGATTGCTGCATGAAATAAATTGGTGGGTTCAGTCTCATTGAGAGTAGACCAGGTGCCCATTATATGAAAACTACCCTTACAGGTGACTCTAAATTGATACTTTTGTGAGCTGTCTCAGCTAGATGATGAGTCTAAGGCATACGAGAAGTAAACATTGCCTTCATCTGGGACTATTTCTCTTCTCTCTTATGTTGGTTTCATACCAATCATTAGTCTCCACTGATGTCCTAATTCACAGTGACATATCTGGTGCAATGCTATCCTCCAGGGTCTTGTGGGAAGGGTAGCGGTGGGACACCAGGAGGAATTTTCCTGGATGCTCATCCATAAGGTGCTCTGAAGGTGCAACTTCAGTGAGCTGTCTTTGTTTCAAAAACATTGCTCGTTCTTCTGACAGAATGACGAGCGGTTTGGTTTAAGAGAAACATTACAGTCAGTATAAAGCAAAACCAAAATAGAGAGTCTCCCCCTCTTTTTTTTCTTTCTTTCCCCTTTTGCACTTTTGCCTCCCTTCTCTCCCTTACTATTTAAATGCTGTTTGACTCCATTTCCAAAGCCTCTGTTGCATTTATAACAAGTAGTTTGTCCCTTGCATTATCAATTGACACTTGTAGCAACACTCCCAGCAGTGTTAAGCCAGTTATATTTACTAATGTTTCCAAGCTCTCAAATGTGCAGTAGCGGCCAGATGTTTCTGGAAGCCCATCATGCCTACCCTTCACACTTTAGTGGCAGTTAACATTATTGCATGCTGTAAAATTAACTTCTCAGTTTTACTTCTCAGCTTATACATTTCTCAATGAATGATGGGATTTTCTTTCTTATTTTTCAAGATTTGCAGTGCTAATATGTCCAAAAAGGGTGTATAAGTCTTAGTCGAAGTAGTCATCCTATTTAGATACTGGCTTGATCAGCTAATACCTTTCTTTTAAAAATCAGAAGCAATGGCCACTTGCTGATCCAGCTGCTGCATGAGTCACTGAAGCTGTTCCTCCTGCTGTGGCTTGCGCATAAACACCAGTGCTCCAGCAGTGTGGTGTGGTAATGCAGGTGTTGCAGGTACAGGTATTTGGACAGGAAATGAAATTACGGATACAGTAGTTTAAAAATTCATAGCGTTGAGGTATGGCTAATATAACAGTGAGCAAAACTTCTTTTCAGTTTAAATGAGAATTTGCTGTGATTACACCTGAACTGTGTCTGTATTCGTTTCCCTAGTCATCTCTGTCTGCTTTTTCTCTTGGAAGTAGGTATTACGCCATAATATTCAAGCAAATCACTAAAACTCCCATCAAAACCCTCTCTGAAGGACTTGCTGTCTTTTCACCAAGAAATACAGGTTACCATTTGAGCAACATGACTTGAATGTAGAATTTCAGCTACTGATAAAAAATTATAGTGAGTGAAAATTAGGAAAATAGCTCAATATCTTTCAAAACTGAACAGGTTAAGGTTCTCAGCATACTTATGAACAGGTAATGAAGAGACAAAGGTCACTGAATTTATTGCGCTAGGAATTATACACTCGGCTCCAAGTTAACCCTGGTACGTTGAATCGTTCCTAAACTTAGTAACTATTTTGGCTACCTAAATTACTCTTGTAGACTCCTCTATCACTTTAAATCACTCGTGTTATTAATCAGTAACTGCTCGGTTTTATAGTAGGGTGGTACAGTTTCAATGGCAGATGCATTTCAGTGCTTTGTTTCCATGGCAGATGTATTAGGGTTGTATTTCAGCATCAAATAAAACATGATTTAGTTAGAGTTTGTAAGTCAATTTCTATTGCGACGTGCTTGAGGACCAAAGCAAGTATTCTAATACAAAATAAATATAATATCTAAAGATTATAATCTGCCTTCCAACAGCAATTCTTCCCAAACAATTATGAGGCAGAACTACAACATAAAATTGACCATACTAATTAGCGGCAAAAAGTTGAAGGAGGAGGAAAAACAGCAGAAGGCCAGGCAGGTTTGCAGGTGGCCTAGACAAACACCGCAGAGCTTCTTCCCACTCTGTTGCCCTGGCTGGAGAGAATCAGTGGTTTTCCTCCAGGACGGAGGTGAGGTGGGTGCTGCTGGAGCTCAGCTGTCTGGGTGTTTGCTGGCAGGCACACCTGGTGCAGTGGAGCTGCTGCGGAGGGGTCTGCTCCTAGAGGTACTGAAAAGATAAGCAAAAAACAGCTCTCCAATCCTAGAAGCACAAGCATGACTTAGGTTACTTTTACTGTGTTAACAAAAAACTTTATCATGAGAGAAAGTACAGTAGCCAGCATAGGTGCTTCTGTGAGCCAACCTGCCTAAGAATGTTCCATTTAAAAAGACGCTAAGATGAAATGCTGCAGAGACATGCTTGCTTTTCAATATAACATCTCATTTCAAACCATTAGCGTTCAGTTTAGAATCTGGATCACTGGTAGCTCAGGAACTTGTGTCCTCAAAAGTGCAAGGCGAAGAGACTGGTATTTACAGCTGAAGTGCTCTTTAAGAATTTCACTTGCCTTCAACTCATCTCTCAAACTGAATTTCAACAAACATCTCTCTTGGAGAAAAAAAAAAAGATAGTCTTTAGCTGAAATTATTTGTGGAAGTGAACACAAGCAAGAATGCAGCTGCTGACGAAAACAATTTCCTCCTCCTTTCTTACTTAGCAAGGAGATTCTTGCCAAGGTGACCAACTAACTAGCAGGGGATCTGATCAATAAGGCTTTTGCCTACCAGGAAAGTAGAAGACTAAACACAAACTGTTTATTGTGTGATTATAAAAGGAAATGGGTGTTGAACTTTGCATTAAGAGCTGCTTGGAGAACAGAGCCCCATTGTGCTAGGGCACCATGCAAACAAATACCGAGAAAGTGCTTCCTTTGAAATGTTTATCCCTTCCTAGGAAGCCAAGGCCATGGAAATATGCTTTGAGAGGTTAGTCTTCAAAACCTAACATGCAGACTATGTAATCAAACACCCACTGGGTTATTAATTGTCAGTCATTCACAGTTGACTGTCAGTGTCAAACAAACTTATTTTCATTGTATCCCTTCATTTGTATTCACAGACATTAGACTGGCCTCCGTGAAAGGCAGATAAATGCGAAAGACGGTATTGTGCTACCAGCCATCCTGCTCTTCAGATAGGATGTAGCAGTGAGATCACGCATGCCTGCTGGCATTGCAGCTGGGAGGAACCTCCCAGTCCATTGGCAGCGCAGCCTGCCATTTACGGCATTCAGATTATCACCATGTCATAAATACCTCCTAACCTACATGACAGAAGTTAATTTTCATTTCAATCCTAAAAACGTTTTGCCTTGTTGCTAATGTGATGACAGTAAGTAGTAGCTCAATCTTTTTCTATAAAAATTGAGTAGAAAGAAAATGTCATCAGTGTGGGGTTTTTTAGTATCCTTTTTCCGTTCCTTATCTGATTCCATGAATTACGTGGATGTAAAATGAGTGTAAAATAAAGTAGAAAATGGAGAAAATATCTGGTGTATAGATGGAGAGGATAGAAGAAGACAAAGGAAATGGTGAAAGAAGAATAATAACCATTGCTACCTAGAGAAAGGTTGGTTGGTTTGTTTTTGAGACAGGATAGTTTCATTAGGCAATGGATGACTTGACCTTAGCTATGGCCTCTGTCAAAGGAGGATGAAAAGGCAGAAGAAAATGAAAATTTTTACCATATATGAATATAGCTACCACACTCATAAGAAGGAGAGATATAATACCTTTTCTGATCACTCCTACAGGGAAATGTAGATTATTTTTTAGTCTGGATTTTTTTTTTTTCATTTTGAGCGTTATGCCTTTTTCTCTGTCAAGAAGTGGGCATTTTCAGAAACATATTTTGCAGTGAGCTGAACATTACGTGCTCCATAAGCAGAGGATAAAAAAAGATAGGAAAATTTGAGCGAAGGTAGGTGTTTAGGAATGTGCTACATTTGCAGATTGTTAGTTACACATGCCTTTTTATATTGTCTAGTTCAGTGTAAGAAATACAATAATATTTGTCCATGAATTATAATAATCTCCACATTTACTCCTGCTAATTAAAGGAACTTGATATAGCTGAGAATTCAAGTTGCAATCAAAGCCTGTGAAGGTGTTCATTAAGGAAGGCAGATTACAGATGAAGAGTGAAACATCGTATTTTAATGTTTCCAGCTATTCTGCACCAGCTCTTCCTATTGCATCACAAGTTTTGGAATGAGTTCTGGCAGACCAGGAAGCAATGAGTTGATTTCTTCTGTTAAGGTAGTGTAAGTCATCTCTATAGAGCAAAAATACATTTGGAATTGCATCTTTGTTTTGGATCTTTTCAGTTCTTTTTATAATAAGGCTCAGCTTTCTAGCAGACTTCTCCCTGAAGTCAGTGGAAATGCTGGCTGCACAGAGCCTTCAGGATGGGACTCAAAGGAGTCCTCACATTTTACCTGACAGAAGTCCATGACATAACTTTGCATTCAGGTTGTGTGTTTTTTTTGTAATTTCTTTGGAGGACTGGAATCTTTGAGAGGCAAATGGAGGGAACAGAAACATAAGAAGGAGCAGAAGAGCAAACAGTTTGCAAAGTGGTGCTTAGTGTCTTATGCTGCATATTTTTATGAGGTTGTATAGAGTATTGTGATCTTCTGTTTTGCATGCAAATAAAATAGTCTGCTGAAGGGAGATGTGGCTGCAGAACTCATGTAGTTGTTGAAAGTTAAATTAAGCTATTCAGTAGAATACAGTTATAAATTGCCCATGGAAGGCTCTGATTTTAGTCTAGATTATTTTAACTGCTAGTGTGCTGGAAACTTTGCCATAGTCATTAAAAAGCCATTGGCAAAATAGTGAGAGTAAGCTTCATCAGGACATGGTTTCTGATACTACCCTGGTGTAATTTCTGCATAGCATACAATGTGATGTAGAGAAGCGCTCTTTCCATCTAAGAGAGAAGGACAACCTTCTTTGATACTTGGGTCCCTGAGCATGCCAAGATTTGAGACAATCTTGTACTAACGACGGCAGTGGTTTGTCTCTCTCAGTGATGAAGCGGATTTCCCTAGTCTTTGTACTAGAGGGTTTGGCCAAATGCAGTGCTAGGGACTGGCCTAAATGTTTTTTTGTTACTTCTGGATGTAAAGAAGAAATAGAGTCAAGGTACAAGGAAATTCTTAGCTGAAGAATGTGTGTATGTATGTCTTAATTTTTATATGAGTTGCAGAGGTCATGAGTTAAGTTGTATGTAGTTTAATGCCACCAATACTCTTGCATAAGTTTTATTACTTTAAGAGAAGCCTGTTCCCCGGAGCAGTATTTGATGCAGGCAGAATTCTCTATGTGCTTCCATAAATGCCTTCCAGAAAATCTGTGTGCCTCTCTGCTGCCACCATTGCGAATGACCTTGACTTTCTATTCAGCATGGCTACTCACAGTCGGACAGGTAAAGGCTGTGCTGTGTCTGAGCCAGGCAATCCTGCTGGGTGGGATGTGACCCACCACTTCTTCTCACCAAGCTTGTATATGGCTCCATCCCTTTTTGTAGGATTGTTTCTAATTGGCACATGGACACCCAACTGAATTCTCAGCACAGCTAAGATTTGTGAATCGTGATAGAATTAAGGAATTCTCCCAAAGCCTGATGTCTGCAGTTGGGCACAAGACATTCTCATCTGCCTTCATGCATAGCTTTGCTGCTTGAAAGAAGCAATGCTGTTATAGATGACGTGGGGGAAGGGGAACTGCTAGTGCACTGGTAATGACTGCTATGTTCCCCACCTTTCTGGCCCTGCTGAGTGGTTTCACAGCAAGACTAAGTTATTCTCTTGACAGAGTTATTTATACACTGTGTGACTCAGCTGCCTTCTGAGGGATGGCAGCTTGCCTGCCTAAGAAACAAACTTTGTGGTGCCACTCGTGTTGTTTCTTCCTTAAAATATTCATCCCATGTTGTTAGATCAGCCGTGGAAGTGCTATAAGCACCAAAACAGTGATAAAAAGAAAAAAAAAAAGGTTTGGAAATTGCTTTTTGTTAATCATAACCTGAAAAATTGACAAAATTGATTTGCTGTTTGTATTTTCCTTCCTTATGTCAATAATAAAAGGCGCTCTGCTGCAGGAGGATTAAAAATAGGCAGTCTGTGTTTCCTCTTGAGCCTGAACTTCATTTCACATCTGCAGAATTTTTGTCTCTATATAGTAATTTCAGTGCCTGCTGTGAAATAGTTCCTAATTTATCATAAAAATGAAAAATCAGGATCAGCCCATCCTTTCTTGCCATACATTATGAAACTAATTACTTTTGTGTGAGGCACAGGTACAGCTTAATGAGATGTTCCTTGGCTCTTTGCAGAGGCCGTTTTCTTGAGCAGGCAAGATTTTAGCTCGGAAGAATACTTTCATTGTTCTTAGGAGAACTTGGATCTAGAAGTTTTTGTAGCACTCTGCTTCCCCCCAGGTCTGCTTGGCTATGTTTGTCTTTCTCTCTATTGAAGTGATGTCCTTTTCTGAGTGTTTTCATTTATATGCAGGAGGGCTTTCCCCCCTTGTTTTCCTTTTTAATTTGTTGTTTGTTGTTGTTGGGAGAGTATTCCTCCTCATATCCTGTGGTCTTTTTATTCTGTAACAGTGATTGTTTTGCATTTCCTTGAGGCACTGAGCCATTCTAGTGGTGGGTGATAATCTTTTTTTCTGCGTAGTGAGTTATGTGCATGAAAAAGTAGAGTATGTGGATTGGGTTTTAACCTTCATTGCTATTGGTTTTCACCTTTTTCAATCTTCTTTTTACACTGTCTTTTTTAACCTAGTTTCTAGTGATTTTGTGGTTCTGGCTTTGTTTTTTGCTGTGAGATAGCTGAAGCTTAGCCATGTCAGATGTTTGCATGCTTGTTCCCTTAATCCAACCAAATTCAGCTTTATGAATTCAAAATCGTGTTTATTCATATTGTCCTTGTTTTTAATTTAAAATAGAAATCCTTTGACAATGTAGCAGTGCATTCAAATAAGATTCAGAATAACTACAGCCTGATTATTCTGATGGTATAGTGTGCTCATATACCAATGCTCAGAGCCTCTTGGCTATAATACTTGTTACTGTGAGGGAAAAGAGCCCTGCAAAATCATAGTGGGTGCTGAGGAGTTGTTCATCTTTGACTACAGGTAAAAATACCAGTCTACTTGATCTTCAGCTCGATTATGCGGACACAGTACATTTATAAAGCAGATCTTTTGGTGAGAAGGAGCTAATGCCTGGTTGAGGATGCTCTTTTAGCTTGCTTCAAGCTTCTATCTAGCACTGTTCTGTTGCAGATTCTTTGTGCTGACTGAATACAAATAATCACCAGTGTGATGAAAGTAGAATGTGTAAGAAAGGAAATCCTGTGCACAGGGTGATGGAATAACAATCACACATGTGCAAGTGATGCAGTTATGTCCCAGAGATGGGACTTCAGTTCCTTTCTTACCCTTTATTTTACCCTTGAATTGGGTAAATACTGTCCATGTGGAATGAGGTTTCCTCTACTGCACAGGAAATCCTGAGAAACATGTTTCTGTTCTGGATTTAGTGTACTAATTGTGCCTTAGGTCCTTGAGAAGGACAGCTACTTCTCATGATGACAGCGTAGGTTCTGGTACATTCAGCCCCTGTGGGTGGCTGAAAGCAATACCTAAAGCCAAGAGGATTAGAAGGGACATTTCACTTGGGCTAGATTAATGTGAAAAAGTCAGGCCAATTCTAATGTTTCACAGGTGGAAAGCCACAAAATATTTGACAAGCTCAGTATGATTTCAGTTACACAGACACTGATGTCAAATAAGCAATTATACAGAAGTCAAACTTCTGTAAATTTGTAACACAGTAGAAGAACATTATGCATAATTATGTTACATAGCATTTTAAGGATGAAGCTCATATTCGAGGCTCCATTAGCTTTCAGAGTCTTTGTAATATATCTGTTGAACACATCCTAAAAAGTTAGAGACAAGATTATTATTGATTTTCATTCACAGCAAGATATTTAGCTGACAATTGATGCTGCAGTTTCAGTTCTATTTCTTTAAATACCTGTTGTCTTAAATTTTGGTATCTCTATGCACAAGATCTTTGCATGGCACCAGTCATGATTCTGGGTATATTTTTTGACCTCATTAAAATTCCGTTATGGCAATGACATGTGGTGCTGAAGCAAAGAGCTGCAGTGACTCGGTTGTTGCTGCTCCTAGGTTGCTGCTCTGCGCTGTTGCCAGAGGTTGCAGCCTGTGTAGCAGAGATGCTAGAGGCAAATCTATGGTTCTGCCTTGCTCCTACAATTCATAGCCTGACATTTTAATGTAAATGGCAGTTTAAATATGCTAGGCCATGAACTGGGGTGACTGAAGAATGGGCCCATAGGAAAGTTATCTCAATGTGATAGTGGCTTAAAATTCATTTAGTCTTCTGGAACTATTTTCCCTTTTGTCCTAGCAACTTCAGACCAAACACTGAGCTTGTTCTGTCCTTATCTGCACTAAATGTCCACTGTTTCTACACACATAATGATTACTGTTTGTAGTCAGAAACTGGCCTTGGAGATATGGCTATCTCAGAAGCATTGTGAAGGGGGTGGATTAAGTTGATGACCCTGGGAAAGGAAGACCCTAAAGATCAGCTGGTCATTGTGGGTGTGGGTTTAGTGTCTGCAGATTTTTTTTATTTGAAGAATTTGGCAAGCAGTATTTAATGTTATTCCTTCCTGGGGACATGCATTTTGCTACCTTGCCCACTAACTCTTAAAGAGCAAAAAGTAGAACTGCGTAATGGAAATACATGTTCTCTTGTAAATTAGGCTGTTATTCTCAGCAAGTCTGATATCAGATTACTAATAAGGTTTTTATTCTTCTACATCAGAAAAAAATGCTCAGATATGTGGTTTCAACTGACTCAGGCTTCAAGCTGGAAAGTTTTTCATACGGTTTGGAGATGGGGGTGATGGCATTCTGTTTCCCAGTATATGTTGGTCCTTAAGGTAGTGGTATTTCCATTAGACATGTAAATTCTAAACCAGGAAGAGTCTTATTTCTGGAGTAGTGTTAAATGCACATAGTGCTGCTCTGAATCAATAGAGTGAATCAATTCTATCTCTTTTGTTCTCTAATCTTTGTTCTTCTGAATTGTTTTGTTTTGCTAACACACTGTGTCAATTTAAGTGTGTAGTTCTGGGTTAGAAATGAGGCTTTCTGTGTTTTCATCAGCTCTTCAGCTTTTGAAAAGTAAAAGTCTTTGATATTGTTCTCTTTTAAAGCCCATTTCTAAATAAGAGTAACACAATATCAATTGCTGGCAAAATTAAACTTCTTCTGAAATGTGGTTCAGAAGCAGAAATTCAGTTCTGAAAGTAGAGGAACTGATAGGAAAATTTGTAGATTCAGGGTAGAAAAATGGCTAATCTGATTTCAGTGCAGAATTATAGTTTAATGAGAGACATTCCACAAATATTGTATAATCTAAAACAAATTGCTGCATAGAGGACTAGTATTTCTGCTTAGCATTGTAGAGAGGTACACCCGGTTTTCAAATAAAGTCATGACCAACTCATAGAAGACATAACACAGCTAGAATAATACAATACAAATCGCATCATCATCATCATGGATTGTTCTGTTTAGGGAAATGAAGCTGTTGACCTGTCTCCATTACAGTGTAGCACAGCAGGTGGTATGTGAGATACATAGTAACGTGATGCTTTCTAGTGCTGTATGGTATGAATAATTTTTTGTATTGTTGTAATACTGATTTTGTCAATACATGCTGTGAGTACTGACCTAGTGGTTTTCCCTCTCTGTCTCAATCACACTGTAAATAGAGGAACCACAGTCATTTGCAGGAATGGATATGACTCAATAGCAGCAAAAGCACGTTCTCTGTTTACTCTGTGCTGAAAAGCTGTGTGAGAAACTCCCTGTAACAGGCTACGTAGTGACTCTTACAAAATGCTTTTGTACAAGTATACTCATTATCAGCCCCTGTCAGAGAAACAAATGCTTTCTCTCCTCTCTGAGATCAAGTGCTCTGAATGACAAAAACAAGATAAATGATACAGTAATTTGCTCTTTTAAGTTGTGGGAAGTTGATTCTCACTTTAGAGAAACAGCAATGATGTCAGTTGACCAATAGAGGATTTTTAGACCTTAGATAGAGATGCTTTTGACTGTATTTCACACCAATTTCTTAAAGAGAGATACAGAATGAATACCTATTTGTGTAGGCCTTGTTACTGAAAGTCAGTATTTACATATACAGTGTATCTACAATATTTGAAATGCCTCTTTATTCTGAAGATAGCCAAATTCACAGATCCTGCTGATGACCATTATCCTGTAATGGTAACAACTGCTGACAATATGACACTAGGCATTAAATGCTTCCCCTCTACTTGCATTGTTTTCAGCAAAACTATTATACGTATTTAGCAAAGGCCAGCTTGACTCATCTGATTTATCTCTCTTGACTCCTTTATTAATATTTTGGCACTTTCAGACACGTTGAACAACCTTGGTAACAGCATTTGGGGTTTTCCTGGAAGCTCATTTTTGAAATGCAGTATTGTAGGGGTCGTGTTTCTAGGGATGTGCCAAGACAGAGAGTTGTTGGATTACATCCTTCAACCTACTGTCCTGGACAGGGTACAAGGTTATAAGAGAATGGATTTGGAAGGAAGGGGAGGCTGAGAAGAAACAAATGTCCTTTCCTATGTGGCAGCTCTCTGACTTTGCTGTTGGGCTTACAGGAAAAAGTAAGGAAAGTCTTCAGTGCTCAGTTCCTGCAGCCGCAAAGCATAGCTTTTGAAAATGCCAGGCACTTGCTCCTGACTGATGCTGTGCAGCCAATGTGGCAGTCATCCGGGCAGGCAGCCTCTGGAGTCTGCTTCCCTTTGAGTCTCTAGCTGTGACCAGGGCAAAGATCCCTCCCAGACACAGTACTGATAATACACAAGTGGAAGTGTTTCTTTCTTGAAGAGGTGAAGAGTTGATAGAAAATGTTTGCTCCATTTCAGATAATGCAGAGATAATAGTTCACTTGCATCTTAAAACTGCCCTTAAGGAAAGGTATAAGTCAATATTATTTCAGGCAGAATAAAAGGTAGAGTGTGTTAATAGAATAATAATGGTAGTAGCACTGAAAGGCTGCCTTATTCCATGAGATTACTTTGTTGCAGCAAGGCAGGAACAGTAAGTATATGCTCAGGGCATTAACTACTTGTTGTTTCTCTAAGGCTGTCTTTGTGCCCATATGCTTTTGTGCATAGTCCCCACCTGCTAAGCCACGCAGCTGGTGGCCATGTTGGTCATTTGAGCTATGCAGGTCCTGTGTCCCGCACACAAGCTCACAGGAGCTGGGGCTGAGCTGCTGAGCACTAGCTGTGCTGCTCTGAGTGCCTGCATGTCCATCATGGGCTCTGCATCTGAGAGTGAACTGACTACAGGTACCTCATGTACAGCCAAGCTCTGCATAAGTCTGTTACCACAACCTATTATGTGGAATAAGAGTCTATATATACTGCTTAGTGTATGGTAAAAAGGCAAAAGACTGAAAGACTCTCAAGCTTGCCATAAATTGCATCTCAAAGTCTTTCTGCCTACTGAATTTTACCTTCAAGAGCTGTAGAGTAATGACAGAGAAATTTCAGTATGTATAGCTCTGCTAATGGAGCTAATAAAACCTTCCAGTGAAAATGACAGATAAAAGTACAATGGGATTGGATCTCTGCTGGCTCCCAGAACAAAAGTCAAAGAGGAAAAGCTTATTTTTATTTCCTGGGAAGTGTATTCATTTACATCTTTGAGTTTTCCCATTCTCAGTCCTGTGCTTAAAATAGTAACTCCATGAGATGTAGGAAAAAGTGAGTTTACAATTGAAGTTTTGAACAACTTTTCAGAACAGTGCTAATAAGTGATCTGGTTTTAAGTGGATAAGTCAGTAGTTTCAAACATTTTGAACATTAGATGTGTGTGTTTCTAAACTTTTGCTAGTCAGATGGAGGATCTTGACAGTTTGTTAGAGGAATAGAGAAAATGAAAACATAAATCATGTAAACCAGAAGTGGTTTAGCCATTGGAGCTATCACATCTGCCTTGAAGGTGATGGGTCTGGACTCTCCCAGGGCAGGAGTGGGAACAGAGCTGCAGGAAGGGCAAGTGAACTCCCCATTGGGTGCACATTGGCATTCTTCTATAAGGGCAGAGCTCTGATTTTTTTCAGATGGGACACTTCATGACCCGATGATGATCTGCATGCACAGTGCTGCCACTGAGCTGATCTTTCTGCCTGTGTGCCATTAATCCAGATAAATTGCTGCTCTTTCCTAAATGCTCTGGCTCAGTTTCCTGACCTAGTGCCAACATGTGGGGAAATGCAAGGGGCCAGTGGGTTTCTTGTCACTGTGCTGGCTCTTTACAGCACGAGCGATGCTCTTGTTCCTCTGTGCTGAATTTTCTGAGGACAAGCATCTGGGATGTCAGGACTGCTTTATTGGTCTGCTTGGGCTTGGGAGCTGTGGCCTGGTCAGAGAGACCTCCTGGGATGGCTGGAGCCCTCCTGAGCAGACACTGCAACAGCATGGTGTAGGACAAGCTCCGGGAGCAGATGTACATGCAGAGGATGAGCTCAGGGAGCAGGGAAACCAGATTTCTGCCAGGTAGACAAGGTCTGTAGAGACCAAAAAAGATGCATCATCAGCATGGGGAGCTGTGACAGGTGTGTTGAAAAGCAAAGCTGGAAGGAAGGACAATTTTGCAAAGACACAGTAGGTGGGAAAGGAGGCAGGATTTGTTTTCAAATCAGAAGATTTCTCTTTTGTATCTGAAGGGTTACATTATTCTTGTTTAGGATTTTGTGTTCTAATTAAACAGCTTTGGAGATTAAAGCCTTTGTATGCTTTTGGCATGGTCCCCCTGAAGGTGGCTCCCCTGCAGCGGGTACCCTGGCAATCACTGCCCTCCTGGCTGGCCCCGAGGCTGCCTGCCAGGCTGCCCATGTCCTCTCACTGTCTTCCAGCTCCCCACCTGCATCCTCAGTGGAGTTTGCTCCTAATCTTTCTAGCAGCAGAGATGTGTAGAAACCACTGCTAGGCCCTGCCGTGCCCCTCACACCCTGCCCTTAGTGTTATGAGATGAGGATGTATGGACATGCCCAGGCTGTTGCAGTTTTCTGAGTGGACAGTAGGTCCTGGCCTTTTCTTCAGGAAACCCTAGTAGTTTTCTGCCCTTCCAATGCTCAGTGCTGTTAGAGGAACAAACAGAGTTATTGGAGTGTCCTAAAAAATAATTTTAACACTGAAATGTTTGTTATGTTCAGTTTCTTTGACTTAGCCAGACCAGATAGCGTGCATATCTAAGTAAGTATTTCCTTTTTGCTACTTAAGTGGGGAGTTTCAAGAGGATGTCAGAGACTAAATATTCATGCAACTCTTAATTAAAAATTTCAATAGTGGTTGCAACCAAAAATATACTTTTCTTATATCTCTGTTACTGTGACAAGATTCACAAATTCCTGTTACTATATAAACTATATACATCATATGAACTTAAAGTGTTAAATGCTACTGATAGGAACAGCAGAGTTTAATTTTTTTTTTTTTAACAAACATATATGGCTACTGCTAATACTGGAAAGAAAGAATTGACCACTCTGGCTGTGTAGAAGTGGTGGAATTTCCATATCAGTTCCTGCAGAAGGTCCATGGGGCTTGTTCTGAAGCAGGCCAAAAGATGTACTGAGAGGGAAGATCTGGGTTATATTCAGGCTCGTTTTCTGATGGGTGCTCCCCTGCCTCTTGGTTGGTCCTCTCTCCACGCAGCCACCTGTGATGATACTGTGACACCCAGAAAAGACCTCAAGCCCTTCCCTTTTGGGGACTGTGGAGTCCTGCAGAGCAGCGAGTGGTATTGCCGCAAAGGAAAATGGGGTTTGTAGGCAGCTGAGACACAGACTGAATTTAGATCATTTAAAGAGGCAGTGTGAATGCTGGGTGATAAGTATCTGGATTAATCAGGTATTTCAAAGCACCTCTGGGACCTCTTTCTGTTCACAGCTCTCGAATTTCTTATTGTTACTTACTGAGGTCTATTATTTGTGCATTTCACATGTTGCTATGGAATTTATTAGGCTGAGTTGTGAATGCAGAGAGCAGTTGCTTTCAAAAGAGAAGGAAATGTAGTTTACAGGGCTGCCTACAGATTTAAGATATGCAAATTCAGTTTCTTAGAACTTTTAAAAGATTATTTCCTTGCCCACATTTCCTCTTCATACTCTGGGCTTGGAGAATTTTGCTTTCTAATTCTTTGTTTCAGGGTGGTTATGAGAGAATAACAGGAAGAGAGAAAACCATGTCTGACAGCTCTCCCAATTTCGTCTTTTACATACGCAAGAGGTGCTTTCTAAAAGCAGCATCATTATCCACGCATGTGTAAATGAATTCATTTTGTCAGTAATGCAGGAAGGCTATGTGCTTTTGTATTGGTTTGGGGAGGGATTTATTCAAATACACAAAATGAATAAAATTTTGCTGTTGAGGGGTATTACTGTGAGCGGAAGGGACAGCAGAAATTTACCCGGAGCATACACAAGCAGGATCCATTAATCTTGCTGGGATTTTAGGCAGGTAAGATTTCCAAGAACCAGGCAGAGCAGTAAGGTTGGGTTTGGGGTTTACACGTAGAATCTTTGCTCCCATCTTTGAAACTGGGATGTAGGCAGCCACTGTCAGAGTCTGGGAAGCCACGGATCACTAAGGAGCTGAACAGGCGGCCAGAGGCGTGTGAATGTGGGAGGTGGAGGAAGCGTTCACTGGGAAATGAGGTCAGGCTCGTTTTTTTACAGAGCGACTCAGCAACACAAGTTCACAAACGCTTTTTTGGTTGTAAAGGAGCATTTGAATAATTTAACCTGTATGATGGTACAAGATATAAGCCAGAGCTTGTGTGGTTTTAGATTTTACCAAGGAAGATTTAGACAGTTACAGAACTGGAAAGACTGAAAAAGGAAAATGGGTGGAAAAGCAATATTTCCAGGTTGCTTAGCTAAAGAATAGTCTCAGTGCAGTTGGATAACAGTCACAGATGGAATTTGATACATGAAAAGGAATACAGTGCTGGATGATGACCAAGCAATGTTCTTCAGAGTCTCATAAAAGCAAAGTAAAAATAGGATTGTTACAAGGGAATTTGATCTTAGAAAATATTGGAAAATATTTTTCTAACAGAACACCTAAAGGAAAGTGAGAAGAGAAGCTACCCAGAGACTAGCTGTGTTAGGATTTTTTTTCTGCAAACTGATTGTAAAGTAGAGTTATATACTACTTCCTAACTAAAAGTATTTTGTAAATTCTTTGGGGATAGTTTTCATCTGTATCCTAAGGGGGGAGTCAAGTTCAAGACACTGAAGAATAGATTGATTTGAAATATCATCTTACAAAAAGGCAAATTGAAAGCTAGAGAGAGAAATTTTCCCTATAAAACAGAAATCCAATATATCTTTATACTATATACTACCTATCTATATACATGCACTTTATTAAAGTAGCAGGTCTCTTGTGCTTTACCTTCTTGTTCCAGGCAAAGGTGGTAAGTTTGATCAGTTTGCTAGGGGTTTTTTGTTATGCAAAAGTATTTTAGACTTTTTACATTGCAAAGCAAATCTATAGAAGGCTCCCAACCCCGTGACTGGAATGGGATTCCTCTCACCTAACTTTAGCCATATAGAAGGTTTTTCAGCTCCCTGAGAAGCCAGTGAGGATCAAGAGGCTTTGCCAGAAAGGGATCCTCAATTGCCTCTTCAGTCTGAGCCTAAGGAATAAGCCTGTATTCTGCTCTGAGTTCAGTTTTTTAATTTTTCCTTAGGTGATGACCATTAGCTTTGTGTACGTTTACTTTATGCCTATATTTGCACCACACTGCAGCAACATCCAAGAACCACAGATACATGGAAGGGAAAAAGGATGCTCTGTGCTTACAACACTTTATTTGCAATTCAGCTTTCATGGGAGGGCCAGCGTGATTTTGGAAAACAATTCGGTATTGTTTTCATAGAATTAGTTAATAAAGACTATTCCTACACTAGTATTAAAGATAAACATATTAAGCCTTCTTTTTAATATCCTTTTAATAGAAGGAAATTATAAAAATCTCTAAAGAATATACCTAAGTATAATGAAGCCTTTACAGAGGGAGAGGAGAGGTGAGGGGCAGAGCACAGCTTCTGTCTTCCTCTCTATGCAAATACCTATCTTGAGGAAAGGAACCTGCTAAAGATCAGCCTGACATTTTCCCTGACCATATCACAGAAAGATGAGTGGACAAGAGATTTTCTCAGAGTTAATCTGTGGAGGGCAAAAGATATTTGTGCAATGTATAAATAACCTTTTTCCTTTAGGCCTCCCTCTTCAATTTGGGGATAACTGTTTTTTTGACAGGAGCCCATATGTTGCAACTGTCTGTGCATAGCTCCTTGGGCACAAATAGCACCCCAGAAATTAGTGGGTGCTGTGGATGGAAAGATGGATGTTGTGTTGGGGGACTGAAACTGGGTAGATCCATATCATTCGTCATGGGAGAAAGAAGAAACCTTTGTTTTAGGATCAAAAGAAAGATTTTCTGCCTCAAACTTCCGCATACTCAGCCTGTTCCAGTCAGTCAAATCTCAAATATTTTGCTTTATTGGAATGGAGATTTAATCTTTTCCAAACATGTGTCTTTTAAATTTACCCTCTGCACTGGCATATATATAGATACATTTTAACTACAGAAGCACTGGGTGTTCCTCTAAAACTAAGATGTGCTGATATCAAAATACCTTAGGATAGATTTTTTTCAGTCTATGAGAGGTTGATTTATTGGCTTTTCTGGTCAACTTAAAATCCTGCATGTCAATAATTGATCTTTTGAAATTTCCTGTAAGATGAATTAGCAAGAACCGAAAGTCTTAAAAAACCTTACTTTTCATTAATGTGCTCCTCCCTTTAATTTTAGGAAAAAACAGATGCTGTTGAATGCTATTGAATGCTGCAAGGTGGTGAGAAAGGCAGATATCTTGAGTTCCTATTACTATTTGGGGCCATGTGTGTTTGACTAATAGGCTGATTTTCATTTGGTGGTTGTTTCATTGTGCATGTGAATGATTTTAATTCAGTATTGAATTAGAAAAAAACTGATATGTGAAGAAGAATCCTGTATTTTCAAAGTCTGCCTAGATGGGTCAGGAATTAATGTGGAATATTAGTTTGAACGCTGCTCATAAGGAAAGGTGTGTAGGCAGTCTGACCCTGGTTACCCTGAAAGCTATGGTGGTTCTACAACCAGTTTGACAGTCTCATAGAGTTTGGGTAACATCCCAGCACAGCAGTGCTCAATGTACAGTCAGCTTTACTGTTAGCACACGTACAGACTTGAGTGTCAGAGCTACCCTCAAGCAAGCCAGCCTTATAAATAAGAAAGATGGTATCCTAAAATGGAGCCGTGCAGGAACATCCCCTCCATCCTTCTGTAGAAGGTTGCTTTTGGTAACTTTGCTGCCTGCATGTGATTTTGAAAATGTTGCAGGAGCCATCATGTTATACTGCTCAGGAATGATGAATTATTGGCTTCATTGGAACCTGAGGTAAATAAAACCCAATCATTTGGTATTTCAGGAGAAGGCGTAAGAGTTGCCTTTTGCTTGCTAATGGCAATTGCATTGCAGTCGTATTTATGTTTTGCTGAATTCTAAATATGGAAGGTTTATCTTTTAATAAGCCCCTTGGTGCTTTCAGCCAGCCCTGGATCTTCTTACCGAGGCTGTGACGTTTTCCAAATGGCCTCTCTATTTCCAGTAATCTTAAATCCTGTTCAAAACCATGTTATTGTTATGTCTGAATGTTAAGGCTTAAGCAAGATAATGAAGGACAGGCACTTGCAAAAAAAAAAAAAAGAAAATATTGCATTGCATTTTGAAGACCTGCATGATCACTCTCATTTTGTCTGTGCTAGTTAAACCTTGATTTTTACCTTGGTTGCATTAGTTTCAGACAGACAAAACAGCCCTTGCTTCAGCTGAAGGAGGATCTCAGTCTTGCAAACAATGCAAAGATCAGAGCCAGTCTGAAGCAGTCTGAAGATCTCAGCTTCAATTTCAATGTTGCAGGTGCTTTGTTTTCTTTTATTTCACACTTCCTTCAAACTAAACCCCAAAACTTACAGCTTCACAAAATGATATTTCAATTAAGTATTTCTAGTTCTAAGCATTTATGAAAGTGTCAACTTTCCCTCACCACAACCTGGGCAGTAACTATAACTTGCTTTTATAAATGTGGACTAGGAAGTGCGAGGAGGCAAATGTGTTGCCTGGTGGCCACGTTGTCATTGTCAGCACGAGTGAGAGTGGGGCCCGGGGCTCTTGGTCCAGTGTTTGGTGCAAACTGCTGGAGCCAGTCACTGATGAACGATTAGTTGTGGATTAGTTTGGCAAACCCAGCCAAGAAACAAAGTTAAAACAAAATTATGCCATTTTCTGGCAACTAGCAAAGCTAAATTAAGGTGGCCAATTCGTGATAAAATCACAGCAGGGAAAGCAGAACAAGCAAATCAGAACTTTGTTTTTGCTTTAGCTCCTGTACCAGTTTTAAGTCATCCTGACAGCTTGTTAAATGCCAGTCTGGAGAACGGCTTGAAGCACTGACTCTCACTTAAAATATTTTCCATGGGAAGCTTTGCCCTGAGAGGATAACTAGCAGCAGAATGCCCTTTCCATATACAAGTCAAACCCTGCAGCAGCTCAGGGACTTGGTCTGTGGGTCCTTACGCCTTTGGTGTTGGTTCCCCTTATGGTCTCACCAGTGTTACAAGCTCAGATTACGCTGCATAACTTTGAACACCACATTTTGATGTTTCCAGACTTGCATGCCCACTATAGAATACACTGCAGTAAATATATTACACAGGCACCCTATAGAGATCTTTGCTAGCCCTCTGATGGACTTTTGGTCATAATCCTGTCCATCCAGTCACAGCCAGTGCACAGGTTCAAGCAGTAAGAAATGAATGTTCTGAATATCCAAATATATGTATAATTCTTGGAAAAGAAAAAATTAGTTTAAAATAAATTGTCTTAACTTCTTGGGAGGGATGTGATATTCACACCACCTAACTTGATATCACACTTAGGTGCTTGTGTTAGGAGTGGGAGTTCCCAGTCTCTGCAAGTGGAAGACGGCACGCCTCTTCTCTCCACTAGGTACGGCAAAGCTGGTTGTGTTGCATTGCCTTTATATCTTTTTGTAACAGACTTTGAGTAAGCTGGGAAAGACAATGGCGTAGCTGGATTGAGAATTCAAAAGACCATTTACAAAGGATTACAGTAAATGAAAGTATCCCCGTTTTCCTTTATGAGGCTTTGTGGTAGTTGCTGTCTCTCATTTTCTATTAGCTATGTGTTCTGCAGAGTGAAGCAAAGCTTTCTTGTATTTAATTCTGAGTAGCATCCCTGATACCTTGTAAATCTGGTAAGAATTGAGTACAGGAGTACGGAGTCCCAACCATGGTAATTTTGCAGGTTTCTTTTTTGTAGTGAAAATTTTCTGGTATCAGAAATTACATTTGGGTAACAGGACCCTATCACAATGTATTTTAACATGGTGTAGCTGAAACCACACTGTAAGTAATGAATTCCTTTTCTTTTTGAATGACAGAAGATACCTGAGTTTCTTCATATTTGAGGAAGATACGTATTGGCTTTTATCTCTATGCTCTATCCAAGTATGATCTAACATTTAGATTTACTAGATCTCATATCAGACCCTTGTATTTTAAAGAAGAGTATGTGAACCAGTTAACATTTTATATGATAAAACTGTTCTTCTTTCCATGTCTAACACATATTCTTTGAGGTTTGCATTATGAGAAAAGACCTTATGTTTGATAAATCGATCTTTAGAATTTGGACTGACTATGAATGGGTGGTTCCTGGTCCTTCAGAGAGTATTTAGTAGAGAAAAAAACAATTTAGTGGAGTTTTTAAAATGTCAGCATTTGGGAGGGACTGCAAATACTAAGTTTAGGATGGAAAGAAATGACTGACAGAAATGAGACTTCTGTGCAATAGAAACTATAAACAGAGACCACTGTCATTTCTGGCATTTTTAATACAGCATTGTTTAATTCTGTTCAGACCAGGTTTGAATTATATCCTGCCAGTAGTGCTCCCTTTTACTTCGTATCTGAAAATAGTGAAAAATGTATGGCAAAGAATACAATAGAAGGGATTTATGGTGATCAGCAGTTTGCATGATTTGTTCAAACCCTTGTAGAATCAGATTCAGATACATTCTGCAGTGAATAGCCTTCAATTTTGAAAGGCATGGGGAAACATGACATCCACAGTCAGTGCAAAAAAAACTGTTAAGATTTTTTAAGACTTTTGCTAATTCT
The DNA here is from genome assembly GCA_026212715.1 of Elanus axillaris. Taxonomy (NCBI): domain Eukaryota; kingdom Metazoa; phylum Chordata; class Aves; order Accipitriformes; family Accipitridae; genus Elanus; species Elanus axillaris. Next base: position 9,816,235 of record JANZLQ010000064.1, read on the forward strand.
GCTTTAGGTAGCATTAAGGGGTGGAATTTGGTTTGTCCCATGGGAATTTCATTACAAACTTCTCAACATGAGCATTTGCACTTGCACATTTCTTAGAGCTGCAGCAGTACTCAGAAATGATCACTGGTGCAGGGGGACAGCAGAGGGAACCTGTGCCACCAGGCAGCATGCGAGGTACTGCAGACCAAGGACGCGGCAAAGGACCTGGGCACTAAGGCTAGTTGTTCTCCAGATGATGTATAGCAGCCATCAGTGCAAACTGGAAATACTATGGCCAGCCATGTGTTGGGATATAGTATTGAGTGCGTTGCTTTGTGCAGATTTCTTCATAAGCAAGGAATTCTGTATGGCTTTTAGGATTATATTAATTGATTTGTACTTAACATACAAATTAGTTTTGAAACAACATTATGATGGTGACTTGCCTCATCAAAGCATGTTAAAAGGAGACTAATCTGCTCTCTGAGTGTTTTGAATAATTTTATCCCTGTTTATTTTTGCTGTACTTGGTAATATCAACCAAAAAAAATTGATAGGAAAACATTTCCTGATTGGTAGTTTCTGTCTAAATGGAAAGTGGATGACGAATTGTTGGTAGGATACTTCTTTAGCAGAAGCTCTCATTTTATCCATATATGCAGATGGAGGAGCAAAATAATTGATCAGTTGAAGTGTTATTTGCAAATGCATCTGGATGGATTCTGGTCCTTGGGACAACTCAATAAAAAAATTCCTTGTTTGAAAGTAGACTGGTACACTGGCTGTTCAGTGGACACCTTAAAATTTTGGCTACCAAATTCTAAGCAGGGCATTTCCATGTCCCCTTTTTATGGGATGGGTAGGCACTGCAATTTACTGAATGAAACCGCCACACTGTCTGTGTGATCTGTCTCAAAAACCATGCTTGGGCTTTTCTCTGTAGGCTCTTTCTGGAGAAGCTATTTCATACTTTGTCAATACTTGGAGGTGTAGTACAGCGTGCAGTTTCTGAGAGAGGGTTTTCAGATGTTTGCTGACCTTTTCTGGTATGCTTCCATATCACTTCATTAGTGGTCTTTAAAGTGAACAAGAGCCAAAAACTTGCATCCAAATACCTTTAATGAACCCTATGTGAGAAGCAGATGCCTCTGAAACCTCATGTGATTCATCTGCAAGATACTGTGATGACTGAATCGGTGAGTCTATTTGCCTTGTTTTGAAGCCCATTTCCACTGGGAGGGAAAAGCTGCATGATTTCTGGACACTGTCTTACAATAGAACCACAGACTCAGACCACCCTGTTCCTCTGGGGCTGTGGCCAGTCAGTCTGAAGTCCAGGGCATGTTATGGCAAGCACTTTCCAGATGGGTAACCCCTAGTGAGTGAGGAGGACAAAACCCCAGTCCTACTGGCAGTTCTGTGCAGCTGCGATAACTGGTGCTATGGAGGGAGGTAAATTCCTTTTACCTGCCTTTTCCCATCCCTGGTAAATCTGCTGGACAGAAGCTGGTGTAATTTCCTCATAACAACAGCTTTCTCTTCTCTTTTACCTGCTTCAGATCCTGACTGAGGCTTTAAGGCAGTTTCTTTACACGAACAGATGCAGCAGGTGTTGATCACCTGTAGGAATGGTCCTCCTTGGTGGTGCCAGGCTTAGGAAAGGGAAATTGTAAACTACTGAACCTAGCTGGTTTCTGCAGATGCTTCAGGGCAGATTCCTTGGCCTATTGTCAGCTCCAGCATCAGCAAATCCCCAGATACCAGGGACTTTGGCTTTGTGGACCCCATGGGGAGGTCACAGCCCCCGGCCCTGTGCACTTCTGCCCAGGGACACTGGATGTATGTATAGCCTTAATGTGGGCTTGCACCTTATTGCAATTGCATGTGGCTCCTGTGTGCCCATGGTGGGTCTGCTGAAGGACTTAGGGAATAGCTGCACTGTGCAACTCTGCTTCATCACTACAGTATTACTTCCAGCCAGTGAGTACCTGCAGAGTTCTATTTTGTTTTGAAGAGGAAGGGGGGAGGTCGAGAGAGTTGTCAAAGCCAAATGGAGCGATCTTTGTCTGAGCTTACTTTTGTTCTGATGTTGGTTTCTATGCCTCATTAGCTGTGCTGCAGTTTACCTCTCTGCATTTCAGCATGCTGTGTAATGTGGCAGAGCGGTGTGGGCTCATGTCGTGTGTCAAAATCTAAGAAGTCATCTTGGGGAAAAATTGAACATTATTAAAAACCATCAGAATTATTTATAATTTTAAACGGCTTAAATACTGAGGTTAATATCATTTTAGATATATAAAAGTCACCATGAAATTGTTCACCTCATTGATTTCAGTGGAATGGCAGTGGAATTCAGCTCTGTGCAGGGAATCATCATAGGACCTGTGTGCCATTTATTTACTGTTTTGGAGAACTGACCCAGAAAATAGAGAAGGGAGGAACCTTCAGTCACCATTTAATTCCTTCTCCTGCTCCAAATGAGCATACCAAGCTGAAACACTCTCAACATAGAGTTTGTGTTTCTCTTCTGTGCGAGAAGCAGGTTTCATCCAATACACCCTGCAGAACTTGTTCAGACAGATGGCTCACCTCATCTCCTATCTTGTCTCTGACACAGCAATTTGTGGTACTTGTCAATTAGTCAAGTTGAAGGACCTATCAAAAGATGTATCTGTTTTTATTGGAAGTATGACCACCATTTAATTCCAAGAAAAATTAGTGTTGCTTATGAAAATTTGTGACTAACTGGAAAAGAGGATGGAGTTGTCATTATGAACAACTGCTCTTATCAAGGGTGTCCCTCCTTTCCTCTGTGCAGAGAATGCATTTCTTGCCACTAATACATAGTTACCATCCTGTGCTGTGCTACAAGTAGTACAAATACCGGAGAACATTCACAGAAGGCAGAATGTAGACACAGATTTTAACCTTGAAAACTTTGATGCTGCTATTGAGATTTCTTGGGCCATCACCAGTTATAGCACTAGCTGACTTTGTCTCACACAACAAAATAATACACTTCCTAAATGTATCCCTCCCTAATTCCTTTGTGTTCCTCAGATTAATGCTTCTATGTTAGTAAAAATGAATGTTTTTACTGATCAGCTTGAACACCACATGTGAAACCACATTGTCTCCAACAGGCACCAACAAACTTCTGAGGAGCTGAAAATGCACTGAGTCCAGTGCTACAAGCCTGTATGTAATTTTATGTGCTAAAGCTCTGCATGGTGTCAGCACAATCAGTGCCTGCAGAGCAGCCAGCCAGCTCTGATTTGGTTTTGCTCCCACTTTGTTGAGTTGGGGTATTTTATTATGCATTTAATGACAACTGTACTCTAGTGGCCTTGATTGGTAAAATTTATGTCTATTTACAGTACCATTATTGGCATCCATGTACATGTTGTTATTATGCTGGTTTTAACATCCTGAAATCACATAGCTGAAGTTTTCATTTAACACACTTGGTTGCACAGTATGCAGTATTGGATAGGATAATGAAACTCCATCTTTCTGGTTTTATTGACCTAATTGTATCATCTGTATCTCTATTAGTTTGTTAAAATACTCCTTCCCTCCCAGCCTATTGAAATGATACTGTCTAATGCACAGAATGAGTTACCTTTACTGTAGTGTCACTGAGTGTGAAATGTTTTAGGTTTTTTTTTAATGAACTCTGTATTTTGGGAACTTCATTTTCCTTATCAAGTTCCATTCTTTAGGACTCACCAGCTTCTGATAACTGTGTTGAAGGTGACCCTTCCCCATTACATGGTACATACATGGTCAAGTAAAAACCAGAGCTGAGTCAGATTTTATCTTCATTGTTATACCTCTTGACTTCAGTTCCTTAACCACAGACTACTTTTAATCCCCACTTACAGCAACTCTCTCTCCTACATCCTATTATCCCTTGTGTAGAGATAACCATAGAGAAGCTGTTGGCATCAAAGAAAGAAAACAATTTCATACATTCCTACACTGAAAACTAGTTGTTTAGCTACATGTCAGGTTAAAGTTAACTTTTCTCTCACCAAAATGCTTTACCCCAGGGTAGGAGGGTTCAGAGACCCGTTGGCAGCAAGTACTTTTCTCCCTCTATAGAGGAAATACCACCTTTTTGCAGTTTATGTTTGCAAGAGGCACTAACACAACATTATTCTACTCTTATTTGAAATCCTGAAATGTTGTATTAGAAAGATACTGCTATTGTGGCAGAAATGTATTCAGTAATAATAGCTCAATATTTTTACAGGCATCTGTGAATAGGTGTCATACTTGTGGTTTTATTATTTTCTTATTTCTTCCATTACTGCTCTGTTGTTATCGCTGAATGGTTTCAGAGGCTTTAGGAGATGCGTTTTCAGAAATCTAGACTTAATTGTGGATTCTGTAGTCCTGAGCCTAAATCGGTCCTTTTCTGGAGTCACCCATGCAGTGACACGAGTTGCATATTTTTGGAGCCTTGCATGCTAGCGGGCCCCCAAAAAGAGCTTCCAAAGTATGCATATTGGCAGGAAAGTTTTCACAGCTGCCCTTGCACACACACACAGAATTGGGAGTAGATTCCCAAGTGTTTGCATCGAGATCTACTTCAGTACTCAGGTATGAATATGTGTTGCATAACAATTATCTATAGATGCAATTGCTGAAGTTCTGAAAATATGAATGTCAAATAGATGATTCAGTTACTTCACAATAAGTGCAGTAATAGAATCCCTGCAGCCTTTACATTTATCTCCCTGCAAAATATATTTTTATATTTAAAAAAAAAGAAAAAAGTACATATTTATGCACATCTCTGTTTATTTGTGCTTGTGGAGTAAAAGTAGGACCAACACTTAAATAGGACAAGTTAACATCTTATTCATAGTTACAGTGAACAGCGGGGGAAAAGTCAATACCAGCACTGGTATTGTCCGGTGTGACAAATTATATTCTGAGCTAATGCAACACGCTTGCTGTAAAATGAATTTTTGAAGCAGTTAATAAAAGAGAAATCTGTTCACAGAATTCAATATTTGTACAGAAGTTCTTTGCTTCTTTTTTAAGGCAAAAACTTTAGTCTTGACATATTGTTTCTGCTAGTGTTTGTGAGGCTGTCAGGACCAAAGCAATCTGTAGACAAGAAAAGGCAGTCTGGCCCAGAAACTTGATCCCTTGATTCATCTTTTAAACTGCATTTTCTGTTTTGTTCCCACTGCCTTTATCAATCTCTCTCTCAGAAGCACTGTGTAAGGTGTTGGAAACTTCTGCTAGGCTAAGACACGGCTTTGAAATGAGCCCTTTGAATAGAAGAAGATACTTTTGTGCTTCTGGAGAAGGACTGGAGAGAAGCACAGTGCCTGGGGCGTGCCTGCTTCTCAAGGGGAAGCTGTGCAGACCTGCGATCCATGCAGGTTTTTATTTATTTTCCTAGTTAGTGTTTAAAATATCTGTTAAAACCAATGTATTTAATAATTTAGGATTAAGTGAAAAATGCTGCTTTATTATCATTTTATAGTATGTTTCTGTTTTCAAGTATAATATAAATGCCAAGGAATGAGTTTTTGAGATTGTTTTAAATTCTGAAAATATGAGAATCTACTGCATAAATGCTTTAGAAAACTGGAGCTTCTAATCTATGAACTTGCAAAACCATTTTGTAAGGCATTTCTGGTGGGTCAGAAACACTTGTGTGGGCCAGCTGAGGTGGAGGAGGGAAGAACACCTGGGTAACTTAAAGTCAAGTACGTGATACAGATAGCTGTGCCGGGCAGGCTGACCATCATGATGGCATTTTATAAATCAGTTTTATAATGTTTCAGTGTTCCTGGCAGTTCAGTGCCAGTAGGGAGGAAAAATATATAAAAGGATGCCCAAAGTTATGTTGGACTTATTTTGGTAGTTTTGGTGTGAAAAAGGACAGAACTACTGCTGTGCTTTCATCCAAGGCTCGGACCTCTTACGACCTGTACTTGTGGTTCAGGGTAGCAAATTTTATGCAATTGCATTTTGTTGTGTTGTAGTTACATATTTTTCCCCTTGGTCAGGTTCAAATGCAGCCTCACAATTTTAAACTTACCCAAACAGATCTTCAAAATTTGGAGTTTAAATCAAGTAATTTTTGAGACAGGATTCATAAAGAAACCGAGGGCTCTTACAAGGAGTGCTGGTGGCATCCCAGGAGCTGCTGTTTGGTTTTACCTCCATCCTGAACTAACCCTTGAAGCTTGCATGGACTTGCTGTAGGTGGTGGTGTGTTTCAGAGGTGTGACGTGAGGTCCTGCTTAGCAGTGGACCATCAAAGGTCTCATGTTGTTAGCTGATAACCGGTTCTGGCCAAACACCACTTGAAGTTGTTGCAGGGCAGGTATATAAATGGCACTTCCATTTGGATGAAATACTTGTGTTCAATTCTCACCACAATGTTTGTATGAAATTTCCCTTTTCTGTTAAGTAACTGCTGCCATCTGCATTGGAAATGAAGCGATCTCTTTACCTGTCTTGTCACATTAACAGGAATGAAACGCTCCTTGCAAAGACCTTTTTGAATTTCATGAGTAATAGTAAAAGTGAAAAAAGTTGTTAAAACCTTCCCAAAATATAAGAAGTGTCACCTGCATGCACTGTGTTTTTCCCAGCTTGGCCTCTTATGTAAAACAATAGCAAAATGTCAACTGGAAGTAAATTGCTGTGCCTAGTCCTTGTCACGCAAGCAGAAAGACATCTCAAGCATGAACAGTTGCTTCAAGCAGCCTTTTTATTGGGAATCTTGAAATTTTCCTTTAAACCTTGAAATGACCCCAGCCACAGTGTTCCTGTCCAAATCCAAACTGGCTGGCAGGCCAGGGAGACTAAATCCTCTGATCAGCACTGAATTCAACTTCTTTTCTATAAAAAACTGATACTATTTATATGTATTATTCATTAGCACTTACTAAATAGAACTGTGAAGAAGCATCAGGAGGAAACACCCAGTTAGTTACCATACCCTGTGGAAAAAATGGGTGTATAATATCCTCCTCCTAGGATTTGATTTATTTCCTACATGCAGAATAAATAATCTCAGCAGAGAAACTGTTGGCTTCAATATTCATGAAGCCAAGACTCAAAGGGGTAAAGGCAGGTTTGTTGCAGGACAGATTTTTTTCCTTTTCTTTGAAAAACACAGAACACATTTGCTTGGTCATACCGTACCAGACCAGAGGAAAGTCATGCACAGAGGTAATTGGATATTTGCTTGGCTGCTTTTCTTGTTTCTAATGGAAATACAAATGAAAACTATAAACCATTAATCTTTAGTTTAGTTTTACTAAGTATTGAGCAGCATTTAAAGACAATTACTTTGCTTCAGCAGCAGAAGTCATTAGAAGAGAGGGATTTAGCAGCTGCTGCAGGATTTTAATGAAAGCAGGCTTGTCTTGTTTATATGGTAGGGGTTACAAAAAAGGTAAAATTATTTACTTAGGGCTTCTATTTAAAGCTCAGAACTTGAGGAATTCAGAAGGTTTTGCCAAATGAATTTTTTTTTTCAACTTATACGATAAAAAAAATATTTCTCATATTTAAGTGACTTTATAAAGGAATGTAATTTTAAAAGTACTTTTTTACTACTCCTTTCTTTCCCATCTCCCTGCCACCAACATGAGCAGCGAAATGCTGCCGGGTGTAAAAAGTAGAAGATTCAGTGTCCGGTGAAACAAAAGAAAGCATCCTGTGGATTTCGGCTTTGAGTTCTGGCACTGCAGAAGGCTCCACATTTTTAGACAGGAGTTATATTGTGGTTGTCTGTGTTCTTCTAATCTACCATTACCTGCTGTTACCACTCCAGGACATATTAAGCCATTTCATATCTGCATAAAAAGATGCACAGAAAAATTTCGTACTCCACTCTGGAGTCTACTGGAAGTCAGTGGCAGAGCCAGAAGTCTTGAGCAGACCTTTGATCCTGAGCTTGCATTGCTGAATCTGTGGACTTGGAGCCTCTTGTCATTAAATTTCCCACCTTTCTGCCATTATTCCCATGTTAAACTGTGTTGGCTTTCTGCACATTTCTAATCTAAAGCTGAATTGAAATGCTGGGGTGGTGGTACCCAGTGCCATGCTAGCCAAGCCTGAACTGCCCAGTGCAGTCTGTAGGACCTGAGGTTTGACGTTGTCCCTGTGCCCAGGCTGCCTTCCCTGGGGGGCACTGCAGAAGAGACAGCAGAGGGAGGACTCCTTGCCTGACCGCGAGCTAGTCGGAACCAACTCTGGGTATGGCACTGAAGCACCACTGGTTTCAGGTGGTCTAATGCAGAGTAAGGGCTCAACACTTCCTTACAGATAGCCAGGGCTTCCACACACTTGGATGTGCCAGGCCGTGAGCTCATTTAGAATTAAAAATAACATTAAAATCTGGCCAAAAAAAAAAAAGAAAAAGAAGAAAAGGGGGGGGAGTGGGGTGTTGCCAGGAGATGACCAGGTAGCATCGCTGTGGGTCTGCTTTTGTCCCCTAAGGCTGTGGCATACCCAGACCCCCAGCTTTAGCGTGGCTCCTCATCAAAATCTATACAGTGGTTCTAGGGGTAACCAGCCCCTCTTCCAGTTGCTACCAGTTGCTAGGAGATGCTTGAATCACATTACTGCCCAATGTGCTGCTGGCACCCAAATACTTTAATGTTTCTTCCATTTCCAGAATGCTCCAATGTGGAGCAAAGACAGAGGCTGGGCTGTAAAATCACTTCTAGGTCAGGGGAGAGAGAAGTAATGCTGCTGTAACTGGCAGTTTTTTTAAAGAATGAGCAAAGCCAATGGCTCCATCAGCATTTAAATGTACGTTTTATTTAAAGTTATCAAGTGAGGTACTGCATTTCCTTCATGTAGAGCTCTCAAAGATTTTCTACCTTTTGGGACATCGATTCGATCTTCGTGCTGAAAAGACCTTATCAAGCCAGTAGGAACCATTACAGTAAGCTGCTGCTCAGTGGAACCATGTTCTTGTGTGATCAGTCAGCTCATGAGCAGGCAGCTGGCTTCCCTCTGCACATCACAAACTTCCTAGAAGATAAAATGCAGCTTGTGATGTTCACAGTTTTGGCCAATGGATCAGAATAGAGTCAAACATCTTGACATGTCAAACAGTTCACCATGTCTCTGAGCCTCAGCTGCCTCCCTTCACCCTCAGTGCTTAGAAGAAAGATGTAAAGCCAAATAAAGATATGCAATAAATAGGACCTAATTTATTCACGCAATAAACCACCAGTAGCCTAAAGTTAACTGAGCAAATCAGACTGGCACTAAAGTGCTAAATTAATACCCTGCTGCACAGAATCCATTGCTTGAGTGCATTTTGCAGAAGTTTAAAAAGGTGGCATTAAGTGTGAATGTGTTTTAAAGATTATTAGAAAGGGCACTCCTTGTGGGTAATTGTGTTTTCCATTATTTTTAGCATTACATTCAGAATATTTTAAAATAAATTGTATCAGCAGCTCTTGAACTGCACTACATAGCCACAACTGACTATAAAGACATTAAAGACTGACAGTCCTGATGCCTTTTTTCAGCAGCTAACCAACAGTTGGAAGTTCTTCTCCATCAGGTATTTATTACCTTCTTCCTTCTACTGTATTGTTTCTAGCTTTCAGCCCTGCCTTGCAGCAACTCTCCATGACAGTGTTGCAGTACATCCTGCTACAGTATCGGCATGTCTGAAATCTCTTCGTGCTCCCCATCTCCCCGACATGGCTGTGCTGTGTGGTGCAGCGGGATGGAGAGCTGCCCAAGACGGTACCTCTTCCTGTTGCAAACATGGGACAGGGCACCTTCCAACAAACCTGACAAGCTGCCCAGAGCACATTGACTGGCCAAACATATTTTTGTGCCTAAAGACAGTACAGGATTTGGTTTATGTTCTGATGGTAGGACTTAGTCTTAAGTTTTCGTGACTTACAGTTAGACTCTGTCCCCCACATCTGCTTTGAATAGTGAGACACTCTGCAAGCAGCAGCGTGATATCACAGAGCAGTCAGGGCCAAGTGTGACCTTCTTGCGTTCATGCTACTCTTTATGTGATAATGCCTATATGCCACTCATAGGCTCTTGCTAGCTTGTCTTCTTATCTTCATAGGATGGCTAGACCCCCTTATCAGTGGTGACGTCACCCTGATGCAGCTTTCTGTGCGCAAGATTTACAGTTACAAATCCCAGAACACCTGTTAAAGGGGGCAGGCAATGTTGTCTGTACCTCTTGATGGCCTGAAAAATGAGAGAATGTCAAATAGTAGATAAAAAAGGAGAGGATTAGAAATTAGGTAACTGGGAAGTAAAGTGAAATTTAAAATTTGAATGTTCAATAAACAAAACAGCAGAGAAGAAAATGGCAAAACCTACTCCCTTCCCTCAGTCTGAAGTAATTCTGAGCTAACCACAACTCCTGTCCTCTGCCCGCAGATCTCAGCTGCATGGCCTCTGCAAGCTGAGAAATGGCTCTTTGTAGCCTTGTAATATTTTTATTGCTTGCAACATTTGTTTTAGCCACAGCAGTGAAGCATCTCTCTAAAAGTAAAATACTGACACATCTGAAGGAAACCCACAGTCCATAACATCATTTAGCAGAAAGAAATTTTTATGTTGTTTTCTAGCTTCCATCTCTCTAATGCATTTTAGTGATGGATGATCTTGCAAAAGGATCCTGCCCAGTTCATGATGCCGTATAATCCGCAACCAGTGCAGCTGGAGTGGGATTGCATTCACCTTCAGTAGCAGTGCGGCTCCCCTGGGCTGTTATTTCCCAGCCCCACTGTTCAGTCAGTCTGACTCCTGTCTGCATGAAAGCAGAGTCAGAGAAAGTAGGAAAACTGATGTCTTCCCCTGTGTGGTGGATCCTATTACAGGATATGGGTGTTAAACATGGTCCTGAAGTGTGAACCTTGGATTTGAATACAGTAATTCTTGTCTAGACTCTTTCTCTAAGCTTCATGGAAATTGCTAATGTCATTTTACTTATAAATTATAAATGTTTCTACAATGTGCCAGGTAATTTAATACTCCCTAGAAATTAAGCCATTAATCCAATCTCCATCAGACATTTTCATGCTTTTTCCTATAATAATGCACAAGAAAAGCTTTCCTAAAGCCTACAACACACTACATTGTCCTTTTCCAAATCTCTCCTTGATTTTTGCCCCTAGTGTACTGCCAATAAAATATTCAGCAACAGCTAGGCAGCTACTGTTCTGTAGCCACTGCTTATTGCATTAGTTGCAATTATCTCTCTTTACATCCACCTGCTGTTATTCCCACTCTTGTGGCCTTTTCCAGTTGTGCAAATATAATGCATGCTCTTGAATTCATGAATAGGATGAATAATCTACTTTAGAGTCTTTGGAACAACCTACCTCCCTCAAGATAAGGATGTGAACAAGTGTTCAATCACAGATTCAAATTGTAAACTCCCTGGAGCAGGAATTGGTTTCTGGTAGGTCTGTATAATGCGTTTTTCACTAGAGGACTATAACTGGACTTCTATCCTACTATGAATGAAATGCTAAGGTTTATGGGTTTAAAGCTTTTTATCATAAAGCCCAATAAATACAAAATTGATACTTTTGAAACCAGTAATTAATCACAGCAAAATAACTGCCAGCTAAGTTGAAGTGGTAACCTCTGAAGAAGTAGTCAGGAATTAAAGCCAATTAGGGTGGTGGGGTTTAGTAAAAATTAAAAAGTGATCCCTCTGCACTTGGAGAGACAGATCCCCTTTCTGGGGAAGAGCCCACAATCAGGAAGGGAACCACCAGCCCCGTGCCTTCTTGCACGCAGAGGCACAGTTGGAGGGCAAGACTTTCCCTGCTAAGTGAAGTCATCCTCTGCAAGGTCTCTGAGATCCCTGGACAAGTAAGACTCACTAAGTAAGGTATTCTTACCAGTGGGAGACAACACTAGTTCCTTCCAGCATGTTGCAAGCATGTTGGGAGGGGGGAAGGGATACTGCTGTTGCTTGTCCTGCAGCTGCAGGGATTTTGAAGGCCATTGCTAAGAGACTTTTGTTCTTTGCATCGGTTCATTTCTTAGGTTTTCCCAGTGCTTCACTGATGGTTTTTCTCTGTTTCATTCTTCCCTCTAGCCTGAGCAGAGGTGTTTGCCCCTGCTTGCTCTAGGGCTGTGCAGTGTGCAACACTGGCAATGGCTTTGCTGGGGCATATGTGTGAAGGTGACTCATGGGAACTGCCCATACGGATTTCCCTGGGAGACATGAGCAGGGGTAGGTAACACACTTGCAAGCAATTAGTCATTTATTCCTGATGTATGATTTTGCACCCTGTACACATATTCCTGCACAGGGCAATGGCAATGCCACATCCTCAGTGTCACCATTCTCTGTGCTGTCCTTGACTAGTAAATGTACATTACCAAACAGTAGCTGGATTTCAGGTTATAAGAAGGACCATACTTCTGTGTGGAAGCTTGGTCTTGCCAGCCAAATCTTTCTGGGGTTAAATTTAAAGTCACACAGTCAGTGGGAACTCTTCTAATTGATTTTAGTGGACTTTGGATTCTTAGCTGTACAGTTACAAGTCAGTGAATGCCTGGAAAAAACAGGCTTTAAAATACCAAGGCATTGCAAGTATTGAGCTGCAAATGGAAGATGTGCCTTCAGATGAACTTCTGCTGAGTGGAGGGAAAGGTGGTCAGTAGTGGGAGTGCACATCGCTTCACGCCAGATATCTTTGAATCACCCCTCGCAACATTTTGGCTAGCAATTAAGTACACTCACAGTAGTGGAAATCTGGACACTTTCTTCCTGATAATTATTTACTGTATTGAAAAAATGAAGTATAGAAAAGTTTTGGATTGCAGCCCACAGGGTGGAAGTGAATGATTGCAATAGTTGAGCCATCGTTCACCATGCTGTCATCATCTGTTGGAAGGTTGGAGGTTGTAAGCAGCAGCTGTCTGGGGAGAAAAATCAGTTGAAAAAATGATGTCTTACAGGTTTCCAGATACTGACCCCAGGAATATAATCAATTATAAGATCAATGTAATACATGGAACTTGGGATCACATTCCGAGCATGCCAGGTTTTGAACGATTCTGGCTGTGTCAGAAAATGTGAAAGCTGCAGGAGTTGTCTTTCTGTCTTTATAAAGGATTATATTATAAAGTGAAACAATCCTGATTCACACATGCCAGCACATTGGCCTCCTCTGCAGCACACTGATTGCAGGTTTTCAGCATTCCCCTTGTATCCTGCTTTTATCCCAAGTTGTGAAATAAGTAAGGAAGGTACAGGGAGTAGAAAGAACTGTGATACTGCATCAGATAGAATGAGTTTAGAGATTGGATACAGGATCCATGTGTGTTTAATGGAGAAAACCTGACTGCAGTAAAGTCAAGGCAAAATTCCTATTGACTTTAGAAGGACCACATGTTCTCTTCACCTTCTCTTTTGGAGTTGTCTTTTTTTTTTGTTTTTCCTACCTAGACTTTTAAGTATACTATTTGCTTCCCAGAGCAGTCTTTGTTACCCTTTCAAGTATGTAACAATTGTTTCCAGCATATTTGTCTCTTCCCAGATGTGCCTATTAGGTATTTCATGATCAGCTTCTCCTTATCAGAATATTACACCATCTGTAAGAGAGAAAAAGAAAAAGTGAGTGGCCCATAGCTAGAAACAAAGCTGGTGGCAGGAGTGGGAATTGAACAAAGGCATTGATTACTGACTGTGGGAGTGACCTTCCTGAGTTGTTCTGTTTGTCTTTCTGTGTTTTATTTATTTATTTTCAAACATGCCAGACAGGGACAGGTTTATAAGTGTAATTAAAAGTCCTTAGGATTTATGTCCCTAAATGTCTTGAGCACTTTTAGAAAAGCTAAGTTTCTATAAGTAACTAGCTAATGGACATGCTAATGGGCATTTGATGTCCACCTAAAAACATCTGAATGTGTTTTGATGTTTGGGAATACGATGTAACTGCACTATGAAAATCAATATTCTTGAATATTCCATTTGAGAACCCCAAAACAGAATATCTAATATCGATGAGGTCTCTCTGAAATCTTATTTATTGAGTCCATAAATGGCATAAAAGATGCGATTGCTAGAGAGCAAATGAATTCTGTTTCTGGGAAGATGGTTTACAGCATCCTATCAAAAGGATTGTGCGCGTTATCTATTTGTTGAATTGTGCTGCCCATTCCCCCCAAATACAGAAAGTAGCCAGGGAATACTTTTCATTAGGGATAATTTTAGAAGATGGACAGTTCAGCAAAATAGTAAGGTTCAGAATTTGGCCATTAGTAGGCCAGGGAAGTTAGTTAAATAATGGTTTAGTAGGAGCTAGAAGCAAGAAAGACTAAACTTAAAGTATAATATGCAATAAGTAAAATGAATTGAGACTCTTCTCCAACTCTGGGTGGGTTCAGTTCAGATTCTGTCTGTATCTGCACCTCAGTTGCTGTTTGCTGTGGAGGGGAGGGCTGTGTGTGACAACTCCATGCTTTCAGCGGTGTTGGAATATTATTAACACTTATGAGATGCTCCCTTTCTGTACCACAGTGATAAATGTCTTTCCATTGGTGTTGGTATTTTGCTCACCAAAGCCACAGATCCAGGACTATAACATTTTTCTCAAGGTGCTAGAGGGTTTCTTCAGTTTGAGACTTCTACTAGATGCTCTGCAATAGTCACTTTTGGGGAGTGCAAAGACAGAGGGGGATTTTTGGTGTTGCACAGCTGAAATGGTGGTGCTTGCATCCAGGGGAGCATGGGGACTGCTCCTGCCCTGCATTTTTAGAGCTTGAAATCTACCTGTTGCAATGGGGAGAAGAGAGAGGATAAGTAGGACTACAGATCCATAGTAGCCTGTGAAGTCTGGGGGAAGACAGTCCTTCTCCTGGGTGCTGCCTTCTGTTATTTAGTGCAGGGACATGAGATCGTGTTGTTGGTTGGATATTCAGCATGGAGCATTGTATCTGCAGGCTTGGATAAATGCATAAATAGGACTGAGATTTCTGGTGTTGTGTGCCTGTTCACAGAAACCAACTCTTTATAAACTAGGGAGCACAAATGTGTGGAACTTCATAGCTTTTTTGCCTTTTTTTTGTTTATAAAACTCCATTTCTATTACAGGTGGGGACCACTGCAGCAGCCATTCTTAGCCAACACAGCGCACTGTGAATGCTGTGACTTACTCAAAGCTTTAAGGGCATGCTGAGCATTGTAAAGAAAACATTAATAAAAAAGAGCATATAAGAGGCATAAAGTTCAACCATACTATGCTTTCTTGTTTATAACAAGATTTGTGTTCTTATTTTTCCGGCATGTCTTCTATTAACACTTTCGTAATTTTATTCTGTCTTTTCAGTTACATACTACTTAACCTCAAGCACAATTATAATCCATCTCCAAGAGAAATAACATGAGATCCAAAAAAACACCTATTGTATCGCTTTGATACAGAAGAAGGTGGTTTCACTCATTCAGTGATACGTTTCTGAGACAGTTAAAAGTTCTGTAGTTTTTGAAGTTCCCAACATATTAAAGTCCAGGTCCAGTTTTCATTTTAAATGTGAATAATAGCTATAAAAGTTCTTTCTGGATACAAGTCCTTATCTTGTGAATAGTTGTTCATTTCTCACAATATTCTCATTAAAAGACACAAATGCTAGCAGTGGCATCAGATATAAGTCTGTGGTGGGTTGGCCATGGCTGAACGTCAGGTGCCCACCAAAGCCATTCTATCACTCCCCCCTCCTTCATTGGACAGGGGAGAGAAAAAATATAACAAAGGGCTTGTGGGTCCAGATAAGGACAGGAGAGATCATTCACTAATCACTGTCACAGGCAAAACAGACTTGGCTTGGGGAAAATTAACGCAATTTATTACAAATCAAAACAGAGTAGGGTAATGAGAAATAAAACTAGATCTCAAAACACTTTCCCTCCGCCCCTCCCTTCTTCCCAGGCACAACTTCACTCCCGGCTTCTCTACCTAACCCCCCCCCAGCGGCACAGGGGGACAGGGAATGGGGTTTATGGTCAGTTCCTCACATGTTATTTCTGCCGCTTCATCCTCCTCAGGGGCAGGACTCATCACACTCTTCCCCTGCTCCAACACGGGGTCCCTCCCACGGGATACAGTCCTCCACAAACTTCTCCAGCGTGGGTCCCCCACAGGGTCACAAGTCCTGCCAGAAAACCTGCTCCGTGGGCTCCTCTCTCCACAGATCCACAGGTCCTTCCAGGAGCCTGCTCCAGCGCAGGCTTCCCACGGGGTCACAGCCTCCTTCAGGCACCCACCTGCTCCAGCGTGGGGTCCTCCACGGGCTGCAGGTGGGTATCTGCTCCACCGTGGACCTCCATGGACTGAGGGGGACAGCCTGCCTCACCATGGTCTTCCCCACAGGCTGCAGGGGAATCTCTGCTCCAGTGCCTGGAGCATGTCCTCCCCCTCCTTCTGCACTGACCTGAGGGTCTGCAGGGCTGCTTCCTTCATATGTTCTCGCTCCCCAGCTGCCATTTCTCCCTGTTCCCCAACTTTTTTTTTTCCTTCTTAAAAATGTTATCACAGAGGCATTACCACTATCGCTGATTGGCTTGGCCTTGGCTGGCGGTGGGTCCATCTTAGAGCCAGCTGGTATTGGCTCTGTTGGACACAGGGGAAGCTGTTGCCACCAGCTTCTTACAGAAACCACCCCTGTAACCCACCCCACCCCGCTACCAAAACCATGCCACAGAAACCCAATACAAAGTGGTA
>JANZLQ010000064.1:9857814-9890573 GCA_026212715.1 Elanus axillaris
TTCTCATTACCCTACTCCATTTTGATTTGTAATAAATTGAGTTAATTTCCCCAAGCTGAGTCTGTTTTGCCTGTGACAGTGATTAGTGAATGATCTCTTCTGTCCTTAACTTGACCCACAAGCCCTTTGTTATATTTTTTTCTCTCCCTTGTCCAGCGAAGGAGGGGGGAGCGATAGAACGGCTTTGGTGGGCACCTGGCGTTCAGCCATGGTCAAACCCACCACAACTCCTTACATAGCTCTGTTTCATAGCTCCTTTGTCTGAAGCTCAGATGTCCACCTGAGTGTGTTCAAAGAGATCTAGCATATATCACTAGGGTTTCCCCCAGGGCAGATCAGGAATATGGCATCTCCAGTTCCACCAGTTTGATCTATGCCCTCCTTTACGGAAGCGTTATGTCACTTCTCTCACTGCTGCTACCCGACAGCAACTGTGCTGAAAAATCTACAGAATGAGTGTGGTGAAAAAAAGACTCCAAACAAAGCTTGGCATTCACTGAAGCCGCTTCTGGAGACTTTGAAAGAGTTCAGGGAATTTGAACCTGACATTTTCATTTTTTCTAGTTCAGTTCAATTTTTATTATATAGACTTTATTTAAATGTCTTGGCAACAAACATTGCTATTACTGGATGTGGAGCTGTACTGGATTATTGTTTGCTAAATGTATTACAGACAGCTGCTTGTTCTTGAAATCTAACATTTTTTTCCAGATATTTTTCTGACTTTATAACTTCAGTCACTCAAACTTCATGTTAGATTAGTACTTTCTTGCATATTTAATGCATTCCAGTTTTACCTCTGCAGCAGTTGCCAAAGTCTTCAGACAAAACCTTCAAAAAATATAGAAAGTATAACTCTTCATTAAAAAGTTATAAGAAGATTATTTTAGATTATTTTAGATTTTTTTCCCATGGTAATTATTTCCGTGTGTTTGGTAGAGTGTTTGTGTACTGTTGTGCTCTAGGACGCTGTGCACACAAATTCAAGGGACATAAAAGAAAGCCTGAGATAGTGCGTCTATAAAATAATATGGCTTCATAATAACTGAAAAGCTACATTTTCCCAAATACTCAGAAACAAATCTTTCCTATCCATTAACTCTATTGTTACTAGCAGAACATTTACTATCAAAAAGGAATAAAAACAATCAATATGGACATCTTAAAAATATTAGCTGGAGGAATGCCAGGAATTAAAGAGCAAAGTGTGCACAGATGCAGTGTGCAGATGTTCTCCACTGCCTTATGTGGCCAACAGAAGTGTGCAAAGACAGTTCTGTTTATCACAGTATCAAGTCAGTAATTTGAGTTTAACACTCACAAGATCTTCTATCATGCCTCTATTCCTTCTTAATTTTCATAGAAAATCCTTCCAACATTAAAATAATTTCTTCCAGCTTTGAAGTAAAGTATGCCCCAAATCATCTTCTAACTGCTTAAGATAAATGCAAAATGCCACCTTGTAATAAAGAAATAAAGTTTTCAGCAGAAGAAACCTGCTTTGCCTGTGTTGAGGGTGCTCTTTGCCTATGGTGTGTGCTAGAAAAACATCTCTCAATCGGTTCTCTTCTATCACAAAGGTCCTGGTGCTACTGTACCTCCGTCTTCTTTTGGTACATGGATATTTTATCTCTGGGGAGCTGCAGTAGTGTAGTTACTACACATTAGTAGTACACATGCAGTTAATACTACATGGAGATCTAGTAATTCCCCTTCCCAGTAAAATCAAAAGCTACCAGCTGGGAAAAGACAGCCAGGGTAGTTTTTTAGAACTTAAAGAAGAAAAGAAAGGAGAAATGTCTCAGATATTTCTTGGCTTTGCAATTATGAAAATAGTCTTTCTGTTCCAGCATTTAGGCTATTGTCCCTCCAGATGAGACCATCATGTTGATCCAGGTTCAGGAGATCCTGTTGCATGAGAGGAGGGAGTGCAAAAATTGCTGATTGAAGGGGAACAGGAACACATTTAGGCTTTGATTTAAAAACAGTGGACCTCACTCTTCACTACTTGCAGCTTATGCCAGCCTTTTTTACCAGGATAAAGAAAGGGCAAAATATATTCCTCCTTTGACACACAACCTCTTCTGATGTGGCAGCAGAAGGTGCAGGTGAGGGAGAATCAGGGTCATCAAAATAACACACAAAACACTTGAAATTCTGGCTGTGTCTTATATCCTCCTTGTACCAGACCAGCTCAAAAAGCCTCAATTATCATAACACTGGGAAGTCTGGAGCCTGTGTTTTTGATCAGGGACCTGTGATAGAGCTTTGCCTCCAGTCCTGCAGGTGCCAAGTGGCTGCAACAGGACTGGGACCCCAGTTCCCTGAACTCTGGGCCCCATTTGCTGCCAGGCCAGCTCTCTTCCCATCAGTTCTTGATTTACAGAATCAAGCAAATCAAACAGCAGAATAGCTTGGCTGGAAGGATGATGTATGAACGTGGCAGTATTGAGCATACTGCTTGAAAAAATAATCAGTTTCCAAAATTGGTAAATTGACTTAACTGAAAACTGTGCCTGTAGAACCCCCAGAATAAGGAATATTGTAATTAATTGCAATTAATAATTAATGCTAGGCAGTTGATTGATTGCCATTTGTACTGAGGGGCAGAACCACAATAGCACAATAGCAGAGGCTTTTAGTTTGGCCAGCTGCTTTTTAGCTGACTGTTACCATCACAAGGTGTCCAACATACAACAGGCAGGATTGCCGCATGTCAGGTACCCAGCAGAGGGCGTGGGGGAGATCTCTTGACAGAGAAAACTTACTTCAGCCCTCCTCCACCTTCCTCTTCACGTAGAAATAGCAGATTAAACCAAATTCAATATGACAAGTATTTAAAATGCTAATAATGCCTAATCATTTGGCATTATGGGAGAGGAAGGAATGGTAGAAGCAGAAATTTCTTCAAGCCTGATGTGCATGGATATGGACTTGGCTGGTCTAAATTCTCACACTAAATATCTCATAGAAAGCTTGACTTCAGAAATGCAAGAAAAAAAAATATTCAAAGCCAAGGCATTCAAAGGGTTTTAAAACCTTTCCTTAACCCATAAGTAGGAAAGAATGGTAACCAGTGACCTGAGTGCTCACAGCTGAAATGTCCCTAATCTCATTCATGCTCCTTTCTCTTTTTTGGAATAATTTCTCTGAGCAGAGAAATTTTGCTGAAGTGAAGATGAGGCTGCTTTAATTTTATCCCTTTGTTGTGCATTCAGATGACTGCCTGGCACGTGCCTGCATTTTGTTTACATGAGCATGTCCAGGGGACGCTGCACCACTGATGCTAATTAACACCCCGAACGTCACTTTCTTCCTCGTTCATGTCACTCATTGTGACACTGCTAATGAGGAAACCAGAATTCAGGGGAGAATTTCATGCCTGAATTTTAAGCTATAACAAGAATGAGGTGCCTGCAGTCTGAGGCAGAATTTTTCAGGTATCTGAATTCTGCTTGACTGAGTGTGTGGGACCAGCCAGAGCCTCCTTAAGCATGCACAGCTCTGGTTAAAGGAAACCCTGGGCTGTACTTTCTCGTAAGCGTGTATTTGCTGACGATTGTGTATTTGCTTGGGGTGCTGTGATTGCAGAGCCAAATCAGAGGCAAAGGGTGTAAGCAGGTAAGTGGGAGGTTAGCAATCAGCCACAGGAAGATTTTGCAAAAAGCGAATGTGGATGTAGGACCAGGGGAAGGAGGCATGAAGGAAACTGGGATGCCGTGGTGGGGAAGCGGGAATGCAGGGATGGAGGAGCTGGAAGGAAGTAGAAAGTGGTCGCTGTTGGGAGACAGAGATCAGGCATCCAGTTGGGGGCTGAGGACTTCGCAGAGGTATGGATAGGCCTGAGGGATATTGAAAGGGATGGAGAAAGTATAAAGGGTGAGAAGCAATAATTACTATGAAAATCTTTATAAAATATTTGAACCTTTTATGTATGAATGTGTGTGAAAGTCTGTATCAGCTATAAAAATAACATATGCATCCTGGGGCCAATAATAGTGTTTTATGGAAAATAAGCTAGCACTTATTTTATTTCTTAATGGTTCTGAAGGGCAAGTATTCTTTGGTAAATTTTCCTAACAGTTTTTAGAGCTGAAATACAATTGCTCAGTAATTTGTATTAAAGTTATTGCTAAAATTCAGAATCAATTAATGAGAACAGTGTTAACTCACTGAACTTTAGAAAAGTAAAAAGGGAATACAGAAAGAAGTCTGCCTTGCTATCCTTTTCACTGAGTTCGTGTCTTTTACATCATGATGCCAAAAGGCCAAAGCAGCACTGGGGAAATACACTGTGGAAAGAGGAAGTCGTTCTTCCCTCCTTAATTAAAGAAAACGAATGATTTAAACTCACAGTTGATGGTTAGAGAACCAAACTCATGAACTTTCCAAACGTACTTAAGTTCCCCAAAGTCTGCATCAGGGAACTGGCAAGACCTTTGTCTGTAATTGCTCAGCTGAATTACTTGGTCTATTTGTTTTTCCTCTTTCATGTCTCTCTGGCAAATAATCTCCACCAGAATGATTTGCTTTTGCTGTTTTATGGGCAGGGTCCTATACTCAGCAACAATTTCAGTGCCACATCCGGCCGAGGTACTCTGTGCTGGGATTGAGGTGGCACTGCAGCAGGTGCACCACTGCCTCGGCACTGCCAGCATGACCCTCCAGAGATCCAACCCTGTGTAGAAAAAAACTCATCTCATGGCTACAGTGTAAGAGTACTTGCTGCATTTTTCTCCCTACCTCACACAGAGAGGGTGGAAAACTTTTGCAGCTATTAATATTGCTTTCAGCCAGCCTGTTTCACAGCTGTTTACAAGGAGAGCACCATTAGACTATTGTCTGTGGACAGTCATTCACACCAACTGCTAGAGGTGGATTAGGCATTCTGCCTGCAGTTTATTTCTGTACTGATAACAGGGATTGAGATGTTTGGGGGTGTTTCTCAATGGCTTTGTACATACCTTACGAACCTACTGCTGCCCTTTACTAATAACATTTACACACCAAATTTCTTGGGGAGCGCTTTGCTGGCAATATCCTCTCTTAGACGGCCAGCTCTTGTGTAGTTAGGGAAACCAGGCTGGAGTTGGGAACTGACTGCAGATCTTGGCTGCCCGAATCCTCACTCAGAAAAAAACCTTGGTGTAAGATTGTCGTAGTTTGCTGCCACCTACCATTAGCTTATCTGAAAAGCCAATAGTAAAATTAAAAATCCATTTTTGTGTGTGACCCATTCACTGTGGTTTGCAGCAAACATAGGATGGAGCTTATCAGAGGCTCCATAGTTCTGTTTTAAAGTTAGACACGCTGATGGAGGAGTGCTCTATGAGTACCTATTAACATGGAGGACCAAGAGCAACCTTGCATGAGTATAGCAGGGAACTCAGATCTGTAGTTGCCCAGCCACCTCTGAACATGCTTCTGGCATTGTTGAAGGCAGGAGTGGGGTTGGGTAGACCTTTGGTATGTCTCACTCAGCAGGGCCTTTTAAGTTTTTTCCTGTTTTCACAACGTGTTCTCGGCACAGCTTAAACCTGCTGTTGCACTTGGGCAGATGGCATTTCCAAAGAAATCACTTTGGCAGGCCTCACCTGAGTGAGCTTGACCAAGCTTGACCCTTTTTGTACAGACGCAGCACTTTGCATCAGGGTGGACCTGTTTAGCCAAGAGCTCCCCATCAGTGTCCCTCATGTACTGTGGCTGCCATGCCACTGCCCCCTCAATGGGGCATAAGAGCACAGCCTCTGTGCTGGGTGGAATGAGGTGGGCAGGTGGAAGAGAAAAGGTGTGGAGCAATGGGCACCTCCCTAGGTCACATCCAGCCATAGTTTCAGGAGGGTGAGCAAACACCATGACAGCCCTGGTGACAACAGGGGAAACCCTTCGTGGTCTTCTGAGCCCCAAGCGCTGTGTTAAGGGGTACTAGAGACATTTTAGGTCTTTCTGGTGGAACTATAACAGGGCATTGGAAAGCTAGCTAAACGTGTTCCCTTATGTATGTTTTTTTTATATATGTCTATACATAAAAAACCCAAATGTGTGTATGTCAGCTGTGAAGGAGTCAGTCCTGAAGTTCATAATCAACTCTTCCTTGGTGCACATGCAAGTCTCGCAGCAAGGTATATAAATGAAATCAATCTAAAAAGCAGGAGCAAATATATGGACTTCTAAACTTGTCAGTGTGTTTGATATGCATTGCAAGTAACAAAAGAAGGATGCTGTAAATCAGAATTTGACTTTCCTCCCTTCCCTGTATCATAAAACATAACGAGTCTCCACAGGCACGAAGGAAGGCCCGATCTCCTTCCTTGTGACTGAGCGATGCTATAAACCACAGTGGCAGAGAGATGGCTCTGTCAGGTTTACTGGGCAAGACCTTGACAGAGTTGTTTAGGGCATATCTGCAGGACCAGACGTGAGAACAAGCTCAGCCCAAGCTAAATGTGAGTCAGCAGGGGCAGGGGAGCTGGGCTGGGCTTTGGGCACCTGCTGCTTTATCGCTGTGGTCCAGCACTGCAGCAGGTGGGTTCGGTGGTGCCGGGTTCCCTGTGGCAAAGCGATGCCATTGCTTTCCAGAGTAGGGAAACTAGAAGGGGATCTAACTTGCCTCCTCCTCAAGAGGATTATGAGAATAAATATGTGTTGGTCTGAAAGTACTGTAAAGGAACGCTATCTTTTTTTTTTTACCAAAACTCAGTTAGATGAGATTTAATGATTTACTGTGCTTAAAATTACTAAGAACTGACAAGCTGCCTTTGTCTTCCAGTTAAAATTTACGTCTGCTCTAAAACAAACAAACAGACAAAATAAAAATGCCCCAAATCCAAGGAAATCTCTTGTACTTCTGAGCCATCTTTTAGCTCATGTGAGTTTTCCTTTAAAAAAAAAATCATCTTTTATCAAGTCCCCTGACATGCAATGGAGCTGGGTTTTACTGACTCAAATTCACTGTTCCAGCTTTTGCTAGAGAGCAATCTGGCCTGGTGAAAGTTGTGTGTTTTTGAATAAAGCTCTCACGCAAATGCAGTTTAGACCATAAATAAACAATAAAAATCTTCTAGTTCATACATGCATATATATTTACATTAATCTGCAGCTAAGTTAACAAATGGTATTTTTGCCTTAAATACCAAGTTTGATAAAAACAGTATTTTGTCCCAAGCTGGTTATAATGACTGTGTAATTCAGAAAATATATGGGACATTAAAGCTCTGTGACGTCTCCTTCCCATGCTAAAGACTGTAAGAGGGATTGATGGGACCAATAAATCCATTCCCATAGGGAAGACTGTAGAAAAACCGGGAAGCAGTACGAAATATAGCCCACCTGGTAGTTTTATGGCCCTATCTGAATGCTGTAATCATTTCAAAGAGATGCTGATTAGTATCAGCAACAGGAGTTGAATTGGCACCATCAGTAGCATCAATTTCAGCAACAGCACTGGAGGTCCTTAAGTTCCCATTTTGTGACTCGGATGCAAATGATTCATCCAGTCAGCAGGTGCTGTTCAATCTGTACTAAATATATATAACTAACAGATGAAGGAATGCAGAATTTGCACTTAAAGAAATAATTGAATGCCTCAACTGTCACCAGATTTCAATGATTTTAGGGATTTTAGAGTACAGGCTGAAAAGATAGAGGCCCAGCAATTCAGTGAAGTGGATGTGGCCATGCTGCTTTATCCTAACCAGGAGTCTAGCATGGAGATGGTTCTTTCACTTTTGTCATGAGTTTCTGTAGGTTTCCATAGCCAAACCTCTTCCTGCTAAGACCCAGTCAAGCAGCCGCAGTTGGCTCCAGCCAGATCATTAGGATTCATCTGGCTGAGTCTGAAGGAGGAAGGACAAAGCACTGTAATTCAGAAAAGCAGAAACACCTTTCCACGGCCAAGGATGGTTTTTGGTTTAGAAGCTGCATAGATGTGTTTCATGAACCTGAAAACCAGCATGACAGCATGATGCTATCAGCAAGAAGCATCAATGATTATGCTTTGCAAGCTATTTGTGTCTTTCCATTCAGATCCTGTCATTGGGGTGTATGTGTTTTCAGTGTCCTCCTGGATGTGGTGTCTGAGGCACACAAATACACACTTACATGCATTTCCCATGAAGGGAGGAATTGTCCACAGGCTTGCTGTGAAATGAGGTCATTAGAGAGACAAGGACTGTGAGCGGTACTTGATGTTCAGCTGCAGATGAGAATCCCATCCTCCTAAGTCAGTTTGCTTTGAAAAAATTATTTTTAAATTTGGGTTTAGATATAATAAAAAATACCTTGGTATAAGCCTCACAAGTTGAGTTTTCCAGCCGTTTCAGGTCCAGGAGGAAGGACTTTCTCCAACAGACTGTTCCCATCTGGTGTTGTCCCTTGTCCTGCACAGAAACACTTGGCTGTCTCACAAGCAAACTTGGCATTGCAGTAGTCAGGAATGCAGACAATACCTCACCATGCCCACTGTGCCAGGGATGACAGGCTGAAGTGAGGAGTCTCGGAGCTGCTCCTGGTTAAGGGGAGGAAGAGGTAATGTAGGGGGTATGCATCTCTGCATGCTTCCATGGAAAGCTATGGTCTGTGGACTGGAGAAGGAACTGGGCACAAAGCAGCCCTAATTTCACCCTCTCTGATCTTAGAGAGGTAGCTGGGATGCAAGGTTAGGTGTTGAGTGTCCCATGCTCTCTTTGTACTCAGTCGTGGAGGTGGTAATGCTGATCTCCTTGCAATGTGCCAGCACTTGTTCAAGGCACAGCTTCTCTGGGGTCCTGTCTCACTTGTGCTTTGTTTGAGTTTACCTCTTTTACACAAATGGGCAAAAATTCTTGGAAGAGCTGCTATTGGAAACTTGCATGTGTGCCTATATTTTTGCCTGGAGCTGCTGTTTTAAGGGGAAGATTAGTAGGTTTTTTGTAAGCGTTCTCAGTGAAAGGGAGCTGCCACACCATTCCTCTGTCAGCCACCAGTGATAGCTGTTTGTGGTACAACGGTAATGTGTTCCTACTGACCTGGTAAAGTTTTTTTCTTCAAAAAAAAAAAGAATTGAAAGTACAGAAACAGTAGACAGTGGTGTGTTGTTTATCCAAGACATCAAATAGACTCTGAAATGAGCCATTGGTGTTTCACCTTCCTGCTGATAAAGGGCCAGGAGACATACTTCATTGAGACTATTTGTTTCCAGCACATTTACGTTCAGGCTGTCCATCAAGAATATTTAATATGTCAGTTCTGTAGTATATCAAAAGTAAGCTGGGTTCGTAAGGGCTGTGTGGGGCAATCTTTGAATACTGGATTTGGAATTCATAGGGCTCAGCAGGATTTGCAACAACCCATACCTGGGACAGGCAGAGAATGTATGGCCCTTCGACTAGACCTTCCACCTGCAGCAGGTGAAGCAAGAGAATGGCTGGTCTGCCAGCATGCACATGGTCTGAGCACAGTGAACCCCAGTTATCTGTAGGGTCTAAACCTTTTTCTCCTAAAAAAGGTCTAAACATTTTTCTCCTCACAAACATTTGGGGCTCCAGCTACATTCTATCATAAATACAACTTTTGCTGTACCTATTAGCCTGGCACTTTCTTTTTTGCAGTCTTTTCCATGGAACCACTTTCTACAGAATTTAGTGACAAATTGGACTTACATCAGCAAAGACTTGAGCGTGCTGGCCATTGATCTTGTGGCAGAATATATCGGCTCTGTTATTCATGGTGGTTCGGTTACTATCACCATTTCTTTTTTTATTTCTTTGTCATTAATAAAAGGAGGGTGGGAAATACCTACTGTGCTCATTATCTTTTCTATTCCCAGATTTTTCTGCTAATTTCCTGATATTTTAATTTCTTTCTTTCTCATTTTGCTTAATTTTCCTTTAAGGCATTGTAATTAATGGACTGTTCTAATTTCCTTTGAGACAACATTCTTAATTGCTGTAATTCTCACTTATGTCTTTTAGGCATTCCTGCTGGCATTGATTCATTTCAATTTGCATTCCCAAATTCTGCAACTATAAATACTAAGTCAATACATGTAGCTAGCTAGTCTCTTGTCCTTTTGAATGTTATACAGGTTTTTCTTTGCTTTTTTTGTAGCAAAGGTAAATGGTGACTTAGGTTGTAGCATTATCTTAAAAGCTGGCATATGTGCCTTTATTGTGTTCAGTAGGTTGTGCTTTGGGTTGATGGTAAAGTGACAGGGAGTTTTATGTGATGTGTTCTACTGTGCATGCCTGCCATCTTTTTTTATTATTTTGAGAATAAGAACCTAGAGGGTTTTTTTTAAACCAAATTGTCCAAACAAATGAGGTTTCCAGGGATAGAAATTACAATTAATGAATAGGACTTGCAAATCTGAAAAAAAATATGTGCTGGTGACATAAGATTTCTTTTATGAAGAAAAGGTGTGAATGAGATCATCTGAAGCTGAAGGTCTCCAGCTTAATGAAGGCAGCAGGAGCAGCATGGCAAATGGCATTATGCAGAAATGTTTTGCTGTCTCTGCCTCTTTGCGCTCGTCCCGGTGCCAGTGATGACCTGCGCCCCAGGGATCGGCCTCTCACAGTATGGCAGGAGAAAGCAAGTTGAGGGTCTCCTGCCGCTTGCCTCCTGACCTCATCTTCTGTTAGCTTTGGACTGAACAGTTTTGAGTAGGTGTTTTTCCACTGTCAACTCATTTCCTGCAGGCCACCAGAAAAGCCTCAAGGGAAATAAGTTTTAGTCACGCCTGTAAATAAACTGAAACAAAGTAAAGCAGCTCTGTGTCCTGTTACCAAACCCCTGGGTGACTTGGTCCTTGTGGTTTCTCACTTGGCCTTTCACTCTGGTATGATTAATTCTTGCAGGCACAGAACTTTAAAATGAGATGAAAATTACTGGGATATACTTTAGAATAAGTGCATCTAAATTGCTCCAAATGCAATTAAAAATATCCCCTACAGAGGAGTCCTGTTTATAGATCAAATAAATACAACAAATAATCCACTACTTTTTAATGTCCCTACAAATGGATTCCCATGGAAGGAAATATGAAATGTTGTTCTGTGACCAGCCCTTGAAGCATTTGCATTTCTGTGTTCATAACAGGGAGTTGCAACAGGGAAAGATTGCTGGGTTGCAGTAAAGTAGAAAAGGATTGACCAGTTGTCTTCTCACAATTAAGATGATTAATCAACAAATTAGGACAAGACTTAAAAGCCTAATGCATTAAAGTGATATTTATACTGGTGATTTAAGCTGCTTTCATAGATTATCTCCATTCAAATTTGTGTTCACTGTACATTGTTTACAAATTACAAGTGATGGGCAGCGCACAGACCAGGCAGGAGGCAGAAGGCAGATATATCTGTGCTAATGCATACAGTTACGGAGCAGTCACTGGCAAGCTTTCATTGCACCCTTTCCTACTTCCACGTGTGTTTATTTGGAAGTGTTTCATAATTTTTGAGTATTCTGATATTCTTTTTTTAATGGAAAGTGTGAACAATCATCACGTTCAACAAAGATTCCCACTCTCCCCTGCCCCTTTTGTTTTTGTTGTAAATTTTCCATTCATTGACAAAAATTAATTCTGACTGCCTTGTTCTTTATGAAATATATAATACAGAGGTTTCATTGCAACCAACTTAAATGCCAATTAGAATGAAATGCGACATCGGCTGGCAGGAAAGCGCACCGGCCAGGCAGTGTTAGAGGCCAGATAAGGCAGTAATGTGCTCTGAGAACAAACTGTGCTGCTGTTACATCTTCTGTTGTCACCTTTGCCCTTAAATGATGGGCTTTTATGCTGCCCTGGGTGCTTGGCTGCAGGGCACACTGCCAGCCCAGGGGTAGACACGTCTCGTGACTCCCCCAAGAAAGCAGAAGCAGGGAAATAGCAGAGTAAACTACAGCTCCCTTTTCCACCTCTTGCATAATGTAAGTCTCCTCCAAGGTGAGATCTCTGGTTGCCAGCCAGCAGCCTTTGAAATCCTACCGAACACGTGGTGCCTTCCAGGAAGAGTTTGCTGACAGCGGAGTCTCTGTGAGAAGTAAGGCCTGTTACTCAGAGCTGCAGCTCTGGGTACTCTAGAGAGCACCAGGGGCTGGTGGAGGGCTTTTGAGGCTTTCCCTGTCCTTTTGCAGTAGACTGCCAGACCTGATCACCTGCCTAGGTCCTTACCAAGTGTCTGCAAGGCACTGAAATCACGGAGTGCTGGCCCCGCTGCAGCTCCGCTGCTGTGGCTGGCTCCAGCGTGGTGCCCACCTCTCTGGTCCCAGCAATGCTGAGGGGCTCAGGGGTGCTGCCTGCTGGAACAAGTGCTAATTATCAAGTCCTGAGGGCAGCTTAATTAGATGGGGTTTGTATCTTACTTCTTATCTCAGGAATCTGTGCTGGCTGAGCATGAGGAGAGCAAAGGAGAAACCTGTCACACACTTCTACACTCACTCACTTTCACACTTTCTTCGTTCTTATTAGCTTGGCAGGTTGTCAGCGGGATGGAGAAAAACCCCTAATAAGAGTGCTGGAAAACAGAATGCAAGCATCACTGCAAAATGCACAGCCTGTGAAAGAGGAGATTCAGGGAAGAGATGAAAGCAGTCGTATGAAAGGGTAAAAGTAACTTAATTATTACTTGGCAAAAAGTACATACAGCCAGCCACAGTGTGCAGCAAAGTCTCTGTTCATTTTCAGTCCAGTTGCAGTACTCTGGTGACTGCCCTAGAAAATTCTTGGTGGTCACAAGAGGTTGTGATCAGGGACACGATGTCCTGCTGGAGGCCAGGCACTAGTTTTGTACCCTTGGTGTTGATACTGGGGCCAAGGAGGTTTAACGTCTTTGTTCATGGTCATCACTGACAATGTTGTGTTAGGGTGACTCAGAAGCAAAGCCCATCAAAATCAGAGTAACTTCAGTTAAAAGGATGGTTGAAGCAATGTAAGGCCTGAGAAAATAGTTGCACGAGAGAGAGGAAAGGCTGGGTTGGGAGACTTCATTGACAAGATCCCCTGTCCTGGTGGGCTACAGAGCTCTGCAGAACGGACCCTGCCCCAGCAGTTTCACACCAACTCCAGACTCGGTTCACTTGTCAGTGGATCCTGCATAACCCAGCTCCCACTTTGCTTGAGGGTGCGTGCTGCTCCCAGGGTGGGGGGAGCAATCCCAAGCCAGAGGAGTAGACAGGTTTGTGGCAGGTGTACAGTCACTCCATGGTGACAGACCGGGAACATTCCCACTTGAGTTTTTGGGGGCACTGCCTTTCAGACCTGTTCCTCACCAGCTGTAGCTAATTTCTTTTGCAGCTGACTGAGTGCAAGGGGACATGGTACGCCAATGATGGCCAGCCAGAAGGCTGTTCAGTATTTCATTGACCTGCAAGCCAAATTGATCGATTTACTGGGTCATCTATTTGACCATCGATGTATACAATATTTGTAGTGTCTTTTCAAAGTGGGCTATCACTGTACAGTGAGTTTTGTGCCCCCAGTTTGCTTACCTGCACCCCTTCAAGTCAGTATTCCCACTGAGCTGGACATGCTGTGATGTGCTGAGAGTGGACAGGCCAGGCTTTCTTTGCAGATTTGTTTTGGTTTACATTAATAAATTTGCTCATTCTCCTTGTGACTTGTTTTAAAAAAAGATAGATGACTTAAAATGTGAGTCAATTAAAATTCAAAATATGTTGGGAGCTTGAACAAGCTGGGCTGGATTCCAGGATGCTTCACGAAGAGACAAAGACAGGAGGAGAGGCAGCAGAAGCACTGTGAGCAGACAAGAAAAAGTAAAGTGATAGCTGGCAAGGCACAGGGAGGGAGTGATTCCCCCTTGCTGACGGGAGAAGCAATATGAAGGAGGTGCTGCTGTGCCTGTGCTCTGTGTAGAGCTGACTTGTATTTTAGATTACTTTTAAGTTAATCAAACTAGGACGCAAACGCTTGAAAAACATTGCCCCTTTTCCCTTTCATTCTTTCCTCCTACAACCGAGGCTACTTCTGTCTTTGTCATTTTCTCGTTTTTCAAAACCCAAATGTTTCCACTGGCTCTGTGCAAAGTGAAGGAAAACACTACTTTTTTTCCCTGATTGCTTTTCCCCCACAGGTAGTCCTTCCTAGGATGAAAATCTGAGAACAGCTGTATGTCAGGAAAAAGCTGCTTCTTTCCAGTCAAGCCAGGTGATAGCGAGGGCACAGGTAGCCTGGCCTCACCTGCGAGAGCATGGCTGCAGCCTGCAGGGCTGGGAGCCCCCCAGCCCCTGAGGGCCTATGGCCAGGCATGAGGAGCATGCTGCAAATGCAGAGTGCTGAGTAGCAGTGGAAGGAACAATATCTGAGAAAAATAGCAGTAATCTCGTATTTCTTTGGGCAAAGCAATAGGTGGCCTGGTAAGCTGACAGCATGACATGTTGTACCACCATTTAAAAAGTCTTTGGAGTGGTGTGTTTAGGTAATGCAGCAGTACCTGGTTGACCAGGCCACATAGGAAAGTATCTTCTTTTTCCAAGTATCTTTTTGACAGGGGGAAAAAAATGTCAGTTCTTTTTTTTCCCCTTCTTTTGTAATTAGTTTGCATTCATTGGTATTTTCTTACAAAGAAGATGATGAATGGGTCTTAAGTTAACACCACTTTGCTTGTAAATGAACTTAAAATAAGTCCATTTAATAAATGATAAAAAATGCAATAGAGTTGAAGGGAGGGCCAAGTAATTACTTGATTTTTGTTTTCCAAATTAATATATAGAAGAAATTTGAGCAGTGTAATTTTCAGCTGGCTTCATAAAAATAAATAAGCATTTTCTGCAAAGCACTATTAAAGCAGGAAGAGACATAAATGACCAACACATGCTATGGCTGAGATTCCATTTTGCAAAAGAATGGCATGCTTAGGCAAAGCAAATTGTTAATGAATGCTTTTATCTTCTGAAATATCAAAGGAGATATGAAAGTTTTTCTGTTATTAAGTAAAATTTTCAGTGAGGAAAGCACATGCAAAAAGTAGCCAACCTGCACTGTAAGAATTGCTCCTCCAGCACTTTTTCTTGTCTATAAAGTCACAGAATTAGTTGTATTCCTCTCTGCTCTTTACCTAAAGTTAATGCATACATATATGACTAAGCTTGCCTCCTGTACATCTAGCAGACTGGAGCCCTGTGAATTTGCATGCTGTTGTTTAGATGGTCATACGGAATAGACCAGAAGCCAGTCTAACCCAGATGTTAAGGGTGGTTAAGTTATTATCCTTACAGGGGCACAAAGAATTAAACCAAATGGCTGAATATTGGTGGCTGCATCCTGCGCTGTGAACTGGGACTGCATCTCTAGCAAGAGTAATCCAACTTTTCTTCCTTCCCTGAATTTAGCATCTACCTCATAAATTCCTCCTGGAACTGCCTGACATAGAAGCACACTTATTTAAGGTCAGAGCTAGCTTTTTGATAGCTTCCATAATGGTGACTGCCATTCTTAAGAATATATACTGGAAGAAATATAGATCAACTGGCCTTTGCTGCCTGCTGCTGTTTATCAAAGTTCTTAGCTGTAAAAAAATTAATATCATCTTGCTCTTCCATTTTCTGCTAACACCACTGAAGCCAGGCACTGTGGGGCTGACGAATGAGTGACTAATGGGTCTGGTTTTAACAGCCTGGCTGCTGCTGGCTTGTTAACTAAAGCCATTTGTCTGGGAAGGGAACTGTTGTCACTCACGTCTCGGCAAGCACTAACTTGTGAAGAAAGCACAGGAAATCTATATTTAAATTCTATAATAGTTTGCACCAATGTAACACCATGGAGGTTTACTGTGCTCTAGAAACCTGCTTCTTTGCCAGCCTCTGCTGCTGCCTGGGTAGTCTCTTCACATTAAGATGCACAAGTGGGAGAAGTTAAGTAGGGCTTTCTAGGTTGCACTTCAGCAAGTAAAAATGAAATCCAGAACAAATAACTTCAGAAGCTTTTGAGAGGAGCAAAGTGTCTGAGAGAGTGATGTAATATGCAAGAAACAGTAGAATTTCACCATGGAAAAAATAAGCTGATGTGCTGGCAAGGAGATTTGTCTGTTCATATGCCAAAGCACAAGAGAGAGCCATAAAGGTGGCCTTCAATATTTGTGTGATTTACAAAATTCAACTATCTGTGGGGATATGCCTTCCTTGGCCTTTATAAGCGGCAGCAAAGGTGATCACGGAGACTTGCTCAGGTTGCCTGGTGTGGCTGCGGAGCACTGGGTTTCTCTACCAGCACAGTAGATCTCTTTGGACATACTGTTTCATCAGCACTTTTGCTTTGGTCCTTTGTGTCCAGGCTCTTCTTCTGGAAGAAGACAAAGATTATAGTAAAGAATGCTGATGCTGCAGAATAAGTATTTTCATGTCCTGTGCAAAGTTGCTTCTCTTTGGAAGACTTAGCCGTGCTGTCATAGCAAAATTCTGGGTATCTCTGCCTGTCCCTGTTGTCCCAGCCAAGTGTAAAGAGCCAAACCTGAGATGTGCTGTTGATTTTTAAAGGCTGCTAAACATGCCTAAGTGATTCCTGGATTCTTGGTTCAGTTGTTCAAAGAAAAAGGAATTGTTATAGCAAAGGTTGAGCTATACAGATAGTTTAGTCATGTCTTAAATGTAGATGCAGTATCATAGTTAGACATAGCCTGTAGCATTTAAGATTTACCCATGACATGCAGACAGACTCAATAACACATCTCAAACTCTTTTTCTCCAAAGGAATAGTATAAGTAAGTCTGTAGAAACATCTTTGGGGGAAGTAACAAAAAATCTGCACTTCTGATCCAAAATGCAAAGTGAATTGAAACTAAACCATCTGGGGCATTTTGGAAAGGTTAGTTAACTTTTGAAAAAAGGTAATTATGTCCCTATACTCCTGATTTCAGGTTTGAAATTATCTTACCTGTAGCTCTTGACAGAAATCTATTATAAATTATTGGCTGGATCACTTTGATCTTCTCACATTCATTTGTCCCTGCTTGCGTGACAACACTTTCAAATTTGTTAAAGCCCCTGCGAATGGGCCACTGATTGCATATGTCATTTTTTCTCAAAGTTTTTAGAAGAGCTGTCATGCAGCGAGCTCAGGTTGTAAAATTCACAGTGGCTGAAAGGTGAACTGAGGAAAATGCAAATGTAAGGAACATTTTATATCTTTCTGCTGGTTGCTTTTTATGGTATACACCTCATATTCACCTCCTTAACATAGAAGATCTTATGAGGAGAAAACTGTGTCTTTTCTGTCACAGCCCTTTAGTATAACAAGACCCTTATTTTCATCAAAGCTTCTGAGTGCAACCTAACATAAATATTAGATCCACTTAGAGATATTACATCATCCTACACTTCACTTGTGAATTTTACCCCAGTTGGACATAGTGTTTGGCTAGGCAGTGAGTGCTGGAGATGATGCTATATGCAAACTTCTTGGCTCCGCTCCCACGGCAGAGCGTGGCTTCAGCATAGGTTCTCCTTCCCAAAATACACTACAGATTGGTGTTATAATGGCACACTTGCTTTTTATTAACACAACCAAATGAAAGCTTTTGCAAGCCTTTGGTGAAGGATTCTGTGGCATAGGCAGTTTGCTAATGACCTCTGCTGAGTGGCAGCAGTTAACATGGAGCAAGCCAAGCAGCTAACAGACTTGCACCCGTGTGCGGGGGTGATGCTGCACACCGTGTGCAGACAGACCGAGCCAGGATGGGGCTCGTCACGAGAAGTGACAAGCCGTGAAATGTACAAAGTTGAAAGCCTGCTGGCTCCTGTCCCAGCTCTTGGCTGGGAAGAAGAAATTGGAGGAGGGAAGAGGCTGTGGCTAGCAAAGGCATTTCTGTGCAACACAGTAGGGTGTGAATCAGAAATAGTGAGGATGGCTCTTAGCAAGCTGTTCTGTAGCTGTTTTATTATCTACAGAAGAGCTCCCTCGTCTAGCACCAGAGTGACTTTCCCTGGGTGGCACCACATTATGGCTTACAGCCACCAGCAGCTTCAGCTGTCCCTTCATGGCAACGGATTTCTGACCTACTGCTGTCATCTGCCATCTCTCCCAGCCCGTGATATCTTGTGCCCTTCTTGAGTCCTCCCTCCCGTCGTCAGGGAAGATGCACGATAAACCCGTCTGCGGCCTGGCCCAGGCTGTGCTGTTTCTCGCAGGGCAGTGGCTGGGCAGAGCCAGGGGGTTTGGGTCACAGTGCACATACTCGCCGAGTGCCGTGTGAGTCGGCCTTGCATGCCCCTGGGTATGAGTCTGACAGCACTACTGTCCTGCCATGGCAGGCTTTGGATGAAATATGTGAAAATTAGAGGTGGTAGGACTGAAGCATCCTTCTCGCCTTCCTTATCTCCTTCACTGCTGTGGTCCTTCCCTTGCTTATGTTCCAGAAGTTCCAAGATGCAGCTGGAAATCTTGACTGAAGGCTATTTGGTTGTGTCCTTGGCTGTTTGCTGGGGTGGGGATGTATGTGGTGCAGCTTGCTGAGACCCATGCCTGTTGGAGGCTGAGCTCTGCAGTTGCCAGAGCCTTTGGTGGGAATGAGGAGGGGCTTTTCTCCTTACTGGGATACGTGGCAGTTGCAGAAATCAATTCCTGATGTGGAAGCAAGCAGTTTATTTCCTGAAATGAAGAATACAGGGAAGTCTCAGAGACCAAGGTCAGATCTCTACAATGACAAGAGGAGCTGTCTGTCAAACTCTTGGCATCAATATGAGGTCCTCTTGTGAGACTGGCAGATGTGTGTAAACTCTGCACTTTACAAACCACTAAGGAACCAGTTTTTCCTAATCCATTGAAAATTAGGAAAGATTTCAGTCCATGCCTCCATAGCACTGTTTTATTCATGCAACACCCATTGCATTAAAATCACATTAAAACCACATAAAGCCAAGTAAGAGAGAGAGAAAGAAAGAAAAATCACGGTGAAGGCTGAAACAGATTTTGCCATATCGTGTCCCTCATTCCCCAGTCACCAAGGGGTGTTATTTGACAGCTTTCCCTGCACCCATTTGTGCCAAGATACTTGATGAAATACACCTTATTCTGCCCTCACCTGTGAATTTCTTTGCCTTTATGGTTTCTCACTATCACCTTAATGTTTTCTTACTGTAGTTTTTAGAGTGTGTATAAAACCCGTGGCAGGACACATGGTGCTTACAAAATGATACCTTGTGTGTCTGGACTTTGAACTTACGGCTTTCTTTTGTTGCTTCAATAGTCTAACGCATGGCTAGTGGAAGCATTTTAATCTGTTTCAGATGTTGTCTATAATAAGGGAGAGAAGAGAAGCCTTCCAATGAGCAGGGAGGCTAGTGAACAAGAGATGGCTGAATGCTGCAACATGTTGTTATTCAGGGCGTGCCTTCTGAAATGCACTGGTTGGTCAGCAATTTTCATGTGTGCCAGATCTGAGGCTATGAATCACTTGATATTGGACCAGCACAGAATTACTTCACCCAGGCATTGGGCCTGATTCTGGGTTTCTTGAGCTGAACTTGTCACAATACAAGGTTGGCAGGGGCAGCAGATCAGATCGCGGTGTTTGGCCTCTGTCTACAGCACGTTGCCACTGTTGGGAGACTCAAGTATTTGTGGGGTTTTAAAATTAAATGCTTATTTAGTTTATTGGCAATCACATTTAGTTTTCTTTTAGCACTGGCAGTGTGATGCTGCAGGGCACTCTGGAGGGGATGAGGGTTTGGAGTGTGACTGGGTTGAAGGACCCGTCAGAAGTCAGGCTTTGCAGGGAGACCTGTAGGGCAGCAAGCAAGCTAGGTGCTGCAGAAAACTTTAGACCCCATTTTTTTAGAACTGAACTCTCCATGAAACGTTGCACTCATTGTTATACCTGCTAAGTGCCACTGCTTCTGGCAGTGTGAGGTGTCATGAATTCAGGCAGATTTTTCTACCTGTGGTATTTTTCAGGTGATTGTCAAGGAAACTTAACTTCCACTCTATTTAGGAAGTATACTTTTATAACCTTAATGTAGGTAAAGCAATGTTTTTGTTACACAGCAGATGGGCACACCCCAAACCTTTTGAACATTTGTGAAACTTTCCAACCACTTACAAATTTTCTTGGAGAACTAAAGGTTATGTCTGGAGTTATCCTCCATACTTGGACGTCTTTATATGTGCTGACAAAATGTCTCCCTGCCTGCTGTGGCTCTATCTCTATAGCATGCTTACAGCAAAATCCTATTTCTGTTCGTAGTTTTAAAAACTCCCAAGCTGATCCCTAAATAGATCTGATTGCTCTGTAGTGCTTACTGCCTCAATTTGTCTTAAAAATAGTGGTCTATCCTTTCTAGTCATTAAACATATCCCCCTTCTGTCTGCCACCAAAGATTTCTGTGTGAGTACTCTGTGGAGAATATTTCATATTTTCCACATGGGGGTTAGAACAGGCTTACTGAAGTATAAATCTTTATATGATTTGAATAAACAGGTTTCTGCCTTTCTTCTGGTAGTTAATTTTGTTCGTTAATTTTGAGCAGGTCTAGCAGACCTGCCATTGGGATTAGTGAGACCTGAGGTCAAGAATTGCTGGAAGTGAAGGGCTAGTGACAAGCTGTAGTTACAGCAGGTTTTCCAAATCTAACTGGGAATGCTGAAGGGCAGTGCTGTCCTCTTATGTAAGGAACGTTCCACGTGTGGAGCTGGTCCACCTCTCTGAGCTCTTTGAGAGACCTGGCTATCATTTTTATTACCTTATGTATTATTTACCAATGGCTTGAAATATAGTATTTCAATCGGAAATTAGTTTCTCATTTTGTTAACTGTTTTAAATTCTGAATGTGGGCAAATAAGTCAAACATGCAGCGAAAAAGCAAATAGTTTAGAAAAAAAAATTAAAATCCAAGGTTTTTGAAAAAAGGGGATTTGTGACTTCTTATCTGCCCAGTTTAAGGTCTGCCTGCCGTCTGCAAGCTCTGGCCCAGGGGCGGGCTGTGAAGGAGCCTAGAGTGTTGCCTCTGGAGCTGCTCCACCAGCCCTCCCTGCCATGTCCACACCAGTCCTGCGCATAGTGCTGCTGGCCCAGAGCCTTTCTGGGGTAAACCAGCTTCACCAGCTTGCACTTGGTACTTGCACTTGTTCTGCAGTTATTTAAATTAATTCTGCCATCATTGAAATAGAACCATAAGGTAATTTTTGTAATTGATTTTGAGGTCAGAAAGATGGTTTTGTTGCTCTTACACTTTCTCCTGACACCATCCATGGTGCTGTCTTGGCATCCCAGGTTGGGTGTCCCTGCTGGAAGGATTAATGTCACATCTGTGTCACTCCTGTAGGCATGCACTGTTACTGTAATTACTCTGGTGCCATTATAAGCTGAACGTAGTGTACTTTCTCCTCCTTTGGTGTTGCAAATTGACATTAATAGGCATGGTTTGGAAAATGTTACTTATGCTAAAGAAATTATTGGAACTATTCTGCTACTTAAAGCTTTTGCTTGTGGTCATTATACTTAGCTCTTTAACCCACACATAGGGCTGGGTGGTTGGGGAAAGGGTCTCCAGCAGAATGAACTGAGATCTTTGGGGTTAGTAGGGAGTTTTGTGTCACTAAGTTACTGAAAATATGCCATAAAAGAGAACAAGTTCAGGGGGAAGGAGGACATCTGTCAAATGATTTGAAGAAATTTGAGAGAGTAGAGGATACTGATGAGAAAGTAGGTGCTGTTGCTGATAAACATTTCTCTCAAAAAATGACAAATAACGGGATGTTGAGATCTGTTTCTATAAAGTACTGGGTTGTCCATCTCAAAGAGAAGAGGTATACATTTGAGGCAGGCTTTACAGATTTTGCCAGGGGAGGCATTTTTTAAAGAGCTATCATTGTAGAGCACAAGGCCCCTCCAGAGATGTCCCCATGATGAGAGCTCTCCTTCCTCAGCAAACCTCTCACACCTGCAATGGCAGCCACTGAGTGTATGCCTTGTCTTTCACATATCTGTTTATGTTACAGCATCCCATTGGTTTTTAATAGAAATACTGTGTGGAATAAAATTCATAGTTTCTTCTTTTTTAGTTTTTTAAGCAGAAATTCTGGGAACAATGTTTCTGTTCCACCACTGCAGGGTCTCTGGTTGAGGTCTGTGGTGACACCCCAGGGATGTCTACAGCTGTGCCAATACAAGCGCTCTCACGTTACCTATCATTCTTCACACCAGCTGGCTGCCTTGTTTATAACCTTCACCTCTCCCTATTAAAGAAATAGGTGAAAAGATATATTTTCATTTCAGAGCAACTTGCACTTATGTTTTGTCTCTCCAAGATATTTAAAGCTCAAGTGCTGTGCAGTGTTTTAACATAATTGTTGTATAGTCCTCCCTATGCACTGCTCACCTCAGCAAACAAAGAATTGCACAACATTGATGTTTGTTTAGAGTTGCAAAATGTAGTCCCGAGGGTTGTTTATACACTATGCTTGGTCTTTTTTCTCTCTCAATGCTCATATTTGTCAGATGACAGCTGGGAAATTCAAGATACTAGTATCTATATGAAATGAGAAAGCATTTTGTTTGTTTAATAGACAGGACAGCAGTTAATAGGTTAATACTATTTTCTAGCAGTCAACTCAGGTATGAAGCACTCAGATGTGCCTCCATGCTGTCCATACTTGCAGTCTCTAACACTACAGGGATTAGGCTGTTCTGTATGTCTAGAGAAGTTGCATTACACGATGTCATATCTTATGCTGCAGGTAAGCACATACCACATACAGATACCAAATGTACTCTAATTTTTTTTGGGGGGGGGTGCTTCATATTCATGAATAAATGGAGACACAGTAAGGCCCATGGAAATGGGCAGCAGACCAGGAATCTGGTAGTGCTCTTCTAAAATGCGAGGCTTTGCCCTTGCTGAGGAAAGCCCCCCAGGCGTGGCTAGAGCTGGCCCTGAGCCCAAGGCATCCCCTTGCCAGTCTGCTTTTGCCTCTTGCTTTGTGATCTTGGGCAAGATGCAGAGATGTGGCACTGAAATGTCCCCATCTGTAGAGGAAAGATAACAATACTCGTCTTCCAAACAGGGATTTTGCTAGGATTAGACAGTTGATGTTTCTGTGGGTCTTTAAAACGTAAAGTGCTACATAAATGATGAGCATCCTTGTTAAACACCAGGGACATCTGTGTTGTTTTATTAATAGCAAACAAAAATAAAAATATTAAATTGAGTAGAATTCTTAAATAGTTATTTCTACAAGTTGCCGGTAACATCTTTTTTAAATCATTCAGAAGCAAATTAGCATGCAGATGTTTCTGCCCCCATTAACAGATGATTTTGTCAGTTTTTAGTTTAAAAGATGAACAACTCAAGGTTAGAAGTCAGAGCCTGTTATTCTTTGAGTGACAGTGGAAATCAGCTGACAAAAAAGTATCCAAGAGATTTCTGCTTCTAGTTAAAAAGAAACCATAATTGCTTAAAGGAACTCTAAAGGGGAAATGCTGTCTAAGATCTGATAACCTCAAAGGAGCAAGTAAATAAATACAGAATAATTTTTAAAACTCGCCTACGCCAATCATGGGAAGGCAGTGTACCTGGTAACTCCTTTGCACATGATCCGCCGTTTGAATTTTGCAAGATCGTATGTGTTTGTTCTCACCCAAGCACACAAATCAATGAAAACCAGCAGTGGGACATGACTGACAGTGTCATTTTCGGGTAGGCTGTGGGATTTTGAACAAATCCTAAATGAGTTCAGAGTTAGTCTGAAGCAATGTGAGTGAAGAAGATGAGTTTTGCTCCCTGTGAGCAAAAGGAGAATCAGATCTATTGCCTGGAATCAGAGTGCATTAATGGATCTCTCGGCTATTTTGCATGCCTTTTCCTGCTTATCTGCAGTTTTCACTCTCTTCCTCAGCATTGTTTCTGGCTTTCAGATTATATAAACATCCTTAGTCCCTTTAAGGTATAGTCTTGTGTTACACATAAGCCTATTTAATGGCAACTGCTGTCAGAAGCATGCCTGGTTCCACTCTAGGCTTTGCATTCCTGCTGTCTCTTTTGCACTGGATCTTGCACAGGTGGTTGGCCAAACTTGATGGAAAACTAACTCACTAAAAAACCTCCACAAAATCCCAAACCCCGTCTTTTCCCTCTGATTAGCCCAGTCATCAAATTTAACACAAGCAAGGGGAAGGAACCTGGAGCAGGGACAAACTGCTGGAGGGAATGCAAACTGCTGATTTTGACAGAAACCTACAGTTGCACCAGATTAAATGTAACGTCAAATTCCTGTGGTAGCACTCCTTAAAAAGTGTGATATGAGCATGTGTTCAGGCAGATAAACTTACTGTCAAGGGAATGTGCTGCTCACACACACTGTAGGTCTCAAGAGAGACTCATGTATGTTTATAGACTCACCTTCTCACAGGGAGAGCATACTCTGGAGCTGCTCTCCAGGGTGACACATCAGCACAGGGACTGGGGACATCCTTACCATGGCAATACAAGTATTGATGGTGGCAGCCCTCTCCTGCCTGAGAGTTTGTTAGGAGGACCGGCCCCGCTGCCTGTGCCAAATATGGCTGGTTTAATGTCAGTGCCGCTTCTGGACATCACCCTCCGGCATGGCAGAGTTGACATGCCCCTGGTTTGCTGCTGTCAGACATCAAGATTAACATTGAGATTCACATGCACACAGAGTTCAGCTTAAGTGTGCAATCCACCCAGATTCATAAATGTTAGTGTAAACGGATGTCTGTGATAATTAATTAAATACTGCTGGTGAATTTGTAATCACTGAGACAGACACAAAGTGCTATTATTGAACGTGCAAAACAGCACCTCTAGCAGCTGCGGGAAGGCTGTTGCATTACTGTTTGGCTGTGCCCATGCAGTTCAAAAGCTGCTGGTGTTACATACAGGAGGAGAAAGTCTCCCTGCACCCGGCTCCCATCCACCCTGCAGCCCCTCTGACCTCTGCCTGTGTACTGGCAAGCCATGAGCGGTGTCCCGCCAAGGGCCACGTCCTCCTCTTACTTGTGTGAGACCTGTGGCCAAGACAAGGTACACAAGGACCTTAGTGAGAAGGTTTAGTAACCTCACTATTCTGCATCTCTGCCAGCTTTCCTCAAGGGGCTCCAGCACAAAGCAAGGCAAATGGTTTCAGAGTACAGGCACACAATCAAAGCAACAGTTCCTCTTGTTTAACTGAATTACGGCTGCTCATCAGCCGAGCTTCAGTAACTTGGGGGAGGTGTGCTCACAGCAAGTGGTAAATGCAAATGCACAGCCATTGCAATAGAGGAGCTGCAGTAAATTACATGTTACTTTCATTATTGGTTTTGGTTTGTTCATTTGCTTTAACTAAGAGACAGAGGAGATTGGGTTTTTATAGATGGCAGAACTGAGAGAGGCTCAGAATAAACCCCACAGCCTGGGAGTCCCAGCCCTCTGCATCTGACACACACCTTTGGCTGAGAGAAGTTACTCTGCTGCTCTGGAGATGTCACAACATGGAGTACAGCAACATGCTTCACGCTGGCCACAGTCGGTACAGCTCCATCAGACAGTGCTTGCTCACATGAGCTCCAGGGTCCAGGTTTCCAAACAAGCAGCTTGTCCTAAATAGAAGCAAAGTTGCCTCAACCCCTGCACACAACTTCAAGGCACTTTGTGGTGGGTGACACAAGCAGCCAGGCAGCAGCTCTCTGTTTTCTGCTGAGGCCGGAGCAATCACAAGGGACATTGTAATGACAAATTGTTCAACACAACAGTACCTCAGCTTTCAGTAGGGAAAAGGGAAATCCTTTGTTCCCTGTATTCTAAAAACAATGGGAAGCAGCATACTGGAGAGATGTAGGTAGCTAGTGATCTTTCTGAAAGGTAGGCTATGAGTGGGTGTATATACATACCTCTGCCCAGAACATAAATGTACCCTTCATCAGAAACACAGGCTCTACCTCCTCACAAGTGGAAGAGATTGCATAAGATGTTTTCATTTGTAGCGTCTTAAAAATCTGTTCTGCCTTAACCATCCATCAGTCTTTAAAAAAAACCAACAAACTGTTCATGTGAGTTGTTGCCGTTTTGCTAATATTGGGAATTAAACTCTTGTGTTATATGATTTATGAAGTTTTCTAAGGTGTAAAAAATGCTACCACTCATCTAGTAATTACTAACAGCTTGACTGACTGAAGAAGAGCTGTGCAACTGTGTCTCACAGCAAAATAAGATCCCATTTTTGTATGGAACTCTGTGCCCTGTGTGGTTTCTGTAAGTGGCATGAGAGGAGGGGGTGGATGAATCTCTTCCAGTTTAAACCTCTCTGATGCCTGCAAATTGAATGGAGTTTGATGTATTTTTAATTAATAATGCCACACAAGGATGCAGTTCAGGATGGTCAGTGGGTGAGGAGGGACCGTATTTCTGAGCTTAGCATAAATCTTTCTGTTTGCCTTTTTTTCCTGTCAGAACTTCGCTATTTTCTGCATGGTTTTCATGTCATGTCCTCCACCAGGATGAAATAAAATAATTTCATGCATGATAAAGAAAACCCTGGTCAGTTCCGTTCCGAGAGACCAGTGTTGGAAGCTTTAGAGTGAGATAAGTAAAAAGATAACATTAACTTTTCAATATCTATTTCAAAGACTTTTATTTTGTTTTAGCTGACATAGTTTTGATCACTAATGTATCCACAATGCTCTCTGTACAGATTGTGGGCATTCAGAGATGATGGGGGGGGGTGTCTATCCTTACTGACTTGGAGGCACAAGTCTCCTGCAAGGAAAACTCTAGTCTCTAGTATTTGCAATATTCTTTTATGCACAGGTAAAATCAACAGGAGTTTGGCATTCAGTGTAAGCCTAAAAACAATCAACAAAAAAATCCAAACAAATAATCCCCCTCCAAACCCTCAGGAGACATTATATTGAAAGCAAGTGGTTTGGAGATTAATTTCTTAGAAATTTCTAAATGCAGAAAAAGCTTCATGCCTTTGAATACTAATTGGATGCAAAGCTCATAATTTATGTGCGTATTTGTGACAGGCAGTGATTGCTGGAGCGATGTGCTTTGATGCTGTATGCCCAGTGGACTGGCGCTGGCCTCACAAGATGGATTTTATGTCTGATGTTGGCTCATCCCTCATGGGCAAATGCTGCAGAGTCTGACTGCAGGTCACCGGTTGCTTTAGCACACTGTCCTGCTCCGTCTGGTGTTTTAAGAAGTCCTGTTACACCTGAGAGCAAGGAATGTCAGTGCTTCCCCAAACTGTGTCTAAAGCAGTTTCCCCGTCCCATGAAACTGGGCACTGGGGGCCTTCTCAGTGCTCGAATCCTGCACACCCCTGGGCCCTGTGTGGCGAGGCTGCCCGGGGGCCGGGAAGGCACATGCCGCTGCAGGACACCCTGGGCATCACAGGAGCACCATGATGGACGAAATCACCTGACTGCTCTCTCACAGCAAGCAGAGGCCGATGATGCTCTGTTATAAGTGAGCTCAGATTAAATCTCTGTCTTTGAAAGTGAGCAAAGCCTACTCAGCCTTCCTTACAACTATTCATCAAAACTTCAAAGAAGTAATATTTTTCCTGCAAGGTAAGGGCACAGCCTGGCATCCCTTTCCCCCTTTTTACTTAAAGCAGTAAATCTTCATTTTCTTAGACCTCTAGGAGCAATTTCTCATCTCCATATTTCCCTGTTTATAAAGATGTTACACAGACATGTCTTCAGCAAAATCTTTTCTGCCTCAAGACTCAGTGCCCTTGAAGCACTATATTTCCCTTTTAACGCGCATCTTGTTTCCAGCCCAGCACCCTGCCTAGCCACAGGACTCTGCCTTCTGCTGTGGCTTCAGCCTTCTGTTGACAACAGGTAATTTGCAAGTCATTCCCCTCCATGCAAAAGCAAAGCTGATCATCAGCTTCTTCCAACCCACCGCCTCTTACCTGAGATAAAAGGCTGTCCTTCTTCAGAAGGCAGCATGGGAAACATGTCAGAAGAGCAGCATATCACACGGCCAGACTTGTGTTA
This sequence comes from Elanus axillaris, assembly GCA_026212715.1. Lineage (NCBI taxonomy): Eukaryota > Metazoa > Chordata > Aves > Accipitriformes > Accipitridae > Elanus > Elanus axillaris. Next base: position 9,885,753 of record JANZLQ010000064.1, read on the forward strand.
GAGGAGAGTCTGATCCCCTCCTTTGGGACCTGTCATTCCATGTTACAGACCAGCCCAAGCAGCTACAGGGCGCTCTCATTAGTATTCACTGTATTTAATGCAGAATTGTATAACACTGAACTTGTATGAAAAGAGTCTGCCTTAAGTTATGTGGCCAACTGCATATCATAGCATGACATGCTCTCCCTGTGATGGTGGAGCAGCATTAGGCCAAATCTGAATGCTTGTGGCAATCCCATCTGGGTTTTATTCAGAAATAATTTGGTAATACTCATGGGACTGAAGAAATTAATATCTACTTACCCATGGCGTTTGCTGGGGCTATTTTTGGGGCACAGTCTGAAGAGGCTGTTGAAAGACACAGTGTGACAAAGGAGAGAGCTCGGGGTGCTGAGTGCTCCTGGGGGGCTGAGTGCCCTCAGCCCAGCAGCTCTGCTGGGTCTTTGCTGACCCGCTTTGATTCCACACTTGTTTTGCACTAATCTGAGTTCAAAGACTTCACCAGGAGGTTTCCCAAGTTACAAATGTGAGAAAGAGGAAAATTTGACCCTAGCCACAATCAAAGTAGAAAGACCAGTACTTGCTCCTTATGGGAAGAGGGGAAGAAAAAGGAAAAGGGGGGAAAAAAAGAGTAAAGACCGAGGAGACATGCTGTCTATAAGCTATCTCTAGTAGCACAAGTGCTGGTAAAGCAAGGCATGAAGATTTCAGAGTGATCAGACTGTAATAAGCTGAAGCCTAGTGCCTGTAGCCCTTGCACTAGGAGAGAGAGGCACCATACGCTGCTCTGGGCTTTGCTTAGCTAACCTTTCCCCACTTAGTACTTTCTTAATTCTAGTCCAGGCACTTCATTTGTCCAGCTTGTAGTCAGTCTTACACCACATTTGCCACCATACTGTCATTCTAGTGTTCAGAACTGAGACATCTGAAGCGAAGCAGACGAGAGCCATCAGCTCCATCCCTAGCTCAGGGCAGGCCTCAGGCAGGTGCTGTGCGAGCATTGCTCTCCCCGCTCAGTTATTATTTTGGTACTTCCAGCTTTGCAAACCCTCCTAGCACAGGCCGATTCTTAGACATGTTAAATGCCACCATACTGTGAACACACAGACAAGTTGCCTAGGGCTCAGCTACATCAGTGAATGGCACAACTTGTAATTCATCCTGTCAATAAGTGGGTGTGTTAATCAAGGGGAAAATCTGTGCAATTGGCTGATTTTGATTCCAATTAATTTCCCATTAACAGATTTCCTAAATCATTAACAGAATGCCTAGTTACAGATGATGCCAATAACACTTTGGCACATATGGCCTTCCTGCCATCATGGGAGGGAGTAGGCTGGCTCAGTCAGAAGGAAAAACTTTGAGGATCCTGGTGCTTTTCTTAAAGTAAGGATTTTTACTTGAGTATTTTTATAGAGGGGTCTGCTTGCTGGAAGACACATGTCTTGGTTAAGATTGATCTCTTTGTAAGGGCAAATTAGGTTTTGTGTAATAAGCAAAGGTTCCAGCAGCATGTGTATTGTGAAGTTTGATAATTTTGATTTCTATCTGAAATTATTGTGGCTCTATGTAAATCTGAAGAATGTAGTGTTCCATTAGTATCCCTTGCTTTTTTTCCTCAGTGATGAGGGCTTTTTACAACATAAATAGGGGAGTGGAGGGGAAATAGTGTGAGTGAAATATATCTATCCTTTTCTATCCATCCTAAAAAACTTTAAGGGCTGTGGAAGAGCACTTTGGATCTGTTAATAATTGGGGGTGTTGATTAGGTATCAGGGAGTCAAGATTCTGGCTTATGATTCTGAAGACTTGCTACTGGATCAGACCTCTAAAACATGCAGTATTCGGTGTGTCAGAGAAGGAAGGAAGTTTTAGCGTACCTAGGTATTTCAAAAGTTTTCTCATGCTTCAGGTTCCTGCTGTTTTGTACCACTCCACTGTTGAAGAGTAGCCTTAAATTCAACCTACCAGGTGGACTCATTCAGTGGAAAGAAGTTTTGGGAGCTGAGACTTGCTGGGTAGAAACTGTGCGTTTAGACCATGAGCAGGATAGCATAGCAAAAAAAAGTTAACTTTCAAGGAATCTCTTTATAGTTCCAGGTATTTTTTAAAAGTCCCTTCTGTAGTGTATTGGATTTCAGTTGGTAGACAGAAGGCCTTTTTTTTCTTTCTTTTTTTTTTTCATGAGGAACTGCCTCTGAAGTCAGTGGGAGTTCTGCTGTGGACTACTGCTGCTGGCCCATCATTTTGTCCTTCACCTTTGGGGTTTGTAGTGAGCCACCAGCATTCACCTCTGCTCCTGGACAGTCTAATTTAGGCTGCTCTTGGCTTCTAGCTGTGCCATAGGCTATTAAGAGCTCTGCTATTGAAAAAGAAAACCCTTAGGACTAACCCCAGTGGAGTTAAGAATGGTATCTTCAATTGCGAGCACTTTATTTGGAGCATCCATCTAAAAGGAGCTTGATGTCATTCCTGTCATTGAAGGTTGGTTCTGGTAAGAGTTACTACACCTCTGTTTTCTACAGGTTTGTTGTCCCTTTCTACCTGCAAATCATGTTTGAGGTCTCTTGGTTTCTGGGTATGTGGCAGCCCCCGCTGTACTGTAGAGTGCCTGGGTATCAGCAGAACATCACAAGTCAACGTGCAATAACTTACACGGTCCTTCAACTTTATTATAAATGGCAGACTTTAGTTTAAATGTGATTCTCTTTCAGCATATCTCAGACTCAAATGCTCACAAGTGCAGTTTAGGACCCTCGCAGCACATGTAGCTTTACTAACACATGCTGTGTTAACCACCAGTCCTGGGAACAGCCACTGAAGTAGGACCTAATGGATCAGTTACACAACCCTGGAATTTAAAACAGCAGCACAAGGAAGGGAAAAAAAACCCATAAACAAAAACAAAAAACCCCAGAACAAATGGTTTGACTTGGGGCAAGGAAAATAATTTTATTTTATAATTAAGCTACAGAGCAAGATGACAGACTTCATAAACTGAGTCCTGTTTCCCTAGACAAGCCAATTAATGTACATGGTTGGAATGATATGTGTTTTAACAAGCAGCATGAAAAATAGTGTGTTTCAAGTTGGGAAAGTCACACTCAAAGCCTTTAACATGCACAGTCAGCTAGATACAAAATGCCAACAAATCTATCTTAACAAGCTTTTAAAATGTATTTGGAGTAATGAGGAGAAAATATAGGAAGACTTATAAACACACATGAAAGTAATTTCAGAAGTTATAGATTGCACAGTACAGTGAAAGCATTTTAGTTACTGAGCAGCAGTAAAATGCGTTGACTGTTTAATTTGTACACAGTTTTATTTTATAGCATTTTAAAAGTTGCCTTTTGGCAGAGAGAATACATAAGGATGTAGAGTTATTGTAAGGCAGATGACTGACGAGCTCAAATTATCTTCAAGGTTAGAATTACTGTAGGAAAATAATGATCCCAAGGATCTGGGATGTACGTGGCTGGTGGCTGGTGTCTATAATCAATTCCAGTTATGGATCCCACTAGCAAAGGCATACTTGTATTCTTGCAGTTCATTAACAGCTGTGTTTCAGATACTTTGCCAGAGCCTGATCCCAGCCTTGTGCTGGACAGCCTGGTCTTCTTCGTTCAGTGGACTTTAGATGGGGCCTTTAATGAGAAATTGTCTTTTTACAAATGTGCTGTGATCAAATAGAATAGGTTCCTTGTTGCTGTTTGTGAAACAACTGTGAATTTCTGCATATTCTTTTTTTATCTAACAACCACACAGGAGTCCCAGAGGCTCCTTAAGAGGCCTAGAAACTTCATGACAGGCAATTTTACAGTTGGTATCTTCAAGCATAGCTCAGTTTAAAAATAATGCACTTTGAATAGTATATAATAGTTCTTCACCCTGGCCAAGAAGTTTGGGTCCCACCCTTACATCTGAGAGGCAAGTGCTTGTGAGTCATAAAAGCAGCAGTAAGCAAGACAATAACAAAATTGTAATAGAACTACTTGATCATGTATGAAGTCCATGTAATGGGGGGGAGGCAGTAGTTGTGTCTACTGTGTATTAGAAAAGGGAAAGATAATGGTAATGCTTAATTGGCTTCAAGCCTCAAGAGAGGGTGCATCAGTCTGTAATAACCAAATGGCAATATAAATGGGCAAGAGCGGAACTTACACTGTAATAGCTGCGCACGATACTCTCTCTGTATGCTGCAAGGCTGTTTATGAAGATTTTTTTCCTCCCCTACCCTGGTGAAAAAGGTGGGTGAAAAGGGCAGCCTGGCTCAGGCCGAGGGCAGAGCTGAGCTCCTCTGAACCCAGCAGCACTGGAAGCGCTGTGCTGGGTGAGTGCCGTGGTTGTCATCTTCCGTAAGGAATGCTTGGCCATTTGAACTTGATATCAACTGAAATAGAGCCATCAGTGTTTCAACTTGGATCAGGGGGTCACAAATCTCATGCTCTCATTTGTTGAAAGTGTTAAGCTGTTGTTTCTTGACTGCTCCAAGCTAAATGCACGTGATCAGCAGCACTGATACACAGTATTGATTTTTATGCTGTTCTTGGATGGGGTTCACATGTGACTCCCAGATACTGTAGGCACAAGCCAAGGAGTCCTGGGTGAGCTTCGTACTATCAAACCCACAAAAGACTCTATTTGGTTGTGTAGTTACTGCTGAGCTAATGGCTGGAGAAAAGCTCTGCTGTACTGAAGATTAATAAGAACTCTCAAAATAGCAGCCTCAAATTTACCTCTCTTTGTGGTTCGGTGGAATATCCTATGAATCAGTCATGGTTAAGGCTGTTTCCATCTTTTTTTTTTTTTTGGGGGGGG
>JANZLQ010000064.1:9900261-9916332 GCA_026212715.1 Elanus axillaris
ATTTTTTTTTTCTGAATGGGGAAAATTTATATTAATTATATTTTTATTTGAATAAACATTTTAAACCTATGGAAACTTTCAGCGGAAAGGGTGTTCCACCTATTCCCTCCTCCCCCCCCCCCCCCGCCTTTTATTATTCCTTTGGTTTTGTTTTTTTAACGCCTTTCAAGATATTAACTTCACCCACTGTGGATTCTGGTGCTGGATATAGTATTCTGACAATGGCTGACACAGTATAGAGTCTATATAACTTACTATTCTTTAAATGCATGAGGCACATCAAGGTCATATAAAACTGTCCGTATTTTGGCTGTGAGGAGGGAAAAAGAAGGAGACAGCCCATGCCCACAAGACTTCTTCAGTTTCCGTGTCTACCGTATTCGTCTGAGCTTATATTGTAGCTTTACTGCTGATACATTTTCTTGCAGAGGGAGGATATACTACAGTACTTCATCTTCTCTGTGCTTGTGCTGGCTCTCGGGGGAAATTTGGTCTTTTTAGTATGCAGTTCAAGCACTGTCTGAAAAGGCGTCATGGTTTGGATAATTTTTCAAACAAATTTAATACACTGATTTCCTTGGGATGAAGATCAAATACTGTTCCATCCAAGATGCACCTAAAGGGCAACTTGTTTGAGTTAAGTTTACTGAAACAGAAGTGACAGAATATCAATTTGTTTTCTAACTTCATGTCATATTTGAGAATCAAATAAGCAATTACATGAGAGTAAATTGGATTTATTTAAATATCAGATTTGCAGTCCACTTGTTTTATTTGATTGAGATAAAATAGCCCTTCATTTTACAGTAAACATGCTCAAATATTATATTTCTTCCTTGGCTTCTTCAGAGCTTGTAGTTTCTTTTCAGCCTTAAGTTGAAAACATTACTGATACATAACATGTAACTGACTTAATTAACACCAGAAACCTTCCCTGTATTAAGGTGATGAAGGTGATGAGTAGTCCCAAATCCCTCTTTCTTTGTGATGAGGTGACTTGCAAACTGGTGCCAATGTATTCGCATCAACTTCTTCTGTCATTTGCATTTACCAAACCCCAAATTTGAATGTAAAAATAGGACTTCACACATAATGTGTTCACTTAGTCCATGGGTACAACCATATGTAAATATAGGTCAAAATTATATGACCCAGAAAGGGTACAATTTTATCTTTTGTTTTAGAAAATGTGTCATTCTCAGATTCTTCCCAGACTTTTCGAAATGTTCTGATGCCTCTAAATAATCCAAATTGTCCTATTTAAAGGCAGCAGATTTCAGCAGTTTCCTCCTTTCTGTAGTTCATCAAAGACCTTTTACTGTAATTTTGTTTGTTACTAGATATGATTTACATAAATGTTTCTGCTCCCTAACACTATGTAAGGATCCTAGACAGCTCAAAGGACTACTGAAAGGAAACTTAAGTGGTTCACCTCTAGACCTCCTGCTCAAGATTAATGGTAACAGAATTACTTCCTTCCCCTGCTTTCACCCACAATATATTTTGCAAAATGTGTCAGATCAGACTCTTCCAATTCTGTATGTTTTCTGAATCTGAATTAATTCCCATGGTGGGGAGGCAAAGATCATTTTGCTGTTGTTTTAGTTCATCTTTTACACAAGAGTGATTTTGGATCTTCTATTATAGATTACTTCTGTATAAAAACCCCACATTCTTTATCTAGAATTGTAAAGCCCCTCTAGGCCAAACAGAATTTTGGTGAAATGCGTGAAGCTCTGTCTTTGTCAAATCCCTGAGCCACTGCAAGTCACTCCATTCTCTGCAAATCAAACTCCTGCATTTACAATAAATGCTGAAGAAACTCTAAACATGACAATTGAGTTCTTACCAGCCTGAAAATTATACCCCAACCATGATAACTGAAGTTCTGACAACAACGAAACTGAAATTTGGCCACCAAAAGCTGTATTTAGCTGTTTGTTCTAATGGTTGTGATCACCATGAATTCTGAAAGAAATTAGCAATCTCGGTCCAGAAGTAGTTGCAGTGTGCGCAACGTGCATGAAACAGCAGGTATCTACATGCAAAATAACAATTGTCAGCCAAAGGAATGATCTCAGTCAATTAAAGGCTAAATTACTCTCTGAAATGAACTACTCAAAGGAGTTGCCTACAAAGGCCTCAGCTGAAGTTCATGAGTGCTGCAGTGTCTCATACTGCCATTGCCCACCAGAGTGGTGAATGCAGCACTTGCTTATTGGGTGCTGCCAGCCTTTCAGAAACACTGAATTCTCGTCTCCTTTTTCTGATAGATAAATCACGCACTTTGCAAATATTTCTTAAGCCATGATTTGGACCTTCTTACTGCAATTGTTTCTTTGGATCTTTTCAGTAAAATCATACTGTTTATTAATACATATGGCCATGGAAGTATTTTTCTAGCATCCTACAATTTGCAGACAGGAAACATTGAGTTCATCTGTATTTCCATGTGGAATTGGCAGGGCTCCTGTCCCTTTTGTTCACCTGCTAGCATATTCTGTAGAATCATAGAAGACTGGATTGGGAGGGATCCTGAAAGTTGTTTTGCCCTCAGGGAAAATCAGAAACGTTTAAGCCATTTGTGACAGCTTATTTGTCTAACCTGTTTTTGTGGAGACTGTACAATCTCCCAAGATGATCTTACCAGTGCTTAGAAAATTTTCTTGATGTCTTTATAAATCTTTTTTGTTGTGCTTTTCTTGTCCTATCTTCATATGGACTCAGAGAACAATTTATTGCCTTTCTTTTTGCAACAGTCTATATGTATATTTGAAGGCCATTAGCATATTTACTAATATTTTGTCCAAGACATGTGTGTGTATCATATATATTTTAATTTATCTTTTCTTTTTGCATTGCAGGACATACAGTCAGATAGGGTGTGCCATAGAATTTACCATGTCCAGTGTTACTCCATGCTACGTTAAGGACTTAGATAAAGAGTTTGCCCACTGGCTTTTAGCAAGAGGTGGTACAAATGTACACCAGCTCAGGAACAGGCCAAGGATAAAGTTCTAATTGTTCTACCCTCTTGGGTGCCTCATTTCTTCACTCAGGAAGTAATTTGCTTCAGTTTATATGCTGTTAGCACATTACTTCCTAGATATAGGGACTGAGTTATTACAGCTTCTTTGTCGGTGGCAGCAGGAAGGATTAAAACCTAATCTTTTGCCCAGATCTGGTGACAGTGGGAAAAAAGAGAAATGGAGATTAATTGGACTTCAGAAACCTCTCTTTGGTATGCTGGCCCAGGCAATACTCTGTTCAGAGAGTGGAGGGACTGTACACAGTGAACGAGACTTGTCCTGAGACTTGCTTTAATTACTACTTTTTTTTGCCAGTATCTGGTATTATTTAGCAAATGAAAGTTTTCTTTTTTCCCCCCTCTTTTTCCGATGAAGTCATGGGTATGTCTCCTGACTACAGAAGGTAGGTCAGTGTCGTTGGTAGGGTCTACACCTGCCTAAGGGCTTGGCTTCATCACTGTCTACAGATCTCTTCAGCAGCTGGAGCAGCTCACCTAAGCACATTATTTCATAACCTGCATGTGTCTTTATTGCCTTGTGTTGCCTTAGTCCTACCACCTTTCTTTTTTTGACTTCTCACCCTTCTTATCTCTTCAGCAATGTCTCAAAATTTAATCAGCTGAACTGTTCCTCTAAAAAAGAAAAGCCATTTTGAGATGTGCAAAGCTATTTTGTCAACTTGAAATGTTTTCAGTATGTATTTATGTGTACTAAGTGCAAATATACTATGTGATACTCTTTTCTAATTATTTATGGCCCTTTTGTGATACTGCACGTCAGTTTAAATTTGCACCACTGCTGAAGTTATATGACAATGAGCCATAACTCTGACATGCAGTTACACTCGTCTAAACATTATCTTGTCTTACTGGTAAAGAAAGCCAACCTGGGAGGCTCCTCTAAAAGACTAACCCAATAGTAGATGGGTTTATTTCCTGAGATGCTGTAAAGAGTACAGGGGTTTTTCTTCCAAAGGTTTTTGATAGTTCCCATGACACTTGTGTTTTGTTGGGTCTCAGTTGTGCTTGGTCGATGATGATGTTTCACAGATTAATCCAAAAGAGGAACCAAATGGCAATGTGAGACAAACAGCAGCAGAGCTAGAAGGGTTCTTCCTTGTTCAGGGTACTCGTTTTCATTTCTCTATAGTAAGGGTAAGTGCTCTTTTTAGCCCTTTTGCGCAATTATTTAGAAACCCAGAGAGGAGTTGCTCTTTTCACTCCTTTCCACTTCCTTCCCAGTCCAGCTGTGTCAGAGGACAAGGTCAGCATCCTGAAATGCTCTTTACTACTGCTCTGAAGGAGAGCAGTTTGAGAGTGTTGTCTAATAGGCTTCTAACAGAGCCAGCTTGTCAAGTTTAAAAAGTCTTTACGTGGATAGTCCGAGTTAGCTCAGACAAATTTGCTTGAAGAACTGTAGAAATGTTCCTGTAAATGTATTCAGTAGAGTTATCTCCACCAGGGAGTGGTGACAAGCAGCTGGCATTGATGATCTCTCCCATTAAGACAGGTGGATGGGGAGATGATGTGTGCCTCCAGTCCGGTCCCCAGGCCAGCAGTAAGTGCTGCTGGCTGTATTTTCAGAGGGAACTTGTCTGTGTATGAATGTTTTATGAGTCATATGCTCTCTATCCATGTTGATTTTCTTAGTTTAGTGTTAACCTTTCCCTAAATACCTTAAACAGAAGACCCTGTTATCCCTGCAGGAATTACAGTCTTATAAATAGTAATGGGAATTTACACCTGAGTTTAGTCCAGCATAACCTCTGCTTGTATCTTGAAACTTACTGTGCATCAGCTGAATTACATTAACTTATCCTATGTGTGCTCTTAGCTTATGATAAACTTGGTGATTTCATCTCAGTCATCCAGTAATAAAAATAAAAACAATGGATTATTTAAAGGCACTGTAACTGTCTCCAAATGAATTCCCATTTATTGTTTGTAAGTAGATGACTTTGCTATTTGAACACACTGAATTTGAAAATTGGAAGTGGGAGAGAGATGGGAAGAAGCACTTAAAACTGTTCTTTTGACTACACTATGTACAAGTAAAAATGGATTAAAGACCTGTTCCTGACTTGATGGTAATGACTGCGATTCATACCAAATTTAAAACCTATATGAGGTCTAGTTTCATCATATTTAATTTTTAGTGAAATATTTTGTTTATAATGACACACGCACCAAATAAATTGTAATCCAAGCTAGTGATGATAAAGGAAGTGTGAATGAAAAACAACAAGTTTGGTGGAAATGCAGTATTATAAATTTCACCTATATTTGATCTACAAGTATCCATTGGATCTTGTGCTTATACCTTCGGAATGCTTCCTCCGCATTTCAGAGCTCATATGGTAGAAAGATTCATTTTGTCATCATCAAATCAGGTAGCACTTGAGGCTGCTTAAGTGGTGCAGTGATTACAATCAGCTGGGTGGCGTAACCTTTCTGAAGGTTATTCTGACACCTAGAATGCTTGGTACTGTACCACATGAAACCGAGAAAATGCCGGAGAAAACACCAAAATTACTCTATCGGGCTAACAAATGCCTATGTTTCTTTTTCATATACCACGTTAGCATTGCTTATGCAGCGACATCTTCAACTTCAAAGAGACTTAAATTGGTTACATGCATTCAATATCCATTGAATTTCAATGGCATTTGGACACCAGATTCACTTGTCCACCTTTAACTACTTTGGCCTTAATTAGCAATAACCTTTACAATACTATTTAATCAACCACTGATTCTCCATCTAGTCTTAATTTTTTTTCCCCTGATATCTTATTCTGTGCGTGAAACAAATGGAACTAATATCAATAGACCTCTTAATCCGTTAATCTAGCTAGCTTTTGTGTTACGAATATGAGCCTGGCTTTCAAGCAGCTCCTTCTTTATGCTTTGCTTAGGGTTCTAATATTTGTGCTTAATGTCTTTGATGGATTAATGAGTAAAACCAAGCCTGTTGTGATATGCCTCTGGATCTATGTCTATTATAACTTTTCCTTGTGGCAAAGACAGTTCATAAGGTTTCAGAGGCATAGAGAGCAATTAAATGATTTAATATGTATTTGGCTAGAATCTGCATTTCTTTGGAAGAAAGCTTGGCTTTTCTATACAGTATTAGCAAATTTGCTAGTTTAGAGTGGAGGGAGGCAAGGGACGTGGTAGCAAGCCATGGAAGACATGAGAAAAATAAGTTGAACATGAGACCCAGGAATACTGAAGGCTCAGAACTTGCCACAATACTGTTTTTAGGGGAATGCTCACAAGCCAAGACACCATGAATAAGCAGCAGTCTTTTGCAAAGGAAGGGTTAGAAATTTTACGCTAGTATGAAATTAAGAGATGATACCCCTAGAGTCAGACATGATGGTAAGTATGGTACAAGCCATTGATTGCAATATCTCACTCACACTGGTGTAAGTCAGGAGCAAGTACAGTGAAGTCCAAAGATACACACTGCTGTTAGAGCAGAATCAGGCATCATTTCCACACGCTGTGGGATTTCTTTGCTGTTGAGGATTTACAGTCATCTCTGAGAACTGCTTCTTGCAGCCAGAAAACCAAGTATATCCTACACTGAAGCACAGCAATAACAAGATTTGAATGTCATTAGGGGCTGTTCCTACACATCTTGTATTAAAGCAGCTAAGTGTTCAACCCATGAATAGAGCTCCTATTATCTTTGCTTTTGAAACCTCAGTATAGATCACTTAACCGCTCTGCAAGAAATCCCATGAGAGACCAACAACAGCAGGAACAAAGTCAGGCAAAAAGGATTGTATCTGCTAGAGCTTTTTAAACACATTTTTCATATGAGTGCAGAATATTGCTCCTAATATAGATTAACCTAAGACAGATTTCTGCAGAGCATGAGGCTGTAAGAGAATTTGGCCAGATAGTTATTCACTGAAAAGCTCTTCCAATTATGTGTAGCACAAAGGAGATACTAATGCACGAAACGTATAATATGCCTCCTCCTTCACAACATGGGGCTTAAAAGTAAACGTTACAGATCCTATCTGCATTTTCCATCCATGCTCAGGTAAATCCAAGTCTGAGATAAGAATCTCTTTCAGCATAGTTCATCTAGCAAAATGAGCTACAAAATTTGTGGGTTTAGTTTCCAGGCAAGAATGTGGCCATTTGAGAAGTTTCAGTGTTGTATAGGGCCAGCTAAAGTTTCATCAACAGTTGTGTAAATCTGGAGGACTGGCGTTGAAGAGGTAATAGAAGTGTGAGATCTACCTGTATATAATGGATTAAGAAGAAACCTGGAGCCTCTCTGCTGGCTAACAAGCAAATTACCTTATTCACTTCAATGTATTTTATAAATAGTAACTGATTATTAACAAATGTATAGTACCCTGGCTTTTTACTTATGTTTTAATGCTTAAAACAGATGTCAGATTGACAGTACACCAAGCAAATCACAGAAAAGTTATGTACTAAAAATGGTGAAAAAGTCTGTTTTTTCCTCTGCCCTTAACCCAGTGACTTAGAAGGACTGACTTGAAGAGGCTTCTTCCAAAGGGAGATGGGGTCAGACTCCAGCTTCATCTTTGGCATTCCTTCTGAGATTGCAAAAAGATAACTGTGATGATGGCAGTTGTGTACAAAGCGAGGTGAAGAGATTAAGGCTATGAGATGCCATCAACCTACGCTACCAGCTAGCTGCAATCTACTCTTTTTATGAGTCTGTTTGCAACAACGTTTTAGCAATAGTTTTACAAATTAAATGTAGGGCTGTATATTAAAACAAATGGGCTCACACATGCATGCATAAATTCTGTGTTAAGATTTGGCTATATCCTGCTTCCTGAAGCAGCAACAGTGCTGGAGAACAGATTTGGGATCATGACTATGCTGTGGACCTGCCCACACAGCAAATCAGAACATTTCCAGAGTACTCTCTGCGTGATCTGATTATGGACTAGACTGGCTCTCAGTCTGGATGTCACCACGGGACTTGGATACAAATACACCTCTCTTATGGAATGTGAAGATGTTTACTGTTAGCCAAACAAATTATAGAAGCTCATTTCCTAAGCAGGCCACTGCTAAGGAAGGAGAAACAGGGATGCTCACTCTCCCTCCCATTCTGCTCCTCTGAGGTATTCTTTCGTAGGTCTGCAATGGAGGTGAAATGAATCTCTCCTTAGATAAATTGGATAAGCTTTTGTTGAGCTGGGCAGTTTGTTTCCTAGTTTAGCTACAGGCAAAGCTCATTCAGAGACAATAACATGTTGCATATGAATTTTCAGGAAAAAACATCTCATGTCTTCTAATGAACAGCACCCTGAAAAGTATTTCTGAACATGCAGGTAGGAGAACAACTATTTCAAAAATTTGTACAGTGATTTTACAAATACTTCAAAAAAAACCCCAGAACTTAAGAAAACACTGTTGATCAGTGGTTACATTAAATTTCAAGACAAGTTTAGTTTCTGAATACTTTTAAACTGATTTGCATAGCATCATTCTGTAAGGCCTCAACTCAGCAAAGCTCGTAAGTACATGCTTTATATGAAGCCCTTGCATATGCCACCAAATTCAATGGGATGATATATGTCATTAAGTGCTTTTGTGGGTTGAGACCCAATTCTTTGCATTTACAGGAATTTTCAGGTGCTTATTTAGGTCATAAGAGATCTGAAGTATTTTATTGTAATAGTTCTTCAGGAAAAGAAAAACTCAATGCAAAACTTTGCTTTCACTAATCATTAAGAAGGGTGTGTCCCACTATTGCATGAAATTGCAACTACATATTAGAAGCCATTCTAGAGCAAAAGGGAGCCATATATTCTAACTGTCACTTTGCTGAGAATGTAGATTGTATTGAACTGGATCGTTTATGTGTTGTCAGAATTTACTACATGGTTCAGAATTAAACAAAATTAAAATTCACCATAACTTAACATTTTGTTTGATCTTAAAGGTGGCTTGCGCAGTATATACAAATAACTTGCTATATGAACTTCCTGAATAATTTATTTTGTACTGTAATTTAGTGTCAAGGACTTAGAGACAGCAGGAGTATATTTGAATTGTTTTATGAGCACAGAGTAATCACTGTAGGGTCTACTTACTTATTTTCCCTTTCACTGAATAATATTTAGTTTCTTTTCTAAATCTTCTCTGCCTTTACAAGAGAGGTAACACTTATTAATGTCACTCCTGGGGCAAACTATTGTAATTTAAGTTCCAACCCCTAATCTGTATTCTGTGAGCCAAGGTGTTTTACCCATTCCATCTATTTGTCTACTGAAAAATGCCTATACGTGTACATGGCTGAATTTTGCACACACAAACATTTAGATAGTTGAGTAATTCTGCAGTATAGCACATGCATTATGCACCTATGGTGGGTTATGGGGGAGTGTGTTACTTGAGTTCTTACATGAAAAGTAGATGTCTCCTACACATCACGTCACTGCCAGAACAGTTATCCTTTGTGGCAAACACCTCTTGGCCTTTTGGAGCAGAATGTTCTCCAGGCAAACAAGTTGTCAGACATCTGCTGTACCCGCAACTTGATAATAAAATGCTTGAAAGGAACCAGTGATTTCAGCAAGAACCTGTACTATCCAAAAGGTAGAACTGCAGTCACATAAGTATCTCTATCTTATCAGGCAGACCTGAAGGAAGTAGAAGCAGCAGGACTTAGTACCTTGTGTATAATCTCCCTCAGTGAGACCACAGAGAGCATGCAAGGCACTACCTCCAGTGGCCCTTGCTGAAGAGTCAGCACATTGACAGTGCTCTGACATGAGATAAATATAAGTTTTCAAAACTGATGGAGCCATGATGGTGGGCACCAAACCACACCCTTTTCCTTAAAGCTGGTTACAACAGTATGTGCTGTACTGTGGTGTATCTGGCCATCTCCATATGTACATAATTTGTGCAGCTGCAGGCATGCAAACCAGTGAACAAACCACTGATTACATGTGAGTGCAAGTGGTCACTATGTAGTAGCCACTGCTTTGGCATGGGCAGCACAGCATGGCTCTGAAATATTTTGTATGACACTGCTGATGTGGACAGATTGGTTTACCAGCTCTTTTTACTCCCAGTCCTTAAGATCATCAAAGCAGAAATCATTATGAAGCCAAAACCATACAGATGTAGATCATTTCAAGATCCTTCTGCTGTCTGGTACTGCAAAATTGCTGTTACTTAGCTAGCTAGCTAGCTCACAAGGATTTTCCTCTGGCTCCTCAGTCTCCATAGTGCTTGAAGAACCTGCCTTCTTGTCTTGCAAGGATGGGAACTTGTTCCCTAGAGGAGTATGTTTGCTAGATTCTCAATTAATCTCACATCTTTTGGTCCTGTTTATGTAGGTTTTTTCATTGTGATGGAAGATCTGGGCCGTAGATAAAAGTCAGTGCTTGAACCATTAAAAATGAGTTAATTCTCAAGGACTGTAAAGGAGGTTTCACCTTTACCAAAATCTTGCCTGATTCAATAACAAGTGTTTGCAATGTGTTACCAGTTCTAAGAATTCAAAAGCTATTAAAATGAGAAATCATAGTGTACAACACAGTCATCTTTGTTGTATGTGGACTAACACCTTACTCCTCCAAAAAATGTATTTCTTTAAAGGCACATCAAGTATCTTGTCCGAGTACTTCCTTTTCTTGTAGCATCCAAATTATAACCAAGCAGGTTTTTGCACCCACTTTTGTTAATTCCTATCTAAATACAGCAAGATTAATGATAGCTATCAAGCTTGTTTGCTTAAATTTGTATAATTGTCTTTGGTTTATAATATCCTTCATAAGCCTGTGGTGTTGACACACCAATTTTGGAGGTAAGCTGAAACACTTCTTTGCTAATATGGCTGCTAGGAATTGCAGCAGGAGATGCAGGCTACCTGTTCCGTTCCTCTCTCCCAGGGGGAAACAGGATGTTCATACTTCACACACCACCACACCCACTCCCTGCATCTTGGTCTATGGGCTTGGATAATTTATGCAGAAGTTCAGAAAAATTTCACTGTCACACATTGGCATATAGTACCAGTTCCACCTAGCACTGTTTTCTGTAGGACTACCCAGTGTGGTCAAGGAACACGAGTGCAACAGTGGCAGGCAAATGATCTGTTGAAGCTGCCAATACTGTGTTTGACATAATATCTAAACAATGTTCCCTGACATAAAAAGTTATATTAAATCAATTACCACAAAATGGCCCTGTTTATGAAGAACAGCCACACTATTTTATGATTTTTTATAGCAAGCTTTCATACAGATGAACTTGTGTTGTATCAGAAGCTTAAGAATAAAACTTTGTCTTTAAAATACTGTATTTTTCAGTGTTAGGTAAAATGAAAAAGTATTGAAATCTTTAAAAAGCTGGTTTCCTTTCTAATTACTGTTTCTGCAGCAAATGATGGTGATGTCTCAATAAAAGTTTAGACACATGGAAAATATTGCAGGTGAGTAGTGGAAAAAATCTCTACATATACTTTCCATCGGTATGTCATTGTAATAAATATAGTCTAAAGAACTTTCTGTTGGTGTTTTGAAAAAATGGATAATCATGCAAACACAACCTACAGTGTCACTCTTCACAAAAAAGTCTTTTTTTTTTCTTCTCCCCTTTGATTTTCCTTTTTGGTGTACCACCTGTCTTTTCCATCAAGTGGAAAGACAGAAAAAAAAAAAAGACAAAACCCAGAATGAAAGCCCAAACCAAAGAAACCAGTTCCTTCTTCATCTAAACAAAGTGCTATTTGCAACAGTCAGTGGCTGGTTCTAATTTAGATAATCCAAAGTAGGTCACCTTCATGAGTTTTCCAGACTTTCCAACTTGGTAACTCAGAAGGATAATAATAAAATTTTTAGTTAATGAGAGAATATCAGAAAAAAAGAACTGCAGAAAGCTGTGAACTGCAGTATCTCCTTACTGAAGACAGAATGCCACATGGTAAGAACAGATGGGTAATCCTTCCGTGATTATCCTCGACCACTGGCTGAAAGAAAAAGCTGTCACAACACTGAGGGCTGTATATAAAGTACATGTACATGACATTTCCCCTCATTGGATGTAAAAGGTTATATATGCTAAGAGATTATAAAGAAAAAGGGATGCTTTAATGCGATTGTGAAGGGAATAATTCTTCCATTTTCCTTCACTTCCTGACGTGGAGCATATGCCAAGGTCCTGAACTAAATTTAACTCTCAGAAGGAAGAAGTAATATATATTCCACATACTTGTTATGTATTTTATATAAATTGAATGTAGAAAAGTACCTGCTTTTATTGTCTTGGACTATACTGACAGAGAAATGAAAAATAAGGATTATTTCTCTTGCTAATTTGTAGATACTGTTACCAGAATGAAATGTTGGTGTTAAAAATTTGGCTTTTGCATTTATATTGACACCAGAGTTTGCATTTGCAAACTATTAAGTGGCAAAATGGAACAAGAATGGATTAAGAATGGCTTGCTGGAATCTCAAGTTTTACAAAACCACCAGAAATGAAGGCATTTCTTGCACACGATGGTCACATCTCCATTGACTTTAGTTCTGCCAATGCACGCTAAGAGAGAACCTGCCTTTTGTAACTCACTTGGAGAATAGCTAGATGTAAAATGAGTATGTAGCAGGGAATCTTGGGGTTTTGTTTGTTTATAAAAAGAAGAGATGGAATGGTGAATATTCATGGTACAGTACACCTGACTGGTGAGAAATGTACATGTAAACCATAAAATGACTGGAGAACACAGAGTAAGTTAATGATAGCGCTGTGTTTCCAAAAAAATCGAGATACATTTCCCTGACCTTTAAAGTACAGCAATGCATCAGTGTTTAAAAACAAAAAGCAGTGAGTTGGGAACTTGTTGCAGAGCAGACACTGAACTGCAGTCTGAGATGGGGAAACTCTCAAAAGAGTAATTCCTTACCCTGTTTTGTTCTTTCAGATTTGATGCGTAGACCAGTAAGAGTGCCAGCCTTCTAAGGAAAAGGTATATGTCCCCCATATGCACAAAGCTTTACTAAAGTGATTCAGGATGGTATGTTGTTCTGGCTTGTGATAGATGGAAAAGAAAAAAAGGATTTGCCACTACAGGGGAGAAGCCCAAACCTCAGGAAGATACCTCTACCGCTACTGCAGATTACTCATAAAACACTGCTCATGCTCATGGCCTATTTTCAATCTTTTTTTTTCCAAATGTGCATTCCTTAGGTGCTATGATTTTTTTTTCAATCATAGGATTATACCCAAATTTACTAAATGTTCTGGATTCTTCACAGATTTTCTTTTAAGACTGATTATATTAGAGATATCTATTCTTAGAAAAATCAGTTCATTCCCAGATAAGCCTTTTTCCCCCGTCACCCTGATAACTTGTATCTGAAATCTAAACTTTTATGTGATAGGGACATGACTGGTTTTAAGAAAAATGCAAATCTTCATGCTGAAAGAACTTAGTCTTTCACTGGTTACAAAATGTGCTTCTAAACCACCTATGAGTCAGCCTGTGAGTTGGAGTTCAGATAAGCCCGTAGTGTTTGTTCACCAGATGGACTATAAGCTCTTCAAAGTAGAGGAAAGGATATTGCTTATTAACGTTGCTCTCCACTTATTTCTTTGTACAAAGTCTGGTTACTTGATTCAATTTTAGACTATATCTACACTGTAAGGAGGAGGAAATGTATTTTTATAACAGGATAGGTAAATCTAGTGAAGTAGATCAGAGTAAAAATTCTGCTGGAATGGAGTATGGTTCTTTTTTTACATCATTCTAAGTAGCCAAGATTGACACCCACCTCCTTTCAAACACATCCAGGCTGAATTTGCATACCTATGCAGAGGTGAAAAATATTTAAGCCAATTATCTGCTAGGATTTTAGAGCAAATTAGTCGTCACATTAGTTATCCTTGCTTAAAACACCGTCACTTTGACAGTTAAGTGCAGCCATGATAATACTTCTCCGTTAAGAATCAAACCTATTTTTTCTCCTATATACTTTGTGCTAGCTACTTAAGTTTCTCACGCAACATGGGCAACATCAGGAATTTTCAGAGTGGTAACTCTCTCAACTGTCCTCTGTGTAACCAGATTAAATATTTTCTGATGCTACACAGCTCATTGAAGCTGCCATTATTCATAAATGGATAATAAGATAAGTCCATTTATGGTTTTAACTTTTATGTAATTTCTAATTTCAGTTTGTTCTTAGGATTTGTACAGTTCAGTTTTTCAGTTTTTGTGATTTTTTTTCATCTTCAAATTCTCAAGAAGCTCAGTCTTGCCCTTTTTGCTTTCCAGTTTGAATCTGCACAGGAAAATATAACTAGTTAAATTATCCTCCTTCTTACTTCTATTTGGCTGTTTTCTTTAGCAACAGAAAAAGGATGTTTTGAGCAGTTAGCAGTCATTGGTCATAGCGTTTTAAAAATGAGTGCCATACCTACTGCACTCTCCTTTCCAGATTTTGCATAATGTCTATAAATACAAGGAAAGGAGGATGTTGTCTGAGAAGAAGCCTGCTTCTCCCTCCACTCCACTTTTTCACTCAGTGCAGAAATGTCTCATGCTGAGTCTCCCACCCATATGCAGGGCAGACTTTACACTGAAGACTCAGATCTTTATGGCCTATAAATTATTGTGGTTTGGATACAAATCTTCTCTCCAGACATGCTTTCAGTAGTACACATGTGAGACTGAGCATGCACTGCTGTTCCTCACTGCCTTATCAGTCACAGCACTTATATACAGAGATTACAAAAATCCACAGACATTTTCTGATAAAAACATTGCCCCTGAAAATCTGGAGGAAATTTTCTAATAGGACATAAAAATTTTAAGGAACATGGATCATAATTTGGTCATAATTACTGCTGTGCTCCTTTCATAGAGAGCAGCGTTGCTCTGTGCTAAAACATTGCCTGGCTTGAATGTTGCTTTTAGCCACTTTAGGGCATCTGTTTGAATGCGTCTCCCATTTCACAATGAGGTACGCGGGATCAGAACCAAGCCCTGAGCTCTGTGGCTCTTCGGAGCTCTTTGTGATTTGGCCTGTTCAAAGTCTGGTTTTTCATCTCCTTGAGTGTGTCCTGCCCTCTAAAAGCCCAAGGGAAGGCTGCGTGGGGCAACCACATGCTAAGACCACAACTTGCTTTTGAAGAGGAAGGCACTTAATTCCAAGTGGAAGACACTTTTATCTAGATTTGTCAGCAGATTTGCTTGAGGGTATTTGTAATGTCCAATTATTTGAATGTTTGGAATAAAAATTATCCATCAACTTCCCAAGCTGTGCAGACTGTCAGAACATTCCAGGACACTTTGAATCTTTTTCAGTTTTGTTCAAATAGCTCACTTCACTGAACTGTGTGTCCAGCAAATCTGATGCATGTGCAACCGGTGTAGAAGCCTGGCACTTGTCAAAATTTGTTATCACGGGCTCTCTACCCATAAAGAGCAGTTCCCCATCACCACAGATGGCAAAACTGGACGCTGTCCCATTGCATGAACTGAAGGTCAGCCAGATGATGCTCAGACTTCACACAGAAAGAAGCCTTTCCGTGCTGACTTCCCTGACTTTTTGCTGTTTGCCAGATGGGGGAAAGGATGGTGTCTTTAAAGGCATACCTATGCTCCAAGCAGTCAAACCACTTGGCTATTGGCAGGGTCCACAGAGACTGAAGGCCCCGCAGACTGAACGTCACGCTCAGGTCTACTTTGAGCAGACTGCTTTCAAAAGTATAGCTACGTGGCAGGGAAATTAACGAGTATACAGGAGTTGTTGATAACCTGTAGAAGTCTTGATGATTTATGGACAAAATTTTCTTCTATTAAGGAGTGCCAGCTATGCTGCCTTTTTGCTGTGGCCATTTTTAATGTGACTAGCTGAAACGAAAAAGCCCCATCTGAAACGGCTGCGGGTCAGTTCGGGGCAAAGAGGCACCAACTCGGTTAAAAAAAAAACACAACGCAGACACCCCGCCCCCCCAAAACCCAGAAAAAGGGCCGAATACCAAACCCTGACAGGGCAGGAGCGGGTGAAGGCGGCAACCGGG
>JANZLQ010000064.1:9921829-9940725 GCA_026212715.1 Elanus axillaris
CCGGCTTTCCTGGAGGTGGCTGAACACCTGCCTGCCCATGGGAAGTAGTGAATGAATTCCTTGTTTTGCTTTGCTTGGGTGCGTAGCTTTTGCTTTGCTTATTAAGCTGTCTTTGTATCAACCCACGGGTTTTCTCACTTTCATTCTTCTGATTCTCTCCCCCATCCCATGGTGGGGATGGGGGGAGCAAGCAAGCGAGCAGCTGTGCAGAGCTTAGTTACCAGCTGGGTTTAAACCACAACATTGTGTTACCTCCTGGTGATGCATACTGAGCTCCACCAGGTTAAAGATGGAGGAAGCCAAAAGTTATTGTAATGTCTGCCTAAACTGTGTAATATCTGTTGGTTAGTGAAACTAGGAAAGGCATCCAGCTGCTCCTCTACTCAATACAAACAGTTATAAAAACTACGTTCAGTTGTTGTAACTGAAAGCAAAGTAGCAGCAACTCTGTAATGCTGGAGAAAACTAGGGTAATTGTACAGCAAAGAAAACCCAGGAAAATGTACTCCACCTTCTTTAAAGTCTATGCACCAAATATTTCCCGCTGCCTTTTCCAAACACTTTCCCAAAGTAAGAACGGTGCAGAGTTCACCTTGTGTATCTAGCAGAAGCTTGGTGTTTTTTTCAGGTTTGGAAGAGTATTTGTCCCTGTAACGTTTAGATTCTGCAGGTGGATTCCCAGTGCTTTTTTTACCAGAAATAAACACATAGCTTGGACCTACCCTCTACTGAGCATCAGTGTGTTATCCGTGTGGGAGGTACTTAACAAGTGAGTTTCTGCATACTGCACAGGTTTCAGTATAGCACCTGCATTAAAGCGTAGCTTTGCACTGGGGTGGTAACAAGGTGGGCATTGAAGGAAAGAGCTTCTGCCTTGGGCAAGGAACTGAGCTACTGCTGGAAGACGCAGTGTTGTCATTGGGAGTTCACTTTGGAAAGTTGCACTTAAGCATGAAGCAATCTGTTAGGCTCCAGAAAACAAAAGAGATTTTAAAAAAAATAATCTCTAATTTATCCTTTTTGCTTAAATTGGTGAATGTATGTGTTCCCTATATGATGACACAATCAGATGGTACCTATTTAAACATCTTCCCTTCTCAGTAGCTTGTTGATGTAGACATGTGGCCTCAGTAATTTCATCTCTGAACACAAGAAATGAGGGGAAAAAGGTTTCCAGAAAAATCCAGATCTGAAAGGTGCAAGGGGAGCTTAATGTGAACTAATTGTTTATGTGTTAAACTTCAGTCCAGTGTGATTCAAGCTCTGGAAACTGGGTCCTCACTTGTTTTAGTACACCTGCTGGTCTCAGTGAAACAGCTTACTTAAGGTACCTTAGGTCATGAATAAAATTAATGGCATCGAGCTATTATGTGCCAGAAATCATATATTTCTTAAAGAATGGGTCTATAGTACTGACTTGACCGTTAAGTACAGTTTTGCTGGTTAACGGGAGCTTAATCGTGCTGCAGTATGGCTTTAATAACAATTGAAAAGGAGAATGGAGACAACTAATTATTTTGTTATGGGGGGGGGGAGACAATACATCTGCGGCTAGAAGCTGCATAATGATTCTTACAAAGTCTTAGCACTTAACAAGGCACATGTTAATAAAACAAACAAATCTTTTCAGTAACAGAGAACTAATGTATGCATTATTTAAGAAGAGTATTAGAACCAGATTAGATTGATGGACTCCTGCAGCAGTTACCTCGTTAAGCATCTTCTCTGTGGGGATGTGGGAAGGTATTATATGAAATGGATCTGTGTTAATTGGTTATGCCATCGGAAGTCTTTTTCAGGCCACTGGTGTATTTTTGTTGTGTTGGGTTTTTATTCTTTATGATGGGATTTTGCAGATGTTCCCTCTGAAACAGAAGCATTTTCATGTTTTTAGCAAGAGAAGACCAGCTGTTGTACAGGAGATGTACAAATCCCATTTATTTCTTGTCAGCTATTGCAAAATGGGTACTTTTTGGTGTAAAAGGGCCTCATTACCTGCCACATATCAGCTGTATTGAGAAATATTTTTCAAAATATTTTTTCCCTTCAGCATTGTAAGCCCATGATATGTGATACAGTGTCTTATTAGTGCTTGATGAAGGGACAGGAGTACAATGAAAGCATGAAGTGAACTTAATTTGTAGGAACAGTCAAATTATATAACCTCAAGGATTAATTTTAATCAAATACTTCCTGATTTTTCTTTACAGTGTTAAAATTAGCTCTGACACTTCACTGGAGCTTTTACAGCTACTTTTAAAATGGGCTACAATGTCGTGTATTTTTTTCTTCTAATTTAGGCTGATGGGCTGTCTGGTTTGGGCAGATGCAGGAGCATCCCTGCTTTTATTAGGGCAGTTCATGAGTAGCAGTACTTTCAAGTGTTCCAGTCTGATTTTTAGACTTGGGAACCTCAGTCCCTCTTCATTTTTTTAAGTAATGGTAGGCCTTTGATGCTGTGCCACAGAGTATGTGTTGAACAGGAGTGCTCAGTGGGAGTAGGGAAAGTTGGAGTCTTGGTTGCCTTCTCCCATCACTAACCTCTTGACATATGTGGCAAAGCATTTAGAGCCACATAGCTAAAGTGACATGTAGTTTTGGGGGTTTCGATTATTGGCTGTCCAGACTAGTTCTCTTTGGTCTGATAATTGTGTTTCGTTGGGTTTTATTCCTCCAGAGGAGCTGAGGTCTGGCAGGTTCCAACTTTATTTGTCCCTTTCACATTTGGTGTGGCTGTCCCCTTTTGAGCACTTAAGCTAGGGCTGAATCTCACAAACACTGGGGTGCTAAGTTCAGGCAGTCTGAGGCCTTCTAATGAATAGAGGGAGATGAGTGCCTCCGGAAGGCAATTCAGCTCGCTTGAGGTCTGAATCTCTGCAAAAGCCTGCTCCTCTGCACTGGCGAGGGAGGGGAGCTGTGGCAGTGATGCTCCGATACCTACTGAGCTGGTGTAGGAATCCATTCCTTCATACACCAGGTCTGGCGTTTTTCTTCCCCATTCTGCAAAGTGTGCTTAGTTAACTTCCCATCTTTACAGAAGTGATGTCAGTTTGAAGTAATCAGTCCTTGTGAAATAGTTTGAGATCTTCAGCAAAGACTGGGACCAGCTTGTCAGCTGCCATGCATTGGCATAGCTCCATTAAAGTCAGTACAGACCAGCTGAGGATTCTGGACCCATAAATGTAATTATTGTTACAATAATAGTGTCAAACAAGTAATCATTATTTTTACTCTCTCTTTTCATTTCAAAATGAGAAAATTATTTCCTCTTGGATCAGTGAAAGTAATTTACATTATGCACAATAATTGTCTACATGGAAATATAATTATTATTCATTTGTATGGCACCATCTGGGCACTAGAAGCTTTACAGACACATGTGAGGAAAGGTCCCTGCCTTGAAGAGCTGAATAGCAAGCATAGCTGCTAGCATTTAACAGGAGTCACGAGCATAACTTTTGCAGTATTACATCAGGGACCTGTTCAGCACAGGACTTCCACAAACTCTTCTTCAGTGATTTCCACTCACTGATCAGAATTTCTCTGTGATTGGCACTATACAACCTAAGGGTAGGATGAGTCAAAAGATTGATTAGTGTGGATGGATCAAGAAAGAAATCAGCAAGAGGCTAATATTATAAATTGGCTGCCCAGCTGTTTTCAGGCAGGTAAAGGAGATTTCCAGGCTTCACTTGGAAGCAGAAAATGCTCTTGATGCCTTGTGGACCTGCGCCTCCTATGGAGTTACTCCCAAGTTTTATATCAGATACAGGACTGAATGCTTTACTGAGTTTGAGTATGAGCTGAAGTGAAAAGACCAGGCTTTCTAGTTGTGTGGATATAAAAATTGAGCAACATGGAACGTTGCCTAAACTTATATATGGTGTAACCTTGCTGAGTTCATCTTTTATGTTAAGTACCAAAGGGTCAGTGCAGGACACTTAAATCATGTGTCTTCTTATTTTTAGAGATGATTAGAGGATTCCTCCAAGGGATGAACTATTTATAGCACATCTATAATTGGCTTCATTTTTTTGTGGTAATGAAATCAAACTTCACAGCAAATGAATATCAGTTCAGTAAAAAACATTAGCTAAAAAAGATTTCACACTAGTATGTGGTTGACTCTGAGGTCAGATCTTGAATGCTTCCCACATACACTTTGGTTTCAAGCTACTGCTCTATTGCTTTTCTGTTATATTATTAGAGAATAAGTGGGATGCTTGTTTAAAACAGTTCCACAAAGCTGAACGATTAGTTCTTGGATTTGGTTGAATGAGTCATGGACACTCATTTTTACTTCATACTGCAGCCTTTGCTTGCCCTTTAGATACATACTTTTTGGTTCAGTTATGTTAGTGGAGTCCTAGTATTTTTCTTGGAGTTGCTGACTTTTCTTAATGGTGAGTTTTGGATTTCATGCTTTCTGAATTTCTGAGAGGTCTTTCCTTTTGTTCTTAAAACTCAGCCTGTTTGTAGTTAGCTTTGCTCTTTATAATTGCATTCCTTGATTCAGGAGGACACATGGTTCAGTTAAAATATCGTTGAAAGAAAAAGCAATGGAAGTCATGGCTGTATTGATTGAAGTGAAGTGAGTTCCCTGAAACTATATCCAGCCTGTTGACCCTTACTTGGGAGATGAACGAACAAACCTGAAAAAGACATTTCCATGGCAAATTTTTGGTTCTTCAGAAACGTACAACCACGTGCCACAGAGGCAAGTAGGGTCCTTGTGTCACCTGTTCTATCTGTAAACTTAGCGGGATGACAACTGGCCACCCTTGATGAAGAGACCCACAGCTTCCAGGGTCATTAGTTATCCTTTTAACTGGGGGACTTTTTCCTCAATGTGGCAGTGTACCTGGAGCTGGAACTAGCTAAATGGCCATCTGCTAATTATGAAAATTTAAATTTGACTTCTGTGTAGAAATGGAGTATTACCAAAGATCTGGATTATGGTCATCTTGAACAAGCATATGAAGAAAAAACAATCTGTTATCAAGCTAATATTATCTGGTAGAAAAAAATACACTCATGAAAAATAGCAACTTGTTGCCTGCAAAGGTCCACATTTGGCACCTAATTATATTGACTTAGATGCCTATAGGCTTGATTATGCACTTAAAACTTTCTGTGGATGCCTGACACAGATGTTTAAATGTGTAAATATGGATTCAGGTATCTACCTTAAGGCATCGAAGTTCAGCAGTTTGGCCTACAGTATGTAAAATCCAAGCAAACAAGCAGAAGAGGAGTAATGTAGTAAACAAAGCTGTTAGTGTGTACACACCAGGAGAATAATAATACTTTGCACAGCTACTGTGCCTCAAATTGCTTACGTTTTGGCATTCACTTGAATTGAGTTTAGTCACACAGTTGCATAAATAGAAACTTGGAGGTGCTGTCTGCTAGCAGCATACATGGAACGGTACCTCAGGAGTGAACTAGCTTTTTGGCAAAGTCTTCAGCATAATATTTTGATAAGTCATTGGTTCTTATTAAAATAATAATTATGGTGATAATTATAACTGTAGTTGGCTCTGACTGAGCTGCTAACTGAGTAGGGGTGACGGGAGGAGGATTATGAAATATTCTCATAAAATCATCTGAATCCTGCTCTTCTAGCTCTGTGCACACAGATTAGGATGTTCATGTCTGTATTTCTGGCATGTCATGTGCCAGTATGTGGCAGCGCCCGTGTGCTGCACAGCTCCCCATAGAAGGGAGCTGGAGATTTCTGCAGTCTGCCTTACGAGCTGATTATCATCCTTGTGTTTGTGTTTCTAATAACAGAGATATAATCAAAATAGGTGGTAGTATTTTACAGCAGTACGGTGATAAAATGGTGTAATAAACTCAAGGCTGTCTGGCTTTCTGTAGTTAGTATGGTGACGTTTGCTGTGTATGCGACTTCATAGCAAGATTATGTCATCTTGTTCCCAAAAGCCCGGGTCGGGCCCTGATAGTATTGAAACCAAAGGAAAGTTTCCATTAGCAGGTAGCACTCTAGCTATGATGACACTTCCTTGAGCCTTTCTAATCTAATTCAGTATTAAACATTTACACTAGCCAGGCTGCCACTGCATGACCTCATGTGCTAAGTGACTGCAAGTGATTAATGACTTTTTATTAGAAAAAGACGTCCTCAAACATGCTCATTTTCCAGACAGTGTAAACAGTGATTTCACCTCCTCACCCCCAAGCCCTAGTTATAAAAGACGGTATTTTCCTGTTTGGTTTCTTTTGAAATACTGATTCTTTTTCTCATCCCTTGATATCTAAGAAAAGCAAACAGCACTGTCCATTGCCTGCCCCCCCTTGTGTGAAGCTGCAGAGGGCATCTGGAGTGTGAGTTTTGGGATGCTTGCTCCACCTGCTTAGGGCTTCAGCAGAATGCCTCTTGAAATGGGTAGAAGGAGATTTCGGGTTTTAAATTGCAGGACCAGTTTCTGTATGGGGAAGAACAGAAAGTTAGACGTCAGCTGTAAAGCTCTGTGGGAGCACAAGCAGTTTAAAAATTGAAAAAATCTAAGTGCATTTATCATGCTTTCAGAGCACAGGAGTTTTCCAGAAGTGTATCTCCTAACGAGTGTTCAGTTTGAGAAGTAGTTGATGCAGAGAAAGAACAAGGTTTATTTGGCATTTTGGGTAGGTTCGTGTAGCCCGTGACTTTGGTTCTGCAGTTGCTATGGGATCCATGGGTTTATGCACAAATTCCACACAGTAGAATTTGACCCAAAGATATTTTTTTAAAGTTAGGTTATAGGATTTGTTTGCCTTTATACAGCCAAATACATAAGAAGTGCTTTACTAGAGTTTAGACAAGTTTGATACAGTTATTTAAGGCAGTTTTGGGTTTTGTCCATTTTGGTACCATCACCAGTCTGTCAGACTGAACAATGATCTCATGCTGTCAGAATGTTACCAATAGGATATTGCATTCTGTAGTTTAAGTCCTTCAGGGGATTTTTACTTTCTATCTAGTTGCACTGATGTAAATTTGCAGTAATTCTCATATCAAGGACTCATGAATGAGTGTAATTGCAGAGGAAAATAAGGGTCTCACAGGTCAAATGGTTCTTCAAGGACACCCTGTTTTGACAACGTGGACATCTCAACAACTGAAGGAGCGTTTTTGTTGCTTTTGAAGTGTCACTGTAATTTTGTAAATGAGTGTTCAACACTCGGGTACTGTGCTCTAGATGCTTCCTGTTTGTGGAGTGTCCCCCCCTTGGAAGGGATAAGTAAAGGAAGCCCTTGAATTTCATACTGTCCTGGTTTCAACTTTGGGCTGTGTTTCCAGTTTAGTTACCAGACCTAGCCAGGCTTTGATCTGAAGTCTGCTGCCTAAACAAACCTCTTCAGTGCTTTGAAGCCTTTGGTAGTCAATGAGCAAGGTGCCATTTGTTTTACTTGTTAGGAAATGTTTGTATTTTGTTGTTAGTTTTAGCATAGTCTTGTGTATTAACTTCTTTCTCCTTCTTGAATAATTCACTCCTGTTTCTGGAGGTTTTCTCAGTGGTTGCAGAGGCTCTAGTTTGAAGTTGCTGGGAGTTACGGCATTGACTTCAGTAGCTCAGGTGGGACTGTGTTGGTAGCACAGTTGCATAGGGGGTGGATTAATGTAATTGGAAAGTATTTTGTGTCTCTATTACACACTTGGTAAATAGTAACTCCGTTATGGAACACTGTTTCTCCTTTGAGTAAATGAGTTTATTTTTCTTTTCCTTCCTTGCTGTCAATGGTAAGCTGTTTTCTTCCTAACTTATAATTGTCCAGTTTGAAAGACTGTTTCCTGTTCCCTTAAAATAAACGCTGTTGCAGCATTCACCTGTTCTATGCTGCCTGCAGACAGCAAAATGTATCCTCAAATGTTTAAATCTGTTGTTATGGTTAGGATGGTAGTTTCATAGTGATGTAGAGATGCTATAGGAGTTTGAATCATCTCTTTAGTAGAGAGTTGGTGGTTTGGTGGTTTCACCCCTCCCTATTTACTAGGGTAAAATGTATTCAGGGTGTGAATTTGCAATTCTTATGTGAACAGAGGTATGCGTGCATACCTGTATTCCATAGTGGTCAAATATTTGTGAGTCTCGGTGCCAATTAATGTAAGCAAGAGTTGCCCATTTCGGTGATTTGGTCAGGATTTTCCAGACTGATTGTTGCTTTTTGCAGTACTCAGTTTCAATGAGCCCAGGACTTGGCAAGTCAAAACTTTATCATGTTTGTGATCTTTTAGTAGCCAGTCACTTCTGAAAATCTTCACATTTAGTGTTAGTTCAGACTTTGATCATTATCCTGTGTAAGCATGATGTGTGAGAGATTATCTCAAAATTAGTACCGTACAATACCTTTGCTGACTAAATTTCACCTTTTTCAGTGTACTTGCATGTTTGCTATAGGATGAAGACATAGGTGTGCAAGAGCTTGAGTAATACAGTACACTGAGAATAATCGGTAGGTCTTCAGAGCCACTGTCTTCATTAGGAGCTGGAGTGCAGATTGAGATGTAAAATGAGGCAAAAATAGTCTTATGAATATGACTGTGTTAGGGGTGGTTTTAGTGTAGCTTTTGTATATTCATTTAAGTTGTTAAACTGAAAAGGGCCTTAAAAAAAAGGTTCTTCTGTTGTCTTAAAGTGTTCCATGATCATAAAAAAAAAGGAAGTATTTGATAGCGACACTTTAAGTGGGTTTTATAAATACTGGTTCTGTAAAACCTAAAACTGATATAAATCTGATATGATTACTTCTGTTAAGCAGTAACTTAAAAGAATGTTGTATATTATTTTGATTTTAACTTTTCATTCCTGTTCTGTGTTCTGAATGGAGATTACCCATGACAGGAGAGATTGATGGAGCTGGACAGGTACAACTTGAGTTCCTGTATGTTTGTTGGCAGTGGTGGAATTATTTTTAACAATCACTGTCCATTTTTAGTGTTTTTAGGAGTGCTGAAACTTGTAATTCAAGCTTATTATTTTTTTTAAAGGCCCTTAGTATTCTGCTGGCTTTGTTGGGTCTCTTTCTAAGTTGTGCAATGTTAATGATTTCATCCTGTGCTTAATTACTAAAGACACTTATGCAGGAGGACTGGAATCTGAGTTCTGCATTATGCTTGATACATGGAAATACTATGTTGATGGAAGTTGTTTTAAATCCATCTAAGTTGCATTGTGCTTTGCCTCTGATACTCTCAGTCAGCTTTTAAGAGGTCATACACTTCAGTAAGTGTTTACTGTGGACTTCTTTGGGCCAGCTTTGAAAGGAAGGGGTGGAGTTTCTGAATGGGTTTAAAATGCCTGCTTTGTATTCAAGTAGATTACCCGTGTTAGAATTGAATTTAAATGTATTGATCCCTACTTTGAGGAGATACACAAATTACTCATATGTGGTGGTCTGCCTGGGGATCAGCCAGTGTTGGTTAAACCGCAAACATTTATGTCGAAGGACTGTGTTCTGTTCTGATCAGCTTGTACAGTGTGTCAGCTTTAATGGTTGCTTAACAGTGTTTTTAATGGTTGGACATGATGATCTTAAGGGTCTTTTCCAACCTAAATGACTGTATGATTCTGAGTCTAACTTTGATGAAAATTAAAACCTTAGGATCTAGAAGAAAGGCGCTATGTCTAAGGCTGTGTGGCAGCAACTGGATGTAGATTCAACTCCCAGCTTTGCAGGGTGCTGCTTGTGTGGCCGCCCTGTGGAGAAGGAAAATACAGGGCTGGCTGTCTCTGCTTCCCGTTAGTCAAGCAGAAGGACTAAGTCACTGGATAGTGGAACTGGTTTGTGTTTAGCACTTCCTGGCAGACTAAAAACATGCATGTTAAAGCTGCACTGAGAGACGTTTGCCAAACATCCTTATCTGATTTCTTTTTGGGAAGGCAACTATCCTGGATAGGCCAGTCAACCAAAGGAGTTTGAGGGTTTAAGGGGTGTTTGTAACCTGACAAGTGACTTAGTGGGGAATACAGAAGGGAAGATGTATTTGATGAAAGGCATAAAGTATTTTTTTTGCCACAATATCTGTTGGCTGTGACTAAGCAGGCTGCATAGATAGATGTACTTTGCTGTAACAAATTCTTATTCCAATATGAGTGCAAAAAGCAGCTGTTTTATACAGTTTCTGTGTGTGAGGTGTGTGCCCACTGTCATCTTGTGCAGGTCTCCCAGAAGCAAGACAAGTTCTTCTCTTGGTTTCAGTTTCAGAGTCTTGTTTTTGAGCCAAAAATAAATATGGCTGTTGACAAAACAGTTGCCAGCCCCTAACCTACCCGGGTGGCTTGTGCTAGCATCTTTCTTGCCACAAGAGAAGAGACCCTTCTGTTTCAGCTTCTGATAGACTCTGGTTTGGTGGGACAGATGGTCCATGTCTGGACAGTCATGGTAACCACTTGCCAGTTAGATTTTGTTACTAGTGCTACTGGCTGGGGTTGTGCCTGGCTCACCTTGCAGCAGCTGTTTGTTTCAGAGCAGTTGGTCGGAGGAAACCTATTTTGTCTTCTTTCTGCTACATCTGTAATCAGGATAATTTTTCTGTGAGCTGCAGACATTTGCTGCCTAAAACCTCTGCTCAGCCTGGAGGTAGTCGGTGGAAGGCGACATTTCCCACATCCCGGTGTTAACTTGCTGTTAGTGGAAGCTTGTGCTGCTTCACTCATGCACGTTTTATTTTTAAGGATTCAACACTGATGCTTATGAAGTCCTTTGGTTTGCACATTTTAACATAAATATGAGTATCTCCTGAACATATCTAATGTATTGCAAGCCTAATATTTCTTGCAGGATTACCAATCTCTTTAAGTAGTCCTTTTGTGTGTGTATGAAGGGTAAAAAAAAACAACAACAAAAAAAAAACCCAACAGAACCCCAAACCCCGAAACCTTTGGCCATTCCAGCTGCTGAGTTGTGAGCGCCAAGTCCTTGAGGAGAAGCTTTTCTATTATCCCTAATGCTCTAAAGCTAGCTGAATAAACAAAATGAGCACAGATGTTTCCTTGCTGGTGATACAGTTCGTAAGACTACACTGCTAAAGGCATTACTCAGCTGCAACTTAAACTTCTGTGTGCAGAAATCTGTTGACCAAACAGTTGAGTCTTACTCAAGAAAACTTCCTGCAAAGTTGAACAGGCTTGCTGAGTAATACTTTTTGAGTTAGCAGTTTATTAACCACTTAATGAATTACCCAGATGTGTTTAAATTAGCCAAAAAGCTGTTTTCTTGTCACACTGGATAAGAAAGGACGCAGGACACTGATGTGCTGCTGAGGTTGTGCCCTGTTCCTGGAGGAATGGGCTGAACCATGTGAACAGGCATTTGCCTGCAGTTTTGGGGAGCAGCTCTTTTGTTCTTACTCAAGTGAAAACAGCATCAAAGCCCGTGCTGTACAGAAACCCTCTACAGGTGTTTTAATTCTGGCTAAACTCTGGTTATGCCAATTATAACAATTTTGTAAGAAAATTTCTTCACACAACAGTTGTTGCAGTTGTTGGTTGCAGTCTGTATTTGGTAACAAAACAACCCTCTGCTGCTACACTGATCAGGCTGCCTCCCTGCCTATTGTTTTTCCAATTATTTTTCCTTCTTTGGGCAACTTTTTGCGAGATTGAGTTCTTTAGGTTTATAGAACAGAGTTTGATGCAGGTGGGAAGGGGAGGCCAGAAACAATGCCCAATTCTTCAGTGAACCTGAGTGACAGCGGTGGATGTGCCCTGGGAGCAGAGAGTAGTGCTTCCAAGATACCCTGATCTTAGCTTTCACAGCTCACCTAAAGATGGGGTCATGGTTTGTATAGTAAAGCAGGTGTATGTTAAGGCTTTAAGGCAAACTTGAGAAATCTGACCACTTAGCACCCTGCTTGTCACTACAGGATCTGCTATTGCATTTAAAAAAAAAATTATAAAAAAGAAAGACTACTTTCTTGGCACATGTGTGCAAGGACTTACGTTTTACTAATTATTTCAGACCATGTATTTCAGGGATTTTAGAGGTATCAGTTGCTGTTGGAAGAAAGATAACTTTAGTCACCTAGCTCATGAATTGTTAGAAATAACCCATGTGGGATTATACTATCTCAGAGCTGCTGATTTCTGTTACTACTCTGTTAACTCCTGACTCTTCACGGTAACTCTGTTGTTGCTGTTATACCCAACTCCCTGTTTGTTAAAAACTTAACCTGATGTGGGAATAAAGGAGTAAGTTTGCTGTTGTGGCTGTTTCTGGTAGCCCAAGGCAGTGACACATGGAAACATTCAGCTGCATGTTCAATTGCTGCACTGTGGCATGGCTGCTTCCCAGGGCCCACATGTGTGACTGATTGTATGAGGCTGTCCAGCACTTTGCCGGAGTTGTATCAGAAATGCTGGAGGCTTGAACTTCAGCAATGCTTCATCCCACACAACACACCTGATTCACCTGCAGGACAATTAATCACTGGTGCAAAGAGGAGCTTTCTGTTTGGATTCTCCCTCAATGCACCATGAAAACTTGGTTTCATGTCCATGTCTGTGGTCTCTCTCTGCTGGCACCTTTTTTGTTTCTAAAGATCAGCTTTTCCTGCTCTGCCTTGAATTTTTTTATTCTCACTGATGTGCATCTCTACTTCTCTTCCTCCATCCCTTTTCTAAACAAAAACATTTCTTATTTATAAGCATTTGAGTAACACAGTTTTGTCCCCTGTTTGCAGAGATGGACCAACTTTGATCAATAGCAAAAGCAAATGGTTGTAGAAATTCTGCATACTCTGTAGAGTGTCTTTGTAGCTGGTACTTAGCATATTGCCTCTGGAAGCATGTTTCCGGCATGTAGCTTTTATTTGTGCAGCCAGGGACCTTGGCAAATGCTTCGTATTTGATATGAACCTACAGTCCTTTTAGACGTTGAATAATATAAATAAGGACTTATCAATATGGGAAAGTGATGGCAAAATAAGCGAAGGTGTGAGTTTAAACCTTGGCAGCTTACGTGATACTAAGTCCCCACATGGGCAATTCGCTTCCACATGTAGGGTGCTGTTCTGTGGGCTTGCTTTGGGATCCACTCCCAAAGCTGGCAAAGTTCACCTGATAGGTGCTTTTACCATGGTTGAAAGCCACTACATGGGAAGCAGTGAGAATTAATTACTCTGGACTATCAACCCAAGTCCTGAGTGTATGACTTGTTCCAAAATACCAATTTTTTAAATAGTTTATTCTTTATATAAATAAAGCATAATTAAGAGAAGCGTTTATCTTCAAGCAAGTGGCTATTTTTAAGCATGTTCTTCAAGAGTAATTTTAAACTAGTATTTACAGTAAGTTATGTTATCCATGAGAGAAACTGTGTTTTTTACTCTAAATCAGAGTAAAAAAAAGTAATTTTTTTATCTCCATCTAATGTGTTGCTGTAGCTTCCTCTTTGAAAGACAGCTAGAGGGGTCAGAGGTGATAGGAACCAACACAAACTAGTACTGGGAGACATGTCATGGCTTATGTTGCATTAACATGGGGTTATTTTGCTAGCTGCATCTGTAATGCAGCCTCTGCTTACTTTGGCTGATCTTTAACGTCTGACTCATTTGCATCCCATTTTGCATTGGTGGCATTTTTGCCCCATAGCTGACACTTATTTCTGTGCAGAAAGTCAGTGCAAATCCTGTGCCAAACTTACTCAAAGGTCCTCATCAGACCAAGTTACGGGGTAAAAGCAGAGCAAATACTGCAAAGGAGTTTATCATGGCTTTCCACTCCAAGGTGAATTTTTATCCTAAAGTACATTGGAAAGTCTTCTCTGAAGTCACTGTAAGCAGAAGTGGAAATGTGAATACGTGGGGGGGCACATTTTTCAGTCAGTTAGAAAAATTAAGTTTGATAATAATGTTGTCTGGAGGAAAATGTATTGAAGTGGCTATCACTGAAGTCTTGGGGTCCCGAGTAATGTGCTTTAGGAAATAGCTGCCGAGTTCATATTCTTTTACTCCAAAGGCCATCTGAGAAGGGATGAGCATGCTTTTGAGGCTGTGAAAAGTCCAAAGTGAACTCTCTGAAGAAGCAGGATAAAACAGTCACTTTTTTTTCCCCCCTCCATTTCCCAGGAAATTGCTTCTTTCACATGTGTATGTTCTTTATGATACCAGCTGCTTTATGAGAAGCATCTCTTCCTGTGTTGCTTTTCAGTACTAGTAATAGGAAAAGGCTGGTAGTTACTTATATGGATGGTAAAGGAGCCAATGGAAACAAGGTATGGAACATTTCTTATATTTTGTAAGTAGTGTTGTAAAATACATTTCAGCTTTGGGTGGGTACACATCACTCAAAGACCACTGCAGTTTGTGCCCTACAAGGGTGGCATAATATAGTATGGTATAATGGGAAAGTTCCAAATGGCATTTGAAAAAACATATATAGCATTAATGGTAAAAGCAATTAAATGTGGAAGCAATTTCTTAGGAAGATAGTGAATTTTCTGATGTTGAAGTCTCTTAAATAAAGAGTAGAGGCTCTGGGGTAACTAGAAGTTAGTACAGGTAACACAGGGTTCTGTGGCCTCTGCCATGTTGGCCTAGGGAGGATGTGTCTGTGCATATGGTGTGTTGGAAGGTCGAAGGGGAGACAGAGGTAGTGGAGTGCAGGTTTAGGTCAAATACTGACCTTGGATACATCTGTGTATGATTTATCTACATCACTGTGCAGGAGCTTTACCTGGTGCTAATGTTTCTTACAGCTAGGCTCAAGGACACTGTGCTATTTGGTATTTCTAATTTCTACCTTTTCAAGATCACTTAGGGTTAAATTAAAATGAGAATTTCCATTGTCCTTTAATATGCAGTGCCCATTGTGAATTCTCAACTCCTCTGAAGCTGGTGGGAAAATTCCCAATTACTTTGAAGGAGTTAAGACTTCACCTTAAGGCTTGTTTGCTCCAGCTTTTGTCCTTTTGAGTTATAAACTCCTGGCACCTCTGTAAGACCTGAAATACTTAATAGTGATCGGTAGTGACTGCCTGCAGCCAGAGTCACCTGGAGCATTTAAGCAATTTGACATTTGTTTTCTAAGCTCAGGCTGATGTTTCCTCTAACATTCCTTTCTCAAAATCAAGTTCAGTTTTGATTCATGCCACCATAGATAACGTGACAGTTATACAATGGCAGATGCATGGACATCCTGAGCTATTGTTCAGGTTTCTTCTGCCAATGCAAAGCATTTAGGGATTTTTCTCCCTGCTTATGAAATGCACTTGTCCCAAATAAGGCATAAGCAAATACATCTAGAATAAATGATTTTCCCTGCACCCCATTTATTGACAAACCAGCCAGCCTTACTCAAATATGCATATATACCTATATGCATATACATACATACATGTATTTATATGTCCACATTGCCTGTGGCCTGTTGAAAAGCCTCGGGGAGGAGATTTCTTGCAGTGTGAGTGTCAGAGATCAAAGGGATAATGCTCTCCCTGAAAGGCAGTAGGGTGTCAGCCCATCCCTGTTACTGTATAAAAGCATTGATGCTGGACTTGAGTGCTGCATGAAGCAGCTTTAGATGTTTTCCCAGTGAATATTGTGTTTTGTTGCATAGAAGACACTACATCTGTGGAGAGCAAATCTTGAGGAGAAAGAACTTCAACAGATAACAAGTTGAAATTTGTATTTGTGCACAGCTCAGGTATTTGGAGAGTATAGATTGTATGCAGAGTTGTGCTGCTGTGACAAACTAGCTTTTTGATTCTTAACAAAATTGTTTCTATTAGTCTTTTGCAGCACATCCAAAAGGTTTTGTCACATTTGATTTCAGGTTAAAGCTGTGCAAAGCCTTCAGGGTTTGGATTTTTTTTTTTTTGAAGGAACATACTTAAATTTTCCTACTCTTCTAGATGAGAAGTGGTGTCTGCCTGCTTTTTTTTCTTGTAACTTTTCTTCTTGGTGATTGTAACAAAAATTGCCAACTAAGTTTTGTTTCGTGTTTGCAATGTGACAAAGTACATCCTTGGCACAAATTCTATATAGCTGGAACAGAAAGCCCAATAAAAGAAAGATTTGGAAAGGGAAGTAGTCTGAATTTATCTAAAACAAATGTTGATAATCTGGTGACCTTTTTAACAACATAGAAGTGTGATATCTTGTTACTTATTTGCAGTCTCCTTGGTTATTGAGGTTGTCAGTGGGATCCTACCCATCTCTTGCCAATATCTGTATTTTTTTCCTTTCAGTGTTTATGTATGTGTCATCAGTACACAGTTCAGTTTCCGTGAAGGAAAATGAAGTCTTGCTAATCTGTTAGAAGTTATCAGCAATATAGAAGATAGAGGTGAAGAATTATGAGTCTGCAGTGTAGTAATGAGCAGCTCCATTCCAGAGCTGTTGACAGGACACTACTAGAGAAAGTAATTTGTCAGGAAGTGAGGAGCAACATCCTGCCATGATTAGACACTGCCTGAAAGATTATAAATAAATATTAAAAAAAAGATCCATTTTTATTGTTGCAAAACATATGTTGAGGATTTTCTCTGAGGTCCAAAAGCTGGAAGAAGTTTGGTAGCACTACCGAGAGAGGGACTGCGTGCACCTTGGTCCTTGTAACAACTACTCTATCCTTGTGTGCATTAGCCCACTCCAGAAAACAGTGTACCTTTAAACATCTTACCATTAAAAATGGATACCCCACTGCTGTTGCGTGGCTTGCTCCCAACCTGGGCAGCTGTGCATCCAGCAAGTTCCTTAGCCTGAAGCAGTGGCTTACTGCTGCTGGGAGACAAAGTGGGCAGAAGTGTGGGAGAGGGAGTGTTACTGGGGGTAAGCAGGAGGATTGGGGGAAATCCAGGGCAGAAAGGATGTCTGTCTGTTGCAGTGAGTGTGGTAGTTTTATTCATATATGCTTCTGAATAACCTATGGATATTCTGACTTTCATTTATCTGTAGGGACTCAAGGGGAGGCTTTTGCTCTTCTCCCTCTCTCTCTGTGTCTTGGACCTTGAGTCCCTGTCCCCTGCCAGCTGTGTTCCCCAGCCCATGCTCAGAACCAGTGGGTTGCCAGCATGCGGCACTCCTGATGCAGTTGCTGGATGGGCAGGGTTGCTAGGTCTCTGCTTAAAATCCAGGTTAAAAGTCTAGGATTGTCAAAGCTCAGAAGGAGAGCAAAACAATTCTGACTTTCAGTTTGTGCTCTGCGTCCCTGCACAGCAGACTGCCAGAAGGCCAAACAGTGAGAGTCTCATTCCTTCTTGTTGGGGCTGCTTCTAACCTCAGCTTTGAAGGTGTCTAAGTGGAGTTGTTCCTTCATTCCTAAAGAGTAATTTTTCTACTACAGACCAGCAATTCTATGCATCATGAAGATGATGACTTTTTTTTTTTTTAAAAGCTGTGTTAAAAAACTTTGTCAAAGAAATAACTGATCCACCTTTCTCGGCCTGTTTCTTTACTCCACTTTTAAAGAGATCTGAAGAAGTATCTTCCCTGTATGTCTGAGTTGCTTCTCGGTACCAAACAGGGCATGTTGTCATGAAGAAGAGATGGAGTATCTTCTTTGTCAGGCGTGCTTGGAACATGTTATGGTTGAGGATGTGTGGTATATGGCAGAACTTGGTAACCTCAGCTGAGGTAATGACTAATCAGAAGTAGCAGCTTGGATGTAGGGATGCAGTACCAGTTAAAACCACACAGGAACTGATGCACAAAGTAACTCTTGTTTATTTTTTTTATGTGCCTGTATTTCCAGTTGCCTGTTGGCATCTTTCTAGCTTGAAAAAATAGAAAGGGCAGATATGATAGCAAAATGCTACATACAAGGGCCTCAGAGCCTTCTCTTAGAAAGTAAAATGTGGTTGCAGTTAGACAAATGTGTTATGTCCCAAATTAAGTCCTGTAGTAAACTTGGAGAAATGACATAGCAAGTGAGGTACTGACCGTGTTAGTTTATAATCTGGCAGTTTTTCAGAAACTACCACTGTATGCGTTATTTATTCACTATTTTAATAGTTATTGCTGCCACCTTACAGCTGGTAGTATCTTCTGTAGAGTTTTAGACTGTATTTAAAATGTTCTATCTTAGGGTAAGAATATATACTGAATCAATCACTACTCATGATAAAATAGCCAAAGATGGATAAATTAATAGTTTGTGAAGACTCTCTAGTTTTATAATTTCAAATTAATTCATAGCCTGAATTATTTTATTGATTACTAAAGTATTGATAATTTACTAAACCTTGAATTTCTGAGTTCTAGCAATAATTTCAAATTAATATTTCAAGTTGCAGTTCAGGCCCTGTAGTGAAGTAAGTTGTCCAGTACCTCTGTGGTTAAATTAGAGTGATGTTTGTGCTTGATTGCCACAGGAAGTGAACTTTACACTTAAGGCTTGTGAGGAGGACTATATACTGATGACTTTTGTTCTGCACAATGCAAGAGTAGCTTCTCTCATTGTCCCGTGTCTCCTCCTGTGTTCAGAGGATGTCACACTTTATTACTGGGAGTGGGAGAAGGGATCAGACTATGCTTGAAGACCTCTTGACTCTGCAGGGTTAATACTGGATACAGGGAGATGGGACTCCTAAGTTTTACTCTTGCTGGCCTCTGTGTCTGTTTCTTTCTGTATTTAGTCTTTTGTCTCTATGGGTCTTGCATGTTTTCTTTGAAGCAGGAATGTTACTTTACTATATGTTCAGCACAGAGAGGGCCCGCTCACAGCAGGGTTATTCAGGCGCTTTTGTGTTACACGTAATGATCAGTCCGTATTGTAAAAAAGGCAAAGTAAACAAATGAAGAGAGGAGAGTGTATGTGTTTCTGATTTGAAGGCAGTTTTCTGCATACATAGCTGTTCAACTTTAGGAAACAAGAAATGCTTAGCTGTAGCACCCTTCAAGTTTCCTTTTCTCTGGGGGGGGGGGGGGGGGGGGGGGGGGGGGGGGGGCGGGG